>VDFB02193867.1:83120612-83511010 GCA_007258455.2 Sequoia sempervirens | reverse complement strand
ATACGCCTCATGCAAAATTTTAGCTTCCCTCTCCATCTTCATAGTTGCTGACAGATCCTACGTAGCAACCTCTTGAGTGTCGGTGGGGTCATATGAACAAGTCGCCTCACAAGATTGACACACATGGGTTCAAAGGCCACCACTCAAAGACTCCCTTAGATGTCGCTATAGAATAGGGCTAGTATGTTGGATGACACTCTGGGTCAAAGTGTTGATCACCTGTAATGTGTCTATGTCGGCACTCTCCTTCATGACAACAGGCATAACAATGTGCTCATGAGGTGGCCTAGCGAGATCTCGTCTCCCTTTTCACGTAGGGTCTAGCTGTGCACTGGGTCTATCCTGAGCCGACCCCCCACCTCTCCCCTGGAACTCCCTCATATCAAAATAATTTGGGATTTTGTTCAATATGAACTCACTGTATAGTTTCCTAAGGAAATACTGTGGGACTTCACAATTTTTGCACAGTGGGTAATCAAAAAATATGTACCACCTATTATAAAAATAGTTCCTAATCTGTCGGTGGTGGCACCAATGAATAGGAAACCTCTTCACATTGAGGGTAAGATTTTTTTTTTGCATGGGTCAATGAATAATGAGTACAAATCACCTTTTGTAATTTTTAAATCCTTTACATCTTTATATGATAGTTTATCCACGTAATAAGCCCTAGCTGCCTGCTTCCTATCATGCCATCCAATTATTTTTTTGCTAATTGAATCTACATTTTTTAACATATCTTTCAATGAACTTTCCAGGGTCATTCTTTCTGTAGTTGAACCATTTGGATCACTCAACCTACTAATTAAATCCTCAATTTTTTTTTGTTTTTCTTAATTTCACTCATTAAATTTTGTTGAGTGCCAGGAGGGTGTTGAGTGATTGGTGGAGGAGGTTGTTGTTGTGCTTGATTTTGTTGTTAAGGATTTTTAGGGTTTGTAGGTTGATTTGCATCTCCTACAAATTCAAAAAAAAAAAATCAAATACAACCTAAAACTAACAAATTCAAAAAAAAAGAAAACAATCCTTACCTATCACACCTCCTCATCATCATGGCACCATCCTTGCGATGAAATAGTAACTGTTGATGAAGATTTTTGCAAAATACCTCCTCCTAGAACATAAGCACGAAAAATGGGGATTTTGGCCGCGGGCACAACAAAAAACATAGTCGAATTGCAAGAATGAATGCATTTCACAATTTTTTTTCTTTTAATATGTCATAATGCGAGCGCATTATAATGCGCTCGCATTATGGACTCATTGTGGTTGAGCCTCACGCTCGGCACACCAAGCCATAACACAAGCGCATTATAACACAATCGCGTTATGAATTTTTAAATTTTTTTTAAAAAGTGGCCACAAATTGGCTACCCATTTCCATGCACCCTCCCATGGCCTAACACTCAAAGTGATGGTGTATCCATGAATGATTTTTTCACCATTGAAGAGATTGAGTGTAGCCCTCCTTTTAGGAAACTGTCTAATCAATTAAAGTAGGTCTTCATAGTTGAAAGTGAGATTGAGGAGGTGTTGCGCGACATATTAGGAGATACCTTTCTAAATCAGGTTCATGTGCACAATGCAACACTCCTGGAGCACTTCGTGGACACTATAATCTGCACCTTCGAACATTGTGACTGGGGGATGAGGGCAGTAGAACAATTGGTGAGACCAAAATACCTTCATCGGGTTAAAGTAGCCATCATTGGACTTGGTAGCTATCCATAGAGCAAGTTGATAGGCAATTCCATTTGCATTGCTTCTATTCCTCAGAATGAAGCCCTAGAAGAAGCAATAACTCTCCTATGCGGAGGGCTTGTGAGGAACAACATGGGGTTGTTTTCCTAGTTTCTGCAGTCACATGAGAATCTACTCACCTACTCAGATAGAGCATCTCCAAGGGGTTGTAGAAGTTGTGGATGCCAAATCTACATAATGTTATTCTTTGACAAGCATTTTTATTAAAGTCAAATAAAACATAACAAATCTAGTACCCCTATGAAATATTGTATCATGTTAGATATGCTAAATAATATATTAAAACAACAAGAAAAACTAAATGAGCATATAAACAACATGAATCAAACTTTATTTCATAGTGGATTGGTGCTTCTATGGAAAGAAGCCCTTTCCCAATCCTTGCTAAACTCCATGATATGTTGATATGAACCTGCTTTGAAGATGATATGAGGTTGGAAAAATCAGTTCTCAATTGAAGAGAGTGACTTTGCATGAGATTGTGGAGGATTTGTTGAAGAATGAAGCTTTCATTTATAGATTTTCAAATTGGAAGAGAGCTCAAAATAGAGCAATGCGGGATAATGATTTTTCCAATGAGATGAAGCCACTTGTCACCTTGTGATAGGTTGAGGAATGTGCAAATTTTGGTCAATGTGCCAAAGAGGGGGAGATTCAAATTTGAATTTGAGAGTTAAATGTTGAGTTTGACCTTTGCAAGAGACATGTAAGAGCCATGTAAGAGCTCATAAATGCTTTTTTGGATGTACATGTCAACTTGGTTTTGAATTCAAATTTGAGGGAATATTCCTCAAAGATGCCATGTTGATGGAAAATGATGAATTAATAAAGCAATAAATTGATTTATTTGTGCAAGTGGGAAAAGCTAGAGGATGTGATGGGTGATTAGATTAGGTTAATCAGGATTAGATTAACTTAGATGATGATTAGGTGTTTTGACCCATTTGACTTAGATTTAGGGATTTAAATTAAATCAAAGGGAGATGAAAGGTGATTTGAGATTTAATTAAATAAAGGTTTTATTTATTTAATCAAAGAGGGAATGATAGGCTTAAATTAAATAAAGTCAATTTATTCAATTTAAGTGAATGACCTTAGGAGATTGAATTAAATGAACCTAATTTACCTGATGAATGGACGAGTGTGAATTTGATTTATGAATGTGATGTTATTTAAGTGCACAATGCTAATTTCATGTGTCTACATTTTTCCCCTCTTTGAAGCAATGTACTTGCTACATTGGTTCAAAGAATAAACTTGTCATGATAAAAAATTAAAAAATTTCTAATTTTTTCGGATGCCCCAGCGGAAAGTACACTAGTACATTGCCCCTTCGAGAGATCGAGCGAACATATTTGATTTGAGGGTTGATCTCATGATAAAGAGGTTCAAGATGGATGGTTATGATGATAATGCAAATGAGATGATTTCAAGATGCTTAGAACAACCAATCTATATTATCCTAAACAACTTAAATGATGATATGTTGTATGTGAGATGGATGATGCGGTGATGCCTATATGATTTGGAATGAATGTTTTATGTAGATGCTTTGACTAATAGATCTATATTATGATGATGATGCAAATGTAATGCATGTGAAATGATCGGTGCTTTCTATTATGTATGATATGAATGATATGTGGTATGCTGATGGTTTGTGGATGCAGGATGGATGCATGATGGATGCATTGGTGATATAATGTTAGCGCAGAGGGAAGAAAGAAGAAATGAGATGATGACAACAAGATCCAACAAGTCCATGATTTGACGAGACTTTATTAGAGATGATGATGATTTGCTTATCAAGGATTAGGATTTTAAAAGGGCTACTTACCTTATGTTTGATAACACACATAGGCACGATGCATCAAGGTATAAAGAAACAAGATGATGTTGTACCTAGTGTGATGGAATTTGACTCAAAAAATAGATAGGAGTATTCTTGTTCACACTTGACATACGAAAACCTTGCTAGGACGTACCTAACAAAGCAAGTATTCACCAAGTTATTTTACAAGAATGTCCAATCAAGCACAAAAAACAAAAGATAATGATTGTTTCCCCATTCCTATCTCTCTAAATCCTTCGTTCAAATATCATCAAGAGGTCCTTGGAATGAGTGCAATAAGATAAATCAAAAGAAAAGATCAAATACGCAAACAAGTCAATGTTCTTCATATCTCTAGCCAAAGGAATTTTTTTTGATAGGATAAGAATTCAAGGTGATATCCAAAATGATGCCCATTGTTGGAATGATATATCCTAGGACATGCATTGTATAGGATGATGATGGTTTGATAAGTTGATTGATAGGCTATTGATATAAATTTGATTGTCATGTTTGCAATTGATCAAGAGTTTGATTTTACATTTAAAGGTTTGTTGCTTCAATTTTGATCTTGTGTTTGAAGTGTGCTTTTGTTGATTACTGTGATTATTTATGTTTGTGTTGCCAAAGGATGATGGTGATGATCAATTTAGTATGGATGATTGATTATCTCGAGTGAAAGCAAGATGAGACAGATGGATTTTTTCAAATATTTGGATGTTTTTGGAATGTTTTGAGGCTATTTTTGGTATTTTTTGAGATTTTTACAAATGTTTTGATTTTTGAATTTTGCGATGTTTTGGGGTTTTGATGTTTTGTGAATGTTTTTGGATTTTGATATTTTTTAAATTTTTTTTGGATTTTGATGTCTCAGGGGCTGATCACAGATTAGCCTTGCCTACGTTTAAGCTTAGAGACGACATAGTTCGGATGCCATGTTTTTGATGTTTTTCTAACTTTTTGAGTGTTTTTGGATTTTTTGCATGATTTTGATGATTTGGATATGGATATGTGATGACATCAATGCTCTGTTTAGGATTTTGTTGAAGAACAAGCTAAGGTTGATTGATCAAATTGATGGATTGGTGATGATGATATTATCAAGGATGCACAACAATGCAAGGATAGTGTTAAGCAACATGAGGATTAGGATGGATATCCCAAGATGATGTGGGATTGATGATGATAACATTGTTGAGGATACACAACAATGCAAGGATAGTGTTAAGCAACACAAGGATATCTTGAGATGATGATTTTTTGATTGGATTCGATTGATCAGGATTGATGAAGCTTGATTTGGAACAAAAGTTGTTCAAATGATTCGATGTGATGTTTGAAGTGCCACTTAGGTGCAACTGATATCGATTATTTGAATTGATGTTCGATGAAAGATAGAGCCTGATAAGGAACACCTTCTTGTCAAAATATTCCATGGGTTAGTGATTTGGATTTTGGATCACAAATGCTTTGATCAATTTGATTTCGCGTTTGCCAATGTTCAGATCACCACATAAGTTGGAGGATATAGATCAAGATTTATTCTCAAAGCAAGATGAAAATATCTGCCCCTAGTGTCTAGCAATGTATGGAATGTTATGGATAGGTGCCTGGATAGGTGTATGGATGGATGGATATGGAAAGCATGCAAAGGATGCCAAGGATTATCTTGCGATAAGATATAGTGTTTAGATAAAGAATTCTCATTTGAATAATACTTCATGGCTCAGATAATGCTACATAGGATAGGATCAATGAAAACAACCCATGTCAAGATGTTTACCATAAGCAAGCGTAAAGTGTGCCCCAGACTTTCATCAAGATCAAGATAACTTGGATGATGGATGTAGATGGATGAAAATGGATTGGATAAATGGTCCATGGATGAATGGATTTATTATGGATAAGATGGATGGAATGTTGGATTTATTACGGATGGGATGAGATGCTTCCACCTGAACTGGCACACGTAGATGCTCGATTCCACACATGACGCCTGTTTTCCAGGTTTTCATTATGGTCTTGCCCAAAGTGCCACACATGCGGTTTTGACTAGAGGATAATTTTTCTCTTTACTGTTTTCAATCCTTTTTCTAATTTTTTTGGATTTTCATATTTTTTTATTTTTTCAAAAGATTTTAAGCTCATGTTGAATCACAAGGTGTTGCTGATGTAGAAACTTCTATCATAATGTGCCATTGATATCCTGTCTGAAGAAGTTGCTTTGCTAAGATATGTGCACTTGAATGCAACTTTTGAGATTCTTGATCTACTTTAACTCTATCTCTGCATGCACATCGCGATAGAGTGCCTTTAGAATCCTTATGATGAAGAGTCATTGCCAATACATGGTCAATTTGAGAATTGGATATAATGCGTGGAGGCATGGATGGAGTGTGTTTAAGGATAAGAGATGGATTGGTTGACAACTTGGAATGTTTGACTCTCCAAACTTGGGAAGATGAGCAATGATGGGTGGATAGGAAAGTGTGCATGGAATTAGGACCAACTGCTTGATACACTTTGTACGTCGCTTGAAAAGCCTGCTTTTTCTTTTGTGGATATCCTTGATGGATACTTTTCCATTTTTTTTCCCCATAGTTTCTTTGACTGATGGAGTTTGATAGGGATGATCTTTATTTGTATTTGGTATCCATTTGTGTTTGATTTATCCATTATGCTTTCCAACTTCTTTTTATTTGATAACATTCTTCGTACTTTGATTCAATTATTTCTTTTGACGTTGGCCCCAATTCATGACGTGGATGGTTGTAGTATTGACACTAGTTTCATCATAAGGACTCTTCATGCTCCCTATGTTGATGTTTTCTTGAGACGAAGTTTCCCCCAGTATGGTGGAAGTAGTACCTTCATGCTTTGATTCTTCCTATTCCAAGAGCTCTTGTTTAGAATGCATTCTTTGATAAATGACCACTGCAGATGATGTTATTTCGATTGGATGCTCTATTGACTCTAGAATATCCTGTCCTATTTGACTGGTTTCCATTGAGTGGATAATACTGAATATCTTTATTCATGATGTCCTCAGTCTGAATTTGGGATATATCTGATTCTGATGTTAACAACTGAGTTTGACTATAGGAATCGATAACTTGCTCTTTTTGTGTAATAATGTCAGTGGTAAAAGAATCTTGTTTTGAATGAAGATCATCTACGTGTCCATCCATAAAAAGCATCTCATCGGTAGATGGAGGATTATGTGCATCTTGCATAGATAGGAGAGTGTCCATTAGATCATTGTAATATCTTGGAGATATGAATTCTTGGTCTTGATTAATTTTGGGATTGCTTTCGACATGCTTTGGATCAAGTTCTTGACATGGGTCAGTTTTAGAGGATGGATTGCTTATAAAGGGTTTTTGGATATCATCATTAGTCATGGTAAGTGGCTCAATATCCTCTTGATATTTGAGTGGATTTGGATCAAATGTTGAGTTGAAGATTCCTTCAATATCGGAAATCATGAGGTCGAAGGATGTCAATATGTCTTGGAAAGGACCATTGCTAGACTTTGGTGAGAGATATTGATCATGCTTTAGAATAAATTCTTGAGATATGCCCTCTAACTCATTAGGAGATGTAGAGACATTTTCAACATGATCATTGGTCGATGCCGCGTTGGATGAGGTGAAAAAATCTTTATTGATGGATAGATCTTGATCATTGTTTTCAACAATTGTGGTGGAGGGAATTCCAATGTCTTCAACCATAGGGTCAAGTGATGTTGGAATTTCTTTGATTGGATCATTGTTGGTTGGAAACTGTTAAATAAAGAAATGAGTTAGTAGTCACATATTAAACTATAATCAAATTTGTGATATACTTATCTTGACATATGGATAACATAAAAAAATTGTCTGAAAGGTAAAGTCAAAAATGCTTTTGCTAGCATCTTTAAAGCATAAAATTGCCAGATAAATACACCACCTGATACAATTTCTTTGTTAATGCTTTAGTTGTTCAAAAGTAATTCATTAAATCTTACAGTAGAGAAGCACAAAATCTGCAGATGTAAGCACGAAATGGTGAGTGCCAAATGCATCACAAGAAATGCAAAGAGGTCAACAAAGTATTGAAACACAAAGATAAATCAACATATTAGCGTGCATTTAATAAAACCAAGATAATAGCTTATGAGAAGTCAAAATGTAAACACGAAATGTAAGCCCTCCTTCTAGTGCCCTTATGTGGATGGAAAATCTGCATAATGTTATTCTTTGACAAGCATTTTTATTGAAGTCAAATAAAACATAATAAATCTAGTACCCTTATGAAATATTGTATCATGTTAGATATGCTAAATAATATATTAAAACAGCAAGAAAAACTAAATGAGCATATAAACAACATGAATCAAACTTTATTTCATAGTGGATTGGTGTTTCTATGGAAAGAAGCCCTTTCCCAATCCTTGCTAAACTCTATGATATGTTGATATGAAACTGCTTTGAAGATGATATGAGGTGGGAAAAATCAGTTCTCAATTGAAGAGAGTGACTTTGCATGAGATTGTGGAGGATTTGTTGAAGAATGAAGCTTTCATTTATAGATTTTCAAATTGGAAGAGAGCTCAAAATAGAGCAATGCAGGATAATGATTTGACCAGTGAGATGAAGCCACTTGTCACCTTGTGATAGGTTAAGGAATGTGCAAATTTTGGTCAATGTGCCAAAGAGGGGGAGATTCAAATTTGAATTTGAGAGTTAAATGCTGAGTTTGACCTTTGCAAGAGACATGTAAGAGCCATGTAAGAGCTCATAAATGCTTTGTTGGATGTACATGTCAACTTGTTTTTGAATTCAAATTTGAGGGAATATTCCTCAAAGATGCCATGTTGATGGAAAATGATGAATTAATAAATCAATAAATTGATTTATTTGTGCAAGTGGGAAAAGCTAGAGGATGTGATGGGTGATTAGATTAGGTTAAGCAGGATTAGATTAACTTAGATGATGATTAGGGGTTTTGACCCATTTGACTTAGATTTAGGGATTTAAATTAAATCAAAGGGAGATGAAAGGTGATTTGAGATTTAATTAAATAAAGGTTTGATTTATTTAATCAAAGAGGGAATGATAGGCTTAAATTAAATAAAGTTAATTTATTCAATTTAAGTGAATGACCTTAGGAGATTGAATTAAATGAACCTGATTTACTTGATGAATGGACGAGTGTGAATTTGATTTATGAATGTGATGTTATTTAAGTGCACAATGCTAATTTCACATGTCTACAGAAGCAATCTGTGTGCTAGTGTTCACCCTCTGTTCTTGAAAATAATTTCCTGTTTAGATATTATCTAGTGTCTCGTTTCTATGTAATCGATAGAAATTTTGTATTTCCAGTAGTACACATATATATAATAAAGTCTAGCATTTTAGTACTTTTGGTGTTGATTTTCTATATCGTGAGCAATTTTGTCTTGATTTTGGTTTAATTTTTCTAAATGTGGATGGAATTTTCTTTATTCAACTATGCATAAATGGCTTCATTTGCACTTTTAAATGATAATTTGTATGATAGCCACTTAATTTCTTAAAAGACAAATGTGCTCTAGCAGTAATGTGGAGACTTGTAGAACTATACAAATCATCGTTGTAGTTATAGGGGTCACTCGGATTCCCAATCACTTAGAAAAACTTCAAAAAAGGTTATCAACAATCTTTTTGACAAGTTCATAAACTTTAGGTACAAACCACTCACCTTTTAGAAGAAATACTTTAGAACATGTGGCGAGTTATGACAAAGCCCCAAAATACCACTCAGCTTAAAAGATGAAAAAAGAAAGAATTGTGGCGATAAAATGGTTAGTTAGACAAAATGGTTAAAACACTGCCCAAGTTAGAAATATTCAATAAAACACCGCCGGGGTAAAGACTTAGCCAAAATTAAATATAGGGGTGTCAGTCTACAAAGAGGGGTCCAAATTTTGGACAACAGTAACCAAACAAGGTTATTATTTTCAAGACCATCATATTTGAAAAAGGTAGTTAGGAGGTAACTATAAAATTGTTACTAGGTAGTTACAATTAATTATCAAGAAGAATCCTATAAATGTAAGGATTTTTTATTGTAAAGGGGGGAATTTTATAAAGGGGAAACTCTAGAGGAATTTTTATAGACTTTTTTATAACTTTTGTCTTTACACATTATATAGAAAGGGTTTCTGAGATTGTAAAATTTCATAAAGATAATATGAAATGGGTAGGCCACAAAACTAGTTTACAATTTTATTGAGGAAGCAAAAATGCATTTTTGGTGATTGAACAAATTTAAGGGGTTCGCTTGAACTAATGGGTTTGAGAAAACACACTAGTTTGAGAAAACCCCATAGTTCACTCGAACCAATAAGCGTAGCTTTTTTTAATATTAAAAATGGGGTTTGAGCAAAAGGGGGTTCGCTCAAACCCCAAAATTAGGGATTTTTTGAATAAAACATTGTGAAAATGATTGTTAGTTTTGAATGTCATTTTCATGGGCACTGTATTGCAGCGGTGAACCTTTGGACCTCCTATGAAAACACTAGGCATTAACGAACTCACCACCCTAAGTGACTTCCTCCAATGCATCACCCTCCAGTGCGACTTCTAGGTTGGTTTTATGCTTCCACATTTCACATACATGACTCAAAATGAATTGCATTTGCTTGAAAGTTTCTAAACCATTTTCAACAAATCCATTTTGTGCATATCTTTCAATCATTGAGTTCACTATATATTTTCAATAATGTCAAACAAAACTTAGAATGGTTCCAACATAAACACTTAAGAAAGGAGTGTCATATCTATTGCTTTTGAAAATCTAGATGCCTAGCCTAAATCAGCTGGCCCCTTTGATGGTTGCCGTCACTCAGTAAATAAGTTGTTTGAGAATGAAGATTACAAGTTGGTTACTTCTTTTGCATTACAAACAGTATGATACCTTCCCCCAAATTTTGATATTACAATTCAGATGGATTTTGTTGCCTTTCTACAGTTTGCCACCATAATCCCCTGTTTCATTTTCTAAATGGTAATAGGAATGTGTGAATTGATTACTCCTTAATACAATTTTTTCCATTTCTAAATGGCAAGGTTCCCATGTGTAGTGATTTTTCATTTTACATAGTATCACCTTTTTTTATCCTAGGTGCAAAAAATCTCTAATTCTTCAGCTATAGAGAGTATTGTTGTAATTTTGTAGGTTGTAACTTATAAATTATCTTCTTTGTTGACATCTTTGTAAAGGAAAATCACATTTGATGTTTAGATGATTATCTTTAAAGATATTAGGTTTATTGTATTCCAAAAGATGTTGGATAAAATTAGTCCTTTTTTAAATTTTGGATATTTTGCTTCAAATATTTTGAACCCAATTTATGTGTGGTGTCATTGTAGATTATTAAGGCTTCTTGTGACAATATATAATTTCCTTTGCATAGGGACAATCTACATTTTTTTATATATGTTTTTAGATTGTATTATTTCATATGACACTTAAAGAACCTTTTTATTAACTCTTAGGATACATTTAATTATGATATACAATTGAATAAATCTTGTATTATCTCACAAAATAAATAATGAAGAATGCATTACAACCCTTCTCGTGCTAGAATTTAACCTTGTGTTGCCATGATTCAAGACCTACATTTGAAAAAATGCCACCAAAATATGATCTCTTGAAATGCCATAAGACGTAAGAAGAATTATTTTGATAAAATTATATAAATTTGTCTTCCAAATGCAATCTACAGATGTGATACTAAAAATTCCAAAACCTTTGTCAGAATCTTGTAGCTTAGATCATGAAATAAATTTTGTGGTAGAGTGTGGATGCCCATTAACACCTGAATTAGTGTGAGATTTTTTAGATGTTTTAGTTGCAAATGCTCTGGTAAAAATGTATACAAAATGTGCAAATCCAAATAGGACAGAGGAACTATTTAGTGGAATGTACCTACTTGGAAGTATGACCTTTGGTTCATGCCATAGATGATTTTTATATGTTTCAATTCTCATATGTACATGCACATAGAGATACTTTTGTGGGTAAGATACAATTTAGAGAAACTTCATTTTCTCCTTCTAGTCCATTGATCATAGTTGCATAATATGAATTGATCCTAAAAAATAATCATTATGGTTTATTGTGTGTTGTCGTTGAAATACAAAAGATCATATTGAATTGGTGATATCCTTATAGTTCATATAATGCTCCATAACAACCTTATGTATCAATCCATAAACATTGCTTTATAATGACCATGAAAAAAATGAACTAATTTTTTTAGTAACACCCTAAAGAAGAGTAATAAGGATGTGCATGTAAGCACCTAAGGTACAAGAATTTCTAACTAACATAAAAAGCTATTGTATGGGTCTCTATCAATATATATATATATAAAGTTTATGTGCTTCAATACATACATTCTTATTATTGTTCAATTAATTGAACCTATTAAACAAAAACCAATGTTCTTGATAACATTTTCTAATAGCACGAGAACACATGGAAGGAAATCTATACCATCTCACATCTATTTTTATAGATAATAATAATTTGGTTCATTCAAATGAATCAATCATTCCTCTACCTTAGTTAAATTTATAAAACAAATAGATTTATATCCTTTTTTAGATCAATAGTTTCTTTCCTTGAATTAGTTTATATTCCTTACCTTTTCATACAAATAGAAAAGGGTTTTTTCTATACTCTTTTTATTTGTGACCTATATTCATCTCTCTTTTCTTAACTTATCACATGTTAAGGGAATACACACACTTGTACTCATATTAAAAGTATTTATTGTCTTATAACTTGGCGATTCCTCTTACCTAGTAAATAGTGTAAGTGAATCAATGATTAAAAGGAGTTCTAGTTGCAACCCAACAAGAATATGTTCTCTTTTATATTTGGTAGTTTTAGAATAGTTAATAAATTACCTAAAAATCTAGTGAAATTCCAAATGAGTCCCATTTTGGCTATCATTATAGGAATCTACCTCAATACTAAAACAACCAATCCCTATATGCATAAGATACACCACTTATACCTTAAACATAAATGCATTGATTTTAAAGCTATTAAATAGGTTCTTCCTTATCTATATGTGATCCATATTTTAAAAAAATAGTATATCAAAAATAATATGCTTAAGTTGGCATTACACCCTTCATGATTATCACTTCTAATTTCACCTATGATAATGAATAAGAACAAGGCATAATATTCAATCGCTTCCTTCATAAAATTATTTATCCTCAAAGCTTAACATGTGTAAACTTGGATAGAATGTTGGAGATATCCAACCTTGTATATATTTAGGTTTCATTCCTTTCCATTGCACCAAACCTCCTTAGTGACATGATTATAATGTTACTTGGCACAATAACTAGTTTACTATGTATATATATAGGATATTTATATAGCATTTAGGGCCATCTTTTTATGATTATTTTACACTTTGAGCAAACCTTTTCTTGATGCTCATTATTCTTATACTAAATTATATATACATTGTATTCTTCAAGAATATATTTATTATATCCATTTATTTCTTCTCACACATGATGGTCCACTAATTATGTTCTTTCATATTTTTCATCATGTGCATAATTTTTCCTCACCTCCAATTATATTTGGATACTTTGTAGCAACCAATTGGAGGGGCACATATTGTCTGTAGATAGGCTAAAAATCAGATTTAATGTTTAATGAAAACAATAAACTAATTTGATCTATCCAGCACAATGGAGTACGAACTAATACAAAAATCACAATAAACAGCACAAAGGCAAACCGATCTCCTCATCAACTCAATTTATCTCCATTGCTCTTCTCCACCTGCATGAGAATGCGAGATTTTGAAGGGTTGACAATGGAGGAATGTTGAGTGCTCATCCCTGCAGCATAACGACTTGACAATGACAATGAAGAATGATAGACAAAAGACTGAAGACTGATTTTGACAGAGTCTGGGTGCTAGACGAATCAACCCCCTAAATGGATTGCGAGAGGCCGTATTTATAGAGCCGTGACGTTGACGAAGATAAGATTTGACAAGATTCGACAATGATTTGATTTTTGACAAAAGAGGAAATACAACGAGATGAGATAAGATTTCAAAAAAGATGGAAAGATTTCATTTCCTGTTTTAAGGAAATAAATCTCGAAAAAGACGAGAAGGATAATTGATGAATTATCTAATTAAATAAATTAATTAGATGCACACGAGTTTAGTTTTGGAAAGAAAGCGAGAAGATCTCTTTAGGATTTTATTAATTAAATAAATTTTGGATTTATTTAATTAACATTGAATTTATGATTTCATTAATTAAATAATATAACTTATTTAATTAACATTAGAAATGATTTAATTAATTAAATAATATAAATTATTTAATTAACATTAGAGGAAGGGAATAAATGAAATTAGTAAAATAAATACGATTTATTTAACTAATTAGATGATGACATGGGTATCTAGGGCAAAACATGCTACAAGATGCCTAAATGATGTAATGCTGAGACAGGTGTTGCAAGAGGACAATTTTGGGTGTCTACATTGTCAAGTTAGCATTCCTATCATTGATATTTCAAATAGGGTACCTATGACATCTACTAAGAATCAACTCAAGAATCATATGAATGAGTTCGAGCTCCTCATTCATGACAAATGGGACTACAAGGACTTTCACACCCTAAAACTCAATCCAAGGCTAACTAGGTATGTAGAACATAGGTTAACATATGCAAACAAGCAAGCACTAATTTTCTTAAGTCATCTTGCATTTCTATCTTCTCATCCTTGTCTCTAGTGGTCAAATTTGATGTTGTTATTAGTAACCTCATCAAATTTGGTAGTTTTATTTCATGTCCATCTTGTCATTGGTAACCCTTTAGGTTGCATTTTCAGATTTATATATGGTTGGTTAAGTGTGTTGTTTGTTCTTTAGTCAAGTCAATTCCTCTATGTCAGTTACATTTTCTAAGACAAGGAATGCCCTCTATGTTGAAAAATGCATGCATAGGTTAGAAAGACATGACCTTATCAAGGATGAAATGATAAGATGTAATAAAGCATAGGAAACATAAAGATCAATAGTTTCTTTCCAAATTAGTTTATATTCCTTAACTTTTCAAGCAAATAGAAAAGGATTTTTTCTATACCCTTTTTATTTGTGACCTATATTGATCTCTCTTTTCTTTTAACTTATCATGTTACCTGGGAATACACACACTTGTAGGTCCATATTGAAAGTATTTATTATCTTATAACTTGGTGATTCCTCTTACCTAGTAAACCCAAAAATAGTACCTGTACATACTATTGTGCAATTTTTGCACACACGCCTCGCTAAAAGCAAAGACCCTCTTTTGATTCTGCTTTTTGCTTTAGCCCTTTGATTTTGAGGTTTTGTTGTCTTAGCTCGTGCTTGAATGATTATCTTATTTGTGCATATACCTCTTTTCTAGGAAGTACTTTGAAAAACTAATGTTTTGAGCGCATTTAGGGTTTTTCACTGCTCTTGGGATTTTCCGCCCCATCCAGATTTTCTTGGATTTCACTCAAGGCTCGACGGCTAATGTTTTGCACTATTTTTTAGAGATTCTGGTCCTTCACAAAATTCTGCAGGGATCGAATTTTCCCAAAATTCTATTTCCATGTCGAATTCCCAAATTTGGGTTTGGTTTGTTGATTTTATGAATGTTGATGGCCCAGTCGTTGTATTCTCCTATTGATTGATGAGTTCAATGGTGCCTAGCATTCTCATGATTGCATTTTCAAGCTCGATCCTATGTATGATTGTTTTCATTTTGATTGATTTTGAGGTTTTTGAGCTTGTGTGATTGTCAGCCCTGGGTGAGTTCCTGAGCTTGTTTTTGATTTCATTTAAGTGGAACTCACCTGTGTCTCCTTGGAACAACCCATCCTCAAAGCTTAATGGGGGTGGTAAGCGAAATCTAAGCTTTCCCTGTGCATTCATGGCGGAGTCCTAGGGTTTCAGATTTAGGGCATCATCATTTCCCCTCGATTTGCTTTAGGATCAACCTTAAATTTTAATGATGATCTGTGGGAGGTTCAAGTCGAGCTAGTTGCGAACCCAGGTCCTAAAATTTGTGATTGTTCAATCAATTTGAGTGAAATCATGTGAGAACATCGAAGTCTGGGTTTTCCTTCAGTTTCGAGATTTTCCTTCATTAGCGGATTTCCCCAGTTTTCCTTGTCCTCTGCGTTTTCCCAAAATCTAGACTTTTACCTGCTTTGCGGATTTCCGCTCCCTCTGAATTTTCCTGAAATTTTCGTTGTCTCTTCATTTTCTGGAATTTGTAGACTGTTGTTATTTTTGCAGAAATTTGTCTTGGGCGGATTTCTCTGAAACTTTGTTGAAAACGATGAATTGTGAGATAGCATGAGTTATTGGCTACTGATTGTGCATCATGTGATTAATCTAATTAATATTAAGATCTTTCATGTTGTTTCTTATCTGATTGTGATTGATTAAATGATTATTGGGTGCTTGTTGTGTTCATTTCACTGAAATTCCTCTTTGGCTTGGATTTTGCGAAGGGCTTGAAATCTTGAACTGTGAAGGAAAGGGGCGTTAACGATATTTTGGGGTTGATTTCGATATGTGTTATAATTTATTTGAATGATGAATGCATTATTGGGGATGGGATAATCTCGATCCACATGTTATAATGGATATTCTTGATGGTGGTTTTTGCTGAGTGCAGTCTGAATTTAACAAGGTCGTCAAGGAAATTCTAGAGGATATTAATTCAATTGAAGGAGGGTTTAAAGCATTTTTTACTTCATCTTTGGCTGACTTGGAGGTGATTTTTCTTAGAGATTACAGATAAATTGGATTGAGATAAGGACGAAGGGGGAAATTAATGATCGATGGCGTTGGGAGTTGTGTTTCCTATTTATTTGTAGCTTGTTTTACCTTGCTTTTCCATCCTTCACATGCATTGGATCGTGTTACATTGGGAATCCTAGGCCGGCTTGGATGGAGTTCATGCATTTAATGTATATTTTATCTTATTTTGAATTCCTCTTGGCCGACCTGTTTTATGGCCATTTATTATTGTAAAATCTAAACTGGGCCGACATATCTTGGAGGTTCCTATAAATATGGCATTTCACCTCATTTGTAAGGAGTAGTAGAAATTAGAGGAATAAAAAAATTAGACTTAGAAGCAAGTAGGGTAGTAAAGCAAGGAGTTAGAGTTATGGTTTAGTTCATTTTGAGCAAATGCTGTAACATAGAACATTAGAATTGTTGCTGAAATTCAGTGAATCAATACAATTGAAGGCATTGTGATTTTCTAGTGATCTCTTTTGTGTTGATTTATCTTACATGGTTCTTGTGATTCTATCTTTGAAATTGTTCAAGGTTATTAGATGTATGTTAGATTTAGAATTAGAAGTGATTTAATGGTGTTTATGATTTGATGCTTGAGGTGTTTGTAGCAATCCCTAGTCCATACTTTTTGCAGCTAGTTGATTGTTAGTTGCTTTGCAAAGTTAGCCTAGACCTTACATTTATTGTGCTTAGTTCAATTGTGAAGGTTTATTCATTTCAATTGCCTTAGGGTTGTCTTGGATGAATGTTCATGATCTGAAAATATTTGATACCTTAGAAGATTGCACTGTTCTTGTAAGATTGTAGTTTTATCTGGGTTAAGAAAGAATTGGTTTATGAGGTATTGGTCCATTTCAAGTATTTCATCATTTGCATTGTTAGTCTTGGAAGTAGATTTAATCTTAGGGTCTCTCTTAAACCCTATCTTTTGTTATTTATTTATCATTTGGGTTGGATTTAGGATTGGAGTATCATCATATTGCTAGATCTAATAAATTAAAGATTTAGTATTTGCTTGTAGTAAGGTCCCTTTGTGATTACCAACATTTTCACATTTATCACTTAGTTGTTTATGCATTGTCAAGACCTGAGATTAGAGACCTTGGGGTTATCTCTTGAGGCTTAATGATAGAGATTTACCTTTGAAGAGAGATAGGATATTATATTATATCTGAGTTGTTGCTGTGTAGAAAACATCATCAACATATTGGTGCTAGAAGGAGGGCCTGAATAAGCAAGTTGGATTGATTTCTGTCTGCCATTTCTCATAAAATATTCAGAAGAAGAACTAGATCTACTCTAGGATAAGAGGAATGTCAAGAGTTACAAGCTCCTACCAGGTCAAGAAGGACCAAGAGAAGAGGAGAATCATCATGCACCCATCCACCTCCATCATTTTCGTCATCCCCATCTTCATCAGGTTCATCTGAGTCTGAGTCTGAGGACATTCCCATTCAACAACCTCAACCAACCATTAATCAGCCATTACCACCCCCACCTTCACCAATGGCTTTTCTAGCTAACAACCCATCTCCCTTATCTTTTAACCAATACAATCTTATGCCTAAAAATCTTGAGCTTTTCTACTCCAAGTTTCACATTAATGATCCCTAAAGGACTACAGAGGAGCATATTAGGATTTTTAAAACTACCCTTAAAGATAGGGGAATTAATCATGAGGATGTTGCATGCAGAATTTTCCCATATTCCCTTGGGGATGAGGCATTTTTTTGGTATAACCATCTTCCTGCTGGGTCCATCACTACTTGGCCTTAGTTGGAAACTACATTTTTACATAAATTTGAGATCCTAATTAGTGCCAATGAGTTACTTCTGCAATTTATTATAATTAAGAGGGAGGAAAATGAACGAATAGTGGCTTTCAATAATATATTTCATAGGGCTTATACTAGGCTGCAACCCCCTTATGTTTTAGATGATGCCTCTACCAGGGAGGTTTATTATGAGGCTTTGGATAGTTTAACATCTACTTTCATCAAATGGAAAAAAAACCCTCCTAACAGCTTATT
The DNA here is from genome assembly GCA_007258455.2 of Sequoia sempervirens. NCBI lineage: Eukaryota > Viridiplantae > Streptophyta > Pinopsida > Cupressales > Cupressaceae > Sequoia > Sequoia sempervirens. The sequence goes on along the minus strand of VDFB02193867.1, from coordinate 83,492,516 downwards.
TGAAGCTTATGATGTTGTTAAAGTGAGTATAGATTTGAGACAACACTTGTCTAGACCCTTGGCTAACCAAACACCTATGATGAGTTCAGTCCCTCAATTACCCTTGGTTCCACATCCAGGTTAACCCTTGAGTCAAGTTGCACTCATGCCAAATTACCATCCAAATATGAACCAGCCTGCGTTCTTTCATTAACAAGCTAATATACTTAGTTACTTGCAAAGCTATGAGATATTTAATCAATCCTTGAACCATGGGTCACATATTGTCTATATGCAGAGTTCAACTAGTATTGTTCCTCCATCAAACATTGTAGACAAGGCGAGGCTAGATGCACTCATAGAGCTAGTTGAGAAGCTGAACACTGAGGTCACCTTTCTAAGGCACCAGAATAGTCAATCCCAAGTAGCCCAAAGGGGGATTCAATCCAATTATGATCAAAGCAACAGGGATATGGTGCAAGCTCGGGGGAAAAACTTTGATATAGGATAGTATCTTGATAGAGATTATGGAAGGCAGCCACCACGTTAGAATAAGACATGGGATACAAGGCTTGACAATGAAGGAGTCCTAACATCTTTGGATCAGTCAAACAATCAAGATAAATCTAGTGAGGTTTACCTGGCAAAAGCAGCTTTGTCAGGATGGTGTAGGCTTCATAATACTAATCAACATTCTGAATTAGACTGTCAAGAATTCTAGACTGTTGTGTCCATTTTCTAGCCGAAATTCCAACATGCCAGCAACAACTTGAGTGGACGGGAGATAGTACCATCTTATCCTTATAACATATCAGTTATGGTTGTAAATCATGCCCCATTTCCAAGAGGTGAAGAAAATGGACTAGAAGGAGAACCAGATGAGTGTTGAAACAGGGTATGTATACAATGAAGAATCTATAGTTCAATATTTTGGAAATAATGAGGAGAATGACAATGGTCCATTAGATGAAGAAGATTCTACAACTGAAGAGGTTCAAACATTCCATTATGTTCCAACTCAGTATTTCATGAGTGGAGGACAATCTAATAAAGGAGGAAACATTGAAAGCAACAGGGATAAACTTGTGGTTGGCTCTGAAGATAACTGTTCTACCATGACTATAGAGAAAATAGGAGAATGTGTGGTAGAGGAACTCAAGAAAGTCAAAGTAAGTCTCTCTACTAATGAGTTGTTAAGGGATCCTGCAATCAGGGGTGCAGTATTAAGATCTCTTGAAAGAGATATGCTTTCTGAACAAAAGGGTGTTTCAAGCCAGGCTGATACAAATACTTTCAAGGAGGTACTCCTATCTGAAACAAGTTTGGGAAATTATGTACTAGCAGTTGAACCTCAAGGATGGGAAGCTGAGGAAATCCTCATGTTACATGATATGCCTAAGGAATCTATTCCTAAATTTGACAGTGCTAAAGCATCGGTAGAATCAACAGAAGAGGTGGAAGAGCAAGTGTGGTTGTCAGGTCATACAAAGAATGTGCATCAACTTATGAAGAATGAGCTTCCAATAAAAGAATTTCAAAAAGCTACTGGTGAATGTCTAGTAGAAGAATTAACTGGCATGGGATTTGAGAAAGTCATAGCAGTAAACGTTGAGGTAGCCTTGGAGGAGGTTGAGCTTTTAGATGAGGAGCTTCAATAGATTGTTAATGAATGTGCCATGAAGCAAACTATAGGAGTTGATGTTGCTGATAAAGAAGCTGATGTTCCTGAGGGTTACAGTTGCAAACCTGAACCAATGCCAATAAAATAATTCAAGGAGTTTTCTTGTTCATTTAATTCTATTTTTTTTGTTGGTGGTCTAAATATTGAAAATTCATAGATTTTATGTATTAAGGATGAGATAGTTGATGTGATTCATACGGATGTGCAAGAAAATTTGAACGATGCTTAGAACAACACTGATGCAGTCATATTTGATGGGCTTAACCACATTGCAGTATGTGAAGGCATGATTAAATATTAGTCTTTAAGGCCTCCTGATGAACATCATGATGGGGAATTTACTATACATGATGAGGCTTTTACATTTTCAACATTGACCCCTCACAATGAAATTCAAACAGGTGAAAAGTTCCATGTTTGTACTTCTGAATATGTTCAATCTGATTTTCACCCTGAATTATTCATTGAAGATTTTAATTTTGTTTTGCATGTTTCGGATGCAAGAGGGATATTGCATCATCAGTTGAGACTACCTAAAGACAAGGGGATCAACTCTTTACAATTGAAGAAGAATGAATGCCACATTCAGTCCATAGTAGTACAAAATCAGGTTGTTTCTTTCCTTGCTGAAAATTCTGAAGCTTATCAATTTGAGTATGGAAGTTTAGCAAAGACAACTTGCATATGGATTGATCATGGCTTCAATGAGTTGCATCAATTGTTGATTATTCCTATCAATAAGGTTAAGTTTGAATGTTGCATCATTGAGCCTTATTTTGCTAAAAATAAAGATGAATTTGCATTCTTGAGGACTATTTCCATCACCTTGTTGCTTGTCCATGCATTGATGAACCATATGGGGGTGGGTCTCAGTTCACCCTGTCTGATGATGAGTTGTTATGAGTCTCTTTGTATATATTTGGGATAGGTTGCTTTAGGATTAGTTTAGGTTTGGTTAGTTTGGTTGCTTTGTTTCCTTTGGTTTGCTTCTGTTTTGGTTAGTTTAGGGTTTTCTTTGCTTTGGTTTGTTTTTCTCTGCTCTTGCTTTGGGGATTTTCTTGTTTTCTTTTGGGTGTGTTGCATCTGCATGGAAATCTTATTCATTATCTAGGACTGTTCTAAGTATTTCCTTGATGGATTTTAATCATGTGTCTTGAAAGGATCTTTGAGGTCTTTGTTATCATCAAACAATCTAAATGTTTGATTTGAAGATGATGGGTCATTGGTTTGACTTGAACCTGAAGTATCCTAAAATCTTATATCTTTCTTACATCTTAAGAATCCTGAGGTTGTAGTAGGTTCCTTGTGAGGTCTTGTTAGGTGAAAAATCCTATTTCTACTTTAGTGCCACTATGGTTCTTAGCCCTGAGTGTGAACTTCATTGTTCACAGGTTGAAATAAAAGTGAAAAGAAAAGAATATCAAAAAAAAAAAGGAAAAGTGAAATATTGAAAATCCAAAGAATGAATTTGACTTATCAGGAGTTTCAAGTATCTCTACTAGGGCTATGGACGCCTAGCTGGCAGTAGAGCTATGCTTGGGAGGGCCACAGCGATAACCTCGTCAGGGCTATAAACGCCTGACTGGCAGCGAGGCTCTATCTAGGTTGCTTTTGGAGCTAGAATCTTTATGTAGCCTGACTGGACTAGGCTTGGTTTCTGCAGTGGCTTAATGAAGGAAATGAACTCATGTGCACACACTTGGATTTTTAGTTTATGGAAGGTTTGGTCTACCTTTGGTTCTGATTCTTTATCTTTGCATTTTGATTTGTTTATCTCATAGTGAGATCGAAACCAGAGATTCTGGGTTCATGATTTATGTTCATCATCAAATGCTTTGGAGCATTTTCCTAGTAGAGTCGCCATTTGTTGTGTAGTTTTTGCACACACGCCCTACTGAAATCAAAGACCCTCTTTTACTTCCACTTTTTGCTTTAGCCCTTTGATTTTGAGGTTTTGTTGCCTTAGCGTGTGCTTGAATGATTATCTTATTTGTGCATATACCCCTTTTCTAGGAAGTACTTTGAAAATCTAATGTTCTGAGCACATTTCAGGTTTTTCACTACTCTTGGGATTTTCCACCCCATCTGAATTTTCCTAGATTTCACTCAAGGCCCGATGGCTGATGTTTTGCACTATGTTTCAGAGACTCCGATCCTTCACAGAATTCTGCAGGGATCAAATTTTCCCAAAATTTTGTTTCCATGTCGAATTCCCGGATTTGGGTTTGGTCTGTTGTTTTTATGAATGTTGATGGCCCAGTCATTATATTCTCCTATTGATTGATGAGTTCAATGGTGCCTGGCATTCTCATGATTGCATTTTCGAGCTCGATCCTATGTATGATTTTTTTTCTTTTTGGTTGATTTTGAGGTTTTCGAGCTTGTGTGATTGTCGGCCTTGGGTGAGTTCCTAAGCTTGTTTTCGATTTCATTTAATTGGAACTCACCTGTGTCTCCTTGGAACAACCCATCCTCAAAGCTTAATGGGGGTGGTAAGCGGAATCTAAGCTTGCCCTATGCATTCATGGCAGAGCCCTAGGGTTTCAGATTTAGGGCATCATCATTTCCCCTCGATTTGCTTTAGGATCAACCTTAAATTTTAATGATGATCTGTGGGAGGTTCAAGTTGAGCTAGTTGCGAACCTAGGTCCTCAAATTTGTGATTGTTCGATCAATTTGAGTGAAATCATGTCAGAACATCGAAGTCCAAGTTTTCCTTTGGTTTCAAGATTTTCCCAGTTTTCCTTATCCTTTGTGTTTTCTCAAAATCCAAAGTTTTACCTGCTTCGCGGATTTTTGCTCCCTCCGGATTTTCCCAAAAATTTTGCTATCTCTTCATTTTCTGGAATTTGTAGACTATTGTTGTTTTTGTGGAAATCCGTCTTGGGTGGATTTCTCTGAAACTTTGTTGAAAACAATGAATTGTGAGATAGCATGAGTTATCGGCTACTGATTGTGCATCATGTGATTAATCTGAGTAATATTAAGGTCTTTCATGTTGTTTCTTATCTGATCGTGATTGATTAAATGATTATTGGGTGCTTGTTGTGTTCATTTCGCTGGAATTCACCTAGCTCAGAATTTTCTAGAATTCCTCTCTAGCTTGGATTCTGTGAAGGGCTTGAAATCCCAAACTGTGAAGGAAAGGGGCATTAATGATATTTCAGGGTTGATTTCGATCTGTGTTTGAATTTTTTTGAATGATTAATGCATTATTGGTGATGGTCTAATCTCGATCCTCATGTTATAATGGATATTCTTGATGGTGGATTTTGTTGAGTGCAGGCTGAATTTAACAGGGTCATCAAGGAAATTCTAGAGGATATTAATTCGATTGAAGGAGGGTTTAAAGTATTTTTTACTTCATCTTGGGTCGTCCTAGAGGAAATTTTTCTTAGAGATGCTAGATAAATTGGATCAAGATAAGGACAAAGGGGGCAATTAATGATCGATGGCGTTGGGAGTTGTGTTTCCTATTTATCCGAAGATTGTTTTACCTTGATTTTTCGTCCTTCACATGCATTGGATCGTGTTACATTGGGAATCCCAGGCTAACCTGGATGGAGTTCATGCATTTAATGTATATTTTATCTTATTTTGAATTCCTCTTGGCTAGCCTATTTTTTGGCCATTTATTATTGTAAAATCTAAATTGGGCTGACATATCTTGGAGGTTTCTATAAATATGGCATTTTGTCTCATTTGTAAGGAGTAGAAATTAGAGGAATAAAAGAATTAGACTTAGAAGCAAGTAGGGTAGTAAAGCAAGGAGTTAGAGTTAGGGTTTAGTTCATTTTGAGCAAATGTTGTAACACAAAACATTAGAATTGTTGCCAAAATTTGGTGATTCAATACAATTGAAGGCATTGTGATTTTATGGTGATCTCTTTTGTGTTGATTTATCTTGCATGGTTCTTGTGATTCTATCTTTGAAATTTCTCAAGGTTATTAGATGTATGTTAGATTTAAGATTATAAGTGATTTAATGGTGTTTATGATTTGATGCTTGAGGTGTTTGCAACAATCCCTGGTCCATACTTTGTGTAGCTATCTAATTGTTAGTTGCTTTGTAAAGTTATCCTGGACCTTACATTTATTGTGCTTAGTTCAATTGTGAAGGTTTATTCATTTCAATTGCCTTAGGGTTGTCTTGGATGAATGTTCATGATCTGGAAATATTTGATAACTTAGAAGATTGCACTATTCTTGTAATATTGCAAATTTATTTGGGTTAAGCAGGAATTGGTTTATGAGGGATTGGTCCATTTCAAGTATTTCATCATTTGCATTGTTAGTCTTGGAAGTGGATTTAATATTAGGGTCTCTCTTAAACCCTATCTTTTGTTATTTCTTTATCATTTGGGTTAGATTTAGGATTGGAGTATCATCATATTGCTAGATTTGATAAATTAAAGATTAAGTATTTGTTTGTAGTAAGGTTCCTTTGTGATTACCAACATTTTCACATTTATCACTAAGTTGTTTATGCATTGTCAAGACCTGACATTAGAGACCTTGGGGTTATCTCTTAAGGCTTGCTGATAGAGATTTACCTTTGAAGAGAGATAGGATATTATATTATGTCTGAGTTGTTGCTATGTAGAAAACATTATCAACACATACCACAAGACAGTCTTGTTTCAAAATCAAATCTACACCACCCATATTGGAAACTGAGCCTAATATGTAGAACAAATCTAATTAAATATTATAATCTTTTTCATTGGAGACATAGCCCATCCTTGGATACTCCCAAGTCAATCCCTTTTTATTTACCTATCATCCAAGTGGCATCCATAGGTTAATCTATAGAGAATAAGGCACCTAGAATTAACAATAATAATTTCAACCACAAAACTAGTAACCCTTAACCTTCAAAGTCTAGTTCAAGTTTTGTTCCAAGATGAAGAAGAAATCAAGTGACTCTTTTTAAAGCTTTTGTTACACACTTGGTCATCCTACATTTTGGTGTACATTTATAGAATGGATGTATTAGAGAAAGCCATTCATCAACATAAAACTTATATTTCTACCTCCTCTTTAACTAATAAAATACAAGATCTTTTTAATAGAGTTTTGGGTGCCTCTTCCAAGAGTTTGATACTTGATAAAAAAGAGCTTCTCTCCATAGGATTTATTCTCAAGATATTATTAATTCTTATTTGAATACTAGCACTTCAAAGATTTATCATTGGAGACTCTACTTAAATTGTTCTTTTAGGATATGGCATGGTTTGATTATAAGATGGGTAAATCAATGGTGTATTGTGTATTAAAGTTCTACTTTAGCCTTCTATTTTTGTCATCTTTGGTGTGATCCTCCTTGCTACTTCATCTATAATTTATTTGTTGGTTTCCTTTCATTTTAAACACCTTCATTAGTCATGTTTGTTATGTTTTATATACTCTCTTTTACTTTCTATATTAGGATTTCTTCAAGTCATTTGTACATACTTGAGGGGTGTTTATATTATATATTATCATTTTTATATTTATCACTTATAATCTATTTATCTATCATATACATTTAACTCTCAAGACACAACTTTGTATATATACATCAATAATTTTATGCACCTTTCTTCTCTTGATCTAAGCATATTTACTATCTTCACCTCATAATTAGACCATGTCACAAATTCCTTTAAATTGCACTAAACCCTCTTAATGGTTGATGAAATTAGTTTTTGGTCCAATTTTGGTAGAATCTATAGTTTATTTGCTGGCATTTGTCATGGACTTTGATGTTAAATGTTGATATTTTCATAATGTTTCTCTCAAACCATAGGCATTGGACTTAAATCCTATCTCTGCAAGTTTTAGTGACATTGGAATATTATGTGGATTATCTATATTGATTTTGCATGTGGTTAATGAATGTTCCTTAAGGTGGTTATATAAGATGTGCAGTTATTGTGTGTACTGACATTGGCATGCAGATTTAAAGATGCTAAGTTGAGGAAGACATTGCTAGCTGGGCATGTACCATAATGTCTAGCAAATGAATCACTCAAGGTCAAAGGAGGTCGATGACAGAAGATTTCTCATGCAACCGAATGTAACCACCTTGTAGTGGGCTTTAATGATTGAGCATGTGTGGGTGTTACTATTGTGCTAAATCTGTGTGTGGACTTGCATGTCTGACCAAATTCCATGCACGCGTAACTGCCATCATTCCACTTTCTTTGCTTTCCCTAAATGGCATCCTCCCAATCGTGGAGTTGACTGCCTTGTTTAGCTAATTGTATAAATAAAGATCTGATGCTCCCTCCTTAGGAGGTTGCACGATTTGATATTGTACTCTCACTCTCAAGTTTTCAGTAATACATATACATTACTCTTTTGTACTCATGATTTACAGTGAATAAAATAAAGTTCTGAGTTTGAGCATCTGAGTTTTCATTAGTTTTAGAGGATACTTATCCAAGGGGGGCCCACTTGGTGAGTAATCAATCTTCTTAGTTTAGTATTAGTTTAGTATTACTTACTGTTTAGTAATTAATTAGAAATATGGCACCAACTATTCCTGCAGCCACTAGAATTCCATTCTGTGACTATTCCTATAGCCAAACCAAACAAAGTAGTGCCCTATTTGTTGCTTAGATATTCATTCCTATTATGCATTTTAGTTTGATATAGTTTTTGATTGATTATTGGTATTTATGGTATTCCCTTCTAAGCAATTTACTTTCAGCATTGTGTGTTCCTTAGTTGTAGAATGAAATAGCTACTTTGAGTTCCTAGTGCACATACTATGCTAACCCATTTCAAGTTCACGTCCCTGGGTTGACAAGTTAAATGCACCTTCATGATGATTGAAATAGATATTATCTTTGAATCATGGTTGTAAGGGCTTAGTTATTAAATCATTGTAGGAGGCCAACATTTTTGGCGTCGTTATCAGGGATGGTGTCAAACTAGGGAGTCTTTTGGAGTCATTGGTATTTTTTCTTGTTATAATGTTTCTAGAAGTTTTTCTAAGTATATCCTCATTTAGGAAGTAATGACCTCCTTATTCTTTACCAATTTTTTGTGTGAGTTGATTGATAGTGAGTGATATCACATGCATAGAGGAAGGAGAAGGGATGATTATGGGAGATTCCTTCCTAACAATCCTAATCCATTCTAGCTAGTTGAATATCAAAACCTACCAAGAGAAGAAGAAGAAGAAGATCCACACCCCCTTGATGATGCATATCCTCATCTGACTAGCTTTGAAGTCTCCTCTAAAGATCAAAATTAGCTTGAGAACCCCTTTTCTCTGGAACTACATCAAGAAGGCACGGGTGATGCAAATAGGAATAGACCTAACCAACCAACTTTTCATTTTCCCATTTCCCATCAGAATGAAGTTGATAGCATCAAGAACATTCTTGCCTCAACACTCCCCAAGTTTTATGGAATTGTCATAGAAGATCCTGATACCTTTTTATTTGAGTTTGGCATACTCTATAGGAGTTATGATTATACTATTGATTCCCATAGGCTTAGGCTATTTCCTACCACTTTGAAAGAGGTTGCATTAAGATGGTTCATGAGCCTAGACAGAGATATTGTGGAAACTTGGGAAGACATGAAGACCAAATTCCTTGAGAAATACAAGGAATAGTGTAGGTGTAGTGACGTGAGAGGAGGTGACATTTTTAGGATGCAACAAAAGGAAGATGAGATCCTGGAAGATTACATTGCAAGGTTTTTGTTTTTCCTACAAAAATATCCACACCATACACTTAATGAAGACTCACAAAAGTTGTTTTTCCTAAGAGGAATCAATGATAGCTACACTGATGCCTTGGACCTCATGGGAGGAGGAGATATCTCCCAAGTTCCTTAGGAAGATATCAAGAAAATATGTCAAAACTACTCTAGGGTAGCTTTAAAGAAAGGGAGAGCATACCAATATTCCATGGGTAAGTCAACTACCAGTGGAGTTTCAAGAATGGAGATTACTCATTTGTTGGTAGACTTCAGGCAAGACATTATAAATAATCTAGCTACTCAACTAGATACACTTCAAGCCAAGAAGAAGCAAGAGGAGGAAAAGGCAATGTTGACAGAGTATTTCCCCCACTGCAGACAAAAAAAGGACTACAGATTCAAGATGGTAGCTAATCTTGAAAGAAAGCATATTCCACTCGAGTTCAAGCCAATCCAGATTGAAGAAGACCAAGTCTACTATGTTGTACAAATGAAGCCTTGGGCTCCAAGACAAGGTATGCCACCAGATCCACTATCCTATGTTGGGCCATATTTTAATTCCTATTCATCTGGTAACCAATGGAAGCCCCCATATCCACCATAGCCTTGGAGTAACCCTCCAAATGCTTGGACCAATCATCAGAGTTCTCCACCCTAGTGGAAGCAACCTTAGGGTAATTGGAAACCACCTCTAGGAAATTGGAAACAAAGAAATCAATGGAGAGAAGGACAATAATGGCCTACCCAAACAACTAGTTACATGCATCCACCTTCTCAGCCCTAGCAGCCTACCATAATGCCTACCCCTATTAATCCAAGCTCAAATGCACCTAAACCTACTCAGCTACCAACTCAACCCACACCCAATTCAAATAACAAACCACAACAGCAACCTGCATACTCTGTTGATTCAAATCAATTCCTTGCATATGATGTGAGTGTAAGTGACATCCACTTGTATTTAGGAACTACTCTACCAACCCCTTCCAAGCCCATTATCACTGAACTTCTTGTGGAAGAGGAAGAGGAACCTCTAAATGATCACATTTAGCCAAGTGTAACTAAAAGTCCTAAACCAGTGCAAGTCAAGAAAACTATACAAGAACCACCATTTCCTCAAAGACTGGAAGTTTCCAAGAAGAAGGAAGAAAAGGAGGATGTAACTTTTGATATCTTGGATCAGCTGAAGCATATATGTGTCCAGATACCTCTATTTCAGGCCATAAAGAATGTTCCAATCTACGACAAGGAAATCAAGGAGGCATGTCTCAAGAAGCCAGGTAGGAAAAAGAAGGACCCAACTACAGTTCATGTGGTGGGACAGCTAACTAACATCATGCTAGGAAAAGTGACTATCCCCAAGTATAATGAACCAGGTAGTCCTATTGTAGTAGTTATTATAAACGGGGTCCAAGTAAAGAATGCTCTAATTGATTTAGGGGCAGCAATAAATGTAATGACCAAAGACATCCTACAACAACCAAACATTGCAAGCATGAGATCTACTCCTACTATCCTACAGCTTGTTAATAGCTCTAATATTAAGCCTGATGGTGTAGTGGAGGATCTTGTGGTAGTTTTATACTTATGGGAGTACCCAATAGACTTTATGACTCTTTCTCCTAAAGGTACACTAGGCGGGTACCCCATTATTCTTGGAAGGCCTTGGTTAGAAATTGTAGATGCATACATTGGATTTCATTCAAGTGACATGACCATTTTAGATGGGAGGAGCACGAAAAATTTTGTTCTTTATCCGCTTTCTCATCCATCTTATGATGCAAATAATCCCATATGGCCACATGTTGGCGAAGAGGTCGAGGAAGTTAATTCTGTGTCACAACTTATGATGCTAGGAAGAAGCTCTTTCATACAGCTCCAAGATGAGGATTAAGTATTGGCTAAAATCATTCAGAACCATTGTGAAGTGGAGGAAGCATCATCTTCTCATTCTGCTACTCCAGTCAAGACACTTCTACCTGCTCTTCTTGCAACCACTATTCCTGCAACCACTCTTCCTATAGCCACTGTTCCTGCAGATAGACTTCTTGTAGCAACAAGTATGTCCTATACATTGTTGCAATATGAACTAAAGGTACCATGTGTTAATGAAGCATCCATGATAGATTTAATTACACAATTACAAGTGTCAAAAGGAAAATATTTGAATGTTAATAGTAAATTAAATGAAGAACAACAATTGCTATTGGAAAACCTATTAAGGAGCCATCAACATGAATTTGTGTGGGATTATCATGATATGAAGGGATTGGACCCTAAAATTTGTACACACAAAATTTACATCAGAGATGATTGCACCCCAGTAAGATAGCCACAAAGAAGAATTAACCCTGCACTAAGAGAAATTGTGAAAGGAGAACTGTAGAAATTAATAGATGGAGGATTTATCTACCCCATTTTAGATAGTCAGTGGGTGTCTCCATTAGTGATTGTTCCCAAGAAAGGAGAGAAATGGTGAGTTTGTGTTGATTATAAGGAACTTAATGCTGCCACCAAGAATGACCACTTTCCCTTACCCTTTATTGATCAAGTTTTGGACACACTTGCAAGAAAGCAATACTTGTCTTTTCTAGATGGATTTAGCGGCTACAACCAAATCTAGATTGCACTAGAGGACTAGGAGAAGACCACATTTACCTGTCCATGGAGGACCTGTGCCTATTCGGTACTCCCATTTGGCTTATGCAATGAACCTGCAACTTTTTAGAGGGCAGTCATTAGCATATTCTCAAACATTTCTCATGATTGCATGGAAATTTATATGGATGACTTTACCACTTATGGTGTTGATTTTAATCAAGTGTTGGAAAATCTCAGGAGAGTCCTACAAAGATGTGAAGACCAAAACTTTTCCTTAAATAGTGAAAAGTGCTTCATGATGATGCATGAAGGTGTAGTTCTTGGCCACTACATTTCCCACAAGGGAATTCAAGCAGATCTTGCAAAGATTGAGGTAATCACAAATCTACCCACACCTACAAAACAAAAGGATGTTAGGAATTTCTTGGGTCATGCAGGATATTATAGGTTTTTCATCAAGGATTTAAACAAGGTAGTAGCACCATTGTACACTCTTCTCACTAAAGATGTTGAATTTCAGTGGTCTAAAGCCTGTGACAAGGCATTTTCTAACTTGAAGGAAACTTTGACTCATGCTCCTGTACTCAAAGGGCCTAATTGGGAGCTTCCTTTCCACATCCATATTGATGCATCAAATTATTCCATAGGAGCAATCTTAAGACAAAAAGAAGGAGCTGTTGAAAATGCTATTTACTTTGTCAACAAAAATTTACAAGGAGATGAATTCAATTATACAATGACAAAGAAAGAAATGCTGACAGTAATCTATGCACTGAACAAATTTAGACATTACATAACAGGATAGCAAATCTTTGTGCACACTGATCATGCAACCATTAGATATCTCATGAATAAACCTTTGATCATAGGTAGATTGGCAAGATGGTTATTTTTGATGTGGGAGTTTGATATAACCATTGTGGATAAGTCAAGGAAGGTCAATGTTGTTGCAGATTTTCTTTCAAGGTTGGCTACATCAGAAGACAATCAACCCATAGATGACCCTTTTCCTGATGAGCATCTATTCTCCCTCAATATACAAACACCCTGGTATGCTGACATAGCCAATTATTTGGTCACAAGTAGAGTTCCTTCTCACTTCTCTCCAAATGAAAAAATGACACTCATTGAAAAATATTTTCCTTTCTCTTGGATTGTTGGATGGTTTTTTTATACTGGACCAGACCATGTCATGAGGATATGTGTGAGAGAAGATGAGACATATGGAATTTTGCATACATTTCACAATGAACCATGTGGAGGACACTTTGTAGCCAAGAGGACAACAATGAAGGTTTTGAACACAGGATATTACTAGCCAACACTCCACAAGGATGCAGGAAGGTATACCAGAAAATGTGATAGATGTTAAAGAATGGGTAAACCAACTAGATCTTATGAGATGCCATTATTCCCTTAGGTAATCACTCCCTTTAACAAGTGGGGATTGGATTTCATGGGACCCATTAACCCTCCATCAAATGGTAAGTCTTATATATTGGTATGCACTAATTATGTGACAAAGGGGTAGAAGTTAAGGCTATGAAGCATGCAAGAGATAACAAGGTTGTAGAATTTCTTTATGAGGATATTTTCACAAAATATGGAGTCCCAAGAGAAATAGTGACTGATCAAGGAGCTCAATTCGCATCAACCCTTGTTGTGGCACTAGTTAATGAGTACAACATAACGCACAGGAAGTCTACTCCTTATCACCCCTAGGCTAATGGCCAAGTTGAGGTGACCAATAGAGAAATTGAAGCCATTCTGACCAAAACAGTAGCTATTCATAGAAAGGATTGGGAAAATAGATTACCAGAAGTTGTTTGGGCCTATAGGAAAACCTAGAAAACAACTACAGACTTCACTCCATTTGAGTTGTATGGAAAGACAGCTATGATGCTCGTTGAATTTGAATATAAGACTCTGTGGACTACAGTAGATTTGGGGATGGATATTTTTGAGGCACAAAGAGAAAGAATCATGTAGCTGAATGCTTTGGATGAGATAAGAAGAGCATCCCTACAACATACAGAGGTAGTGCAGAATTAGAGAATCAAGTGGCATGACAAATTTATCAAGGACAAGAAATTCAAACCAAGAGATTCGGCCTTGCTCTATGACTCAGGATATTAGGACAATGCAGGAAAATTGCAGACAAGGTGGATAGGACCATATGAAGTTATTGAGGTCTTTCCTAATGGAGTTGTTTAGCTTACTACCATTGATCGTGTCAGGTTCAAATTACTTGTCAATGGTCATCGCCTCAGATTATATCACAAGCCAACTTCCAAAGAAGAGTTCCTGGAGCAATTCACCCAGCATTTAACTCTTGAGCTTCCTGTAGCCGAAGGAAGTGGACCTAGTGTCCCTCAATTTGGCTAATTAAGGTACATACTTCTCATAATAAATACTTTCACTTACGTGGAAGTTCATTTCTTCGCCCATCTGCTCATTCACCCATCCATCACCACCTTTCTCTCTCTTCTATTGCTTCATTCCACCTCACCTTATTCCACTTCATTTTCATAAATTTCTCAATTTATTCCCTAAATGGAGAGCAGTACTTTCTCCACAATATTTGCAACAAATTCTCCACACATTTAGGTATGTGTGCATTAATTACCATATTTTAATCATCTTTTAAGTGCATTCATTTAATCATTGTACATTGGTATAGATGTTCAAATAACATGCCATTATTCCCTTTCAAATCATCACTCTCATCTCGCATGTGCGGACACATGTCCAAATTTAGGTTGGGGGGGAAAGAAAAATATACAAATATATTTCCCATGTGTCAATTTATGCTATGCTATGTCAGAAAATTTGAAATGAGCTTATTTGAAATCTAAGTGAGAGGACGGCTTGCATGTGTGAAGTGACATTAATTGTAGCTGCCATTTCTTCCCATCATAATTCTCCTTTATCACTCCTTTTCTTGCCATTATTGATTCTTTCGTAATCTTGAGTTGCAAGAAAAAAAGCTGAAAGAAAAGAAAAGGAAATTCAATTGATATTGGAACTAGAAATTTAGCAGGTATTGCAGGAAAGTGAACTTGATTTTCAAATAGGAATTGCATGAAAGAAATTGCAGAGCATTTGTTTGATTATAGAAAATGGGAGGTGGGTTAATTCGAAATGAACCCACGGGGCATGATGTTTTATTGCAGGATGCACAATGCCTAGCCGAATTTAGAAATTGTGGATGGTTAGATTACTTCCCGAAGCTGGATGGCTTTGATGAAAGCATTTCCCTTGAATTCGCCTAGACATTTTTTGAAGGAAAAGCCACAATAAAAGGATTGGAAGTTGTGGCAATTGAGGAAAGAATTGCAGAGGTCATAGGGCTACCGGTTGATGGTGAAAATTACCCTACCTCTAGAAACGCCAGATCAGCTAGGGCCGAATTTACAAAGCTGAACGACCCCCCATTGAGCATAGATAAACATGGTGCAAAGAGAATGTCTCTGCCTGAGCCATGGAAGTAGATAACCATTTATGTTATCAAATACATCACCTATGAGGGTCGCCTGTCAAATTTACATTCCATGCACTTGAAACTTTTGAATCACATGAGGAACTTAAGGAGAATGAATGTACCTAACGTGTTATACAATATTCTCTCAATCATGGCAGCCAAGACCCAAAAAGGTAGGGATAATTTTGTTTCCCACCATTGTTTGATTAAATTGCTAGTTGAAAAGAAGTCTCTACATGATGTATCTGGAATGATCTGGGAAGAATTTATAAATGATGATCAAATTAGACCTGAGCACTTGTAACCTAGGGCTTTACCTCAACCCCGTAGGTCTAGCAAGAGATTGAGCATGGCTGAAGCCACTCTTGGCACCTCAACCTATGGTGTTGGCTCTAGTGTGAATCCTTGTTAGGAAATAACTTGCACAGTAGAAGAATATGATATGAAATATGCTACAAATACTTGATAATAACTGAGAATAACAAGCCACTTCGAGGGGGCAAACCTCTAAATATCTCTAATGAGAAAACACTTCACACTTGATGATGAAATAAGACTCACAACCTCCTATATATACCTATTTATGCCAAGGATATCACCTAGGCTGACTTAGACACACCTATATAAGACTTAGGCCAACCTAAACAACTAAATAACAATAGACTAATGATAATATGACTTAATAGAGAGTTAAGATAGCCACAAGCCAACTATTCATAACCCGATGTACAATAATATTAAGGGCGTAGCATGCCCCCCTTCTTCAAAGAAGCATTGTCCTCAATGCTAATCAAGTTTGGAAACTTTTGAATGAACTCCTCATCTTCCCATGTGGCATCTTCAACTTGTAAATTCTTCCATTGGATGAGATACTCAATGATAGTTCTATTCCTCAGCTTCTTTGTGCGTGTTTGATGAATGCACTCTGGTTCCAAAATGATTCTCCCTTCTTCATCCAACTCGGGAAGTGTTGTTTGAGTGGGAATATTATGCCCAATTACCTTCTTCAAACAGGAAACATGAAAAACTGGATGTATCCTTGTTGTTGGTGGCAACTCAAGCTTGTAAGCAACACTACCGATCTTCTGCATGATTTGGTATGGACCATAATACTTTGGAGACAACTTATTATTCTTTCTTTGCTGCTTTAGTGAGATTTGCTTATAAGGCTGCAATCGCAAGAAGACCCAATCCCCAACTTCAAAACTTCTTTCACTACGATGTTGGTCTCCTGTTGTTTCATTCGATTTTGTGCCATGGATAAATTCTCCTTGAGTCCTAAAAGTACTTGTTGTTGATGAAGCAAGTGGTCTTCTACTGTCTGAACTCTTGGGGACACCTTAATTGATGATGTGATGGAAGGAGGATGATATCCATAAAGTGCCAAAAATGGAGACATTTTTGATGAGCTATGAAAAGAAGTGTTATACCACCATTCTGCAAGTGGTAGCCAATCTACCCACTAGGACTATTTCTCTGAAGTGAAACAACGTAGATATCCTTCCAAACACTTATTAACAACCTCTTTTTGTCCATCTGATTGAGGGTGGTATGAAGAGCTAAGAGCTAATTAAGTACCCAAACATGAGAATAAATCTTTCCAAAAGTCACTAGTGAAGATATGATCATGATCACTAACAATAACTTTAGGTGTACCATGTAGCTTTTGGATATTCTCCAAAAAAGCTTTAGCCACTGCACTTGTTGTAAAAGGATGTGCTAATGTAATTAAATGTGCATATTTAGTGAGCCAATCAACTAAATATTAGATTTGGGAAGCCCTATGATGAAGTCCATGGATATCTCTTCCCAACGCTGGCTAGGAATAGATAAGGGTTGCAAGAGACCTAGTGTCTTAATTGTCTCCCCTTTATGCCTTTGACACACCAAACATTCAGCCACAAACTTTTGAACATCACCCTTTAGCCCTTCCCAAAAGAAATCTTGCTTGACTCGATGATATGTCTTCAAAAATCTTGAATGACCACCCACTGGAGACTCATGCAACTCTATGAGAATCTTGATTTTAAGGTTGGAATTCTTGCAGAGATACAAACGCTCTTTATACCAAAGAGTATCTCCCTTCCAACAAAACTTATCTGAACTACTAGGATCACTTTTTAATTGCTAGATGAGATTACTTGTCGCAACATCATTTTGCCACTCTGCTTTGGCTTCCTCCACCCAATTTGCTTGTAATATTGAAAGGGCACACAATAAGGCTTCATCTTTCTCATCCTTCCTTGACAGTGCATCTGCGACAATATTTTCTTTCCCTTTCTTATATACAATCTCAAAGTCATATCCTAACATCTTAGTGACCCATTTTTGTTTCTCTTGAGAAGATAGTCATTGTTCCAAAAAATATTTTAGGCTATCATGATCTGTCTTAACCTTGAAATGTCTACCCAATAGATAAGGCCGCCATTGTTTCACTGCATGGAGTATTGCTAGCATTTCCTTCTCATAAATAGGTTTTAGTTGATTCTTACCTTTTAATTGTGACTCTCAAAAGCAATTGGTCGACCTTCTTGCATGAGCACTACTCCTATCCCATTTCCAAAGCATCACATTCCACAATGAATTCCTTGGTGAAGTCAGGAGTGGCAAGTACTGGAGTTGTACACATAGCCTCCTTCAATCTCTCAAATGTTGTATTGGCAGACTGTTCCAATGAAAAGAATCCTTCTTCAATAGAGTGGTGAGAGGTGCTGCTATACTACCATAATTATTCACAAATCTTCTATAGTACCCTGTCAATCCCAAGAATCCTCTTAGTTTCTTAATGGTTTTTGGAATAGGCCATTCCATGATAGCCTTAATTTTGTTAGGGTCCACCTTTACTCCTTCATGTGAAACTATGTGTCCCAAATACTCCACCTCTGTAAGACCAAAAGCACACTTGGATGGCTTAGCATAGAGTTTATGATCTTCAAGTATTTGTAATGCTTGGTCCACATGTTGCAAATGTTCTTCCCAAGTCTTGCTATAAATCAATATATCATCAAAGAATACTAACACAAACTTTCTCAAGAACTTCTTAAAAATGGAATTCATCAAACTTTGGAATGTAGATGGTGCATTGGTAAGACCAAATGGCATCACCAAAAATTCATAATGACCCTCATGAGTCCGAAATGTTGTCTTACAAATATCTTCCTCCTTAATCTGAATTTGGTGATAACCAGATCTAAGATCTAACTTGGTAAAAAACATAGCTCCATTTAATTCATCTAGCAAATCATCAATGACTGGAATTGGAAACTTATCTTTAATAGTGTACATGTTGAGCACTCTATAATTTGGACACATGTGCCAAGTATCATCCTTCTTACGTACCATCACCACTGGCGGGGAGTAAGCACTTTGGCTATGCTTGATGATTCCTGCCTCTAGCATCTCTTCAACAATTTTTTCTATCTCACTCTTTTGTATGTGTGGATACCTGTAAGGCTTGATGTTCGGTGGTTGACTCCCCAGGACTAACTTGATGGAATGATCATGATCCCTTTTAGGAGGAAGTCCTTTAGGCATATCTCCAAGAACAATTGAGTGACGATCAATTATAGCTTGCAAATCTGGATGAGTAGGAGTAATAGATTGAGAGACTTCTAATGAACATAGTTGGGCCACAAATCCATCCACTCCTTTCTTAAGCAACTTTTTCATTTGATGAGAGCTTACCATTTGTGGAGATTTTTCCTTCAACCCCCTTAGCTCTACTAGCCTTCCTTCTGATTGAAATCTCATGAATAGTTCTTGGAAGTTCATCTCAATTATTCCTAATGTAGTAATCCATTGTACTCCCAAAACAATATCTGTTGCACCCATGGATATCACATACATTGGGGTATCAAGTTGATAATCTCCCATGGATAATTTAATGCTATGACACTTCCCTAAACAACTAAGTGTACCACCATCTGCAATCAAAACTTGAAACTCTGGAGCTGGATATATGAAACAATTTAGACAGAGTAGCTAACTTTTTGTTGATGAAATTATGATTACTACGAGTCGATCAACACTTTACCTTCTGCTCTTTAGGAACCCCACCACCTTGAGAGTTTGTGGAGCACTAAAACCTGAGAGTGCATGACAAGAAATGATTGGTTGAGAATCATGTGATTCCTCATTTGACTCCCTTTCATCCTCTAGTATGGGTTCCTCCTCTTCTTCCTCATTGGGACCTTCAATATAAAACAATTTCTTTTCACTACATTTATGTCCTCGACTGTATTTGCTATCATAATTGAAACACAAGCCTTTTTCTATTTTCTCCTCAATTTTTTGTGGAGTCAAATTAGTAGGTTGTGTTGAATATCCTTTCTCTCTTGTCACATTAGCCCCTTGCTTCTTAGGAATCAAATATTTCTCCTCTACCCTGCGTGCTAAGATAAAAGACTCATTTATGGAACTAGGGCTAAACATGCGTACCTCATGTTGAATGTGATCCTTGAGACCACCCAAGAATAATTCATTCAAGTTTTCCTCCATAATTGTATCCACCCTTAAGGATATATTTTGGAATTGCTGAATATAATCCTTAATTGATCCTGTTTGTTGAAGTTTAGCTAGCTGGCTGAAGAAGTTGTCTGTGACACTATTGCTATATTGTGCTTGGAGTTCCTCTGTAAAAATTGACCATGAGACGGTGAGCCCCTTTTTTCTTCGATGAGTGCAAAGCCAACGATACCAAATGAATTGATATGGTTCTAGATATAAGGAAGCCATGACCTTTTGTCCATTTGGGATTTGGTGTACTTCAAAAAAATTCTCCATTTGGTTTATCCATGTTAGAGGATCCTTACCATCGAACTTGCGCATATCCACCTTTGGAAATAAATTCCTAGATCCCATAGGAGTACTAAAGCTTGTGTCAGTAGTAGTTGACCTAGAATTTTCACCTTGGCCGCTTGAGAACTCCTTTCTTGATTCAGCTATGTAGGTGCTTAACATGTTTCACATGTCTGACATATCCATCTTAATTGAGTAAATTTCTTCCTTGACCTTATTGATTTCTTCATTATGATTAATATCCTCGATTGTTTCACCATCCTTATCAGGAGTCTTCCTCGGAGTGACAACATTCTTTTTACCCCTTGTTGCAGGCCCTGTCATGATGGAAACCACTAATATTGAAATAAATCACACCAATGAAACTTAAATTCTCTCAATTTTTTATTGTAATATCCTTTAGTATTTCTTCAATAACCCAACAAAAATTAGACTTCAATTCAACAATATGTGCGAGATATGTAGATTCCAAAAAAATAGTGTAGAAACCCTAATTCTGCAATAATTCACTTAATTCTACTCCAATTCTTCTAAAATCTGGATTGTAGCTTCTTCAATATGTTCTTCAAAAACCCTTTAAAAATCAGAAAAAAAATTCACCAAAATCTGAAAGATATGCTCTTCCCAAAATCGCCTCCAAAATTGAGAAAAACCTTGCCTCTATGGTGCCAAGATCATGCTCTGATACCACTTGTTAGGAAATAACTTGCACAATAGAAGAATATGTATGAAATATGCAAATACTTGATAATAACTGAGAATAACAAGCCACTTCAAGGGGGAAAACCTCCAAATATCTCTAATGAGAACACACTTCACACTTGATGATGAAATAAGACTCACAACCTCCTATATATACCTATTTATGCCAAGGATATCACCTAGGCCGACTTAGACACACCTATATAAGACTTAGGCTGACCTAAACAACTAAATAAAAATAGAATAATGATAATATGAATTAATAGAGAGTTAAGATAGCCACAAGCTGACTATTCATAACCCGATGTACAATAATATTAAGGGCGTAGCAATCCTCTTGCAACAGAAGAAACCATAGAAATTAATTCTTCTAGAATAGAATATTCAGAAAAAGAAAGCTCTTCATCAGATTTTGATGATGACATTCCACTTGGCACCCTAATGAAAACTAGGGCACAAAAGAGAAGTGGAAATGAAAAAGGGGAAGGCAAAAACACAACATGTAGAAATAAAAGTGCCAATTTCTAAGAAGGGGAAGGCTGACACTGTTCATCCTGTAGCCAAAGAAAAATGTGAGAGACCTCCCAGGAAATAAAGACCAGCTAAGCCTGTGATTGGTACTCCTCCACAGGAAATCCCTAAGCCTGGTGAGACATCACATGAGGAACCTAAAGCTCCAATGGGGTAGGAGGATGTCGAAGAAGAAGACATATTTGGGAGGGCAACAAATATAGCAGTGGCCGATCTTGCTAACATTGCAGAAGAGTTTGAGGAAAATCAAGATTTCCTGCAACATGAGTAGGAAGTCCTACAGAAAGAAGTCCTATAGCAACAACCAGAACCAGAGTAGGAGTTCCTGCAACCACAACAAAAACAAGAACAAAAGACCCTGCAGCAAGAAGTGGAAGAAAATACAGTACCCCTACAGCCAGAGATAACTGGATAGCCTGAGTCCATGCAGCTAGTGCCATATGAGGAGCCACCATCAAAAAAATGACTGGTAGGAATTCATAATCCTCCTGATTTTACAGTACATATGAAAATTTTGAATTTATGGAAAGAAATACAAAGGAGGGAGGAAGAATGGAAAAATGAAAAAAAAAATTGAAGAAGGTAATTCAAAAGAGGGATGAGGAGATTGAAGATATGGATACAAAAATTTCCACCCTGAAGCAAAGGGTGGATGATATGGCAACCTTGCCAACACATATTTTGGAATGTAGAACCCCTCCAAGGGTCTATGCTCTGCTCTTGAAAGAGAAATGTCTCTCTTTTAAGTTTTCAAGGATTGCCTTAGGTTTGAATCCTTCTATTGACACCCCTGTTGAATTTTTCAACGCTTATAGGATTGCCTCACTTGAAATGAAGAATTTTTTGTGTGAGTTTTATTTGCATAATTATGTTGTAACTCAAGACCATGATTGGAATCCACTCTTGTATGTTGGGGATGTCCAATTAATGGCATTTATGTCTTGGGTACAAAATGAGATTAGTTGGAGACAACATGGGGCTTATAAGCAATTGGAGTCTAACATCCCTCTACCCGTTAGGGCTGAATCAAGCAACCCAAGGGATATTTACAGAGAATGGCACATAATGCTCCTCAAACCTAGTTATGGCAATAGGATTATGCCTTGGATTGAGGCAGTTTACAGTTAGTATGAGGTAAAAACAACAAAGGAGGAAACTGTGAGAAGATGTCTATCAAAAAGATGGAATAACCTAACTGATGAGCTGAAATAGGCTGAGCCTCATCCCATCCACAATTATGTTGCAACACTAAAAAGGATTGATAGGTATATTTATATTGGGATAACACAAGGGCGATCATGGCTTCCCCTGACTTTCCAACCACCCATGCTCATATGTCCCGTGCCAAACTTCATATTCTACCAATATGACATTGCTACAGAAAAATAGAGATGGAACAGATTTGACAAATTAGGAGGATTCTATTGGGATCTTGATTCACGCATAGCAACCACTGATGTTGGACAACTATCAGTTGCAAATTTTAGAGCCTTGACCAAGCAGAAGAACAACCCTTCCCCTGCTGGAGGACCAACAAAATGTTAGGTTGGGGGGAGTGATAAGCCTAGTTTTTGGTCCAATTTTGAGTAGAATCTATAGTTTATTTGCTAGAATTTGTCATGGAATTTGATGTTAAATGTTGATATTTTCATAATGTTTCCCTCAAACCATAGACATTGGACTTAAATCCTATCTCTACAAGTTTTAATGACATTGGCATATTATGTGGATTATCTATATTGATTTTGCATGTGGTTAATGAATGTTCCTTAAGGTGGTTATAGATGTGCAGTTATTGTGCATATTGACATTGCCATGCAGATTTAAAGATGCTAAGTTGAGGAAGACACCGCCAGCTAGGCATGGACCATAACGTCTAGCAAATGAATCACTCAAGGTCAAAGGAGGTCGACAGAAAAACATTCCTCATGCAACCGAATGTAACCGCTTTGTAGTGGACTTTAATAATTGAGCATGTGTGAGTGTTACTCCTATGCTAAATTTGTGTGTGGACCTACATGTCTGACCAGATTTCATGCACGTGTAACCGCCATCATTCCACTTTCTTTTCTTTCCCTAAATGGAGTCCTCCTAGTCATGGAGTTGATTTCCTTTTTTAGCTGATAGTATACATAAAGATATGATGCCCCTTCCTTAGGAGGTTGCACGATTTGATATTGTACTTGCATTCTCAAGTTTTCAGTAATACATATATATTACTCTTTTGTACTCATGATTTACAGTGAATAAAATAAAGTTCTGAGTTCGAGCATCTAAGTTCTCATTAGTTTTAGAGGATACTTATCCAAGGGGGGCCACTTGGTGTTTAATATGTCTTCTTAGTTTAGTATTAGTTTAGTATTACTTACTGTTTAGTAATTAGTTAGAAATCTGGCACCAACTGTTCCTACAGCCACTAGAATTCCATTATGTGACTGTTCCTACAGCCAAAGCAGACATAGTAGTGCCCTATTTTTTGCTCATATTTTCATTCCTTTTATGCATTTTAGTTTGATATAGTTGATTGATGATTAGTATTTAAGGTATTCCCTTCTAAGCAATTTACTTTCAACATTGTGTGTTCCTTTGTTGTAGAATGAAATGGCTACTTTGAGTTCCTAGTGCACATACTGTGTTGACCCATTTCAAGTTCTCGTCCCTGGGTTGACAAGTTAAATGCACCTTCATGATGATTGAAATATCTATTCAGGTTAGATGTCCAAGTTTTGAATCATTGTAGGAGGCCAACAATGGCACAATTAAATAATGTTACTTTGCATGCACTTATTTAAGTTCACATTTAGTTCCAAAAAAATGGACCCCTCACCTCTAGTATAGGAATTTTTGTTGAAAATATAGTGTGGATTGACCAATAACTCTCAAGTAAGGCATCACACATGAAATTTTTGTATTGATAAATTTCTTATCTAAATTTGATATGCCTTTTAATTTTATGAAGTTTAAATATTGTTTTGTTGAACATAGATAATTGCAATTTACATACATGTTAGCTTGAAATTTCTATATAAGAAATGTGAAACATATTTTATTAGATAGTTTGAACTAGACCTTATCTCTAATCTATCTGTGCTTTCAAATCTCACGATAATTTGGCACTTGTTAGCGCCCCTATGATTTTTAACTCATGTGGATTGAATATATTTAAGATCATTTTATATATATTTAAATGTATAGTTAGAAGTTTCTACATTTTGGTGAAATGAGTTCGTGCATGACTTTGAATTGCGTAATTTTTAATTACTTGTTTCACAAGTGTTTAGTAATTTAGATAGAAGTTACATTAAATTTATTGAATGTACATGTATGCACTTGATAACTATTATCTAGATATATCTAATGTTCATGTTTAATTTATGTATTCTATATCATGTGCACACTTGTATTTATTTAGAACTATTTTAAATTTAAATTGAACACATGTACATGTTCCATGTTATTTCTATTCTCTAGATCTAGATATATTAAACCAAGGTCTCATTGCTCCTTTAGGTACATACACATCACATGGAAAATGCACCTATTCCACCTCTACAAACACTCTTTGCAAATACTAATAGTGAGATTGCGAGATTGAGAGATTCATTAACTGATGGTAGAAACATAGGCATATATGTGGAAACTTGCATGTCCATATTACAAAGCCTAGAACAAATAATAGATAAACTTGGGGGTACTGGTGCATTTTCCCCTAATAGAGTAGTTTATATTCTTTCCCACATGCAGAAATACGTACATGGTGAGGTTCCCTATAAACAAATACATGATGTTGTGACCAAATATATGATTAAAAACCAATGTTTTCCATTGTATCAAAATAAACGTAAGATGAGGGGATACCAGGTCACCAAATGTGTGGATGATGTTATGGCCCGATTGATCTACCTGTGATTTCTTGTAGTAGATTATCAATATCCAAACAATGACCAACTTCCATTATATTTTGTTCAGCAGTTGTATGTTGAGGTCCATTTGGGCCTCAAAGTCAACTACCTAGACATTCCACCATATGTTGGTCAAGGGAATGGCATGATTTCCAATAGGCCCACCTATCATTGAGTAGATAGACCAGCCCCAGTGAACATGAGGGTATTGGTTGGCGGTAGGTCTCCTGCTCTCACCCCAGCTCTATCCCCCTTAGTGGATCAAGTTGTTGTTGCTTCCTAAAAGAAAGTAATTGGCAATGTAGGAAACATTGTAGCTGCGACCACTAGGATATCTATTGATTGTGTGGGTCAATATTTGATGTCTAGACATTCATGATCCACACCATTTGCAACACAGTACAACAGCATGGATCCTTTTACAATGACGGACATCCCTACACCCACAAAACTTGACAGACTTACAAGAGATATGGCACACAGGACTATGCATTGTTTGGCTGAGGACCTCTTAGAGGAATATTCCTTCATCGCATCAGACTATGGGATCTCTATAGACCATTTCAAAGGTCATTTGGCTTGAGGAGTTCATTCACATCTAGGATCTCATCACTCTCAACCCAACACTAGTGCACATCAGGATCCACCTACAGATCATTTGACTGTTGCACAAACTATGGGTCTTATGGATATGTTGATTGGTCCTAGTTCATCATCGTTGATGCCATCTCAGCTACATAGTCCCCTTCACTCATCATTTCTGGCGTGACATGCAACAACTCAGATGGATGTATATCTTGATGTGTCGACTAAGCGTTTGGTTGATTTTGTGGAGACGGCCATTGCAGAGGACTTAGATCATTTGATACCAAATTATGTGCATGTATGTGTGCATGTCCATGTTTCAGTTCTTTTTTTTAATTATTTTTAAATTTTAGTTTTAACTAGATATTCATGTAATATATATGTATATATATTGTATATGGAAATACCTCATGTTACTCCTAGCCTTGGTTCAAATCATGTATGTCGACGTGACTTTATGGATGATACTGCTTCTAGTGGACATGTGAGTTTTAATTTTTTATATATACACATGTATATGTACATGCATATGTATGCATAGATCTAGATAGATATTTAAAAATACATGTACACTCTTAAATAACTTTCATAAACTTTATAATATATTATATGTATTTAACACATTGTGTACATAATTTTATCTCCAAAGCTCGGCACATCCGTCAGAGCAGGTTTCTCATTCAGATGATCGCTCAACTAGGAGTCGACATTCATATTAGGTTGCACTAGATTCATGAGTTGTTTAACATTATATATGACTTGGGCTACATGTTTGATGATCTCTAGTACATGTTTGTTAGGTTGTTGATACATTATTACTTACATTTGATGATCTAGATAGTACATTTGTTAGATTGTTGATACATTGTTATAGGTACATTTGATGATCTCTAGTACATTTTCTTATATGATATACATACACATTTTCTAATGTTAATATGTTCATTTTCATTCAATTTGTACATGCATGTACCTATATTTTCTTATAATGTTTATGTTTATGTTCATGTATCTACATGTACATGTGTTTGCTTATGTTTAAATGTTTATAAATTAATCTACATGCGCACATGTACATGTTTAGTACACTCAAGAGTGTTTATACAATCTACATTTATATGTTTATTTTCATTCAATCTACGTGCATGCACCTCTTTGCTTATAACATGTTTATGTTTATACATTGAATTTATATACATGTACATGTGTTTGCTTATGTTTAAATGTTTATACATTAAGAGATACATGTGTACATGTGTACATGTACATGTTTACACTCAATAACGTGTTTATACAAATTTTAAATCTATATTTAGAGAACTCATGCTCACGTATTTATGATTTATATTTATTAAACATGTGTTAAGTGTGCATTAAATACATTAAATGTGTGTACACATATGCAGTTCTACACATGTACATGTAAAAACATAATGTTATAAAATTTGAATATAATTGAAGGTGAATTTGAGCTCGAACCCTTGGCCAACACATAGATACATTAATAGATATATGTTTACACTCAATAACGTGTTTATACAAATTTTAAATCTATATTTAGAGAACTCATGAGCTCATGTATTTATGATTTATATATATTAAACACATGTTAAATGTGCATTAAATACATTAAATGTACGTACACATATGTAGTTCTACACATGTAATGTTATAAAATTTGAATATAATTGAAGGTGAATTTGAGCTCGAACCCTTGGCTAATGAATAAATTTTAATTTTAATTTTTTTCCCATATGCATATAAATACAAGCTTATTTTTCATTATTCCATATCAAATTGCAAGATTAATTCGCATTTATATAACTTGGAGAGAAAATTTTGGAGAAGATATTTTTGCACATTTATCAAGGAGGCAGATTTTGGAGAAGAAGAGATTTTAGCATTTTTATCAAGGAGGGAAGATTTTGGAGAAGAGAACTTTGCATTTTTATCAATCAAGGAAAATATTGGAGAAGATAACTTTGCTTTTTTATCAATCAAGGAAAATATTGGAGAAGATAACTTTGCTTTTTTATCAATCAAGGAAAATTTTGGAGTATAATTTACCTTTGGTAGAGGATTTCTCTTGATTCATCTTTAACTTGAAGAATAAAATGGGAGAACAAGGAAAAAGAAAAAATAAAGCTCAACAAAAAATTTCAAAAGAAGAACTAAAGAGGCATGAACAAAACTTGGAAAATTATCATAGAAAGAAACAAGGTACATGCTTATTTCTTCTCTCTCTCTCTCGTGTTTGTTTATTACTTTTATTAACACCTCAATGTTTTCCTTATAAATCTATTTCCAATTATGAAAACCATGTTAGATAACTTGGAAACTTTAATACTAAAAAATAGTCATCTTGCATAGACATTACCATAACTTAGAACCTCATTTTTCCTAAATTCCTTATCATCTATTTTCAATTGCATTTGTTCCATGGAATTATTAAGTTCAAGAATCTTTGGTTTTTTTTGTTCAACTACACTTAAATAGCTCATAGTCTCTCACTTTCTTTGCTTGCATGTAAATTCATGTATCCAATTTCCAAAACCTAGTGACTTTGAAAATTCATTTTGCCATTTTCTTAAATTGAATCCATTTCCAATTGTATTTGTTCCATGGAATTCTTAAGTTCAAGAATCAAGATTGTTGTCATTTGAAATTTTTACTCCACTTGTAGAATCATGTCTCTCACATTTTTTTCTTGCATACACAAACTCCACTTATATAGCATCATCTCTCACTTTATTTGCAAAATATTTTGTGACATGTAGAAAGGGCTCAACAAGCAAGAAGTTCTCAAGCAAAATTCGAGCCAAATCTAGATATTGGATCAAACGAATCCGTTGAAGAACACATGGACCTTGAAGATAGGGAGGAGGCCCAAGTTCAAACAATGCATGTTGGAGAGGTTTCAAGATCACTTCCTTCTACTAGTATGGATAAGCATATAAAACTAGCTAAAAAGGTGAAGAAACAAATTTCTTATAGAAATTTAGATCATTTACTTGAAATGGATATGGAGAAACTGAAATGTTATGCCGACCAACCTGCAAATAGGAGTAAGAGGTCAATGACTAAATCTGTAAATGGAATAATCCATGATCATTTCAATCATCTTGAAACACTTGAAAAAAACCAATTGTTATCATGTTTACTTCTTCATAATGAGCTGAAAGAGTCATTACAATTGTTGGGCGTACATTCGACATTGAATAAGAAGAAACACATGACATTACATAAAGATATTGTTGAAAATGTTAAAAAAGGTTTAGATTCCATTGGGAAAGAATCTCGATCAGTGGATAAGGCCACTACAAGAAGGGTGATGTTGACATCTATTTTAAATCAAGATATAGCAAGAAAAAAATGTCTGCACTTTCGACTGAAATTGGTTATAGTAGAACCACACTAATAAAATATGAGAAAAAGAGAAAGGTTTTGGATGATATTTCAGAAGGACATTGGCAGTTATGTGTAGAGCTCCCCATTTTGATAGGATTGAAGATGTTGTTAGGAACTTGATATCAAGTTTTTGGAATGAAGAGACTCATCCATCATCAAATACTAGAGATGTTATGAGACACAAGATTGGGCCCAATATTTAGGAAAATCATATTAAAAATTGGCTAGACATAACACAACTTGAGATGTATATGAACTTTCATAATAAGTATCCTCATATAAAGATTGGGAAAAAAATGTTTGTTGAAAGGTTTAAGGCATATTATGTGAAGATAAACAAGTTTTTTGAAACTCATTGTTGTCGTTATCATATTGAATTTAATCTCTACTATCAAGTGTTTCAAAAGATGAGAGAAGAGAGTTATGGTTTTCAAAACGCACCTCCTAAACAGGTAAGTTTTGTTGAAAATGGAGGTAATTATGCAGATTTAAAACTTGTAAAACTATTATACTGTAGATCTAATTAAGTGTTTTTTGTTACAATTTCTTTGTGGATGATTATCTGTTTAGATTCATTTTACCATTTGTAGAAGTAGACAGAAGATTGTAGAAGAATAAGACTAGAAGATAGAAGTGACACATCATGTACAGTGGAGAAACCATTTTAGGAAAAATCTCCACCACCAAAATCAATAGTCCTTTTATTATTTAACCTTAGAATAAGATTACAATAATTCTTTATCAATCCTTGCTTGAGATGCTTCTTTTTCCTTCAACAATTCTTCTTCACAACCTGCAATAAAATCTGATAGAAGTCTCTTCAACTTGCTGCAATTTATAGACAATAATGAGCCTTACAAACTCCAAAGAGTTTACAATTACAAAGCACGAAGCTTATCTCACAAAACCTAAGCCTATTCTTTGCAAGTAGAGTTCTCCCGTGAAAGACAATGTCAAACCAAGTCCATCAATTTGGGCGTCCAAAACTGAAGTCCTAACTCAACGTTGATTACAAAGATATCTTGTAAGCTTCTCCTCAAAGTTGGTGCCCAAGAATGGGCCCACTTAACTCAGCCTTATAAAATATTTTATCATGCAAAAGTGTTAACTCCAAGATGCCAACTTGGGTGCCCAAGGTGGGTCCAAGTCAATCTCTGTTAACTGAAACATATCTCTTCATCAATTCATGCAAATAGGATGCATGATTGATCATCCCCACTTAACTGAATGTATCACCTGTTATCTATCATGCAAATCAAGTCATTAGTCATGCATTCCAAGTCAATTGAAGTCAACTAGCATTCAACTGAAACTAACTACATGCAACTGAAGATAACTAAACCATAACTGAACTGAACTAAACTAAATTGAACTAAACTGCTACTAAATTGAAATGAACTTAACTTAACTTAATTGAACTTCATGCATGTAAACATCAATCCCTAACTTCTAGGATCTTTACATGCTTTACTGAAGTGTTATCTTTCTCCAAATAGATAACTTAACTAAAGGTGGGTTCCACCTTCCATGTGGGTACCCCATGTGCTCCTATTATTTAGGAACTTTTCTTGGATGCCCTCACATGTTCCTATCATTTAGAATTAATTAGAAATGTCAATTTACATGTTCATTTCATTTGAATTTAATCTCTTTCTAATCCTAGTGTTGGGGAACACTTTCCAAGGACTTAGGTGATACATGAAATAATGTTTAGGATTTAAATTAAATGGCATCCTATTCCCAACATTCTCCCACTTAACAATATGCATTGCAATTATTCTAAACAAGGAATCATTATTATAAATCAAGTACAAGACTCAAGGCCAATGACCTTCTTTCACCAACTAATAAATCCATGCCAACTTCGAACGCAACCTACATAATCATGAAGCTCCAAGAAAATGATTAATAGTCAAAACCAAGAGAACTTGTCTATATGAATTGGTTTCGTATGATAATCTACAACATTAATCAAAGTGTTAGCTTTCTCAATTAATACCTTCCCACTCTCAACCATTTCTTGCACAAAGTGATACTGAACATCAACATCCTTAGTAGAGCATCATACATAGGATTTTTGGCTAAACAAATTGCACTCTAGCTATCACATTCAAGTTTAACTTACTTGCAATTAAAACCAATACCTTTCCCAAGTCCCTGTAACCAAACTACCTCTTTTGAGGCATGTGAAATTGTCCAGTTTGTTGAACTCACATCCAACCAAGGTGTAGGCTTCTCGGTCTTTAGTGTTGAAAAATATTTTCTTACAAGTAATCATTCCAACATATATCTCTTACCATACAATAACTCAAGCCTCACCTATTTCTCCAAGTATCCATGAGGATTTGTAACCAACCAATCCATGCCAAACTCTAAATGCAACATAGCACTATCATGAAGTAATCAAGCAAATGATTAATGTACCCAATACATAAGATTAATACACAAGATCAATGGCAAAGCTCCAATCATGAATCAAGAACATAAACATGACAACATGATTTAACCATCTCCTCCAAGGAGATCACATGCATCATAACATGCATAAACATCCTAGTCTCAAGAGAACAAGTACCATTCCAAACTCTAAATGTGTATCAAGAGTAAACCATGACATAATAGCAACCACTCTAAACCAATAAAAAACATATCCCCAATCACATGAAGATAACCTTACCAATGATGCATCCATGTCACTGCCAACAACTCCCACTGAACCGTGGTACAAGCTACACATGGCATCATGACTACCATCCTCTTCATGAAGATCACTCTTTAACATCAAGCAAAGAGTCATCACTAACATTTTTACATGAAATGATCA
The DNA here is from genome assembly GCA_007258455.2 of Sequoia sempervirens. Taxonomy (NCBI): domain Eukaryota; kingdom Viridiplantae; phylum Streptophyta; class Pinopsida; order Cupressales; family Cupressaceae; genus Sequoia; species Sequoia sempervirens. The sequence goes on along the minus strand of VDFB02193867.1, from coordinate 83,460,327 downwards.
ATGCATGATTACCGTCATCCGATGATTCCTCTTTAGAAGAATTAGAACTCTTTTTCTTGTTCTTACAATCCTTCTTCACATGTCCCAATTTCCCATAGTTCCAACACTTTACCTTACTCTGTCCTTCAGACTTACCCTTCCCTTCCTTGTCTCCCTTAGGTTCCTTTTTCTCAAGCCTACCTTTTACAAACAAGGCATCTTGGATTTCCATTTTAGACTTCCTCCTCATCTCCTCTAATAGGAGAGTAGGAATTATATTGTCCATATTCGGATCTGCACCACTACCACTGATAGCAACAATTAGATTTTCCCAAGATTTTGGTAAAGAAAAAAGTAACAAAATGCATTGATCTTCATCTTCTAGCTTTACATCTATAGATGCTAACTGAATTAGAATCAAATTAAAATCATTCAAATGATTTGCAATAGAATCACCATCTTTCATCTTTAAAGAATACAACTGTCTTTTTCGATACAACTTATTAGTAAGACTTTTGGTTTGATAGATATCACCTATTCTCTTCCACAACTTATATGCAGTAGTTTCTTCTAAAACATTCAAGAGAAAAATATCAACAAGACATAATCTATTGGTCCCTCTTGCCTTCTTATCAAGCTTAGCCCAATCCTCATCTGACATCATTGTAGGTGACTTTGTCTCATTACCAATAGCTAACCACCGATCTCTCTCTTTAAGGAGATCCTCCATTTTTAGTTTCCACATCTCATAATTAGATCCATTGAATCTTTCAATATCTAAATGAGAATTAAAACTCATTGTGAAAAACTTATTTTCCAAAATCAGCAATAACACAATAGTAAAATCTCCAACTACAACCAAAAAACCTTCAAACTTTTAAGAGAAAGGCATCCCAAAATCTACCCCAACCGTTAGCTTTGATACCAAATGTTGAAAATGGAGGTAATTATGTAGCTTTAAAACTTGTAAAACTATTATACTGTAGATCTAAGTAAGTGTTCTTTGTTACAATTTTTTTGTGGGTGATTATCTTTTTAGATTCATTTTACCATTTGTAGAAGTAGATAGAAGATTGTAGAAGAATAAGACCAGAAGATAGAAGTGACACAACATATACCGTGGAGAAACCCTTTCAAGAAAAAAATCCACCACCAGAATCAATAGTGCTTGTACTATTTAACCTTAGAATAAGATTACAATAATTCTTTATCAATCCTTGCTTGAGATGCTTCTTTTTCCTTCAACAATTCTTCTTCACAACCTACAGTAAAATCTGATAGAACTCTCTTCAACTTGCTGCAATTTATAGACAATAATGAGCCTTGTAAACTCCAAAGAGTTACAATTACAAAGTATAAAGCTTATCTCACAAAACATACGCCTATTCTTTGCAAGTAGAGTTCTCCTATGAAAAACAATTTCAAACCAAATCATTCATCAATTTGGGCATCCAAAAATGAATTCCTAACTCAACATTGATTACAAAGATATCTTGTAAGCATCTCCTCAAAGTTGGTGCCCAAGAATGGTCCCACTTAACTCAGCCTTATAAAATATCTTATCATGCAAAAGTGTTAACTCCAAGATGCCAACTTGGGTGCCCAAGGTGGGTCCAAGTCAATCTCTATTAACTGAAACATATCTCTCCATCATTTCATGCAAACAGGATGCATGATTGATCATCCCCACTTAATTGAATGTATCACTTGTTATTTTTCATGCAACTCAAGTCATTAGTCATGCATTCCAAGTCAACTGAAGTCAAATAGTATTCAATTGAACTAACTACATGCAACTGAAGATAACTGAACTAAACTAAACTTCATGCATGTAAACATCAATCCCTAACTTCTAGGATCTTTACATGCATTACTGAAGTGTTATCTTTCTCCAAACAGTTAACTTAACTCAAGGTGGGTTCCACCTTCCATGCGGGTGCCCCATGTGCTCCTATTATTTAGGAACTCTTCTTGGATGCCCTCACATGATCCTATCATTTAGAATTAATTACAAATGTCAATTTACATGTTCATTTCATTTGAATTTAATCTCTTTCTAATCTTAGTGTTGGGGAAAACTTTCCAAGGACTTAGGAGATACATGAAATAATGTTTAGGACTATAATTAAATGGAATCCTATTCCCAAAAAGTTTGTTCATAAAGGATATGTTATGTGATCATGAAAATGGACCTCAAATAAACTGCATAAAAGGACTTTTTGAAACATGTGGAAATTTGGCTAAATTTCCTTCAAGAAACAAAGATACTGACCTAACAAAGACAGTAAATTGAAAGAGTTACAAGTATGCAAAGTTTCAAAAAAAAACTGGGAAAGAATCCGCAAGATTAAACTATGTAGAAGAGGAGATTCCTATTGGAAAATTTATGGAAGATTTTTGAAAATTGATACAACCATACATACAACATTCTTTTTTTGCTAAGTGGAAAGCACAACAATTTCAAACATTAAGAGATACTTTCTCACATAGAACAGTTCTATCAGTAGTTGACTTTGCAGAAAATTACTCTTTTGGCCATAAAAAAGAGATTCAATTAGAATATTACTTTTCTATAAGGAAAGCTTAGGTGCGGAACAAACTCTCCTAACGTCAAAACCTTAGGGCAGAATGTAGAGGTGACTTTAAATTTTTCAATTACAGTTCAATTAAGATACTCAAGAAAGAGATAACAAAAAAGAGAAATGATCATACACAATTAGACACCAGATTTACATGGGAAAACCCTTACGGGAGAAAAACCCACCACACCAAGAAAATCCTCTTTGTATTAGAGTAAAAAAAATTACTTACAAAGTATAGACTTCACTTTTTGATGTCAATTTACAATAGCATAATTTCCTGATCAACTTTGTACAGAAATGCTCACAGAAACATCCAACAAACTTACACAGATCAATCTATATTCAATCGAACAACACTATCACTCATCTAACTATACACCATCATCTGCCATTGCCCAACATAGTCATTTTTCCTCACAGTCTGTTCATCTCCCTCACAGGAATGGTCGCAACAGTCCAACTACTAATGATTCACATTTCGCTTCTCTAATTGGCTCAGAATAGACCACGTAGGATAGACATTCAGTCAAGGTGTTCAAACAGTATTGTATGTCAGTGAGACACTAGGCTGTGTCTCCCTGATGCCACAATGCCCGACTATCGTTATCGTCCAGAGTCATCACCATTGGCAAGAGTCATACCGAGTCCAAACCTGTCACCCAGACTCACTCTATCACTAAGACATCACAACAATATCCACTACAAAACCATCGGCCAGACCATCGCTATCGTTAAGACTTCACACTGATGTTCAACTCATGTAGCTCTATTAGTAAGACCATCGCTATTAGCGAGACATCATACCGAACATAGAATAGTGGGAGAGACCAACGCTATCGGCAAGAGGTCATATTGAATGCACCAGCCTGTTAGCGAGACTAGAACTCTCGGTAAGAGTTCATATCGGCTGCAAACCTGTCAGCCAAGAGTCTCCCCGATGATCACCAGGAGCCAACCCATCTCCGAGACTAGCACTATTAGAATGAGTCACTTTGAAGGTTCAACCATCTTCCCAATGTGTTCCATCTGTTGCCAATAAAACCTCGGTGAGACATTCTCAATTAGAATAAGTCATTCTAAATGTTCATGCCTCTCCCCGATGACTTCTGTCACCATGAGTCTCCCCGATAACCATTAGAAACCAACCCATCGGTAGGAGATTTTTCCAAGCAGAATGAGATGGAAGTTTCATAGCGATCGACATGTCTTGCTGATGACTCCCATTAGCAAAACAGAACCAAAGCCTCGGTGACCTGAGCACCTCAAATGTTTAGAACACAACTGCTAGTTGGTAAGACTTCCAGAGGGTCTCACCAACTTTTCTCTTTCAGGATTTTACATGCTAGTAAGATTGAGGCACATTTTCCAACAATCTCCCACTTCATGAAGATCTTACTAACACCTCCAGAGCACAACAAAACTACTGAAATTCATGGGCACTAAGTCCCAGAAAATTGGTACACCACCTGAACTTGTCTATGCTCATTGGTTTCGTCAATGCATCTGCAACATTTTCCAGAGTATCCACTTTTTCTAAAGAGACCTTTACATCCTCCACCTTATCTTATACAAAATGATACTGCACATCAATATGTTTCATCCTAGCATGGAAAGTATGGTTTTTCGCCAAACTAATAGCACTCTAACTGTCACAGTAAATTGTAATTATTTCTACATCAAATCCAATATTAGAACACAAACATTTTAACTAGATTGCTTCTTTACAGGCATGTGTTGCTGCCATGTATTCTTCCTCTATAGTGGACAAAGCGACTATAGCCTGTCACTTACTCATCCAACTAACTATGCCACCATTCATCATGAAAATATATCCACTAGTGGATCTTATGTTGTCAATGTCCCCTGCCCAATCAGAATCCACATATCCTTGAATGTTGAGAGTCCTCTGTGATTCAACCAAATTGACATGGTAACACAAAGCATATTCTGAAGTGCCCTTTAGATATCTAAACACCCTTTTAACAGCATCCCAATGTGTCCTTCTAGGATTTTCCATAAAATGACTAAGAACTCCCACTGCTTGGGCAATGTCTGGCCTTGTACAGACCATTGCATACATTAAATTGCCAACTGCACTAGCATAAGGCACTTTGATCATGTTCTTTATCTCAGTAGGATATTTTGGACAGTCTTCAATAGATAGCTTCGTTCCCTACAAAACTGGAACAACTAGTTGCTTGCAATCAGTCATACAACATCTCTCTAGAATAGTGTTAATATACTTACTCTGACTGAGCCAACGTTTTCTACTCTTTCTGTCCCTGGTTATTTCCATTCCCATAATATACCTGGCTACACCAAGATCTTTCATTTTGAACTTTGTAGACAACTGAGATTTTAGATCAGAAATCATTAACTTACTATTGCGTATGAACAACATATCATCAACATAGAGAGCAATAATAAGGACACAATCATTTTCAGCTTTGTAGTACACACAATGATCAGATTTCGATCATAAAAATCCCAATGAAAAAACAAAAGTGTCAAACTTCTGGTACCACATTCTAGGAGATTGTTTTAATCCATACAGAGATTTTTTCAACTTGCAAACTAGTTTTTCTTTACCTTTTTCCACAAAGTGCTCAGGCTGGGACATATAGATTTCTTCTTCAAGGTCACCATGAAGAAATGTTGTCTTCACATCCATTTGTTTAATCTCTAAGTCATACACTATTGCAAGTGACAAAAGAAATATGATATACGTTAGCTTGGCTATAGGAGAAAATATTTCTCCATAATCAATTCCCTCTACCTGGGAATACCCTTTTGCAACCAACCTTGCCTTATACTTTTCCACACTGCCATCCAGACCTAATTTCTTTTTAAATACCCATTTGCAGCCAACAAATTTTTTGCCTTTAGGCAAGGGCACCAAACTCCAACTATTATTCTTTTCTAATCATGCCATTTCTTCATTCATGGCTTCCAACCAAGAGTTTGAATCAGACATTCTAAATACCTCTTTCACAATCCTAGGCTCATCAGTGCTAGAAATTAAAGCATAGGAACAAGTAGAATCTATCAAAGAAAACCCATACCTATCAGGTTGCTTTCTTTCATGTGTTGACTTCCTCACAGGCTGAGGTTGAGGTTGTTCTTATTCTTCAGAACTCTCAGAACTACTTGAGCTCTCCTCAGTTTCAAGTACATTTTGAATTTTCAATTCCTCTTTATCTAGTGTCGGGGGAATTTAAACTACATCCTTTTATCTTCTGATTTTGTCTCTGACTGCAGATCCAAAGTAGAAGGTTTCAGCTCATGAAAAATAACACTTCTTCTATGCAAAACCTTCTCCATATTAGAATTCCAAAGCTTGTATCCTTTTATGCCAACACTATAACCAATAAAAATACATTTAATAGCCTTGTTCTCCAATTTAGATCTTTTTTCATTCGACACATATGCATATGCCTCACAACCAAAGACACAAATGTGTCTCAGAGAGGGCTTCTTTCTAGATCACGCTTCCAATTTTTTTTCTCAACAAGAGCAAAATTTGGAGAATGGTTTATTAAATAACATGTTGTTGCAACTACCTGAGCCCAGAACTTCTCCTCCAAGCCAGCACTACTTAGCATACGTCATGCTCTTTCCATCACTGTCATGTTAAACCTTTCAGCAACTCCATTTTGTTGTAGAGTGTAGGGTGTAGTTTTATGTCTTTTAATCCCATGATCTTTATAGTACCTTTCAAACTCATCAGAAAAAACTCACCACCATTTTCAATCCTTAAACATTTTATTTTTCTTCCAATTTGATTTTCCACAAGGTTTTTAAATTCCTTAAATTGACTGAACACTTCTGATTTACTTTTTAAGAAATAAACAAATTCCCTTCTTGAATAATCATCAATGAACGATACATAATATCTTGATTTAGACAAAGAAGGAACATTTACTGGACCAAAAACATCATAATGAATGTAATCAAGTAAACCAAAAGATTTATGAGGACTGGAGTAAAACAAAACATGGTATTGTTTACCATATATACAATGTTCACAAAACTTGAATTCAAGGTTACAATCATCAAGCCCTTCAACTAGGTTTTTATTTTTCAAGGTTTTTAAACCTTTTTCTCCAATGTGGCCAAGCCTATGATGTCAGAGCATAGTCTTTTCTGCTGGAAGTTTAACTTCCATAGAGTTTGCACTATCAGGAACTTTTTCCTCTTTTTCTCCATGAGTAGCTTTATGTGACTTTACAGAGATACTATTGCATTGCATAGCATGTGCATCCAGCTTATACAAGGTACCAATACGAACACCCCTAGCTAGTACCATTGAGCCTCTAGTCATCTTACAGCCATTTCAGAGACTGTGACTTGCACTCCAATATCATTCAGCTTACTGATAGAAAGTAGATTTCGAATCAGACCTGGTATATGCATTACATCATTGATTCCCTTCACTCTTCCATCAAGGAATTGAATTCTAACTCTTCCACAACCAACTATTTCTAGAGATGAATCGCTTGCCAAATAGACCCTTCCACCATCGTATTTTTCATACTTCATGAACTAGTCTCTATGAGATGTCATGTGGAAAGATGCTCCAGAATCAATCAGCCAGACATCATCTGATGCCTGAGTTGCCAAGGCTGCAATGAAAGCATCTGCATCACTCTGAGAAGAATCATTGTCAGAAGAATACTTCTTCTTTTTCTCCTATTTACAATCCTTTTGGACATGACCAGGTTGCCCACAATTCCAGTACTTCACTTTGGACTTCTTGCTAGGAGACATTGATCTCCCCTCTGATTTGGATTTGGACTTCTTGTCCTTCTTCTTGCCTTTTTCTTTTGATCTGCCTCTAACAGCAAGAGCCTCCTTCGCCATCTCAGAATATTTTCTTCTCATCTCTTCTGATAACAAAGAAGCAACAACATCTTCCATCTTAAAAGTGGATGTCGTACTCCCAATAGCCATCACCAAGTGATCCCAAGAATCTGGCAAATAACATAACAACAACATACAATGATCTTCTTCATCAATCTTCACACCCACAGATGCTAACTGAGCAATCAGCATGTTGAAAGCATTCAAATGATCAGCAATAGATGCTCCTTCCTGCATTTTCAAAGAGTACAACTTCTTCCTCAAGAACAACTTATTCACTAAGGACTTGCCCTGATAAATAGATCCCAGTCTTTTCTTCATGAACATTTAGAAGAACAGAGTCTGCTAAATAGAGCCTTATCAACCCCTTTGATTTTCAATCTGCAAGGTCCAAATCTTCTTGCTTCATGCCTATAGGCTTCATTCTAGACAAAACAAGCCAAAGATCACAATCAACTAATAGATCTTAAATTTTAAGTTTCCACAACTCAAAATTACTGCCATTGAATTTCTCAATTTCAATCTTTCCTGACATGCTTGCCATCTTAATCTGTAATTTGAATTACTAGACTTCTACAAGACTCCCGGTGAATAGAATTGACTCAAAAAACCCAACATACCCACAAAGATAACACAACTAGCTAGGCTCTGATACCACTTGTAAGGAAAGGTTAGGTGCAAAACAAACTCTCCTAACGTCAAAACCTCAGAGAAGAATGCAAAGGTGACTTTAAATTTTGCAATTATAATTCAATTAAGATACTCAAGAAAGAGATAACAAAAAGGAGAAATGACCATACACAATTAGACACCAAATTTACATGGGAAAACCCTTACAGGAGAAAAACCCACCACACCAAGAAAAGCCTCTTTGTATTATAGTAAACAAAATTACATACAAAGTATAGACTTCACTTTTTGATGTCAATTTACAGCAGCATAATTTCTTGATCAACTTTGTACAAAAATTCTCACAGAAACATCCAACGAACTTAAACAGATCAATTTGTATTCAATTGAACAACACTATCACTCATCGAACTATACAGCATCATCCGCCATTGCCCAACATGGTCGTTTTTCCTCATAGTCTATTCATCTCCCTCACAGGAATGGTTGCAACAGTCCAACTACTAACAGTTCACATTTCGCTTCTCTGATTGGCTTAGAATAGACCACGTAGGATAGACATTCGGTCAAGGTTTTCAAACAATATCACATGTCGGTGAGACATTAGGTTGTGTCTCCCTGATGCCACAATGCTTGGTTGTTGTTATCGGCCAGAGTCACCACCACTAGCAAGAGTCATACTGAGTCCAAACCTGTCACCCAAACTCACTCTATCGCTAAGACATCATAGCGATATCCACTACAGAACCATTGGCCAGACCATCACTATCGCTAAGACTTCACACTAATGTTCAACTCATGTCGCTCTATCAGCAAGACTGTCGCTATCGGCGAGACATCATACCAAACATAGAACAATCAGAGAGACCAACGCTATTGGCAAGAGGTCATATCAAATGCATCAGCCTGTTGATGAGACTAGCACTCTCGGCAAGAGTTCATACTGACTGCAAACCTGTCAGCCAAGAGTCTCCCCGATGATCACCAAGATCCAACCCATCGCCAAGACTAGCGCTATCAGAATGAGTCACTCTGAAGGTTCAACCATCTTCCCGATGTGTTCCATCTGTTGCCAATGTGTAAAACCTCAACGAGACATTCTTGGTCAGAATAAGTCACTCTAAATGTTCATGCCTCTCCCCGATGACTTCTGTCACCACAAGTCTCCCCGATAACCATTAGAAACCAACCCGTCGACAGGAGATCTGTCCAGGCGGAATGAGATGGAATTTTCATAGTGATCGACATGTCTTTCGGATGACTCCCGTTGGCAAGATAGAACTAAAGTATTGGTGACTTGAGAACTTCAAATGTTTAGAACACAACTACTAGTCGGTAAGACTTCCAGAGGGTCTCACCGACTTTTCTCTTTCAGGAGTTTACATGCCAGTAAGATTGAGGCACATTTTCCAACATTTTCAAAGCAGATCATTATTATGGTTCATGTGTGTTATCGACATGCACAATTAGAATTGGATGGTGTTGAGAGTACAGATGAACAACAAGCCATTAAGAAAGAATATCACTTTTATATTAGTGATGATAAAGAGCATGATACACATTTTGTACAACATAGCTTTACAAAAAAAATTGAGAATTTGAGAAGCAGGGGTGTAAAATTTGAAAAGAATTTTGTATGGTCAGATGGATGTGTAGCACAATTCAAATCATCACAGTCATTTTATGCACTATCTAGATATCATAAAATTTACAAAATACCACATGTTTGGAGTTTCTTTGAGAGTGGGCATGGAAAAGGTGAGCATGATGGCGCAAGAGCTTGCATCAAATGTGCTTTAAGAAAGCATTAAATGAGTTATTCGAGAGATCATATATATGATGCACATGATGTTTTTGAATGGTGTAAGAAACACTTTGCATCAAATGATTTCAGCACATCTTCAAGAACAAACCGAAACATTCCACATAGAGTTTTGGGAGATATCGAGTATGTATAAATTACATTTTCAAAAATTTGAATTTATTTAAATTTAAAATATATATATACATGTTTGTTCACATAAGTTTTTTTTAAACATGTATCTAGGTGTGGGAAGACAATCGATGCATGGATACAAGAGGGTAGACAAAACAAGATCTTTGCATTGTGTTATGAGTTCAGATAGTCACCTTGGATGGACATTATACACGATGGATTACTCTTGTTTCTGCACTGAGTGCATTGTGGAAAAATATCATGCATACAATAACCAAGAACTTGGATATGTTAGTAAATGGGATATGTTACCACTATTTGTTTTAGAAACATACGATGAAAATGAGGAAGAAATATTTCAAGACATTCCTTTGATTTCAATTGATTATGACCATATTTTAGGATTGGTTAGAAAAGGTACGTGTAAGTTTTCAATAATTTAAATATTATATATATATTTAATGATCTTTAAAGTCTAGACATGTCTAATTTTTTTAGAAATTTTTTTGTGTAAATTTGGTGTACAGGAGATGTTTTTGCAATCATAATAGAGCCTGGAAACATAGAAGGTGTTAGCTATTATTTTCTTTTTTGCACAAAAGAGAGTAATAAGCTAACACAACTTGAAACAAGCGATGGAATGTTATTTTCCACAGGTGAGTTTGAATTTAAAATTATATATATACATTGTGTACATGTGTACATTACATTAAAAACATTAAATATATATTGTACAAACATTGAGCATGAAAATGATGTACACGTTCACATGTCCTACCTCAAGTTCATGTTTACCATGCAAGTTTTGTTGTAGTGCAAGGGATATATCTAAAACAAGTCAAATTTGTTCAACATGGGATTCATTTTGTTGACTATCAACCTGATAACAAGGTATATCAATATAGTCACCTAATAATTGCTACCGCCCTACATCTTCATGCAGTTCCACATGCATGTGGACAAAAAAATTGGAGACTAGATAGTGATGATCATAAAAAAAAATTACATGTTATTGAAGAGCAGGCTGAACTAGAATGTTTGAGTTAGATTATATCCATGATTTTCAAGTTCACTTGTACATGTATACATGTTCAAGTGAGAACTTATAGTAACTTGTTTGAACTCTAGATTATTTTAGTTACTTATAATATATGTTGATGACATGTATTTTAAATTTGGTTAGACACAAATTAGTGGTTGAAACACATTGGGACCCTTAAATTGAGTAGATATTTCCAATTACATATTTGCTCCATGGAATTCAAGTACTTGTTCAAGAATCTTTGATTTCATTTGAAATTTCAACTCCACTTATGGCTCAACATCTCTCACTTTTTTTGCCTACATGTGTAAACTCATATATGCAATACTTGTTCAATCTAGTGAAGTTTTTTAAACTCATTTTGCCTAAATTCCTTATCATCTATTTCCAATTTCATTTGTGAACCTAGTGAAGTTTTTTAAAAACATTTTTCCTAAAGTCCAATTATATGTACATATTTGTTCAATGGAATTCTCAAGTTCAAGAATATTTGATTTTATTTGAAAAAATTTAGATTCTCCATTTATAGCATCATATCTCACTTTGTTTTCTTGCATGTGTAAACTCATATGCAATACTTGTTCAATATAGTGAAATTTTTCAAACTCATTTTTCCTAAATTCCTTATCATCTATTTCCAATTGCATTTTTGAACCTAGTGAAGTTTTTTAAAATAATTTCACATAAATTCCAATTATATGTACATATTTGTTCCATGGAATTCTTAAGTTCATTAATCTTTGATTTCATTTGAAAGTTCAACTACACTTATAGCATCATCTCTCACTTTTTTTTCTTGCATGTAAACTCATATATATGCTTTCAATACTTGTTTGAAACCTAGTGAAGTTTTTTAAAATCATTTTTCCTAAATTACAATTATATACAACTTATATTTGTTCCATGGAATTCTTAAGTTCAAGAGTCTTTGATTTCATTTGAAATTTCAACTCCACTTATAGCTAGAAAAAGTTATTAGAGAGGGGGATACAATTCTATAGAGAGAGAGGTATATATACTAGCACTTGCACCTAAAGGAGGTTCAAGGAATACGTTGATAGAAAACTAATTGTATGTTAATATGCTAGAGAGTATGTGTTTTGGATGTGCTGCAAATTCTAGTTGCATGTGGTGTAATTAAACAATTAATAATAAGTGTTAAATGATGGAATGAAATAAAATTAGACATATCTATATTTTTTCTTTAAAGAAATTAAGTATTATCTAATTATAAAATATTTGCACATAGATTTAAAACATAAATCAATGCAAACAAAAAAAGAAAGTTGCCATCAAATTGACAAAAAATACTACAAATGGAAATAGAATGTTCCCATTCAGTTGCCAAATCAATATTTATATGACTTCTATGTGAAAAGTGAGATTTTGGAGGCTTTTACCTAATATTTAAAGGATTTTACCATTAAAATACAGTTGGTTTACCATTAAATGGCAGTTGAAACTTTTTTTCCAACAACTCAATAGTGGTTTGTAGGCATGAGACTTATTTCAGCCTCAAATCTCACAGTATATGTAGCCTATTGGCTAATAAAGAGATAAAAACTCAAAATATAGAGAATGAGAGAAGGAGAAAAATTTAGATAGATAGATATCGAGAGAGAGAGAGAGAGAGAGGGAGATGGGGATAGAGATTGAAAGAGAAATGAATAGACAAAGAAAGAGAGCATGAGAGAGAAATATAAGAGATACATGGGAAAAGAGAGAAAATGGAAACTAACTTTTGATTGGTCATTTCATGTCAACAATCCAAGGATGGCATGTGTCCTTGGGGAGTTATGCTCAAGGTAGCATGTCATTTGATTAAGGATGTGATAATTCACCTTTAAGACCTCTTCAATGTACCCATTGCACACTTAAGAAGACAAACATATAGAGAGAGAAAGAGAGAAAGAGAAAGGAATAGAAAATGGAGAGGGATATAGAGATAATATATAGATAGGTGGAGAGAGAGAAAAGAGAAAGAGATCAAGAGAGAGGGAGAAAAATGAGACAAAGGAGGAGAATGAGATGAAGATAGATAAAGAGAGGGGAACAAAGATAGAAATAAAGGGATAAAAAGAGGGATAGGGAGAAAAAAGAGAGAAGAGATAGAAACAAAGATGGAGATAGAGATAGAGAGAGAAAGAGATAAAGAGGGAAACAAAGAGATATAGAGAGATAGATATATAGAGATAGGTAGAGATATAGAGGAATAAAGAGGGACAAATAAAGAGGTAGAGATAGTGAGGGAGATAGAGAAAAATAGATAAAGGAAAAGAGAAAGGGAGAATAGGAGAGAGACATAGATAGAGATAAAGTCACATATATCTCTCTATCTCTCGTTCTCTTCCCATAAATCTATCTCTTTCTCTTCGCATATATCTCTATCTTCCCCTACTTCTTTCTCCCTTTCTCTATCTCCCCCTATTTCTCTCTCCCTCTCTCCCTCTCACCATCTCTAATTCTCTTTGTTTTTCTATCTCTTTGTCTCTCTCTCCATATCCTCCCCTATCTATGTCTCCTTATATCTCTCTCTATCACTACATCTCACCATCTATATATCTTTATCTCTCCCTCTTCCTCTATATGTCTCTAGACATGCCTCACTCTCTCTATCCATCCATCTATCTCCCTCTCTATCCCTTTCTATATATTTATCTCTTCCATCTCTATATATCCTTCTCTCCTCTCCATATCCCTCTCCTTCTCCTTCTCCATATCCATACCTATCTTTGTCTTCCTATCTATCTCTATCTCCTTAGTCACCCCTCTCTCTCTCTTGCTCTTCTCCCCTCTATCTCTCCCTCTTTCTATCCCTACATGTCCCTCTCTCTCTCCCTCTCTCCTTATTGCAAACATAACATGATGTTGTTGGTAATGGAGCCTAATTATCTTCTTGATTCAAAGGTTTTATTTCAATCACTCTCTATCCATCCATCTATCTCCCTCTCTATCCCTCTCTATATATTTATCTCTTCCATCTCTATACATCCTTCTCTCTTCTCTTTCAAGTTATCTCTCCCTCTCCTTCTCTCATCTCACTATCCTTCTCCTTCTCCTTCTCCTTCTCCATCTCCATCTCTATCTCTATATCCTTACCCATCTCTATATATTTATCTCTTCCATCTCTATACATCCTTCTCTCTTCTCTTTCAAGTTATCTCTCCCTCTCCTTCTCCTCCTCCATCTCCATCTCTATCTCTATCTCCTTACCCCTCTCTCTCTCTCACTCTTCCCCCTCTAACTCCCCCTCTCCCTCTATATATACTAAGCTATTTCTTCCTATCTCCCCCATCTTCTTCTCTCTTTGCCTCTCTACATATCGCTCTCCCTCCCTCCCCCTCTTCTTTCTCTCCCTCTTCTACCTATCTCTCTCCTTCTCTCCCCCTCTTCTCTATCTTCCTCTCTGACCTATCTCTCTCCCTCTCTCCCCCTCTTCTCTACCTCTCTATCTATTTCTCTCCCTTTCTCTCCCTTTCTCTCTATCTCCCCCTCTCTCTATCTCTCCCCATCTCTCCCTCCCTCACTCCCTCCCTATCCCCCTATCTATCTCTCTATCTCTACCTATCTCTCCCTTTCTCTTCCCATATATCTCTCTATCTCTCTTTCTCTTCCCATTTATCTCTATATACCCCTACTTCTTTCTCCCTTTCTCTATCTCCCCTATTTCTCTCTCCCTCTCACCATCTTTATTTACCTATGTCTAATTCTCTTTGTTTTTCTATCTCTTTTTATCTCTCCATATCCTCCCCTATCTATATCTCCTTATATCTCTATCTCTCTATCATTCTATCTCACCATCTATATCTCTTTATCTCTCCCTCTATATCTCCCTCTTCCTCTATTTCTCTCTATCTCATCCTCTCTATCTCTCCCTCTCTATCTCCCTATATCTCTTTGTAATTATCTCTTGGGCTCTACCTATATTGCTCTATGTATTTGTCTCCCTCTTCCTCTCTCACTCTTTCTTCACATCTACCTCTATTTTTCTCTCTCCCCCTTTATCTCTGGACATGTCCCCCTCTCTCTATCCATCTATATATCTCCCTCTGTATCCCTCTCTATATATTTATCTATTCCATGTACATATATCCTTCTATTCTCTCTCTTTATCTCTCCCTTTACTTCTCTTCTCTCCATATCCCTCTCCTTCTCCATCTATATATCTATCTCTATCTTCCTAGCTATCTCTATCTCCTTACCCCTCTCTCTATCTCTCTCTTCCCCCCTCTATCTCTCACTCTTTCTATCCCTACCTCTCCCTCTCTCTCTCTCCCTCTATCCTTATTGCAAACATAACATGAGCCTATTGGTAATGGAGCCTAATTATCCTCTTGATTCAAGGGTTTTATTACAAAATGTTTGGATCCCAATAAGTGGATGCATAGTTTATTTTAAGCTATTAATTTTCCAGAGAGCCTTGTTGTACAAACATCATTTGCTAAATGGCCTACCAATTGATCTCATGAACTACATAAATGTATACAAAAAATAGACCAAAATTTATCCTAATTGACCTTCCACACTTCTTCGGCATACCTATTGCACACTAAGGTGAAATTGCTAGTATTTATATGCATATGGGAAAAAAATTAAAATTAAAATGGATTCATCAACCAAGGGTTCAAGCAGACGTCGGCCAAGAGTCCGCTTAAACCAACCTGACCAACATTTTTTAACATTATTTTGAATATGTTCAATCGAACCAAGGTTCGATCAAACCCACATTCGATCAAACAGGTTTAGGGGGGTTTGAGCAAAAAATGGTTCAATTGAACACCCCTTTTTCCCCTTTCTCCCCCTCTGCTACTAATTTTTTACAAAAAAAAAAAAATTCTTTCGAAGCTCAAACTGAGGATGAAAATGGAGGAAACTTCAGAGACCCAACTGGATGATGGTATTCCTCAGAATGAGCTATCCATTGAATATAATTTTAATATATTTTGGTTTTATTATGTATCTTTTCTTTTAGTTTAATTAAACATAGGTTTTTTATTGAAAATCAAGTTCTATGTTTTGCACATGTCGTAAAATAGTAGATTATCAAAATAAAATTCTGAAAAATATTTTTGGGCTAGGTATTGATGTCTTTGATCAAGTAAAAAAAATTGAATTTCGATACATACAAAAAAAGTTATGTTGTATACAGTCCACCTATGTCTGAATTGTAATTGGTTTGACTTCAAAACTTTATTAAGGAAAGAATATTCAATGAAATACTATGAAACCAAATGAACTTGTTAGATATCATAGTTACAAATCTAAATTTAAAAAAATTAGAATTGTATCCTTCATAGAAAAAAATTATGTTTATATAGTGAGCATTACTCCTTAAAATGGTGTTTACTAATAAAAACTAGTTATCGAAGGAGATGGAAAAAGAAATGCAATCTGATTCAAAAAAAAAAATTTAAAAATTTAGAATCTATAGACAAAATCTCACAAATCACTAGTTTGCATCATCTTCAAATTCCTCACGGTTTAGCCACTATAGGTACCCAAAAGTGGAGATTTAGTTAAAATAATAATATTCAGTGTCCAGTTTGGCCAAAAATTGTAAACCAGTATTGTGGGATCACACAAATACTTTTGGCTCATATGTTTTGAATGTATTTCTAAGTTATTATTACTGGTTTTTCCATGATGAATACCTCTACTTGGACTGGCCCTACAATATCACCAAAGATGCCATCAAAGTCATAATAGGCCTATAGGTATAGGGAGAAGTTCTACCAAATAAATCCATCAAGAATGCAAAGGTTACATGATTAACTAGAGTGACATTTGATGATCAAAGCCTCGATGTCACTAAAATAATCAATCCAACAATCAAGTATGCCACCATGGGAACTTCTTACAAGGTATACTACACAAATTGGGAGGATTCGAGTACCACCACCACAATTCATGTTGTCTATAAAATGATCACTAAGGGGAAGGATATTGACCTATGTGAGGTCTTATGGTCGGAGCTCCTAGAAAATATTCAAAGGACAAAACAATCTCACTACCAATCCAAGTATGGGACACTAATAATCTACCTCACTTTTTACTTAATGTAAGAACTCCCCACCTTTGTGAGAAAAATTTAGGATACCACCCAATCGGTTGTGATCCAAATTCAAGACCATGTAAAGTGATGGGGGTTGAATAGTCTCAATATTTTTACCCTATGTTTTACTTTTTCTTTTATCTTTATTGCCTTCCTGTCACTTTTTGTCACGAGAAGTATCGATATTTGATATAATGTCAAGGAAATTAAAATTATTAGAAAATATCAGTATCTATGGAAATACTAATTAACTTGTGGCTAAAATGACAAGAAATGATTAAAGGAAGGTGTTAAAGCTATTAGGGATGTGGATGGATGAGGAGCGAGGAGCTGCAATTTAATAATCTATAGGCTATTTTTGATAGAATGCTAGTTAATTTGTTATACGACTAGTGGCCATATTTTGTTGTATATCGAACATATTTGGTTTGTTGGCCATAGGCCGAAACAAAACAAAAAAACCTTATTAGCTCTTGCTAGTATAAAATATGTGTATTTTGCAAAACTTGATATAGAAATATAATATAATATAAGAACATACTTTTGTTTTGAATCGTATCTTTGAGTTGTTGATGCATGTGCATGATTAGTGTAGTGTAGAGCAGTGTTTGCATTTCATCACCAAACAACCAAGGAGGCAAGACCCACTGCTTGTGTTGTCCAGTGATCTTTTCCAGTTTAGTTTCAGTGTGGTAATGTGTGTGATTTGATTTTAATCATTTTCCTTTCACAAGTTTGGTTATTTAAATCTTATTACAATTCAGTTTTAGGTTGATTTCTTTTCAATTATCTGCAATTATGTTTCCAAAGCGTTGTGTGGGAATTAATGCTCTGATCTAATTCATTATCGCTGGTGCATAATCTATAAAGCTTCTTTATTTTTTTCATTACATAGTTTTGTTACTGCACAATCTGTTACTGCATAGTTCCTAGCATAGTTCTTGTCACAAACAAGAACAGGGAAAGATAAACTTGATTTCTGATTAGATAATCTTTGTGTGTATTAGTTGCATCCATCCCCACTTAATTCATTATTTTCATCCCTTAGGTAGACTACCACAACACCTTTCACAAGTTTATGATCCTTGGATTGACATTTAAGGAACAAACTAAGGAAACTACTACGAAATTCCCAAGGATTGATCTAAGTATATTTACCAATTTAATAGAATTACAAGGATAGTTTATCTTCAATGTCAATCCATAGTATTGTTCAAACATTTTTGTATCATTGTTGTGGAATGGTATTAAAGGCCTGTTAGTCTAGTGAATTAAGTTAGGACCAGTGTGCTAATGCGAAAGTCTGTGTGACCATCAACCTTGCTCGGGTAATTAACCTTAGTTTTCTCTGTTATAAATCATATAAATGTATGCATTGTATAGGTACCATAAAGGAAGATTTGTTAAAAAGGATAAGGGAAATATTTCACAACAAGAAAACTCACAAAACAAATTAAAACCATTAGTTGTGTACACCCCATCTAAGAAAGAGTTAGTTGAACCAGATATTGAGTGATGTGTCATTGAGTCCACCACTATCGAGTCTCCTTCCAGTACCCATGAAGAGTCATTTGAAGAAATGTATAAAAGAGTTACTAAACTATTTCAAGAATCTTATGAAATTTGGAGTGGGAAGACCCCAAGTGACCTTAAGCTATTCACAACTTTCTACACTCCTTGGGCATTTGGAACTATGGACAACAACAACAACAAAAATAAAAACAACAATGAGAGAGCATTGGCTAAAAACCTTGTTACTTTTGAGTTTCCCATTGCACATCTAGAAGAGGATGCCCCTATGAAGAACATATTAAACTAATATTTTCCTATATTTTAATGTCTTTCTATGGAAGACCTCGATATGTTCCTTTTTGAATTTGACATGTTGTGTCATAGTTACGATTATCATATGGAAGCACAAAAGTTGAAAATGTTTTCGGCTACTCTAAAGGATGTAGCATTGAGGTGGTTTATGGGACTAGGACGCAAAACCATTCATAGTTGGGATGATATGAAGACAAAATTATTGGAAAAATACCAAGAATTTTGTAGGACCAAGGAAAAACAAGATGAGATATTTCACATCATGCAACGTGAGGAAGAAAATTTAAAAGATTATTTGGACTGTTTCCTATTTATTCTACAAAGAACCAAGCACAAAGGGTTGACCCATGACACTATAAAAATGCTCTTCCTTAGGGGGATTAGAGATGAATATTTGGATACTTTAAATCTTATAGGTGGATGAGATATTTCTAAAATAAGGTTTGATGACATTTGTGATGTGTGCAGGAACTATTCAAGGTCCACCCTGTTATGCAATTTTCATGCACATGCCCCACCGGAGGCAGGGACCCTCTTTTTTCTTTTTCATTTCATCTCTGCCTCTTGGCTTGGTCAAATTTTGGTTTTTCTCTTCTTGGGAGGTTATTTTGGGATTAAGTCTAGACTGGGTTTGATGAGGACAATATTTTAAGGCTCTAGGAGAAATTCGCCTATCTTGGTATTTGAAAATGGGGATTTTGAAGTAAATTTTTGATGTTATATGTAAATATTTTTTGCACCCATGGATAGAGGATGAAAAATTAGGCTGGGTTGCTTTTTGAACTTTTTGAAAATTCCTTCTAGAAAAAAAGTTATGGAGTTTAGGGGATTTTGACCCTGCAGGGAATTGGGAGATTTCCGTCCTTGAAGGAAATCCCTGAAATTTCCATTTTTGGAAATTTCCAAGAGACCCCTCAAAATCCTGAAATTTTTGAAAAATGGAATTTTTTCTTTTTTGCACCCATGGATAGAGGACAAAAAATTAGGCAGGGTTGCTTTTTGAACTTTTTCAAAATTCCTTCTAGAAAAAAAAGGTTATGGAGTTTAGGGGATTTTAACCTTGCAAGGAATTCGGGTATTTCCATCCCTAATGGAAAATCCCGAAATTTCCATGACCCCTCAAAATCCCAAAATTTCCATGTTTGGAAAATTCCAAGACCCCCTCAAAAACCCGAAATTTTCCAAATATGGATTTTTTTTCCAAAATGATTTTTTTTCCTGAACTTGCATATGGATTCATGCCAAAAGGGAAATATGGAAGAGTTCAATTCAAATTTTAAAAGTGGGGCCTACATATGAATCCGTGCCCAAATTGTCTATAGCTAGAAGGAATTTTTGGAAGACATGTGAAGCTGATTTCATTATCCAATCAGAATTTTCATTAATGACAAGTTGGCATAATATTGTTTTCTCATTGTTCCATGATGTAACTACTTTTATGCAATTGGATGATGATGTACCATGAGCTCCCAAATTAAATGTAACAACTTGATGCTTCTAGAAGTGCAATTGCAGCCATTGGATGAATTAAATCCTGGCCATTGATTCAAAATGTATTTTTTCTATAAAAGGCCAGTGCCTTCTCATTTGTAAAAGGGGTTAGACTAGGTTAGAAGAGTTGATTAGAAGATGTAAAAGCCAAAATTGGCTAAGTTAGGAGTTAGATTATGCAAGATAATAGTTGTAGGAGAGGAGAGAGACTAGAAATCGTTATGTAATGCTAGAGAAGTTAATGCAATTGGATTGTTGATTTGGCAAGCTTTGTGTTACACTTTGACAGTTTATGGTTTCTTGTTCTTGATTCTCAGATGTTAGATGTTAGATTTCAGTTGGTGAAATGTTAATGATGTTGATCGATCTTCGGTCCATACTTTTAGCAATTTGTTGATTGTAATTTGCTATGTAAAGTTAGTATGGGCCTTATTTTGTGCTAAGTTCAATTGTGGATGCTTGTTTACATTGCGCCAATTATTGGGTATGTGGATGAATATTCATAGTCTAAAAATCATTAATTTTCTTAGAAGATTGCACCATTTATGTGGAGTTGTAGGCTTGTCCTTGATCAAAAAGAGATTGGTTTCATTGGAGATCTGTCCATCTACAACATTCATCATCATTGTGATTGATCTTAAGTTTTAGTCTTAGAAATCTCTCTGAAACCCTTCTCTTTTATTGTTTATTTTGAATCTAGGTTAATTTTAGGATTAAAAGCATCACCATATTGTTGCATCTGATGAAATTACGCTTCCAACATTGTTCATTTGTAAGGCCCCTTGTGATTACCAGCATTTTCACATTTATCACTGAGTTGTTTATGCATTGTCAAGACCTGGCATTAGAAACTTTGGGGTTATCTCTTGAGGCTTGTTGATAGAGATCTACCTTTCAAGAGAGATAGGATACTTGTATCTTGTCTGAGTTGTGCAGTAAACACCATCAACACACCCATTCAACTAGGGGATATGTCAGGAAACATGTCTCTCCTAGAGGGACATCAGGAGTTACAAAACGAGAATTGGTTACATTAGTTGAGGACCTCAAGACTGACTTATTAAGTCACATGGGTAAACAGATAGACACCCTGTATACACAAAAGAAGTAGGAGGAGGCCAAAAAATCCCTTGTTGTCATTTGTCCTATTTTTCATAAAAGGCATAATGGTGAAGAATATCCATACAATAAAATAGAAATATCTTCTTTGGAAGATTCTAGTAGAAACACCATTCTAAAACATCTTCCTGTAGGCATGACTGAAGTAGAATATATAGATGATCTTGTTTACTTTATGGGCCAAAGGAAACCTTGGCAACCACGAGGAATGCCCCCAACTGATTATCAGGCATAACCTCAAAGTCATTTTCAACAAAATCCTTTCTGGAACCAAATTGGATGGTTTGGAGGTTGGAGAAAACCTCCATACTACCCCCAGTGGACGCAAAAATATCCACATGGTCCACAATCATGAAAAGCATGGTGAGTGCCACCACTAGCATACCCACAATATCAATCATTTTCTCCATATCTACCACCTTCAGCAATAAATCCCTATCAACAATCCCAACATCATCTAATCAACTATCTAGTTCAACTCAACCACTGAAAGCAATTCCTATGCTCACACAACCATCACCCAATCTGAATAATAAGGTGGCTCAACCGATCTATAACAATGAGGTGGCAAGATACTCAACTTATCCTATCAATACATTAGAATTTGATGGTGTACAACTAAGATCAAGAAAGAATATTCAAGGGCCAACTACCATAGAGGTAGAGGATTCTCCAGTGGAACTAGAAGAAGAACAACCAAGGGCCCCATTTCCTGATAGGTTGCAAGAACAACCGAAACAACAAGAAACATCTCAATTAGATTTTGATTTTATGAATAAGTTACACAATGTTAACATTAAAATTCCTTTGTTGCTAGACATTTGAGATGTTTCGGTGTATACAAAAGCAATTAAGGAACCATGTGGGAGAAAACAATAGAAGAAACAAGACCCCAAGGTAATCCAAGTCATTAGACTACTTGCAAATTTGATGTTGGGAAATATTTTTGTTCCTAAGTATGCAGATCCTAGGAGCCCAATGATAAAGGTACATATTGGTGATATAGTTATTCCAAATACACTTGTGGGTTTAGGAGCATCCATAAATGTAATAAAAAATGAGACTAAGATAATAGCCCTTCAAGGACTAAGGCCTACTCCAACGGTCTTGCAAATGGTGGATCGTTCTTTTTTAAAGCTAGAAGGTATGATTGAATACATTATTATTTATGTTGAGTATTGGGAATATTCCATAGATTTTATGATTTTACAACCAAATATTAAGCTAGGGGGATACCCCTTAATTTTAGGCAGACCTTCTGCAACTAATGCTTTTATTAATTGCAGGTTTGGCAATATGGTGATTTCGAATGGAGAACAAACGAAGCAATTGATGTTGTACCCTCCAGCACAACCATTATTGGAAATAGAGGATTCATTATGGATCAATAGTGATTTAGAAGAATCTTTACCTATTTTGAAAATTGATCAAAGTAGGGAGTTGGAAGAAATATCATAAGACAATATTCTTAATAATTTATTGCAAAATTATTATTTGGTTGATAATGTTTTAGAGACAGTGATTTTTCCTTCGGGTATAAGTGACAATTGTCCCTTTGGGAATTTTCAATTAGTAATTCACAATCTATTTATCATTTCATTACTTTGCATTAGTTATTACCACACACATGTATATATAGTCCATTTTTAGTATTTGGGAATTCTTATTCATCCTCATCCACTTCACAATTGCTTGTTGTAAATACTCCTATCTAGTCTCAAGATATGGAAGTTTTAGGTCTAGAAAAATGCTATGTTGTGTTCCCATAAAGATTCCTTTGCTTGGGATTACCAGGGTATGAGAGGTATACATCCTGCTACTTGTACACATCATATATATATAGAGGAAGGAAGTAGACTTGTAAGATAATTGTAGAGAAGATGGAACCCTGTCCTATGGGAAATCATTAAAGATCAACTTCTAAAGCTACTCAATGTAGGATTTAATTATCCTATCTCTGATAGACAATGGGTGTCACCTCTTATAGTAGTTCCCAAGAAGAATGGGAAGTGGCAAATATGTGTAGACTATAGAGCCCTTAATAAGGCTACCAAGATAGACCATTTCCCACTCCCCTTTATCGATCAGGTCTTAGATACCCTTGTTGGAAAGAAGTTATTTTTCTTCCTTGATGTAGCCTTGGAGGACCAAGAAAATACTACCTTTACTTTCCCATGGGATGTGTTTGTGTATAATTTCTTACCTTTTGGGTTGTGTAATGCACACGCTACCTTCTAGTAGACTGTCCTAAGTATTTTTGCATATTTAATTCATGATTGTGTGGAAGTGTACATGGATGATTTTACTGTTTATGGTGACATGTATGAGGAAGCAAAGGAAAATCTATAAAAAATTCTTAAAATATGCATTGATACTAATCTTTCTTTGAGTCATGAGAAATTCCACATCTTAATGACTGAAGGTATTGTCCTAGGACATTATATTTCTGCAAAAGGAATTGAAGTAGATTCCCAAAAAAGTAAAGATAATTCAAGACTTGCCTATGCCTACTTCTCAAAAGGATGTATGTATTTTTTTGGGTCATGTTATATACTATAGACGGTTTATCTAAAATTTCAGCAAAATTTCCTCACCTCTTTTTCTTTTGCTAGGTAAAGATGTTGATTTTTCATGGACTCAAGAATGTTAGAAAGCTTTCAAATAAATCAAAGGGAAGCTTATAACTACACTATTTTTGTGAGGACCTAATTGGGAACTGTCATTCCACATCCATACTAATTCTTGAGACAATTCTATAGGAGCAATACTTGGACAAAATGAATATTCTCTCTTTTATTCCATTTATTATATTAGTAAGAATTTTACTGGTGCAGAGGTAAATTACATTGTCATTAAAAAGGAATTTTTTGTTGTAGTCTATGTGGTAACTAAATTTTTCCATTATATAGTAGGGTATAAATTCTTTGTACATACGGATCATTCTACTATTAGATTTTTGATGAATAAGCCATTTGTTACAGGATGAGTGATTCGATGGTTGCTTTTGTTGCAAGAATTTGATATCACTATTCTTGACAAGTCATGATGTGAAAATGTCATTGTTGATTTCCTATCTAGGTTGTAGAGTAATAATGAACCAATTCCTATGGATGATGCCTTTCTTGATGAACATCTTTTTTTCATTTCAGTATAAATCCCATGGTTTGTCGATATTGCTAATTATCTTATCACGTGTAGGTTTCCACCCCACTTTTCTCCAAGAGAATGATGAAATCTTATAGGACTTAGTGGGCAGTATAGTTGGATTAATGGTTTACTCTTTTGTACTATAATTGATAATATCATGCATCGATGTGTTGCAGAGGAAGTTGTCTTTGACATACCCCATGCATGACATTTTGAGCCTTGTGGAGGCCACTTTGCAACACAATGAGTTGCTAACAATGTTTTGACTACAAGATATTATTGGCCAACAATCTATAAGGATTGTAAAAGGTTTGTTCAACATTGTGATAAGTTTCAACATATGGTCCAACCTACACACTTTGATAAAATGCCCTTACACCCACAATTATCAATTAAACCCTTTGAAAAATGGGATTTAGATTTTGTAGGACCCATTAATCGTCCTTCTAGGGATAAAGAGTGTATCTTGTTTGTATTGGTTATGTAACTAAATGGGTAGAAGTAGTAGCTTTGAAACATGCTCAAGATACAAAAGTTGCTAACTTCTTATACTCTATAATATTTTTACTAGGTATGGCATACCGAGAGAGATCGTTACAAACCAGGGACCACAATTCACCTTCGATTTGGTTGTAGCTCTGGTGCAGGAATATGAAATAAAACACCAAAAATCTTCTTTGTACCATCCACAAGCCAATGGGAAAGTGGAGGTGACCAATCAGGAGCTAGAGAATATCCTCACAAAAATTGTGGAACTACACAAGAAGGATTGGGTAGATCGATTTCCTGAGGCAATTTAGGCCTACAGAACGACTTAGAAGACAACCACTGGTTTGATACCATATGAAATTGTCTATGGAAAAAAGGTTTTTTTTCCCATTGAATTTGAAGTAAAAACTCTTTGCACTACTCTTCAACTAGGGATGAGTCTCAGCAAATCCCAGAAGGAAAGAATCACTCAACTCCATTCCTTAGATGAAATGTGCTAGGAAGCCCTTTTTCATGTAGAGGTGGTGCAAAAATAGAGGGCACAATGGCATGACCACTTCATTCAGCTATGAACATTCCAACTTGAGGACTGGGCATTACTCTATGACTCTCAGTTCCAGGACTTTAAAGGGAAATTTCACACTCGATGGCTTGGTCCCTATGAGATTGAAATTGATTAAGTTGTACACTATGGATTTAGAGTGCATGGCTCTTCTTGTCAACAAGAACCATTTGAAGCTATACAAATGGCCCCTTTCAAAATAAACTTTTTCTTGTACTATGACAAAGGAACACACTCTTGTTCCTTTCACCTCTCTTGAATAAACTGATATATATATATATATATATATATATATATATAATACAATAAAATATCCAATAACGAAAACCTTTGGGTGTTGTTGGCTAGTTAACACTTGAAAACTGGATTTCGGTGGGTGTTAATTGCTAAATAAACTTAGAGGTGAAAACCGGTTTACCAGCGCCTCTAAGTGGTGATAGGGTGAAAATCGGGATACCGACGGTCTATCGTTGTAAAAAAAAGTTACAAAAAAAAACACAAGTAGAATGGTACAACAGCTTCCTGTCACTTTTGTGTCAAGAATTCTTAGGGGTTCGATATTCCTATCGCTACCTATTCTATGGTGCAACAACATTTCTCATTGCTCATTGCATCGAGGGGTATCTTTTTGTCTCCTTGCTACTTTCATCAACCTTCACCCTTCGTCATCACTTCATTTCAGTTTCTTGTTCATGAGAGATTTCTAGTTCTACCAAGAATTCTTTCTTGTCATGCTCTAGACAAGAACTTCTGCTTGACTGATCCAACTTTTGTGCTTTTTCATAATCTTCCCTTCTATTGATTATTGTCATCCTATGGACAAGAAATTTATTTTTTTCATTCTCCTGCTAGCTATCATTTCTTCATCTGTCATGCTCTAGACAGGAACTTCTGCTTGACCGATCCAACTTTTGTGCTTTTTCATAATCTTCCCTTCTATTGATTATTGTCATCCTATGGACAAGAAATTTATTTTTTTCATTCTCCTGCTAGCTATCATTTCTTCATTTGTCCTCCATTTTTCATCCTTCATCCTCTTTGGCAGCATCATTTTTGATATTTGCAGTACATCCTTCTCATGTGGCAATGGTCTCCTCTACTGTCCTTTATGAGATGTGTTTTCCTTTCAGATATTTCTTGCTAGCTGTTCATTACTCATCATTGGCCTTCATCTGTGTGACCAGCTTAGCTCCACATTGTCTTCCATAGTTCTAACGATATTGATATATTTGATAGTTTTATTTTTCCTTTTGCATTTATTGAGTATTGTTCTTTCTGTTGATTAAATGATGATGGGACCAATGGATGGATCCTCATTAAACTGGGGGGAAATGCTATCGCCTTGTTACAAAATCATTCAGGTTGTCACTTCATGACATCATGGTAAATTCAAATCTTACCTCACCGTATACTCCACAGTAAACTTGCTCATACCCCACCATCATTTCAGCCCCAAACTAGCATTGCTACTATTCATAACATTTTACCAAATTGTCATAACATTTTACCATTGTAAATTTTTTGGCATTTCCTATTACTGTTGCAAAGTTCTTTAGCTTTCTCACTGTTACCACTTCTTGGTTCACCATGGCTAGTGATCAAAGACCCCGTTATGAACCTACTTCAATGGAGGAGCTAAGGGATAGCAAGAATAAATAAATTTATGAAGTGTTCAAATAAGCCCAATGGGATGTTTATTTCAATAAGTTGTGAGGGTTTGATAAAAGGGCCACTCAAGAATTGGCAATGAGTTTTGATAGTAAGTAGGTCTTTGTGAGGAGTTTCCAATTTTATATCACTACTAAGATTATATCAAAGGTAGTGGCGTTATCATTGTCTGGAGAAGGTTACTTCCCAAATAACAAAAATAAGGTTGTCGACCTCCAATCCATGTGCAAAGCATTTATTAGAAGAGGAAAGTCTATGGAGATGGTTTATGGTCAAGGCATGAAATTGGCTTCTCTACCCAGAATCTAGAAGGGTGTGGCTAAGTTTATAATTCAATACATTACTTGTGAAGGCCAGTATGTGCATGTTCATGCTCAACACTTTAGGTTAATGTTGCATTTGTGAAAGGATCAATTAGTGAATGTACCTTATTTCCTTCATTATTCTTTGAATTGTATGAGTAGGGAAGTTCAAAAAGGGAAGAATAACTCATTATCCCACCATGGTTTAATCAAGCTATTAATCATCCATGCCCTAAAAATTCTCTCTCCCTCAGGTGATTAGGACTCGTTTGTTAATATAAATGACAACACTAGTTCTAAAGCTTTCAAAAACTCTTTTAGATGAATCTTTAGAAGATTCTAATGAAGAAGAATTCTTGGCACACTCGAAGAAGGTTCGAAGGGAAAAAGAGACCTTGGAGTGAACCCTAGTCCTTCCAAAAGAAAAACCCTTGAAAGTCATCTACAAAGTCCCCAAGTCTAACTCCTAGGGAAACTAGGGCCTTGAGTGCTAAATCTTCAAATTTTTAGATGTTGAAGGGTTTTCTGCCAAACTTGTTAAAAGGAAACAAACCATTTATGTAGATTATGAAAAAGAATCATCTCCTGAACCTTTCTATGATAGGAAGGGGAAAATGACATTAAAGGCTTCAACCATCCCTATGAACAAACTAGAGGATCTAGCTAATGTTGTAATTCATATGGGCAGTCCAAAAGAAAAGGACATTGACTCAGATCTCGAAGTTTTATCTAAAGTCATAAAGAAAAAAGGTAAGGGCAGCAGGGAACATAGGTGATCAACAAGAAAAGGGGTTCAAAAACCAAAAGAAAAGAAGTCTCCCATTTCTAAGCCAAACATTGGTGATATAGATCAAGAACCCAAGATTCCCATTGCTGATATAGATCAAGAACCCAAGATTCTCATTGCTGAAAATTCTCCATTGATGAACCCTTATATGAACAGGAAGAAAATATTCTATTTGAACCCTTATGTCCATCTCCAACAACTTAGAATATTGAAGAAAAACCAGAAGAAGTTAGTGTAGAGCCAAAAAGAACAAAACTAGTAGACCCTACAGGGGAGCAAGAGAAACTTGACAATTCACCCCTTCTTGATACACAAATCAGTTAAGGAAATCTACAGTTAAAGGAGCCCCCTCGGGGCTTATGATAGGACTGAGGCTTGGGTAAATAGGGGTTTTGTTGGGTGGGGTTGAAGCGGTCGCCAGAGAAGATAAGGGCACTAGAAAGAGGGGCCAATGGAGAATGAAAAGTGTTGGTCAAAGGATTGATGACCAGCCGACGGAAATACCAAAGGGTGGTCAATAGAAAGTCAACACAGTCAGTCTGATGGGGCTGACAGGGGTACAGCTCTTGCAAAAAATTTAAAAGGCTCCGCAGAAAAAAAAATATTACAAACCCTTTTTAAAAATTAATCCGCCAAATACATGCCCCCAAATAATAGTGTATGATGCTCGATTTAATATTTGCAAATAGGCCAATAAAAAGCCGATGAATAATTTTGCAGAACATAAAAATTAAAATATATTTTTTATTTTGCAATCGTACCCTATACCTAGTGGGTCGTACGACCTGTTGGGTAAAAATAAATTGCCTCACGAACAACCGACGCCAAATATAGGTGAGTGATATGTCGATTTTTGTCTCTCAGATGCTCTAGATCTAATGGTGAGGTCCAATTTTCCTCAAAATGCACCAGAAGTTTCGCAACTCCCAGATTTGACAAATCTTCAAACCCTCATAACTTTGGCATAAAATGTCACATTTAGGCCAAACAAAGGTCAATCTTGACTTTTTTGACAACCCTAGACTAAAAAATGAGCTCAGATTTCCTCCAACGTGTGTCGAAAGTGACCATGCAAGATAACCCAATAGAAAGAAAAACTCAAGAAGATCTTGCAGCCATAGCCAAAAATAAACTCAAGGCATGAAACCCTCAAGGGACCCCAAACTACTCTGCACTGAATCCCTCCAAAATCTGAGAAGGGGTTGCATATCAAGGCTCTGATACCATGTTAGAAACCAAGATCAAACATGCAAACCAAAAAACCTTCCAAAAAAGAGAAAAGTAGAAAAAGAAAGAGCTTTGCATGAAGATGTGCAAATAATATTATTCAGGAATTCATAATTACATGAGATGATTTTCTTTATAAAATAAAGTATACATAACCCTAATCTTATCTTGAGCAACAAAGTAGCTCAACAAGATAAGGATGACAATTATAACCTAAGAATTAAAATATTACCTAAGTAAACTTATGCAAGTGTAATTAAATAATTAATTACACCAACAAAAATAACCACAATAAACCTTATCGATGCTTGGTAGTATAATCATGTGTATTTTGTAAAACTTGATATAGACATATAATATAATTTAAGAACATACTACTATTTTGAATTGTATCTTCGAGTTGTTGATGTACATGCATGATTAGCATGGCGTAGAGTAACATTTGCATTTCATCACTAAACAACCAAGGAGGTAGGGCCCACCACTTGCGTTTTTGAGTGATCTTTTCCAGTTTAGTTTCAGTGTGGTAATGTGTGTGATTTGATTTTAAGCATTTTCCTTTCACAATTTTGGTTATTTAAATCTTATTACATTTTAGTTTTAGGTCGATTAATTATCAATTATCTGCAATTTTGTTTCTAAAGAATTGTGTGGGAAGTAATACTCTGATCTAATTCATTACCATCGGTGTATAATCTATAAATCTTCTTTATTTCTATCATTACATAGTTTTTTTATTGTACAATTTTGTTACTGTAGATTTCATGTTGCAATTCCTAGCGCAATTCCTATCACAAACAAGAACAGGTAAAGATAAACCATATTTCTAATTAGATAATCTTTGTATGTATTAGTTGCATCCATCCCCATTTAATTCACTATTTTCATCCCTTAAGTAGACTACCACAACACCTTTCACAAGTTTATGATCCCTGGATTGAAATTTAAGGAACAAACTAAGTCAACTACTATGAAATTCCTGAGGATTAATCTAAGTATATTTACCATTTTAATAGAATTACAAGGATAGTTTATCTTCAATATCAATCCATAATTTTTTCCAAACATAAAGAATTTCCAAGATACCACATCCTACACCGCAACCTATCGGGGTTTCTTCAAATCCCTATAACAAAATTTACAAGCTAGGGAATGCATCTCTAATGAGGTGGTCCACCAGTACATCAAATACATCACCTTCCTAGTTGACAAGGACTACACATTCATGGAGGTGATTGAGCCCAAAAGAATCCTAAATACCCAACTCCAGTATGAGAAAAAAATATAGAAATACACAATTATATCCACACTCCTCAACCTTCCCAAGGACCCGCAAGTAGAGAAGTTCACAACTTACCAAGGGTATATGGAAAACCTAGCTAAAAATAAATCAAAATAATATGTCAAGAAAAATCAAGAGAAAGTGCATGAGAAATGGATTTTACCAAAGAAAAATATAGAGCAAAGAACATCCACTCCTTAGAGGTCCAAACGGATCCATATCAGTACTCCACTTGTAGGTCCTTCACAAGGTGAAAGTAGTAGTTCAAGGAAGAGAAGACTCACCACCACACCTCCCAAGAGAGAAAAATTAGAAGTGGAAGCCACAAAGGCCCTCCTACAAATAAGTTTGAAGAAGAAACCCAAGCGAAGGAACGAGAAGGAACACAAGGAGGTCTCCCCTCAAATAGTGGACATAGAGGAGGAGGAACAAGTAGTACTGGAGGACACCTCTCTCCCAAAGGATATAACTATCCTCGAGGTATCACCCCTAGTTGATGAAGATCAATTATATAGTTGTCTATTTTGCTAAGAGGTGTTGGATATGACCCTCCAAAAATACCCAAACATGGTAGTTCCAAATTAATTGATCATAGAGAGGGCAATACTTAGGTAAATGGTAGCATCCAACATATCATTGGAGGACTTAATGGATCAATTCTCAAACTCCTTGACCATTGCACTAAAAGGGAGAAGAGAGAAAGAAGCTAAGGAGGAGGATAAATTAAAAGATTTAGCTATTATGGAATTGGCTACTATAATTACACCTTTGCAAAAGAAAAAGATAGTAGAAATTCAGACCAAAGAGCTCATATCAAAGTAGAGGTTAGAAAAATCAATGATAGAGAAACCATAAATCACTTAAGAAGTCCAAAAGGAGATAAAGGAGGCTACAAAAAAATCTTATCAAAATTTGTGCAAGGAAGAAGTAAAATATAAAGTAACCACCTCAAAGCAAGAGCAATCTTATCCTCCTCTACAAGATCTGAGACACCCTCCTCCTCCACAACATCCTTTATATAGTCCATCAAGGAATTTTTGGATAGAAAAAATTAGATCCAACCAATGGCATCTCTGCAGCTACTCCAAATTTCTCTTGTAGGCTCACATGTGGATATTGGGAGCATCTTGCCCTTATATAAATTCCAATTAGAGGATATCTTACACCAAACAAGGAAAAAATATTGAAGAGTCATTTGGAGAACTCATATCAGCTGGAGGAGATAGTAAAAGACATACAAAGAAAGTTCCACACACCTCTAAGGGGACTCATCCCAACCCTTGGCTAGCTAGTTGATAATTTTGGTAGATGAGGTGATCAAGGACACTCAATTACAAAAGAAACTAATCTAGAAACAATTTTAGGAAGAGTAAAAAAAGGATAAAATAGATGAAGAAAGGAAGAAATGTGTTACCACATACTTTTCCTTAGAGTCTTAGATCAACACTCTAAAGAATATTGAAGGAGACCTCAATGCATATACCAGTTTTGTCTATAATGGCCAACAATAATAGCTTTGAATAAGGCTTAAATGGACCAGCTAGAAGTTTAGATACTTTAGAGATCCATAGCATATAACACCCTTCAAGATATACATGTCCAATCTAGGGTACATATAGAAGCACTTCATGCCCAATTCCAACAGTTATAGGATCAAAGGGACAAGATTTTGAATAGATTCCACCAACTAAGAGAAGTAGTAAGTCTAATTCTCACACATATCATAGGAGTTCTCTAGGAAGCACAATAGCTAGCATAGAAGATACAAATTCTCTAAACACTTCCAGAGGTAGAGACACTACTACTACAAATCTAGGTTCAAAACCAACAACTATGCTTAGCTAAAACATAATGGGAAAACACATTTGGTAGACTCAAGGAGATATACAAGGATAGCCTTCCAACAAAGTATTGTTGAATTGAGGACAAGTCAATATTTTGAAAGGGGGGATGATGTTGGCAGGAAAGAGATATAATGCAAACACCGCTGAGCAAATCCTTCCACATCTTGTTGTAAAGAGCTTGTGAACCTTAAGATTAAAAAGGTACCATCTAGAGTAGGGGTAGGATAGATGGGTCACATCCAATCCTATAGATATATGTATAGGGAAAGATATGACTAATAGTGTAAGTGAGAGGTATATAGTGGTTTGTATAGGAGAAGATAATGAATGCACTCCTCTAATAAGATTAATATAATGATTATCAAAATTCTATATGATGTTATTTATCATTTTGTGAATATGTAATCAATTGGGGAATCCTCTATCTGAAACTAACCATTATTGCCTTTATATAACTGGTTCTAGGGTATAAACTACAACACTCAGAAAGTACTTAGGGCTCAGAACTCTAGGTTGTGTTTCCCTTATTTTCTTGCTAATAAATGTTTAACCCATCCTATTCAGTTGTAAATTAAAGGATGTTCCTTGTGGTTATCCAAGATGTCACTAATACAAATCATCTATAATTTTGGATACTAGTGTGTAAAACCCATAAAATGTATTGTTTCCTTGTGTGTTATTTTATTCTTGAAAGTAGTTTAGTTGCATTGAGTGGAGCATCAGATTCTCTTAGTGAATTTTATTATTTTAAAATAAGTTCTTTTTGTGAGGTTTATATACATTTGTATGCTTTTGCATCTATATGAATTTCGAGAATGTTAGGCAGTGCATTTGAAATGTCTAATTTGTAATTGGATTAGGATTTTACGATTATGTGATCTTATGATAAATATAGTTAATTATATTTGAGCTATATATATATTTGAAAGTGTAAAATTTATTTTTAGTTGAAAATGAATTACCTAAGAAAAAATATTAGTGTATAGGAGTGAATTTGCACCCCTTATGCAAATTCCACTTTCTCCTTTCTCCACTTTAGAAAACCAAATTTGAAGGCTAAGTTCCACATAACCCTATTGCCTTCATTCCACTTGGCACCTATTTTGAGCGTCGGTAGAGAAATTTCTGTTAGGGATGCCTGCGCGACGCGCTTATGTCCCTGGCAGATTCCTACGGTTGGAGCCTATAGAGGCTTTACACTTCTCATTGGTAGTCGACTTGTAACGCCCTCTTCGGCCGACCAACCCAAATATGGCCATTTTCTTCATCCTTCCTTCAAATTCCCTCCTTCTACATGCTTTTCAACTTCTTTTGCATCCCTTCAAGCAATATTCCTCACAAGTTCAAACATTCTAGTCTCCATTCCAACATTCTAGCAACACTTTTGCACTACATAGCAGCAACATCACTCCATCAATTCAATAGAGCGAGTGTGGGATAATACCATTGTAGCAGAGGATTGAGTACTCTCATTTTCTCCTCCATTAGCCTTGAGTGTTCTTGTTGGAGGTGGTAATATTTCCACTCCTCTCCTCTATTACTTGGTCGAGTAAGCACATTTATTGTTTTGTGGTGTTTTAGTGTTCTTTATTTCATTTCCTTCTTTATCATACTATTTCTCCATTGTTGCATTCTTGGATGTCTATGTAGGTGGAAACACCAAAGCGTGGGTCAAACTAAGGCAGACTGCTTAATAGCCTCAACCAAATTTCCCTCTTTGTTGTGTGTAGGTGGACGTGCTTATGGGAGCTAGTTGGTGAGCAATTTCCTTTATGAGGTTATTCTTGCCACCCTAACTCTTGTGTATTTACTTTATCATATTAGAGCATATCTTGTCTACTTCATAGCATTGTTTTGGCCTTTTGGAAGTAGTTAGCTAGACTGTTAGCCTATCTCCTAGAGTTTAACCTTGTCTCTTTAGTCCTCTGGTCGTACAGACGCCAGTGCACTTGAGAGACGCCAGCACACTACGCTATTGTCCCAGGACCGCACTTTCGTCCTTGGGCAGAGAGTTTCCTGAGGCATAATGTTGAACCCAAAAATTGGCTCGCCTAGCCCCATTCTAAGTTTTGGATCTACAAATTGATTGAAGGACCTTATAGTCCTCATCATTCTCAACCCTCATCTCCAAACACCCCTTTATATTGAGGTAAGTTAGGGTAGCCTTCTTCTCTTGGCTCTCCATGACTTGGGGCATTGAACATGGTTGGTCCCCCTCTCTTACATTTTTGGAGAACCTGACATGAACCATTTTGGTTCCATTTCGTGATACTAAAAGTTCCTTTCCTCGTATTCTAGGAGTGTTATAGGTGTGAGTGTTGTGAGGTTGTTGCCTTACAACCCAACCTGTGACCCCTAGTTGGCATAGTTGGAAGGTTCTGAAGGTATTATGTAACGAAACCTTAATTGGGTCACCATCTTATCCTTTTGCCTTTGGGGACTCCGTGAGAGTATCATCTAGTGTGTGTAATGGCTTCCTTCCTACATCAACCCATCCCCTCTGTGTAGCCTATGGATAGTGGTATTGGTATAACCATCACTTCACAGGACCTGCCGATGGGTTTTAATAAGGAACCATCTCCTCTCTATATCCCTACGCGAACAATGGAAACATCATAGCAGGTGTTCTCGTTGATCCGGTGTCACAAGTAAACATCATAATTGAGGAGATCATGTTCATTAAATTTTTACATAAAGATGGGTATGATGCACCTGTGAGCACCATCCACACGTATGGCGGGCTTTCCGTGCCCCCTTTGGGTAGTATTGCCTTGTCGGTCTTGGTTGAACCTAAATCTATGAAGCTCTTGTTTGACATTATCCTTGGGTCTGAATTCTTTAAAGTGAAGTTAGGTATCCCTTGGTTAGTGGCTATGAATTTTGTACCCTCGATCGTGCATAAATGTTTAAAATTTATCCACGGGGGTTTTGTGCATGTAATTCATGACACCGGTTATAAACCACCAGTTGCTCATGGTAGCTACTGCTTGGACTACTCTTGGCCTGTGCCCACTGGGCCTCTTCTGCCTAGGATGGACGTCTTACACCGAATGTATCAGAATTATAAGAAAGGGTGCCTGAGGTCAAAATTGAGATACCCTCTGTCACCTTATGTTGTTTCACATAGGGCTTGCTTGAAAGTTGATAGTAATGTTGTTAATGCACGTAGGAGGGAAGAAGAGAATCAGTCCCAAGATCCTCCTTCTTCCTCTTCTGTTGTTTAGCCTGACGCTTCCTCTTGCCCCACTGAGGTTCCATCAGATTATGCTCTGCGCTTGAGAGAGAAACCTATGGTGCCCACTTGGCGAAAGCCTAAGCTTCCTGCATTCAAACTTCTTGTTTTTCCCATGGATCCTAGACCCATTCAGTTTAATAGGAAGAAGGCCTCCTATCGAGAGTCCTCTTTGTCTCGACTTTCGCAGCCTCCTACCACTCCTACTCCCAAAGCAGTGAATGAGAAGAGGCCCACTGTCGAGGTACTTGAGCCAACTCCCCCCACTGCTTCTCAACTTGCTCCTCTTGCTCCCATATAGGAATCCATTCCTCTGCTAGACATGGTTGTAGTGGACATTCCCATGGTTGAGCGAGAGCTTTCCATTCCTTCACAGCCTCTAGCCTCCAGCTCAAAGATTCATAGAAATCACCTCGCATGCAAGTGCAAGATCCAACGAAAGGCTCTTCTAGCTGAGCAAGCCACCTCACAAAGGAAGGAAGAAGAGACAATCGCCCTTGCTTCAAGCCCTCCTACATTGTCTTCCTCTCCCCTTCCCTCTACTTCCCTTTAGTCTATTTTTTTGTTGCTTTTCACTTCCACTGTGAGTACAAATGTGCCTGACCCCAAGGGGGTACAGGTGTTCATTGCTCCTTCGGTGGAGCTGCCTTTGTTGATGTCCGTTCTAGATGTCCCATCTTTCTCGAGACCCATAAACATGATGAACACCTCAGTGGTGTCTACTATGGTTTTCTCCTCCTCTTCCTCAGCACCTCTTTCCTCATTTATGGGGAGATCACATCCTTTAATGAAGTAGAAGGTGGAGGGTGGTTCCTCCTACAATAAGGAATGAAAGAGGATCCCACCTTCTTCACAAGGTGGTCTCATGCTAACTTGTT
The DNA here is from genome assembly GCA_007258455.2 of Sequoia sempervirens. Lineage (NCBI taxonomy): Eukaryota > Viridiplantae > Streptophyta > Pinopsida > Cupressales > Cupressaceae > Sequoia > Sequoia sempervirens. The sequence goes on along the minus strand of VDFB02193867.1, from coordinate 83,423,394 downwards.
CTATCCTAGTGACAGAACCAGTTCTACCTTCTCCTGAGTTCATCACTGCTCCTGAGTTGTTCAGCAAGCCTAGCGGTGAATCTTAGGTGCAGCCTACCCTATACATTGAAGTTAAACATGACGCTCCTATAGGGTGCATGTTTAACTCTATGGATGAAGTTTCAGCCATGTCAACGATCTTTGTAAAATCGCTAACCCTAGCTCCACAAGAGCTCGACAAAGAAGAACTTTTGGGGCCCTCTTCCTTGGCCCTTATTACGAGAGGGTAGAATTCTCCTCCTCTTAACATCCCACCACTGTAGGCTCATTCTCCTTCCCCCTACGATGATCTAGAGTGGGAAGCAAACTACCTCTTGGTCGATCAATGTTAGGAGGAGGCCTCTTCTTAATCTTTAGATTAGATGTGTGTGTGTGTGTTGTGATGTGCTCCCCTATGATTGTGCTATGTGTGACTGGATGACCCTTGTCACCCTTGTTGGTGCTTGGATAGAGGTGTGGTTTTTGTGTCGTAAACCTTATTCTATTTGTATCATCTTTCTTCCATGTTTGTGTTTGATTTTTTTGTAAATTGGGGACGATGCAAAGCGTTGGAGACATTTAGGCTTCCCTTCCATGTTGACCCAATTTTTTATTTTTACTTTGTCTTCTCATGCATTCTTCACATGGGATAATATAGTAGGGGGTTGATGACAGTTCATTTATATACTATTACCATACATATATATATTTATGAGAAATTTTGACCCCGAAATATCAGGCTACCCTTGTGCCCTTTGTTTGTGTTTTTCTCTTTTTACTTTCTCTTTATCTTTCTCTGTTCTTTTCTTGAGTTGTCCCTCTCATGTGGGACAACCTACTTCTACAAAATTTTGATTTTTAGAAAATGCATTCATTGCCAACGAATCTTTTCTCGAAGATATTTGCAAACCTTTCTTCAAAATCACATTCTCAACTTGAAACCCTAATAGAACATGTTTCCTTCATCATGGGTTCGTAAAGAAAGAACTTGAAAACCTTCCTCTGAAGCGGGAACAACTTTGACCCTCCCCTTCTGTGGAGGGATATTCTTCCTTTCAAATTCTTTGATGAAGTGAACATCTTTCAAAAGGATCCCTTGATGATGGATCAATTTGAGAAATAAAATATCTACTTTCAAATTGTGTGTCCCTTGAGTGGACCCCTTCTTCACAATGGGTTCCCGAGGGACCCCTTTGAGAGTCTTCCAAATTGTCGATGGTCTACGCGACTGTCCACTTACTTTCCTACATGGCCACTTTTTGACTCTATGGAGTCTACTTTCCTAGGTTACCTCCATGTGAGAGATATTGGGGGATACCTCCCTATAGTTCTGAGAGCCTGTAGAGCACTTCCTTTGAGCTTCCTCCATGCGAAAGACCTTGGGGGTGGCTCCCCTATAGGTTTGCGGGTCTATAGGGCACTTTCTTGGGTTTCCTCCATGCTAGAGATCTTGGGGGGATACCTTCCCTATAGGTATGCGGGTCTATAGGGAACTTTATTGGGTTTCCTTCATATGAGAGATCTTGAAGGACACCTTCCTTGTAGGGCACTTTCTTGGCTTCATCCATGTGAGAGATCTTGTCGGATGCTTCCTAGGTATCCTCTATGTGAGAGTTCTTGGGGGACACCTTCGTTACAGTTCTATGGGCCTGTAAGGTGCTTACTTCATGGGGCTTCCTTCATGTGAGAGATCTTGGGGGTTGCCTCCTTGCAAGTTTGCGAGCTTATAAGACGCTTTCTTTCTTCAGCTTCATAGTTCTGAGAAGCTATGAAGTCCTTCGCTTGCCCTGCACCTTCAGGTTCATCATATCATGGTCTGCTTCCTCGATGATTCAGACATACATTTCTAATTCTACTACTTCTTCGATCTACTTTATTGAAGCACTCATCAGTATTTGTGCTCGCTAAAGTGGGGGAAAAATGTGTAGGAGTGAATTTGCACCTCTTATATGCAAATTCCCCTTTTACCTTTCTCCACTGTAGAAAACCAAATTTGGAGACTAAATTCCACATAAACGTACTACCTTCATTCCACCTGGAAATTTTTTTGAGCGTTGATAGAGGAATTTCTCTCAGGAACACCTGTGCAGCACGTAAACGTCTATGCAACATGCTTACATCCCTAGAAGATTCTTGCGGTTGGAGCCTGCAAAGGTGTTACACTTCTCATTGGTAGTCAACTTGTAATGCCCTCTTTGGCTGACCAACCTGAATATGGTTGTTTTCTTCATCCTTCCTTCAAATTCCCTCCTTCTACATGATTTTCAACTTCTTTTGCATCCTTTCAAGCAATCTTCCTCACAAGTTCAAGCATTCTAGTCTCCATTCCAACATTCTAGAAGCACTTTTGCACTCCATTAGCCTTGAGTGCTCTTGGTGGAGGTGGTAAGATTTCCACTCCTCTCCTCTATTACTTGGTCGAGCTAGCACATTAACTGCTTTATAGTGTTTTAGTTTTTTTTATTTCATTTCCTTCTTTATCATACTATTTCTCCATTGTTGCAAACTTGGTTGTCTGTGGAGGTGGAAACACCAAAGTGAGGGCCTGACTGAGGCGGACCCCTTAACAGCCCCAACCAAATTTCCCTCTTCATTATGTGTAGGTGGACGTGCTTCTGGGAGCTAGTTGGTGAAAAAATTCCTTTGTGAGGTTATTATTTCCACCCTAACTCTTGTGTATTTACTTGATCATATTAGAGCATATTTGTAAACAATGATTTTGGATTTCCCTCACAATGCTTTGCTCCTCCTAGGGTTTTTCACCTAAAAGGAGAAAGCGGATTGGATGGGGTCCAAAATGCAAGGGTTTACACTCAAAGTCTATGTAAATGATATTTATTATGCCTAATTGAGATGTTCTAATGCTCTAATCTGAAAATGAAGTGATCTAATGATGCAAAACTTGAAAAATGTAAAGTGCTGGAAAACATAATGTGATATGTAGAAATACCTAAAAATGCAACTAAATAATGAAATAATATAACAAAATGAAAGAGGAGCACCTGGAATCTGAATATTGATGTTGAGAAATTATGGAATCCTAAAAAATTGACTAAAAATGTTGACTAGGACACTTACGCCAAGTGGGGTGACTTAGTCCTAGTTTCAGAAAACTTTGTCAAAACAGGAATTTGCTAAATGGGTATCCAGAAATGTCAAAATCAGTTTTTAGGCCTAGAAGCGGGACTAATACCACTAGTGGTGACTTAGTCCTTCTGAAAATCTTGAGAAATTTAGGATAGAATTTGGAAGTCTCAAGTCTACACTTTCTTTTCTAACAGGTGTATGTACTTGATTATGTAGAAATCAAGGTAGAAAGCCTCTCCAAGCTTGAACTAGGGTTGTGTTAACTTGATTGACTTTGTAGACCTATTGACCACCTTTCAACACCTAATTTCTTGACAAATCTACATACAAAAGTCTGCAAACACACATGCAAAAGGGGAAAAATGGTTGAGGGTTAGAGAATAGGGGTTTGCCTTGGTCAAACCCCACTTTGGTAATCAAACCCTAAACAATGAAATGAAATAAAAAGAGTATGATAAATAGATAACATGCAAATTTCATTAACTTACCACACCTTTGATGCTCAAAATCTTAAGATATGCAATGAAGTGCTCCAATGGATTGACTTGATAATGCTTGATTGCTTGAGTACCTATGAATAACTTGATGAATGCTTATGAATTAGGAGAGTGTATGAGGAGATTGTAGGAGATGTAAAATGAGGAGAAAAAAACTTATTTATACCTGATTTTATTAAAATTTCCCAAAAGTAACACATCACAGGATGACCTCAAGGGTTAGAAGACAAATTCCCGCTAGAATTTTAAAATTATTTTGAGTTTTGTGCCAAAAATGACTAAGTTTCCCCTATTGGTGACTTAGTCCCACTTAAGCAAATTAAGTGGGTGTCAGGAATTTCAGGGCATTAAAATTTGTCCAATAGAAATATTCTCAAAAACTCACTTGAAAATGATTAGAAAGTACATTAAGGGGTCAAATAAAGCATAAGAAAGGTGTAAATAGTGAAATTAAGCCTAGAAAAGTGTGAGATCTTGTTACAAGACTTTACAACACTTCAAAATAGGACTTAATAAGTGATGAAAAGGTGATTTTTAGGTGAATTGCAATGAATAGAGTCTAGAAATGTGTAGAAATGTTTTTCAACACTTCACAACACCTTCACAAGATACCATAATTTGAATGCTTAGGAACTAATGTGAGTGTTTTGATTGCATTACAATATTAAACCCAAGCAAAATCAAGCCAAAGTCTATTAGAAAGAATCAAGTGAGTTTAAAAATGTCAAATATACATTTTTGGTGACACATTAAGCCCCCACTTTAGTGAGAGGATGAACTTGCTTCAAACTCTCATTAAAGTAGCCCAACATGCATATCGAGAGGGATCCTAATGCGCTTATGTTGGTAAGATGAAACAACAATAATCAAGAGGGATAATCAAGCCCCCAAGATTAAGATATCAAGGGAAACCTAACATAAGAACAAAGGGAACACACGTGATGAAGAAAAGGAATGAAAGCTTCGATCATCTATCCAACTCACTATGGATTAGATCTAGGCTAGTTGTTTGAAATAAGAGATGTGACACTAACTCATTTGATTGCAAAATCCAATGGAAATTTATGATGAAAGATGTATAATTTGATGTATTGTTGGGATTTGATGTGTAATTTTCAATTTTTTTAAATTTTATCACCGACGTTCATCGAAATTTTGACCAACCTGGGTTTCGTCAAAATTTCGACGCACAGTCTCGTCAAAATTTTGACAAACATTCAAAATAAAAAAAAATGAATTTGTGGTCAACATAAATAAAACTGAGTTCGCCTATTTATTGTGACATTGTTTTGCTATACTTGCGATAGTTTGTGGAGAACTAAGGATGATTTTCTTGGGAAAAATTAGAAAAAATTCAAGAAGATATCACCAGGTTGAGGGTGGTCATTGTCTTTTTCCAGAATTCATTTGTGAAGTCAAATTTGTACTTCCAAGTTTGAAAATCATATTTTAAAGCAACATCTCATCAGATTTCATTTTTAGACTTGTGCATTTGAGAATTTCATTTCTAGATTTTGTTGTGCAAGTTCAATATTTTGATTTTAGGAGTCTAACGCTTGGAAATCATAGTAAAATCAAAATTTAATAAGTTCTGGAATTACCATTTTATAGTTTTTTTTGGGTTCATTAACTTTAGGCTATCTTCTCTTTTGCAGGGGTGGTTGCATGCCGAATTTTTTTGGTGTAAAGTATCAAAATTATTAGATTTTGTTACCTGTCTATGATTAAAAATTATTGGAGTGTGAGTTTGATATTTTTTGAAGATCTAAATATTCAAGCTTGGTAAAGAAAAATCATGTCAGATAATATTAGTCTAGAACAAAATGAAGAGACAATTGCTAGAATGTGGGCTAGATTGAAAAGAAAGGGTGATGGGAAATGTTATTGTCCTTGCAATAATTGCAAGGGCTTAAAGACGAGAATACTTTTAATCACAACAACTAAGAAACATTGTAGGCAGCATGGTCACGTTGAAGGGGGGCATGATTATCGTCCATTGGTAAGTTGTTCATTATATGTGTTTATATTGATTGAATTTGTAAATATTTATATCATTTTAACATTTTTTATATATATAAAAAATCACTTGATCATGATCATGGTTTATTTGTGTCTATCATTATTATAAAGGCGGGGCACCCTAGGGCACACGATATGGATTATCACGGCTCAAAGAATATGGTTTTGCAAGCGGAGGAACATGGAGTTGTGAATATCAAAGATGAAGTTAATGATCCTATGGAAGAAGATGATCATGCGCCAGAAAACACGGTTGAAGATGATGGTACAAATACATTGATCCATGACAGATTTAGTGGCACAGCTAATCATGATGATTGAGATGACTTTGATGATGTTCATTATTTACCTATACTTGAGAAGGCATACGAGTCCCCTTATGAAGGCTCCCAAACAACTCTTCTCTCTGTTGTATTTTTGTTGGTGAACTTGAAGGTTATGAATGGTTTATCCAACATAGGAATCTCACGGATGTTAAGGTATGTCATATATGTCATCTTTTCTCATCTATTTTAATTGTTGTTAGTTCATCACTAGTAAATAAGGGATGAAATATATACCATTAATATTCTTTATATTAAAAAATTATTTTTTGTTGTAGATTGATTGGTGAATTTTTGTTACCACCATCAAATATTTTATCTTGCTCATACCAAGATTTATTTGGTATTATGAAAGATATTGGAATGGAGTATCAAGGAATAGATGCATGTCCCAATGATCATATTACATATCATAAACAACATGAATTTGCAATAGAATGCCTGAAATTCCATATCAGTAGATATCAAATAGATCAACTAACAAAAAAGGTGCCTCACAAGGTTCTTCATTATATTCCCATTATTCCACGTATGCAACGATTATTTAGGTGTGAAAGCTTAACGCAATTTATGGATTACCATGCATGGAATAGAAGTGGAGATGACATTCTTCAAATTCCTGTGGATGGTTCTTCATTTAGGGACATGGAGGAAAAATGGCCACACTTTAAAGAAGAACCTCGTAATCTCAGGCTTTCATTGGCAGCAGATGATGTCAATCCATTTGGAGAGCTGAGATCTATTTACTCTGTGTGGCCTATTTTTGCTATCAACAATAACATTCCTCAATGGATGTCAATAAAGAGGGAGCACATAATGTTGTCAATGATTGTTCCAGGTATTTGTTTACATCAATTTTCTTTAATGTAGTAGCATCTCATTTGTCTTATTTGTTGCATAATGACATATTTTTTTCATTTAATAGTCATGTACATTAATTTATATATATTGTAGTAAAAGCAGTTATAATAATTATGTAATGTTTATGTTCATTCAACTAGGTAAGTACCAAGTTAAAGATATGATTGTATATATCAAGCCTCTTATCGATGAGTTACTAAAGTTATGGAATGGCATCACTATGTATGCGTCTCTAGACCAATAGGACAAAGACAATTTCAATTCCATGCAATGCTTGTATGGAAAATTCATGATGCCCTAGGCTAACACATTTTTGTGGTATGTTATAACGTTTTGCACTTTAACAATATTTAATTTTATGAAGTAGATATCATGCATGTTTTTAAATAATCTATTCATTATATATAATTATAAAAATGACATATTTAATCCAATTATATATGATCTTGCAGGTCTTCAAACAAAGGGAAAATTTCCATGTCCAATTTGTGGTCCAAAGATGAAATCTCATCGTTCAACAAGTTTAGGAAAGTAGGTGTTTGATAAGTATAGCCACTTCCTCCACAAAAATCATACGTATTGAACTACTGAAAAACATCTTTTCAATGGGAAAGAAGAGACTACATCAAAACCACAAAGAATGACACCTCGCCTATGGAAGTTGGAATATAATAGAATTAATCCTCAAGGTTATACATCAGATCAAATTGTTTATCTATCATATATGATATGTTTGGAATTTATATTTTTTATATTGTGTTGTGTTTACTCATGTTGTAATTGACAATGATTGTCGTTAATTTGTTTAACTTATATGCTTCATGAAGGTCATCAAGGCATTAATGGCCGGCTTCCATAGGGACTGAAAGTTATCCCAGACAATTTAGTAGGTTGCCCTACTATGAGCAGCTACAAATTGTGTATTTTTTTGATACAATGCATATCAGAAAGAATATAACAAAAACATTATGGAAAATATTGGATGGAAGGCATAACAAAGAAAAAATTGTCAAAATTTGTAGTGACATTCAAGAAGCCAATCATGCAGTGAAAATTGTCATTCAATTGAATAGCGATGGAGACAAAATTAATATAAATGCCCTTCGTTGGTTATTAACGAAGCAGCAAAGCAATGTTGTAAAAGAAGTCATACAAAAAAATTGATTTCCCATAGGATTTGTTGCGAACATAAACAATATCATAACAAAGAAAGGTAAATTTTGGTCAGGGATGAAAACACGTGATTGGTATACCTTCATTAAGTTAATTATTCTGGTATATTATATACACTTGTATACTACATGTACTTTTCAGTATATTATGTTTACTACTTTTGGAAAAATAATGAAAAGATCATTTTATAATTGTTGTAATACGTTCTACCTCTATCTGTCCCAAACAACTTCGACAACAATGCCAAGAAAGTTATAAATGATCTTGGAAAATACATGAGGTAAGTAGCGATATTTGTTCAATTCATTGTATAGATCTTATAATTTCCATTTGTTTTACTTGTTATGTAATATATTGTATATTTTTGTTAAATCTCGTTAATATATTTGCACCTTGAATCACTTGTAGATGGATGTCATCTAAAGAAATCCATAAAGAAGATATAAATTATTGGAAGAGAAAAATTCCTCGTCTAATGTGTGAAATGCAAAAGTGTCTACCTTCAACATTTTTCAATGCACAAGAACACTACCTCATACACCAAGTTGAGGAGATTGAATTGTGTGGACCTGTACACACAAGGTCAATGTGGATGGTTGAGAGGCACTTGAAATTTTTGAAGGTTTTGGTTAGACAAAGAGCACATCCTGAGGGTTCTATGGTGGAGGGATATATGGTATACCAGACCATGGTGTACATTAGTGAATATCTTCCTAAGTTTGCAGCAAAGATCCATGTAGATCGCATTTGGGATCCCAACTCCATTAACAAATTTGAAGGGGAGTACCTGATGGGGAAAGGTAGATTGGGGAAAGTGAGAGGTAATTATAAGATGGTCATGGAAATTAATTAGAATACATTTTACATATGGTTTTTATATATATTGTACTTATTTAATTATTAATCTTCAATATACATCAATTATAAATTAAGGTCATATACCATGGTAATTAACTAATTATACGCTGTTTGTGAATTTCAAATTTTTTTGATACAGTTGGTCAAGAGTGGGATGCACTACATTTGTAAGTCACAAACAATCTTGATTGGATGATGGTATGGATTGAATGATGTCAACAATCTGGTCGCGCAATAACATGGGAAGGTGTGGCTTCATTGGTTAAAGAAGCTCATTGTAATGGAGATTCCAATGTTACATAAAGGGAAATTGATTTAGCATATGGTTTAAGAGATAAACAGGTACGTATAAATATATTAGTCACCCATATTATTTAATTATTTTCAATTATATTGATGTACATATGATGCAAAGGATCCAACAACAACACCAACAACATCATTTCATGAGGGTAAATCAAACCCAATCAAAATCAGGAGAAGATCAAATTCTTAATTCACTTTCTTTTTCCTCAAAACTCATACAACCTCTTTTGATTCTTCAATTCTACAAGACTTCAAGGCAACAAGTTAGCATTCCAATTTCAACAAACCATATGTCATTATCAATATTTCAATTACTCATTCAAAGCAAAAACCATATTAGAAAAGTTTGACTCAATCAATCAGATTCACATCATTCTCAACCACCATATCAACATCTATACATTCTCTTAGCCTTTCATAAGGCAACACATTATGCTCACTTGCTACACAACCAATTACCAATCCTTCAAATTCTTGTATACGTCATATCCTCAAGGCAACAAAACACTTATTCTAAATCAGATTCCAAAATGTCAATAACCAAACTTCAATCATTGAAAACAGTCTAAACTTCTCAAATAGCACCAATTCATTTTCCTTACAAGGAAAACTAACAAAGAACAATCCTTCTTGCTATCAACTAGTTAATCATTCCTTTAAGACACAAGATTCATCATGTTTTGAGAGAAATCAATTCAATACATCAGTGTATAAATATCAGATCTGCCTGCTTTGTAAAGATACCAAGACACACAATAGAATCATCATTCTCAAAAAAATATGCACTACCTTTACAGCCTTATTCAAGCATAAATTATACTGTAACTCCATCCAAATGACAAGGTTCAATTCAGGGATAACTTTAAGAAACCACCCCCTTGGCAAAGGTGTAAAATCCTGGCGAATCTTTCCTTTTATTTGAAAAAAAATATTAATTTTCCTAGGGAATCTATAGCACATTATTAAAAAAATTGTAAAATCCTTGCGAATCTTAATGAATAATTGGAAAAAATAATAATTACAATGGCGAATCCTAGCGATAATCACTAAAAAGATTAATTACAATGGTGAATCTCTCCTCTAAAAAATTGCATAGTTGGTCGGGCAGTTCCCCCATATTTTTTTTGTCTTTTGTAATATTGAAGTAGGGGCCTGGGGGCGGTAGCCACCGGTGGGGTCAAGGGGTAGCGCCCCTTTGTGGGGGTCAAGGGGGAAACACCCCCTCGCGGGGTCTGGGGACATCGGCACACAGATAGAGCACACAGAGATTAAGCATTTTTTTAATTCTCATTTTAAAAAAAGACTATATGAAAAGTGAAGTTATGACCATCAATTAGCTTTTTAATCAGATGGTTGTAGGTTGATTCCATGAGTTTATATGCATGTTCCTTTTAAAAGGCTTGTTGAGACCCAAAATTTGTTTTGGGCCACACAATTAAATCTAATCTTGTGGCCCAAAACAAATTTTGGGCCACATGATTAAATCTAATCTTGTGGCCCAAAAAAATTTTGGGCCTCAACAAGCCTTTTAAAATGCACGTACATATAAACTCATGGAATCAACCTACAACCATCCGATTAAAAATCTAATCAATGGAAATAAATAAAAGCCCTATTCAAAGCTAAAATATCACTAAATGAAATGGTAATTTATTATTAGTGGCGATATTGCCCCAAAATTAATGGTAGGAATATAATATTATTGGAGAATATAATTAATATTTGTAATTAGAGTATAAACTACTAGTGAATCAGTTCCAATGACGCGTCATTTAAAGAATAATGCATAGGCGAATTAATCGAGATAAAATTATTTTTTTGTAAAAACCTAGTGATTTTGCATCCTTTTTAGCTTGTACTATTCTCCATTTCTGGAGGTCTCAATTTTAATTATTCGCCAATTGGCGAATATTCACCACTAAATTTTTCCCTGGTTCAAGTATTTAAGGTCACTCACTTCCCTATACACATAGATTTCCACTGTCCATGAAATCTAAACATTAATTAGCAATAGACCTCCATACCCTAGATTGGGTGAACCACTCACACTAGGTTCAAAACCAAGATCCAAAGGCACATTTAGAGACCTCTTAATGCCCATATCATCATATCAAAAACTCAGAATGATTTATAGTGGAGAAACTAGCATAATTCAGACTGTACACCCAAGAAAGGCTACTAGAATAGGGCTATTTTACAAAGCATCCACCTTTCTTCCAACTCTAAATTGTTAGAAAAACTCAAAAAGTCAAAGTAAAGGTCACAAAACACCAGATTTATCCACTTTCAAAGATTGAAAGACCCATTTAGAAAGTGTATTAACAAACCCTTAATTTTAGGTTGGAAACACCCAAAACAGTGAGGGTTTTGTGATTATCACCCTTACAAGCCTCCAATACTCTATCCAACCATTGAAACATGCTCCATTATGTCTAAAAATTCCTTTAGAAACATCACCTTGGACATGCATATGTTATTTATCCAATAAACTACTGGAAACCTTCATTTTCAAGAGGAAAACTCATAAAATTAACTTTAAATCGACAACATAGCACCACATTCTTGATACCCTACACTCACACAAAATAAAATCACATAAAGGAAACCCTACTTATCCCATCCCACCATTTATACTAGGCTTACATCGGTGGGATGGGCCTTAAACTTCTTTAGGGACTCTCAAAATCACAGTGAAACTAACTCTGCCCGAAACACATGATTCTCTTTGATTCTTTTGCTGCTTAAAACTAACTTTCAGACTCTTTACAATGAAAATTACTGTTTCTCAAATGAGATTACACAAGAACTAACTCTTGGATGTTACCAAATTAGCAATACAAGTTAGGAGAAATAGAAAGAATGCTTGATAACTCAGAAAAATAGGGCTTTTTTTCAAGATTTTGTTACAAGAATTTCAAGATTCTGCTCTTCCACGCCTTGCCATGATTTTTTATAATTTTTTTCCCTCTTAATAACTTCCTTTTCTAACTTCTCATCAGTTCACACTGCCCCTTATCTCCTAATATGCTTGATTTATGCCTTTTTGTTTACATAATATTGCATTATTTGCATTTTTTTGCATTTTCACCTTCTAGTGGCTTCTTTTATGATTTGATTACATTCAAATTAGCATTTTCATGGCCTTGACACACAGATTTAGACTTGAACATGTAAATTTAACATATTAGCCTTTTGAAGGCATTTACAAGATCTAGGTGCTCCTGCAACAATATATATGTTGATATTTTTTCTGTGCATACATTCGGCCAAGAATAAATATGTTTATCAACTAACAATATTGCAATAATTTTTACATGTTTGACATATTGTAGTTGAAACACCACAAGTCTATGTGGTTCAATGGTCATAAATTTTGAATCAAAATGCTGGATGACACGACGAAAACTTGTGATTTTGTTATAACTATAGTCTTCCAGGTGACTAATGTTTCATCTAGAAGTCTCAAAAAATTGATACTATAGGATTTTCGATGATATACTTGAGTGTGACTTTAAGTCCTTCAAATTATTTTTGTTTGTCATCCTATGGTATAGGCTACGATTGAATGAAAATGATCCCGAGAGAATTGTTATTGAACATGATAATTGATTTACAATGGTCAATACAAGGTCGATCGAGCAAGTTGGAAATGAGCCCTATGTTCTTCCAAGCCAATGTGAGTAGGTATTTTACTCACAGGTTTCAGGTAAACTGGGCTGGTCATTTGTTGTTAGACATGATCCAAGAGGAAGGCCGGTAAAGTATAATGTGGTGGAAGAAGAAGATACTGAAGAATTAGAAGATGATGTAGATGATGATCAAGATCAATAGTTAGTTGATGATGTGCCTGACGAAGATGTCGAAGAGGAGGAACTAGATCATGATGATGTAGGAGTTAATGTTCATGAAGATTATATCCATGTGGATGATGACATTATCAAAACTGATATCGATGATGATGATGATGATGATATGACAAATCCTTACAATGTCAAATATGGATTGGATGATACAGACAAAGAGTTGGATGAAGAAGAAGATCAATGACATTGAAATGTATGAGTTATGAGATTATATTATCTATTTGATATTAATTGCTTGATAGAATTATATTTGACTTATGTGGTTACATAATTAATTCATGATGTTTACATTGACATATGTATGAGTTATGCGATTATATTATCTATTTGATATTAATTTCTTGATAGAATTATATTTGACTTATGGGAGATCTGATTTTATGAATTTTTTATCCATGTGCAGACCTAATGTGTTGTGTCTAAACACTGAATATAAATGATATACATACACACACACACATACATATATATCTATATATGTATGTATGTATGTATGTATATGTATTTTAAAATGTAAATGTAAATGCAATTCCTGGATGCTCTCCTAGAACAATAAATGCAACATATCATTAAAGAAATCTATATCTATGTATATAAATGTGTATTTCTAAATGCAAGTGTAAATGCAAACAGCATATGGTTTTGTAGTGTTATAGATACAACATATCCATAAATTAATGTAATTGAAATTTTGAAGTCTTCAACACATATAATTCAAACTATCAAGCACAAAAATTGTTTACAACTTGTGTAAATGTGCAAGTGAATAATTGACAAACTCTTCTTGAGATAGAATGGAAATTCTAGTTATGTGATTCTTCTGATTAATCCAACTAACACTTACCAATTGTTGTGATTGATTAAAATATTTTAATCCCTACTTGAGAGAACCAAATAACCAGATCACACATATATAGCAAATGCACAATGATAAACAAAGTATAAACTTGTTATATCAATTTAAACAATAGAGAAGCATCAGAATGGAGACAATCAAGTAACTACATAAATTTCACAAATAGCTGATACCAAAATCTTAATCTACAACTTAGATATCTTCATTTACTCCAAAATACATGCATTTGAGTCTTTGTATATGAAAGCATTTTGCTAGAAAGCTATCTATTGAATATCTCCTAATGCCTATATCTATTGCATTAATATGGAACATATATAAATACATCAAAACTTGGAAGGGACACATCCCTTCACAAATTTTTTATTTTACTTAACTAATTAAAACAAGAGATTAGGCTCTATTTAGCCATAGATAAACATTTGATAAATGATGTAGATAATCCTGCCGTTGATGAGTATCGACATCTCCTAATGCATTCTTGGCTAATATTTCCACCTTTATCATCCTTTCGTTCTACTAGTAGCTCTCGTCCAATGTCGAATCCTTCCCTATAGCATTTTCCAGAATTCTCTACAACATCAATTCACATTCTTTGATCCACTTGGCTTCTCTTTCAACTTTTCTCCATCTTCAAATAGTGTAGGCAGTCCCATATTTGTAACATCAACCATCCCATTTGCATCTTCTCGCAGTTCCTCATAAAGGTCCCTGTGTTTCTTTATAATATGGTCACCCATACCAATGGCCACACTATCAGGAACATCTCTTTCATTTAATTCTCAGAGATTTTCTTGAATCCTTCCATCAATTCTCTTGTGTTCTTGTCCTATAACATGGTTCTTTGAATATGCTTCCCATAGCTTATTTAACCAAATCATTAAGTTGGCTTGCCTTTTTCTGATTATTGCAGTGAGTGTATCATATTTACCTTGTGAATATGCAGTTGACTCATCCCAATGATCTTTTACCTGTGAGATTTCACCATGTGTTATTAATTTAGGAGGCCTCATTGCAACTCCTAGCATGTCCTTCAAATGATCATTTTCTCTCATGATCCTTTCATTACTCATTTTGTACATTTCCTTTTCTTTGATCAACATTTGTATTTGGGCTTTATTCAGTTTTTCCACATTAATCCCAATGTCTGCAGTCGCCACAAGATCTACCTCTCCAACCTTTAGATTCATGGCATGTCCAAATAATTTCTTAGATTCAATCACCATTGACTTTCTATGAGGTGGATACAAGGCCCATATCATTAGTGTTCCTTCATCCAGGTTATATATGGATCCAGCATATATTTTTGTCACCCCCTTTGGACTAAGCTTGTGTGTGACACTATTATCCTTTAAGAAGCTATCAACGACCAAGGTAGAATTCAAATCTAGCCCTAGAAAGATCATAACTCCAGCATCCTCTAACACTTTCCTTCCTTTATCATGGGTCATATTAGCCATTTCTCTATCCACAGTTAATTTAAAATTATTTAGTAGTTGCTCCTCATTGATTGGTGTAATATTATCAACTATCTCCCTTATCTCCTTTCCCTTTTGTTTATACAAGAAAGATCTAAATTCTGAAGAATTCACAAATTCATTTTCTGCTACAAATGACCTATATGCCATCTCTCTAGTGTTTGTATCTTGGCTCTCTTCAACACTTGGTTCTCTAGGAGGAAAGTTGTAATCTTGAGTTTTTAATCTGTAAATCCTACTAGGTAGATCTCGTGGCATATCTTCTCTAGATTCCTCATCTCCAGAAAAAGGGAACCTTATATCTAGTAACCCTTGGTTGTATTCCTCCACCACTCTCTTTGCTTCCTCTGCCTCCAAATTTCTAATCATGTCATCAAATTGATAAGGCACATGATCATATCCT
Organism: Sequoia sempervirens; assembly: GCA_007258455.2. Classification (NCBI taxonomy): domain Eukaryota; kingdom Viridiplantae; phylum Streptophyta; class Pinopsida; order Cupressales; family Cupressaceae; genus Sequoia; species Sequoia sempervirens. The sequence continues at coordinate 83,407,652 of VDFB02193867.1, read as the reverse complement.
GCAAAGTTTATCCTTTATCTGGCAGAATTGATAGATCCCTCTGGATCAAAAAAATTTCTTGGTGGACCCTTATTCATATTATACTACATTAATTTTTCAAGGATCAAATCATATCCTTCCTTTGCAAGCATAGTAAAATCACCAAAGCATAGAGTACTAGGCATAAATTCCTATTTCCTGAATAAACCAAAATTCATGAAACTAGAAAAATCCATTTGTCTTACAATTTCCAAATATGCAATCCTATATGGGACTGTTTTAGGCAAAATGAATGGAGAATCCTCAAAACCAAACACCCTTACAATAGTAGCATCTTCTAAGAAATACCAGTCTCCCCAATTGTGATCAATTGGTCCGTTAAAGTCCTTAGGTCTGAGGAAGCATTTTATTTCATTAGACAATGAGTGCGCACAAGGATGACTGTAGAATTCATATACTAGCTTTACAAAATATTCTTCAAAATACATGTAACTGGAATTAGCAAACCTACTGTCCCAAATGGCAGTCCACAATTGAATGGGTAACATTTTGCTCTCTTTATCAAACTGTGAAACCTTCAACTTTTATGGCCAAATCCCTAACTCTTGTCTGAAGTACAATACTAGATGCATTAAAAGAGAATAATGCCTAAGGTGTAGAACAAGGGATTTATTCTTGATTTCCATCAATTCTAAGTTGAGTTCCTTAGATACAAATGAAGCATAGTCAAAAAAACCTAGAATTATGACATTGAATGTTAGCTACAATTACCATGGGAACAATGGACATATACTCAGGAACTTCCATACCCAACACTTGTCCTACCAAGAAATAGGTATATCTCATATAGGGATCGAATAAGTCCACATGGAATGGAGGCCCATCGCCATCATCAAGTGGGATAGTTTTACCATCTTGTTTAATTCTATGTAAGGGAAACCTACAACCCTTATAAGTGGTATCCATTCTCCAAAACTCCTTTTCCAACTCTTCATTCACAATTTTCTCATTACTCCACCCTTCCAACTTAAAAACATCACTTAGTGAAGCCTTTGATATGTATATGAAGGGTTTCCCAGATGGTCCACATATGGCCTTAAGTTTTGATTCATAATGGGTGGCCAACAATTTTACTAGCTCTGTATTGACAAACACATTAGGGAAAACCATCTTTCCCAAATTTAGATGCCACAGATTACAAACTGGCTCAAAATGATCTCTTTGGTGAAAGTGGAATCTAAACAATCCATAGCCTCTTATTGGGGTCCAAATGTCTCCTATGTACTTGCATTTGTCATCCAATTTTTCCACTTCCACCCTCAGTTGCATGGAGCACCTACCTTTGGGCCCAAAGCCAGGCAATTGATCAATTAAATCCTCATTTAGCTTTCGTTCAACATCCTCTGGCTCAATTCTAGACTCATCTTTCTGCTTCTTACTCTTAGGGTGACTGCTCCCACTTTTTTTCTACCTTTCAACTTCCCCGAGCTGGTGGCTTCCATATTACTTGCTTAAAATTACAGAAATGAAAAAGTTAAAATGTAGAGGACTTACTAGTTTTGATTGAGGTCTTTCAACTGAAACAATTATCTGGCCCTTTGTTTGTCTCCTCATTTCCTTCGCTACCAATTCGCAACAATGTTCATTTTGCAGCAATTTCCTTTCAATTTATGAAATTACCTGTACTTTGTGGCACCATTAATGTAGGCACAAATGTAACAGATTTTTGAATTCCTTACTGTCACCTCAAATGAACTGGTCGGCAAGACACCTTCAAACTTTGGGTGATTTATACATTAGGCCCCAACCAACGTTCACTGAATACTCTGTTGATCGAGGTAGCACTCTACACATCTGATTGATGTTAACATTTGTCCCATATACATCACCAAGAGTCACCTTGACAATCATTTTGGTTCATTTGTTTCTTCATTGGCCTGACTTTTAGTATCACTAACACATTCAGTGGTTCCTCTGATGTTATAATTCTTGTCGATAACACATCAAATGAAGCAGTCGACAAGACACCTTCAAACTTTGGGCGATCTATACATTAGGCCCCAACCAACATTCACTGAATACTCTGTTGATTGGGGTAACACTCTACACATCTGACTGATGTTAACATTTTTCCCGTATACATCACCAAGAGTCACCCCAATAATCATTTTGGTTCATTTTTTTCTTCATTGGCCTGACTTTTAGTATCACTAACACATTCAATGGTTCCTCCGGTGTTATAAGTCTCGCCGATAACACATCAAATTAATTGGTCAAAAAGACCCCTTCAAACTTTGGGTGATCTATACATTAGGCCCCAACCAACATTCACTCAATACTCTATTGATTGGGGTAACAGTCTACACATCTGACCAATGTTAACATTTTTCTTATATACATCACCAAGAGTAACCCTGAAAATCATTTTGGTTCATTTTTTTTTTCATCGGCTTGACTTTTAGTATCACTAACACATTTAGTGGTTCCTCTAATATTATAAGTCTCACTGATAACACATCAAATGAATTGCTCAGAAAGACACCTTCAAAATTTGTGTGATCTATACATTAGGCCCCAACCAAAATTCACTGAATACTCTGTTGATCGAGGTGACACTCTATACATCTTACCGATGTTAACATTTGTCCCATATACATCACCAAGAGTCACCCCGACAATCATTTTGGTTCATTTGTTTCTTCATCGGTCTGACTTTTAGTATCACAGTCAGTGGTTCCTCTGATGTTATAAGTCTCACCTATAACACATCAAATGAACTAGTCGGCAAGACACATTCAAACTTTGGGCGATCTATCCATTAGGCCCCAACCAATGTTCACTGAATACTCTATTGATCAGGGTAACACTCTACACATCTGACTGATGTTAACATTTGTCCCATATACATCACAAAGAGTCACCTTGACAATCATTTTGGCTCATTTCTTTCTTCATCGGCCTAACTTTTAGTATCGCTAACACATTCAGTGGTTCCTCCGATGTTATAAGTCTCATTGATATCTTTTCTTTTGGTCTTGAATATGTCACCAGAACTCCTGTCAGTGTAACTTAGTGGGTCGGGTGAACATTTAGGATTTACACTGATTGCACATGTCTTGTTGATATATTCCCAGTGCTCCTATCGGTGAAAGAAATGGTCTCACCGATGAAACTTCATTGGTGAGACTTAAACGTTCAAGCCAACATATATTTTTCATGTCGTGATGACTTGTCTTGTTGATATATTATATTCATCAATGAGACCATAATCCAATCTCCCTGATATGTCTTCTTTTGTAATCTTGATCGCTACAACAATTTTTATGTCTCATCGATGTGCTAAAAAGTGCTTGTAACCCATAATAGGTCGGGAAGACCCATACTAGCTCTTGCCGATGTGATTTTTTTGCCACAATATCTTTGATCAGAAGGATTTTCAGGAGTAGAACAAGATGACCATGGGTAATTATATTATGTAGGGCCAATTACATCCTTTTTTGACTCAAAATGTAGTTAATTATTATTGAGAAACTTACATGAGTAAATCATTATAAAATTTTGAAATTTTTTATAGTTCCAACAAACCCTTCTTCATGTTGTATTGCAGCAATTTTTTGAGAACCATATCATATCCATCCCTTGCTAATACAGTGAAATCATCGAAGAAAGGAAGAGAGGTGGAGATAGAGAGTCGATGGATAGGAGGGATAGGGAGGGAGAGATGGTGAGAGATAGAGAGGGGGAGGGAGACAAAGGGATATAGATAGGTAGAGGAGGAGAGATAGAAAAGAGGGTGATATAGAGAGATAGAGAGGGATGGTGAAAGAGATAAAGAGATCATGATAGAGGTAGAGAAATATATGGATAGAAAGAGATAGAGAGAGGACAGAGAGGGAGATAAAAAGAGAAATAGAGATAGAGATATAGAGTAGGAGAGATGGAGCTAGGGAGAGATGGAGTGAATAATAGAGAAAGGGGGGAGAGGGAGAGATAGCTCAATAGATAGAGGGGGGAAGAGGGAGTGACATAGATAGTGGGAGATAAAGAGAGATAGAGAAAGAGATCTATGGGAAGAGAAAGAGAGATGGAGATATATGGGAAGAGAAAGGAAGAGAGGTGAAGATAGAGAGTTGATGGATAGGGGGGATAGGGAGGGACTAGAGATGGTGAGAGATAGAGAGGGGGAGATAGAGAGGGGGAGGGAGAGAAATAGATATAGATAGGTAGATGATGATGATATATAGAGAAGAGGGGGAGAGATAGAGAAGAGGGTTTAGGGTTTAGGGAGATAGAGAGCAACAGGGAGAGATATATCAATCATGCTCCCTATATCTCTATCTATTCTTCCTTATCTCTTTATCTCTCTACCTCTCTCTATCTCTTTGTCTCCCTTTCTATTTGTATGTTTCTCATTATCTCCCTCTCTCTCAATATTTTCTTCCCTATATTTATCATTGTCTCCTTAAGTGTGCAATGGGTACATTGAAGAGTTCTTAAAGGAGAATTATCATATCTTTAATCAAATGGCATGCTACCTTGAGCATAACTCCCCAAGGACACATGCCATCCTTGGATTGTTGACATGAAACAACCAATCAAAATTTAGTTTCTCTTTTCCCTCTCTCTTTTCCTTTGTATCTCTTATATTTCTCTCTCTCATGCTCTCTCTCTCCCTATCTATCTAAGTTCATCTCTTTTTCTCATTCTCTATCTTTTTAGTTTCTATATCTCTTTCTATTAGCTAATAGGCTAGATATATTGTGAGATTTGAGCTTGAAACAAATCTCATGCCTGGAAACCACTATTGTGTCATTGTTTTTATATAGAGAGGGGGAGATAGAGAGGGGGAGGGAGACAAAGAGATATAGATAGGTAGAGGAGGAGAGATAGAGAAAAGGGGGAGAGATAGAGAAGAGGGTGATATAGAGAGATAGAGGGGGATGGTGAAAGAGATAGAGAGATTGTGATATGGAGTCAATGGATAGGGGGATAGGGAGGGACTAGAGAGGGGGAGAGATAGAGAGCGGGAGGGAGAGAAAGGGATATAGATAGGTAGAGGAGTAGAGATAGAGAAGAGGGGGAGAGATAGAGAAGAGGGTTTAGGGTTTAGGGAGATAGAGAGCAACGAGGGGAGATATATCAATCACACTCCCTATATCTCTATCTATTCATCCTTATCTCTTTATCTCTCTACCTCTCTCTATCTCTTTGTCTCCCTTTCTATTTGTATGTTTCTCATTATCTCCCTCTCTCTATATATTTTCTTCCCTATATTTATCTTTGTCTCCTTAAGTGTGCAATGGGTACATTGAAGAGGTCTTAAAGGAGAATTATCATATCTTTAATCAAATGGCATGCTACCTTGAGTATAACTCCCCAAGGACACATGCCATCCTTTGATTGTTGACATGAAACAACCAATCAAAATTTAGTTTCTCTTTTCCCTCTCTCTATTTTCCTTTGTATCTCTTATATTTCTCTCTCTCATGCTCTCTCTCTCTCAACTCTCTCTCTCCCTATCTATCTAATTTCATCTCTTTCTCTCATTCTCTATCTTTTTAGTTTTTATATCTCTTTCTATTAGCTAATAGGCTACATATATTGTGAGATTTGAGCTTGAAACAAATCTCGTGCCTGGAAACCACTATTGTGTCATTGGAAAACAAGTTTCAATTGCCATTTAATGGTAAACCAGTTGTAGTGTAATGGTAAAATCCTCTAAAATATCAAGTAAAATCCTATATATACTATTATATAATAATAAATATAATTATATTATATATAATTTAATCTAATATTACTATTATATTAAATATATATCATATTAATTATATTTTGCATTGGGATAACACCAAGGAAAATATAGAATATGTACTTTCATGAAGAAAGAACATGAATGCCTATTATTAATCTACAAGAATGAGCTACAAAATATAAATCTAATATAGCTAATATATATTTAACTAATATATACTTAACTATATTGTGGAATATTAAAACCTAGCTAAATGGCACCATAATTTTCAATTTAATTAACATACTCTAAAACCTAACGAAACTAGGTTGTAGCTCATCAAATTGGAGAAGTGAAAGGTCAATACCAACACCAAGGAAGAGTTTGGAGTTAAAACAAGGTCAATACTAGTGCCGACGAAGAGTAGAGTGAAAAAAAGGTCAATACTAGCCCTGAGGAAGAGTTTGGAGGAGTGAAAACAAGGTTAATACTAGTGTTGAGGATGAGGTTGAGAGCACTCAGGGAAAATCGATGACCAAGGGACAATGAGTGTTGTATGTTTAGCACCCCCATTATCTTTAACCTGCAATTTTCATGCCTAGTTTCCAAAGATCTTCTCGTACATTGGCACCCCCAAAGGTCTAGGATTTCATCACACATAGCCTTCATTGCATGATTCTGAATCAATTGTAGACTTAGTCCAAGTATATGCTAGGCTAAGCTAGATCTAATGAATGGAAATAGAGGAATACAATTCTTCTTTAATACCTCCACCACAAACATATGCAAGGAAAGGTCTCCTCCCTTCTTGGTAGTGATAACCTCCTCCACACACAACCCTTAAAAATTATGAATAGAGGAATATAATCTTTGAAGAACTCAAAGTTGATTCTCTCCTACCTGATGCAATTAGTCATTTTATCCTTACAAAAATTTATAGTGATTACTAGAGGCACATAGACCAATTATTCATAATAGAAGAATTTGATCATACTTTTTTAATCATGGAATTATGAGAAAACCTTAGGTTAAATGAATAATTCCTAGCTAAGTTCTTTAAATCATTTCCAACCGTATAAGAGAAGATCGCTGCTATGTGTACTTGGATACTATTGATGCCAAAATTTGACGAGGTAACAGTGTCTTATGGGAAACTGAGTTTATGGGGTACCTTTTGCACTAAACTGAGTGACCTCTGGGTTTTTAGAGAAGTCAGCTTCTTCTATAATGGGGTTTTAGAAAGGGAAACAGAAACAGATATAATAAAATAAAGTCTAACCTAAGGTGATGAGCCAAGACTTAATGATAGGCATGATAAATCATAGATCTAAGGGCCTAAATTGTGTTGTAGTGTTCCAGAACATTAGAAACTTAAGATTAAAGCATAGATAATCCATTCATTGACATAAAATAATATTGCATACATTCCTACTACCAAGAAGGGTCATTAGACATGGTCTAGGTCAGCAAACTTGCATTCAACATATATAGAAGTTCTTAAATGAAATGTCTAGACAATAAAAGCATAGTTTACAGTTTGATCAAATAGCATGAAAAATAGAAAGGCCAAACAATTGGCATAGTCTGAGAGTTTTTGCAATCAAATAAAATAGCAATAAAGGCCTAGCATCTTTATACTAAAACCAACATTTTTCTTCAAATTCTGAACCATTTTCTCATAACAAAGAAAAGTATATATAGCAGGGAAAAACCCCCACCGCTTCAGAGAGCAGTAACAGAAAATATTTCGCAATCCCCCAGTAATGATGCAAGAATCAGAATATTCCCAAAGCCGTTGCAACAAAATCAATCTGGAACAAAGTATTCGGTCACTCTATGCACAGGTGCATCCTCTACAAATGATGGTGGTGGTCTCGGCAAGGCCCAATTAGACAAGTGTCGCCCTTATGTGTGAATGATTATGACACACAGTGGCCAATAGCATTATTCGGTTCATCTAGTCTATCGCTCGAATATGAGATCTATTGGCTAGGCACGTGGTGGCCTTTTGCTGCCCACATGAACCTTTTTCCTTTCACCACTGAGGACTTATGTTAATTCTACACATGTCGAATGAGTGGAGCACTTCACCAAAAATGGAGGAAACAATCACCAGTCGGGCGCAAAAGAGACGCGTTGCAGCAATTCGCTGCTCACGGTTTTTACTTCATCTCTGCATTGAAAGATTTGTGAATGGTAGACACGTAGCAAGTGTACACCCTAGATAGCAACTGTGGGGCCCACCAAAACCTTTTAGGAATGAAGGCTTTGTGGAAACCTTTTAGAGCACAATGAGGTAGCAAGAAAACATGATCAAAAGAATCTCGTAGCCACAACACATGGAAGCATAGCAAAACTTCCTGGGATGTGAAAGGAATGTCGAGACTCAGAGTTGTGAGGAGTAGACATGTGGAATGGGAGAGTAGAACTTAGATAAAAGGCCGACCTGACTTTGTGATGCATAGAGGAAAAATACACCCGAAGGGAGCTAGTTAAATATTTATTAACAACTTTTGGCGACTATCAAGGGCGTTTCAACTAAGGAATGGAGAACCAAAAATTTCTCTATTTTCCAGGTCAAAGTGCCATCTCATTTAGACAATGGAGTTAGAGATTGGAAAGAGCCACCTGCAGAGGTGACCATTCATCCTCAGATGGCTTCACCATGTTGTGCAAATTCTCTTGCGCTCCACTTAGATCAATAGTTTCTTTGTGAGGCAACGCATTGGGTAAACCAGCCCCTGCTTCACAATGAAATAGTAGTTGTGCAAGCGGATGAATCACTCCCTCAATGTCAGTCATCGTGGGAGGATGACTAAAATCCTTGAAAGCCTCCAGATCATTTTCCTTCTCTTCTATCTTTTTTGCAATCTGCTCAGTCGTAGCAATAGAGCCATCTTCAAGGAACGGGGATGACAAACCCATACCATTTAACTCAGAGAAACTCACCTGTATGTTGACCAGTGTCTTACTAAAAATAGTCGTGGCTACTTTAGTGTGTTGGAAGGTGGAGTGGCAATGGATGAACTTATTTTCCATTTGGGCAATAGCATCCCGATCTTCAATACCCGCTCTGACAAGGTTTTCATCAGAGACCAAGTATAGCTCGGTGAGTAGATCTTTTACTTTCGAAACCTTCTCCAAGATGAACCCTAGGAAATGCTCAATTGTATCATGAGCCTCTTGGCTCAGCTTTGATGCCTTGGTGATGAATCAGAGGGTAGGCTACAATGTTAGGAAAAAGACTTTAATCTTTTCCCAGTGAGAGATGTATAACTACCTAACCAACAGAATGATGTTTGGCTGTGCAGGGGGAGATAGAAGATAGCTTTTAAGAGAAGCAATCTCCACATCTCTTGAAATAATGGCCACAGCCAATTCTGCCCTTTTCTTTTTCTTGGATGCTAGTTGTTCCGCAGAGCTACTCATTTCTTTATTCCAATTCTCCTCAGCTCGGGAGTGATTTGCTAAGTGTGTGTCCAAAGAATATTTTGTCTCTTGCAGTTCTTCTATTTGAACTTTTAGGCCCTTAAATTCAGCCTCTTTTTCTTGTATTTTTTGCTCATATTGAGCATGTTGGTGCTCCAAAGCTTCTTTCCTCTACGCCATTCCTTGACTATACTCAAGGTGAAGTCACTCCAACTCTTCATTCTTCAGTCATAGATTTTGTTCCACCTCCTGATTCTTAGAGTGTAGCTCTTTTATCATGGTAGGGTCAGTAGCCTGAGTCTTCACAAGTTCATCCTGAAGTTTGTTCCTCTCATCTTCCACTGCCAACACCATTTCCGTCAAACGTGTCACATCTGCCTCCAAGGATTTCTCTTTTTTCTCCAAAAAACTAACCCTTTCTCTTGCTGCTTTAAGTTGCTCATCCTTCTTCTTTAGCTGGCAGCCAATTTTAAGGAAGTCAGAAGTGACTACCCATTGTGTTTCCTCCATGATTTCAACCTCATCCTGCAGTCGGGTCACCTTCATGTTGAGCCCTACTGCATATATCTCATAATCTTCTAGGTGCATTTCCCCCTAAGGCTTACTTACCCTTGGGTACATGGTTGCAAACTTTAATTCCTCTCTGACCTTATCATAAAGAGTTTGTATTTTTGGCTCAACTAAAGCACTACCATCTTTTTCCCTGTACTTTTGCATTCTACTTATGTGTGCCTCCTTTCTGCAATCAATCTGTGCCATAAATTTGGCTGGCGACAAAACTAGTCCACCTACAAAAGGAGCACCAGAAGGTAGGGTATAGGGATAGGTAACCCTCATAGGCGCGGGTATTTATTTCTTATGGAGAGTGACAGTTTATGGGGATAAGTGGGGCATGTTCCAAAGTTTGGTTTGAGGCCCAACAGAAGGGCTAGTCATTTGTAATGACTGAATTGGTGAATCAACCACAAGACTCATAGGCTGGGATAGTGGAAGAGTTGTGAATGCAGTGTCAGCCTATTGCAATGGAAGAGGATCTACAGTAATATCATAAAAAGAAGGGGCACTCGCAAGGGGTATGTTTTCCGTAAGTGAGGCAAGGAGAGTCTGAGTGGCAGTAGTGGGCGTAAGGTTCCATGGAGGAGTAAGGACTAGCAGAGTGGTCTGCGAAAATTTGGTGAAACCTCCTAAATTTGTTGGATTAAAAGTGGAAGGAAGAGGGCCAACACTCATGGTAGGGATCATTGGTGAGTCAGGGGCAGATACCATGGAATGAGAAGCAAGGGAAGAAGGAGAAAATTTTACCTATTGACTGGTCGATGGCAGCTCCAGAATCATCAGTGACTCCTCCTTAGCCTCAGGCTCCTGGCTAGCTGCAAGCACTTTTCTTCCGGTGGGTTCTTGTGAACCTTCTCTAATAATGCTCTTCATGCATTATCATTTCGCAGGTGGGGTCTCCCAAGCTTTGGAAGCCATTGTAATTTGTTGTAGTGATAACCTAGCTGGCTTAACGAACCAAGTGAGTGTACATGAGGCCCTTGATATATTAAATTCCACATTCGTGGCCACATAGGCAGGTTGTCCGAGGCCTTTCTCCTTCAACACAGAGGAGACAAATGTATCCACTTCCTCTTCCTACTCTTCGAACTCTTCCCCTAGGTCTCTACTCTTATTAATACTAGAGCTCGGGTTGGGGTAGCCCTCATTCCACCATCTTTCAAATTCCTTGTCATCCTTCAGACTGTCGTAAGGGGCATCCAATTACCCTATCTTCTGGCGATAATTCTAGAAAGCCTCTATTTTTTCAGCACTCCACTCCTCATCCTTCTTCAACTTATTGTGCATGGTGCACTCCATGTGGACATTATCTTGGGCCACCACCCCAACAAAGTAGAACTTGTGCCATGGCCCTCTAGTATCTTGTGTAGGAATACGTGCCAATTCAACAAAATTTTCAACTTTGTCTGCTCGCGGGTTATGCCGCTTCTCCCAGTAAGGTCAAGGAACATGTGTAACTTTCATATGCGGCTCTGACAAGTCATTGAAAGGGTTGTATTCCCACTTATCATTTACCAACACCAACCCTAGATAAGCTCGTTTATCCTCCAATAACTAGTCTGATTATTTATTAATCAGAGTTACGACTTGAAATTATTCAGACAAGAGAAGAATCTTTTTTCTTGACACTTTTGCAGTTACAAAAGGTAAAATCAATGATACACACCTGTCAATACATTTCTAGTGTGAGCACCCTATCTATGACATAGGCTGTGAGTAGGAAAGGTTGACTAGTGAAGCCCCACATCCAGAGAATTGTGAAATTCATTCCGAAGAACCAGTCACAGGCGAGAGTGAAACTCTGCATATATCTGGGCTGCTCCTTGTCAAGCCGAATTATGTCACCTTTTCTGATTAAATCAAGCAAGACCAGAGTTATGAAATAGTCTAAAAATGCATAAGAATCATATTATACAGAAAGAAAAGGCATCCATGCGGACACTGGCTTCCTCTTATCCCGTTCATCAAAAATTGATAATTGAAAATACTGGGCGAAGAAATCAGGGTTTTGATGTAGAAACATGTGAACCAGGAAAGAAAGAAATCTAAACTTTGCCTCCGCCAGGTAATTATTTATTTGCCATATTATTTCCTATACATGAACTTAGTAAAATCATACCAAAAGGTATCATGTTGCTTGCGTAATTGGAATGCCGATCCCAGTTGAAAAGTTTCCACCATCTCATCGGAGTCTCGGCCGCACACAAAAGCTAGCATGGACATGGCATCCTACAAATCCTCATGTAACGCACCATGTGGCAATGAAATACTTGGCAGCTTAGCAGTTGGGATGTCTTTCCTACCAGTCTCCTCCAACAAGAACTCTAAGTTCTTTTTAATCGCCCTCCATGTTTTCTCTCCTTTGCCAGGGTAAAAGGACTCAATGTTCTCTCTTCTTTTACTTGGGTCTGGGATGCATAGCATATGCCAGATGGCCTGTGGGGTGATGTGAACCCTTAATTTTTGGCCCTCAATGTAGTTGGTGTTAGGGTTATAATGTTGGATGGCAGCATCAACTACCTCGGGGCAGTAGTGCACCAGTGGGACCATGTATTGTGGAAGACCATTGTACCAAATTTTCTTTGTTGTAGATTTGTCCACCTTCGATGCCGTCAACCTTGCGCAGGCTACTTCTCTTAAGGACTTAGGGTTTTTTGTGAGTCGTGGATCATAGATATTATCCCATTTCTCTTCAACCCTTTTCTTGTTTCTACAATCCTTGGGCTTGTTGATGGGTGCCAAGTTGACCCTACAACATGCAGGTAAGATAAAAGTGAAATACCTCACCTCTCCTGAAAAAGACAATCAACAATCAAACTAATCACCTCCCAAGGTCTTTGATGTTGGTTCACAACGTTGCTGTTTCATGAAGTGGTCAATATGGCTGTAATGTTCAAGGGTCCTGCTGGTGTTGAGCTTCTGGATTGTTCTAGGATCAAACATAAATTTAAACCTACTTTAACCAAGGTTTTTAAAGGAACAGAAAAAGATAGATCAAAGCTTTGGAACCGAAGAGAATGCTAATTCATCCAACTTAACTAGACTTGTTACCTTTCAAGGAACTGTTAACTAAAACTACAAAACAAGATTAACTTGTGATTGACACACAGTTTCTTTCATTCACAGTGCTAATTTCAACAGTAGATTGCTAATCACTATTTAAACAAAACATAAAATAAGACTTCATTCCTTGAAAGCTTCTTAAATCAAATGATTAACCCAAGATAAACACCATTTAGGAACACAATATGAAGTAGATTTTAATCTGGTTGCTTCTACTGTTAGTGAAATAGATAAGCAATGTTTGCAAATCTGGCACAATCACCAATGTACAAAAAACCTATGTCTTCAGATTGTTTCCATCTATACTAAGAGAAATAGAAGGATACATTACTGTCTATGTTGAATCTAACTCCTAACTAAGAAGACAAAAGAAGCTCCCATTACAAAGAAACAGGATGCAGTTCTGTCTTCTCTATCTTTTAGAAAAAATCCTATTGTTTTTAAAATCTATCTATCCGACTTCTCCCTTTTCTAAAAAAACCAAAAAAACTCATGCATGTCGTACTTTTTTTTTAAAATGAAGAAAAAAATGCCATATACACCGAACGTGTCAAAAAGAAAGTCGGCCTCTATTTTAGGGTTTACAAAATATCAGCCTTCAGAAGGGTCGGCCCTCAGGTCTTTTGGATAAAGTTGATTCTACATTAAATGTGTATCCCTGTTGTCCATGTTGGTGAAGGATCGCCCTCAGGAGAATCCTTCAAATCTTTTACAACTATGGCATTTACTTCTGGCCTTTGTGTCCATCCTCGAACTTCCTTGGAGGGCTGCCTTGAATACTATAAAGCATTATCATTAATGTCAATCTTCCTTTTGCCAATACACTTCACAGCTATCCCTGAGACTGACGGCTTCTTCTTTCTTTCAGCTTTCCTCTCGTTCTACATCTTTCTGCATGTTAACCCCCCCTTTGAAAGATAGCATCAGATTCCTGTTGGATCTCCACATTGACGACACCATTGTTCACCGAGTCTATTGATCATTTTTTATCACAAAGCAGATCCATGTCATTTATGCCATGTTAATTTCCTTCACGGGGGTAGTCAATCAATCAAACTGCCACTGGTCCGCCCCTGTAGCTTCTTCTAATTGGTGGAACATAGGCCACATAAGATTCCCAAGTGGTCAAAGGTCATTCAAATGGAATCGTATTTCGACGAGACAATGGTCGTGTCTCCCCGATGCGATTATACCTCATAGCAGCTATTGGCATAACATACGACGGTCGGCAAGACTTCATAGTGAGTGGCTAGAAGTCACTGCGAGTTCCCATCGGTTATGCTGATAGCACCTTTTCCATTGGAAAATATATCGCTATCGGCAAGACTCCCCATTGTTAGAAAGACCTCTCAGCGATGAGTCCTACTGTAGCCACATATCTATCAATGAGACATCTCTTCTCCCAGCAGTACCTCATATCGAGCCCCTCATCCTTTGATGAGACCCTCATCGAGTCGGCTAGACATCATGACGAGCCTCAAACATTACACCAAAGGGAGAAAACATGTCAGTGAGACTACCACTAGTTGGCAAGATATCATGTCGAGCTCTACACATTACATCGAAGGCACAAAACATGTCGGTGATACTACCACCAATCGGTGAGACATCTCCATGGTGACACCTCTTTTCACCGAGACCTCACCCCTTTCGACAAGACCTTATACCAAAGGCATAACCTTTCATCAAGACCTCCATCTATGACCACCATTCCATGTCGGTGAGACCCTATTGGGATGGCAAGACCTTACATCGAATCCACCTTGTTTCAGTGAGAGCTCGTATCAGTCAAGGAGATTTTACCCTGTCAGCAAGACTTCTCCCCGAAACCACAACCTTTTCATTGAGACTTCCATAGGTCAGTGAGACCTCATACTGATATCACTCCATGTCGATGAGACTAGGTCCCCTCATTGAGACATTACACCGAAGTCACACCCCTTTCGTCGAGACACTCCATAGTCAGCCAGATCTCACAGTGAGTGCAAACCATTGAGCCAAGAGATCACGATGAGCCCTTTTATCTGTCGGCGAAACACCATCGAGTCAGCAAGAATTCATAGCGAGGCCACAATCTTTTGGTGAGAGCATAGCATGTCGGCCATACCTCATGCCAAATGAAAAATATTTCGACGGGCTCAAATCGTTTCAGCAAGAGTCCACCTTGTCGGTGAGATGTTATGGCAAAGACCAACCATTCAGCCAAGAGTCTTGGCAATACCTATAATCTTGAGAGCCATTGTTAGCTAGACCATCGTCTGTTGGTAAGACATTATACCAAAGGAAGAACCCTTCAGTGAGACCTTTCCTCTTTGGCTAGACTTTATGCCGAACTAAAACCACTCTCCATGATGTTTCATTTCAGCAAGATTCCACCTTTTCAGTGAGACTTTACTCCAAAGCCACGCTTTTTGGCCGAGACTAACAACCATAGACGAGACCTTATGCTGAAGGCATAACCTTTTGGTGGGACCTTCAGCATGTCGGCAAGACTCTCCCTGAGCACAAATCTTTCAGCAACACTAACCTTGTGTGCCTGGTCGGTGAGAGATACAAAAACCCACAGCAATTAAAATTTCTGGGCGACCAGTGGATCCCAAATGAATATAACACCCTGTCAGTCGGCAAGACATCTAAAAGGTCTCAGCGACTTTCTTCTTGAGGATTTTTATGCTGAATGGGATTGAGGCATGCTTTCCAGCTAACTTCCTTAAGAGATATCTTCAGATGAGTGATTCAATCCTGCAAAACAAATGCCTCCATTAGTTCTCAAAGAATATAAAATACACTATTATATATGATCATTTCATTCAATTCTAGCAAGAAGAAAACCAACTCAAGCTGAGGTAGAACCAAAATTTGACAGAAAAAATATAGACCCAAGAGGAAAATGAAATAATTCCAAAGACCCAAAACAAATAACCGAAGACAAAGAAAAAAAAAGGAAAGGGGGGACCCATTTTGCTCCAAAATAAAATGGGTTGGTTATGCAAGGCATAACAAATGGCGACTCGGCTGGGAAAATGGTTTAACCATTTTCAAGAAGCTGAAGGATTTAGCTACCCAGAATTCATGGTTTATGAACATTACAACTCCAGCTGGGTTAGTTTTAACAACCAAGGTTGAGCTAGAATCTCAAATGTAAATCAACACTGGCTAGTCTAAATCTATGTATGTGTGCTTGATGGTGTATCACCCTTCTATAAAGTTTTCTTCATCTTTTGAACAAAAATGTGCAAGATTTGAACTACATGAGTTGATTCCCTTTAGCTGTTGTGCAATGATATCCTAGGCATTGCTTCACTGCCAGTGAAGCGTCCATAGCCCTGATGGAGATACCTCTAGTTTTCTCATAGCATTGCTCTACTACCAGCCAGGTGTCCATAGCCTTGGTAGAGATACTAGAATCACCCATTCATATTGAGTCTTCTTTTCCTTTTAGATAGCTCTCTTTTTTTTTCTTTTTTCTCTTAGAGTTTCAAGTATTTCATTCAATATTTTTCTCAATATGTCAAATGTTTAACATCAGTTATGGGTTGAAAACTACCATGGACCTCATAACAACATTTGGGGGATCGGATTTTTCACTCAAATCTTACAACACTATCATCCTAGGACAAATATACTATTACAAAAGAAGATGCTTTGATAAATTGTGACAAATTTAGAGCAGCTAATGAAGGTTATTTACTTTGCACCTTATTTTCAAGACTTTCCACAACTCTTATTGACAATGGGCATAAAACAACGAATTCTGAACAGAATTATCCAATGAGAAAACCTAAAAATATCTAAACCACTTCTATCCTAATAACCAAAGTATACTTCAGATAACAACCCACTATTTAAAGATGGAAAGAATAGAAAAACCCCAAAGAACAAAAAAAGATAGACACAAAGAAAAAAGGAAATGAAAGGACAGAAAGAAAGAACAAACAAACAAACAACCAAAACTATTTACAAACAAAAAAACAAATTATTTACATAAAGAACAACAAACTATTCACATAGAGAACATAATTATTTACATACAAAGATTATTTACAAGTAGAAACGCATAAACTATTTACACAAATGCACCGCCCAGCAAAAATACCAACTTCATGACTTAAAATAGTGTTCAAGAAATTGTCCATTGACAAGCAATGGAACAGGTTCTCCTGTTAAACTGCTCAGCCAGAAAGCATTTTCTCCTAGGATCTTTGCAACTTGATAGGGACCTAACCAGAGCTTATCAAAGTTTTGGTGACTACCCTTCTTTTCACTAGCTTTATCCCATAGCAACACAATGTCAGATATTCTAAAAGCCTTGATTTTGGCTCTTTTGTCAAACCAATGTTTGACAACATCTTGGTGTCTAAATAATTGCTACAAGGCAGCATTTATCTGCTCTTCTAATTTCAACAAGGTGGCTAATCTTACTTCTATCTTATCATCACTAGAGTATAATTTTTGCATGAACTCAAGGATAGGTATTTTCAAGTGAATAAGGAACACAGGCTCTTGTCCATATACTAGTTTAAATGGTGAAGTCTTTAAAGCAGCCTTGATCCTAGTCTTATCTGCCCATAACGCGAATCTTAGCTGGGTATGCTAGTCCCTAGGATTGTTCTCTAACAGTTTCTTAATTACCCCTAAAAGATTCTTATTTGTTGACTCTGCAACTCCATTTCCTTGTGGGTAATAGTTTGAAGAATACTTTAAAATAATTTTGTGATCATATGCCCATGAAATGAACTCAGCAGAAGAAATGGAAGGGCCATTGTCACATACCAATGCGAAGGGTACTCCAAACCTAGTGGTGATGCATTCGGTGAGAAACTTGATTACTACCTCCATTGTGTTATTCTTACAAGGTATAGCCTCTGTCCATCTTGTGCAGTAATCAGTGGAAGTTAAAATAAATTTGTGTCCTGCAGAAGAATTTGGGTTAATTACCCCAATAAAATCCAGTACCCATTGGGCAAATGACCTTACCTCGTAAACAGGCTGCAATGGAATGGCTGGATGGAATTCTTTTGATGTACAAATCTAACATATGTGACATGTTCTTACATGCTGATGGGAATATTTGAACACATGTGGCCAATAATAAGCAGATCTAAGGATCTGATGTGCTAATGAATCTATGAACCCATGACCTGTGCCATGTTTCCCATGAAATTCAGTAATTACATGCTTAGACTCTTGGTGATCAAGGCATCGTAGGTACACTCCCTCAAAATTATTTCTATATAGTAGTCCTCCTTTGAGAATATAATGGGAGCTTTTCATTCTCAATGCTCTCCTCTGAGTTGTATTCATTCCCTGTGGGCACTGATTATTGAGCATGAAGCAAATGATATCAGCATACCGAGGATCGTTGGAAAAGGAATGAGTTGTGTATTGCTGAAAAATAATGTTGTCACCAGCATTCACCATGGAATTAGACAAGCCTAGACCTCAGAAAAGTTTCATAGGGCATATCTCCAGGTCGAACTCTTACAAAATGGCCATCCATTTCCCCCTTTGTTCTCCCAACTCACTCTGCATGAGTAGAGACTTCACAGCTACATCAGGAACTATAGTAATAATCTAACTTTGAAGGATGCAGTGCCTGAACTTCTTGATAGCTTTGACCAATGCAAAAGCTTTCTTTTCAAGAGTGGGTACTTAACTTTAGCATTCTTAAATGGAGAACTCATGAAATCGATTGGCCTCTCCTCTGCCTCTTCTCTTCATTGAGTTAGGATGGCTACACAGGAATGTTCAGAAGCAAAAGAATAAATATAGAATGGCTTTAAATAGTCAGGGTTGGTGAGGACGGGTGCTTCCTAAATGGATTGTTTGACTTGAGAAAATGTGGCCTTTGCCTCATCACTCCACTCTATTACAACATTTTTTTTCATCATTTCATTTAATGGTTTTACAATTTCTGCAAAACCTGTGATAAACTTTCTCACAAAATTGATCTTTCCAAAGAAATATCTCATCTGCTTCTTGCTTCCTAGCCTGGTTATCTTGAGAATGGACTCAACTCGGTCTGGATCAATTGATATTCCTCTTTCTGAGATTATGTGTCCCAAAAGCTTCCCTTCAGAAACCCCAAACACACACTTTTTAGGATTCAGGGAGACACCATATTGGATACATCATTCAAGAACTTTAGCCAAGTCTGCAGTGTGGTTTAGTCTATCTTTAGATAATACTATCAGGTCATCCATTTAAACAATAATGCATTTACCAATCAGATCTTTGAATGCTATGTCCATGGCATGCTAAAAGGTTGCTCCAGCGTTTATCAAACCAAATGGCATCCTCCTGTAAGCAAATATTCCCCATTTAGCAGTGAAGGTTGTCTTCATCCTATCTTCATAATTTACAATCACCTTATTATATCCTGAATAACCATCCAAGAATGATATCATCTGAGATCCGATGACAGTTTGCAAGACCTCATCCAGAGAAGGGAGTGGGTAGTTGTCCTTTTCAAAAGCTCTATTCAGATTCCTGAAGTCGACACATAACCTTATCTCTCCATTTTTCTTATGGATCAGAACCAAGTTAGCCACCCATGTTGAATGTCGCACAGGGAAGATTATTCTTGCAGAGAGCAATTTTTGAACTTCCTTAGAGATCAATGGTTCAATCAGGGCGTTGACAGGCCATTGTTTCTGTTGAAACAGTTTAGCTTTAGGCTTCAAAGGAATAGTATGAGTCATTACAGAAGCATCAAATGTTTTTAAATCCTCATATCCCCAAGCTATTGCAGTAATATCCTTCTTCAGCGCCCTCATTATATCTTTCCTAATTGCTTCAGGGCAAGCTTTCCCTATGTAAACATTTCTTTCTGGGCCAGAATCAGCTAGGTGGACAATCTCATATTCACCTCCTTTATCTTTAGCTAATATCTTCTCTCAAGCCCTTGGGTTTGAATCAAAAATTCTTTCTAAGGTCGCCACTCCCTTGGGAATGCTATTACTTTTCAAATTGAGGACCTCCTCTGTATCAGAATCTTCAGGGTTCCAATCTCCTTGATCCCTATTGGACTCATCAACGATCTATCCTTCAAAAACATCTGAGCTTGCTAGAAAAGTGAGGATATGTCGATCATCATCAAAAACATGAAATTTCCTGACATTATCAGGAATAGTTGGGGTGAATATCAATTCTACTAAGAATCTTTTAAGTTTGGAGCCTTGCATGGGTTCCAAGCTACTTGTGGCAACAACTAATGAATTGGCTATCTTATTTTCTTCTCTAGGGATTAAACTAATCCCAAAAGCATTGAATTCTTCAATCAGGTTCCATACCTGATTTCTATAGGCTTCTAGCCTTCTATTGTGACATGTGTATTGGTTGCGTACTTGCTTGATAACTATTTCTAAATCTCCTTTAACCATCAAAGCACTGACTTTCTTCTTGTGTGTGAACATCAGTCCCTGAGCTAATGCCTCATATTCTGCTATGTTGTTAGTGCATCCGAACTACAACCTGTAAGAAGCAAAGAAAGTTTCCCTTTCAGGCTAGTTAATTCAATTCCAACACCACAACCTATTTTGGACTTAGATCCATCAAACATGAGGGTCCATAGCTGATCATGAGCTGGGGTTGGTCCCTTTGAGGTCATTGTGGGCATTTGTATAAGATGAGTTATAAGTGGGGGCACTTGATCCTTTGCATCAAATATTAGGAAGGGGTGTTCAATAGGCTGCTCATGTGTAGTTTCCAATTCATTCACATATATATCATATAATTTGTGGCTATCCTTTTGACAATCACTTGCATTTTTAATTAATCCCTCAGGGTTTGGCATACTTGTGAGTGTAGGGGTGTCAAGCAAACCTTGGGGTTGTTCCTCATAAATATGTTGGTTTCAAGATGTGATTGGGGTAAGTTCAATTTGAGAAAGAACTTCCTTTGAAGATATCTTATCCCTAGTTAACATTACTGCTTCTTTGGCTTCAAATGAGAAGCGATCTGAAATAGTCTCAATGTGACTTAGGCTAGTTTCTTGAAATTGAGAGACATGATTTAAAATGTTGATGCAGGGTTGGCAAGTCAATTCAAAATGATTTTGGTGATGCACCCTGCACCAATTAGGGAGTAGGAGACTCTCTAGATCGATATCTTCCCCCAAGACCAGCTGATCTTGTTGTAGCTTCCTGATCAATCCCTATTGATTTTCATTAATCATGGGATTAGGGGAATTTTGTGTTGACAAATCTTTGGTATCAAGAACTGAAAAGGTCAAAATTTCTTCTCTTTTATAAACCCCTATCTCGGTTTCAAAATAGGCTACCTCGTTGGGACAATCATACTCAGTGATGATATGCTTGAGGCGAGGTTCACTTCCAATCCTAATCTGCGTGGGAACTCCTCTCCATGGTAGCCACATATGTGAAAAGTTGAGGGAGAGATATCCCCCTATCCTTTTCATCAAATCTCTACTCAATAGCATACCATAAGTCTCAGGGATGTCTACTACTTGAATATCTATATTGGTTAAAATCCTAGGCTCAGACCCTACTTGCACATGTATATTTCTCAATTCCCCAACTACATTAACCTCTATTTTTCCAAGTTGGATGGCCTTCTTGTTTGTTTGAATAGGGTTCAATCCCAATTTCTTGCATACAGAAAATGGCATAACATTGTCAGAAGCCCCTAAATCTAGTAGACAATTATGAAGATTCTTCCCACATATTCTTAAACTCAAAAGAAATGGTGGGATACCTACCTTGCTTTTGCACAAAGCTGTGTTCATGTCTGTAGTAGGTGCCACCTTGTTTTTCCCTTTTGATTTATCAGCTTGTTCCAAAGCTTTCAGCACTATCTCTCATTGAGCAGGGCACCACTTTAGGATGTCAAAGTATGATAAAGAAGTTTTATGTCTCTGCATCTTAGCAACAATATCAAATTCTTTGTTATAACTTACATTATTTTTGACAATCCCAGGTGAATTACCTTTGTTATGGAAGTCAGGGGGACCTTTTGGTGGAGGAGGGTTATTGTCAGCACTTTGATTCGGAGGCACCATGTGATTAGGCGGTGTTGATGTAGTGAACGGACCCTTATTCTAATTTCTTAGGAAGTGTCCTCCCTTTGTCTGAAAGGCTTTGGCATCATATGAATATTCCTCTAGTTCATTCACATTTTGCATTGGGAATGAAGGTTCTTCCTCAAAGAGGTCATAAGTCATTGTTGTATCTACTGAGCCACCTTCTTTATTTGAATTCCCTTGGAAATTTTGGGCATCTGCCTGTGCTATCTTGACCATCTTCTCCATTTTAGGGCAGTTTACCTCAGAATGGATTGCAGTATCATGTAGCCTGCACCAGTTAGACATAAAATTAAGGTCAGCCACATTTGCAGTGTGTGACCTTTCCTCATTAGCTTGATAACTATGAGAAACTCCACTATTATTTGGCCCTGTATTCCATTGTCGGTTGCTATTTGGCCTTTGGTTATATCCTCTATTTTGATTTTGATAGCCTTGGTTAGGGGAGTTTTGGCCTTGATAACCCCTTTGGTCGTGATTGTAGTTGCTTGAGTAATTACCCTGATTGTTATTGCTCTAACTAGGATAATTACCTTGGTTCTGAGAAGGATTCAATCTCAGCTGAGCCATGCCATTCGTGACTTGAGACAGAGTTTTCTTTAAGGTCTCCACATCATTTGTGAGTTGGACTATCTTTTCACTTTCAAGACTCTTAGCAATAGGTGGCTAACTAACATGATTTGGTGTTCCAGTTTGGTTTTGATGACCATGCGGACTATGATGAGCCTACGATTGTTGAAGGAAGTTGGGAGCTTCATTGGCAAAGAAGGGAATAGGAGATTGAGTTTGCAACTCAGACATGGATCCATAATGGGAAGGAGACATCCTTGGGATAGTACTAAATAAAGGGGTTGGGCTAGACATCTGATACCCTATTGAAGGAAAACCTCCTCCCAAACTTCCTTGTTGAGAACTAATTTGTTGTTGCAGCCTAATGGCTAGATGATAGACTTTAAACAAGGAATCAATATCTATCAGTTGATATGTCCTTTGTAGGAATAAGCCAATCAAAGGGTCTATAACTCTAAAGTATGCTTGAATGGCACTATTCTTAGCAACTAGATAGGGGTCTTGCAGTCTCCTATACATTTGTTGAAACTTTGTATTAAACAAGGGAAAAGGTTCACCTGGCTCCTTCCTAATGGTAGCAAATTGGTGGAACAAAATGGCTGGATCCACATAGATTTTGAACTGATTGATGAAAGCATTCTCCAGGTCTGTCCAGCTCAAAATAGAACATTGAGGAAGATTAAGGTACCAGTTGTATGCCATATCCCCTAAGGAATAAGGGAACAACCTACAAACTACATCATGGTGAGCTATCTAAGCTCTAGTACAAGCATCCTTAAAAGCTTGTATGTGCTCTTCAGCACTCCTTGATTCACCATGAATGTATTTGGGATAGAATTTCTCAGGATTCTTAGGCATATCATGAAAGCCTCCAGGAATGGTCCCCAATGGAGAGGGATTATTCTGAAAAAATGCCATTGGTAGCGGTGGTGGTAGTTGAGCCAGTTGTTGGATGGGTTGAACCAACTATAATGAAAATTGAGATGGATTCGATGGTGGATTGATAGGTATCCACTGGGGTATTGGTGAAAATCCTGGTGGAGTGAGCAGAGCTGACAAGGGTGGTATGATGGTTGCCCTAGTCTTGTGAATCTTGTGTCTTGTTGGGGTCTTGAGTTCTATCAAAGGTCATGGATTTTTAGCTGATCAAAGAACTCTATGGGGCCAATCTAGGGAGGAAAACCCAGTTTTATCTAGCTTTCTCTTCTAGGCCCTCCCTCTAGTACCAATTTTTGTTGATGGGTACCAAGTTGACCCTACAACATGCAGGTAAGATAAAAATGAAATACCTCACCTATCCTGAAAAAGACAATCAGCAATCAAACTGATCACCTCCCAAGGTATTTGATGTTGGTTTACAATGTTGTTGTTTCACGAAGTGGTCAATACAGCTGTAATATTCAAGGGGCCTGCTAGTGTTGAGCTTCTGGATTGTTGTCGGATCAAACATAAATTTAAACCTACTTTACCCAAGGTTTTTAAAGGAACAGAAAAAGATAGATCAAAGCTTTGGAACCGAAGAGAATTCTAATTCATCCAACTTAACCAGAATTGTTAGCTTTAATGGAATTGTTAACTAAAACTGCAGAACAAGATTAACTTGTGATTGACACACAGTTTCATTAATTCATAGTGCTAATTTCAATAGTAGATTGCTAATCACTATTTTAAAAAAACATAAAATAAGACTTCATTCCTTGAAAGCTTCTTAAATCAAATGATTAACCCAAGATAAACACCATTCAGGAACACAATATGAAGCAGATTTTAATTTGGTTGCTTCTACTGTTAGTGAAACAGATAAGCAACATTTACAAATCTGGCACAATCACCAGTGTATAGAAAACCTATGTCTTCAAATTGTTTCCATCTATACTAAGAGAACCAGAAGGATACATTACTGTCTATGTTGAATCTAACTCCTAACTAAGAAGACAAAAGAAGCTCCCATTACAAAGAAACGGGATGCAGTTTTGTCTTCTCTATCTTTTAGAAAAATTCCTATTGTTTTTAAAATCTATGTCTGTCCTACTTCTCCCTTTTCTAAAAAAACCAAAAAAACTCATGCATATCGTACTTTTTTTTTTTTACAAAGAGGCAAAAAATTCCATATATACCGAATCTGTCAGAAAGAAAGTTGACCTTTGTTTTAGGGTTTACAAAATATCAGCCTTCGGAAGGGTCAACCCGTAGGTCTTTTGGATAAAGTTGATTCTGGATTAAATGTGTATCCCTTCTATCCATGTTGGTGAAGGATTGCCCTCAGGAGAAGCCTTCAGATCTTTTACAACTATGGCATTTACTTATGGCCTCTGTGTCCATCCTCGAACTTCCTTGGAGGGCTGCCTTAAATGCTCTAAAGCATTATCATTAATGTTGATCTTCCTTTTTCCAGTAGACCTCATAGCTATCCCTGAGACTAACGGCTTCTTCTTTCTTTCTGCATGTTAACCCCCCCTTTGAAAGATAGCATCAGATTCCTATTGGATCTCCACATTGATGGCACCATTGTTCACCAAGCTGATTGATCATCTTTGATCACAAAGAAGATCCATTTTGTTTATGCCTTGTTGATTTCCTTCACAGGGGTAGTCAATCAGTCAAACTGCCACTGGTCCACCCCTGTAGCTTATTCTGATTGGTGGAACATAGGCCACACAAGATTCTCAGGCGGTCAAATGTCATTCAAATGGAATCACATGTCAGTGAGACACTGGACATGTCTCCTCGATGCGATTATACCTCATAACAGCTATTGGCATAACATACGACGGTCAGCAAGACTTCATAGCAAGCGGCCAAAAGTCACAGTGAGTTCCCATCGGTTACGCCAATGTCACCTTTTCCATTGGAAAATCTATCATTATCGGCAAGACTCCCCATTGTCGGCAAGACCTCTCAATGATGAGTCCTACCATAGCCACATATCTATCGGTGAGACATCTCTTCTCTCAACAGGACCTCATATTGATCCCCTCATCCTTTGGCGAGACCCTCATCAAGTCATCCAGACATCACGACGAGCCTCAAACATTACACCGAAGGGAGAAAACATGTCGGTGAGACTACCGCTAGTTGGCAAGATATCATGCCGAGCTCTACACATTACAGCGAAGGCACAAAACATGTCGGTGAGACTACCACCAATTGGCGAGACATCTCCACGATGACACCTCTTTTCGCTGAGAGCTCACCCCTTTTGGCCAGACCTTATACCGAAGGCATAACCTTTTGCCGAGACCTCCATTCGAGACCACCATTCCATGTCCGCGAGACCCTATCGGGTCGGCAAGACCTTACATCAAAGCCACCTTGTTTCAGTGAGAGCTCATATCAGTCGGGGAGACTTTACCCTGTCGGCAAGACTTCTCCCTGAAACCACAACCTTTTCGCTGAGACTTCCATGAGTCGGCAAGACCTCATGCCGATATCACTCGATGTCGGTGAGACTAGGTCCCTCGCCGAGACATTACACCGAAGTAATGCCCCTTTCACCGAGACACCCGTAGTCGGCCAGACCTCACAGTGAGTGCAAACCATTGAGCCAAGAGATCACAGCAAGCCCTTTTATCTATCAGTGAAACACCATCAGGTTGGCGGGACTTCATATTGAGGCCACAATCTTTCGGCGAGAGCCTAGCATTTCAGCCAGACCTCATGCCGAAGGAAAAATCTTTCAGTGGGCTCAAATAGTTTTAGCAAGAGTGCACCTTGTCGGTGAGACATTATGGAAAAGACCAACCATTCGGCCAGGAGTCTCAGTGATACCTATAATCTTGAGAGCCACTATCGGCAAGACCACCGTCTGTCGGTAAGACATTATACCAAAAGGAAGAACCCTTCAGCGAGACCTTTCCTCTTTAGCCAGACTTTATGCCAAAATCAAACCACTCTCCCCGATGTTGTTTCATTTCAGCAAGAGTCCACCTTGTCGGTGAGATTTTACTCTAAAGCCATGCCCTTTCGTCGAGACCAGCAACCATCAGCGAGACCTTATACCGAAGGAATAACCTTTTGGCAGGACCTTGAACATGTCGGCAGGACTTTCCCTGAGTGCAAATCTTTCGGCAATGCTAACCTTGTGTGCCTGGTCAGTGAGACATACAAAAACCCATGGTGATTACAATGTTTGGGCGACCAGTGGATCCCAAATGAATATAACACCCTGTCGGTCAGCAAGACATCTAAAAGGTCTCAACAACTTTCTTCTTCAGGAGTTTTATGTTGAATGGGATTGAGGCATGCTTTCCAACTGACTTCCTTGAGAGATATCTTTAGATGAGTGATTCAATCCTGCAAAACAAATGCCTCCATTAGTCCTCAAAGCGTATAAAATACACTATTATTTATGATCATTTCATTCAATTCTAGCAAGAAGAAAACCAACTCAAGCTGCCGTAGAACCAAAATTTGACAAAACAAAATACAGACCCAAGAGGAAAACGAAAGAATTCCAAAGACCCAAAACAAATAACCAAAGACAAACAAAAGGAAAGGAAAGGGGGGACCCATTTTTCTCCAGAATAAAATGGGGTGGTTATGCAAGGCATAACAGGGCCTTTTCAACTCTGTTGTATATGCCCTCTTTGGCTTTCTTGGTATACCAGGCATAGCATACGCCAAATCCTCATAGACATATACACCCTCTGACGACCGTATGGCTGTAAATAGCTCCTGGCTAATTTCCTCTTGCATTGGCTGAGACGAACTCTCTTACATCTCTCTTTAGATGAAGACCTCTATGAGTTCTGGACTCTGCAATTTTTCTCGGCTCTGGATATGCTAAAAAAAACAACTCTACACCTTTAGTTTTGGCGTTTGTGAAGACTTTGAATTATTAAGCCTTATGCAATATTTTGCTATCTTTCCTGAAGTTTGGGATGAAAGCATTCCTTTTGAATTTAATTCAGCATGTACTGTTAATTTTGCAATTCATGCAAAATAAACTACTTGCCATTTTGAGGTAGCAGGAGTTCATTATTTGGCTTGGAAACCATGTGATATGTTGTGATTCCCTTGGAACTTGAGCTGGAAATTTGCTTTCTAACCTTGCGTTAGTATGCGCTGATAATTAATATCCTGGCCAGAATGGTACGCCAAAGAAAACAATCACTGCATGAAAAGATATGAATATTTCCTTGGGCTCTGGGAAACGCTTGTGAGATGACACAATAGGCTATGACTGTGCGGCTTACTTTCAATGAGCACCACCATTTTAAAGCTAATTAATTAGCTCTTATTAATCTAGCATGCATTGAGTCGTACCTCCACAAATGCAACTGGCTCAAAAATGTGAGCAAACGTAGGCATGCCTTTCAAGTTGGCAACTAGCTATCATCACATTTTCTCGAAACGGATTAGCATGTGTCTTGTCATTTTTTCTATAAATAGGCCAGTAAGTAGTGAGGAAATCATACTTAGCATTTGATCAATGATAGGTTGT
Source organism: Sequoia sempervirens (assembly GCA_007258455.2). Taxonomy (NCBI): domain Eukaryota; kingdom Viridiplantae; phylum Streptophyta; class Pinopsida; order Cupressales; family Cupressaceae; genus Sequoia; species Sequoia sempervirens. The sequence goes on along the minus strand of VDFB02193867.1, from coordinate 83,379,839 downwards.
TAGCAAAGTTTTAAGCAAGTTTTCTCATAGGTTAGGTGATAGGTAAATTTCAGTATTGTCTCAAAAGCATAGGCATAGTGTCATAATCATGGATACTCATGTTTGTCTAACCTCTTATAAGTCACAGACAATGTTTTTAGGGGAGGTTTCTACTAGGCGGCTGAAAAGGATGACCAAGAATAAGCATCCACTAGTCTTGGTAGCCATAAAGTGGGTTTTGGGTAAAGACTGCATATAATATGAGGACAAGTATTGGGTAAATACTGATATATGTTCCCACTTCATAGCGTCTATGTTAGACATTAACATCCCCAGGCCTCTCATCCTAAAGCTGGTCAAAGAAATGTTTCCCAAAAAGTACTTGAATGGCCTTGGTGAAGTTGTTGTTCATGCCACATTTGCGGTAGGTCTATCATCAGCCAGTGACCTCTATCGCTACATTGAGGAAGAAGTGGTAGTTGTATGGCTATCATTTCTCAGTCGATTCTGCCTTTAGACACATGACAAGCATCGATAGAGGGTTATCCAGGCCTTGCACTTCATTTTTAATAGTTACAACATGATACCGTTCTACAACATAGATTGGTATAAAGACTTCAGGAACCTGGTATTTCCCCCACCAATGGCAGTTGTGCTGAATGATGTTGCTTCTATTGTAGAAGAACTTGCTGATGAGGAAGAGGTAGATGCTACTATTGATGCATCAATTGCTGTCTCTCGTGCCCTTGGATGAAAACCCCTCTTTGCTCCCAAAAAAAAAATGCCTCCATGTTTTCTTTATTTTTTGTTGTTGCCTAGACTATCTACCCAATAGCGTGTATATAAGCCTGAAAAAAGGATATCATTTTTCATATATAAAATAATAGCTCGAATACATGTATACTTTTCTGGATTATGGCTTCCCTAGCCATTTTTCAATGTAAAGAATATATATAAATAGATATATATCTTTTTAAAGAAAAATCCATGCTCTTTCTTTCATTCTGCATTTTGGTTTTATGGGATTTTATAGCATATGTGTTATTTCTTTACACATGGGTTTGTTTCATGTAAAGCAATCCTACTATTCCACCCTCTGTAATAATGGGTTAATTCCGCAGAAGCACAAACCAATTTCAAAAAAGACCGGCCAAAGAAAGGGAAATAAAATAAAGCACTATTCACATATGTACAAAATAGAACTCAACACCTAATGGAACAGCTTAAGATGAATCCCATTAACTGGGATTCCTAAGGGTTCCTATTCCATATTTTCTAACTTGAAAGTGTTATGTTCTTTGCACTGAATAATTTTAAAGGGACCCTCCCATAAGCTATCAAATTTACCATGTTGACCTGGCTTAGTAGCCCTTTTATCATATTTCAGTACTAAGTCTCCATACTTTAGGCCATGGTCGGAAGCCTTCTTGTCAAACCATCGCTTGACCACTTGTTGATGGTTTTTCATGGCTATTAGGGAATTCTCCCTTTTTTCTTAGAATTCTAACAATTCGGCAAGTCGAACCTCCATGACACCATTTTGTTCTATCTCGAAGAATTTCAACAATTGGAGTGCTGAAATCTTGATAGATATAGGTAACAGCGCCTCTTTCCCGTATACCAACTCATAAGATGAAGTCTATAGGAATTTCTTAGGGGTTATGCGGTTTTCCCATAGCACTGCTTAGATATTTTTATGCCATTTATTTTGGTGTTCCGAACCAATCATTTTAAGGAGCTAGACTAGGCTCTTGTTTGTTGACTCTGCTAGGCCATTTCCCTATGGGTAATAATTTGATGATGTCTTGAGGAATATATCATTTTTTAATGTGAAGCAACATACCTTTGTGCCTAGGAAATCTCTATCACTATCATAAATGATAGTCTTTGGAGGACCGAACCTTGTCACCAGCTCTTCGAGGAAATCTACAATCTTCATTTTTGTTGCACTTTTAAGCGGAACGACCTTCGTCCATCTTGTGAAGTAATCTGTGGCGGTCAGAATCCACTTGTTTCCAACACTAGAAGCTGGGTTAATCATTCCGATGAAGTCCAGGCCCCATTGTGCAAACAGTTCATCTGCCACTATGGGTTTGAGAGCCATTGCAGAATTCCTCCTTCTGTCAGTAAAGAACTGGCATTTTTTGCAAGATTTTACCAAAGAGTGGGAGTCGTTAAACAGTCTAGGCCAATAGTAATCGGCACGCATGATCTTAATGGTGGTGGTCTTATCAAAGAAGTTTCCACCAGTAGCGCTATTGTGGAATGCATCAAGGATCATCTTTTCTTGCTCTCAAGTAACGCATCGCAGGAGAACACCATTGAAATTCCTTTTGAAAAGAACTCCCTCTACTAGCGCATATTCACAATTTTGTAGCCAGTAATATCTCTTTTTTTGGGATGAGAGACCTAGCAGATAATTTTTGGTTTGCATGAACCTCATTCTATCAGTCAGCCAACAACCCTTCGATTCTAGTTCATATATCAAGATGAGATCCGATTGCTCCTCTGCGACAGGTATTTCCTCGTTTTGTGCCATGTATTCCACAGTCCTCTTCCTCTAATAGTTTTAGTAGGTTTGACCTCAATTTCATATTCCAGGATATTTGTGATCCAATTAGCTCTTTTTTCTGTGATCTCCCCTTCCATGATATATTCACGCACACTGGAATGTGCGACATACACAAAAACCTTGTTGCAAGAAATTAGATAGCAGAACTTTTTAAGTCCCTTCACTACTGCAAAGGCCTGCCTTTCGACAAAATTATAATTCACCTCATATTCCTTCAGGGTCCAGGATTAGAATGCCACTGGATGTTCTCCTTTTCCTTCATCATCCTTTTGGGTTAGGACAGTAGCGATACTAGACTTGCTACTGAATGCATACATTATAAAATTCTTAGATTGATCTAGATTAACCAATACCAGAGCTATGGAAATAGCTTCCTTGACCTTTTCAAAGGCTTTCCGAGCTTTGGTCATCCACTTGAATTCCTGATCCTTCTTTAGCATTAGGGTGATCGGCTTAATTATCCCCACAAAGTCCGAAATAAACTTGTTGAAAAAATTTATTTTTCCTAGGAAGGATTGAACACCATTCTTATTCACCGAAAGGGGAAGTTCCTTGATCGCTTTCACCTGTTCAAGGTCAATTGAAACCCCTTCCTTAGATACAACATGTCCTAACAACTTTCCTTGTGGTACTCCGAATATGCACTTCTTCGGATTTAGGGAAAATCTGAACTCCTGGCACTTTTGAAAAACTAATTCTAAGTGATCAAAATGATCATCTTTAGATTTAGAAAAAATAGTAAGATCATCCAAATAAATTAAAATAAACTTATTAATTAGTTCACTGAATGCAATGTCCATTGCCCACTGGAATCTTTCCCCTACATTGGATAAACCAAAAGGAATTTTAGCATATACAAATGTTCCCCACTTTGTGGTGAACATAGTCTTGTGTTGATCTTCTTCCTTAACTTGGATCTGATTGTAGCTAGAGAAACCATCTAGGAGAGAAAACATTTTCGAGCCTACAACCATTAGTAGGATTAACTCCATTGAAGGAAGTGGATAATGGTCCTTTAGGGATGCTCTATTTAGGTCTCAGAAATCCACACACAAATGGATATCTCCATTCTTCTTTTGTACTAGGACCAGATTAGATACCCAGGTACTATGCTTGATTGGGAAGACAATGCGCGACTCAATGAGATTAGTTAGCTCTTGCGCCATTAGCACTTCAATTTTAGGGTTGGTTGGCCTCTGTTTCTATCAAACTGGTTTTGCACCTTTCGTTAGCTCAATAGTGTGTTGAATGATATCAGGATCATACCCCTCTAGATCATCATAGGACCAGGCCACTACTCCATACTTTTCACAGAAACTGATGAGTCTTTCTTTATTATGGTGCGGGAAATTTTTCTCAACTCAAAGATTCCTGCCATCTAAGACTCAGAGGTCCATGTAATCACTTTTTTGTGCTACAAACTTCCAATTATCATTTCAGTCATCATCACAATCAAAAAAAAATTGAGAGTAACCAACCCTTTCGAAAGCTTGTTAGATTTGAGCTGCATAAGTTTTCCTTCATAAGCTTCAGCAATCTTTGGTTGAAGCTGATTGGCAAACTCTCCTAACGGCTGGATGAATGAGGCGATGTGTTCATCACTTTCAAAAACTCTCCAACTCTAGTCATTGTTAGGAATCGTCGGTTGGACTAGTACTTGTACTGAATGTTCGTTATGTATAAGGTCAGAGGCAGGATCAAACTAAGCACCAATCATGGCCATGCGATCTGCATCGCTATTTTTTCCTCGAGGAATAGTCTAGATGTTAAAGGCTTCAAAACCCTCAACTAGGTCCTAGACTCAGTGTCGATAGGATCTCATCCGGACATTCTTTGCCGTGGAAATCCCTCGAACTTGGTTGAATACTAGTTTGGAATCTTCAAACACCATTAATTGCTTAATGCCTATTCATTCTGCAAGGCTTAAGCCTTGGACTAATCCTTCATATTCAGCCTCATTGTTCGAATAGGCGAAATGAAAATGGAAATACCTTAACAAATTTTCATTTTGTGGGGATATTAGATATATCCCCACTCTAGCACCCACTTTGCTTCTTGCTCCATCAAAGTATAATGTCCAAAGCTCATTTTCTTAGCTACCCTCAGACTCTTTGGCAACCTTCGGAAGCACTTGGCCTTCATCATAAATTACATAGGTGCCCAATCCTGTAGCATGATAATTGTTGAAAGGTTCATTGTCCATGTGTTCACTCAAAAGAGCATCTTCTCTATCATTTTGGTCTCCGCTCACCTTTTCTTCCTCTAGTAATTCAACACAATACATTTCTTGCTTGGTGATAGAGGTATGTGCAACTTCAAAATTGATCAAGGCTCATCCGATACATGTTTAGAATGTAAAGCCTCTGATTCTATCTTCATTTTTTCACTGTGCTTGGTCTTGAGTATCAGATGTGACCAATTCAGGGATAGGTATCCACCCACCTCTGAAGTAAATTTTTAGGATAGACAGAGACCAAACATAGGAGGAACATCTATGATCACACTATCTTGCGGCACTGTGATACTAGGGCAAGCGAAGAGAGTTAAAGGAAGTGCTTTCATGACACCTACGGTTTCAAATTTGTTCCCATCAAGCTACATTACCCCTCTTTTCAAAGGTTTGTAGCTAAGTCCTAAAGCTTCGGCTATCTGTTTAGGCATAACCGTGGTACTAGTGCCAAAATCAATAATAGCATTGTGCAATAACTTCTTTCCTATGATGAGAGTCAAGAAGAAGGGTTGGGGTTTTAACTTATCCCTAACCTCATCAAGGGATTCCTTTTTATTGTTTGTAAAGACTTTAGCCAACGGTATTTGATTAACAACCTCTGCTCTTACAAACAGCTTTGTTGGTGCCAGGTTGACCTCCTCTTGAAGTGCCTTTTGTAATAGCGTATTTTTCTCTGGGATAGCTAGAATTTCCCATAGAGACACATTAGCAGGTGATTTCTTCAATTGTTCTACCACATTAAAAGGTGATAAGCTCAGAGGTTTCTACTCCTTGATTGGGATGGTAGTGGGATGGTAGAAGTACCAGGAATCTGATCAGAATTACCTTTGAGTTGCGGGCTAGCTGGATGCGAAACAACTAACTCACCGATAAATCTCCTCTTTGAGCACATGTTATAATCAAACTGCACTTGTGGTGTTTTAGATATGAAAGTGTCATTAGCAAACACTATTTCTTCTTCCTCCATCCAGGAGAAAAGCGTGTGATCAGGAGCAATATCGGATTCTTGTTCTAAAGACATTCCTTGCATTTGTGCAGTAAGAACCTCACTCTCCATTTGTAGTGAGGCATATATATAACCTTCATGTTATGTTTTCGTGCTTTGGCTGTTTTTCTCCGCCACCTTTTGTTGTAAGTTTCCACGTGGGTAGTTCTGAGGCATATGTGCATCGCTGCAAGGGAAGAACCATGGATTGATATCATCAATAAGGTTGTTTTGCCCTGTGGTTAATTCCCTACTCAAGCTTGGTGATGTGCTCGTCAACAGAGTAGGTACCGGCACCATTTGGTTTGCAATCAGAGCTAGTGGATTAGTGCGAGGCATGCCTTGATACTAATTCTATTGATATGAGGACCGCCCGCCTTGATAGTTTTGATATGCAGGCTTCAGAGGTGTTGATTGGTTCTGCTTAAGAGTGGTTATATCATTCGTCATGGTTCACAACATCTCTTTGAGGTCACTCATTTCATCTTTGGAAAAACCTGATGTAGAGGCTACATTTTGTGGGGTTTCCGAATATGTATACATCGACTGGGCAGTTGCGGGCACGCTAGTTGACGCAACTTCTTGTGCAGGAATTGATATTTCAGGAAATATCGGCATGATAGGTCGAGGGGGCAGTTTTCTGAAATCTATTAAATGATTCTTAGCTTTGATAGTGACACTATAAGCATCTGGTAGAGTAGCTCCTCCCAAAGACTTGATCATGATGGAAATGTCAGAATTGATGGACTTTAGATAAAATATCAACGCCAACTTAGGAGTCAGGCATATAATAACAGGAATACTCTGCTAATTTGTGTGAAATTGGGCATTAAAGTCCGTCAGAGCCTCCTGGGGGGCTCATTTTATGATAGATAGTTGATAATACAATGAAGAACTATCTCTGTCATTTGAGAATCTCTCATAGAACTGATCTCTGAGCTCGTCCCATGTGCGAATAGTATTAGGTGATAGTGTTCAGTACCAATCCAATGCCTTGCCTTTAAAAGATGTGGCAAGAAGCCTCAAAGCTACATTTTGCACTGTAATCCCTTGTACCAGACACACATCCGCCACATCCCGCAAATGTTCTACTGATGTTCTTGAGCCATCTCTCGTAAACTTGGGTATAGCTTTCATGGCTGAAACCAGGATAGCTCCCCAGATAGCGGGTGCTACCAAGGCTACTAGGGGACTTTTGGCATCCCATGCCACATAATTTCTAATGGCAGCCGACAACATGGAGAGAGGAACGGGTGGAATGAATGAAACGGTTACTAGTTGATTTGTGAATCGCACTATTCTCAATGGGGGTACTAGTAAACTAGGGTTGTCTATAGATTGGGATCTAGTTACAGGCCGATGGCTCATGCACCCTTCTAAAATGCAATTTCATTTAAACTCAGTACCACTGAACATGCCAAAAAAAAAATGTTGACACCAAAATCTGACGAAGTAACAGTGTCTTATGGGAAACTCAGTTTATGGGGGACCTTTTGCACTAAACTGAGTGACCTACGGATTTTTAGAGAAGTCGGCTTCTTCTATAATGGGGTTTTGGAAAGGGAAATGAAAATAGATATAATAAAATAAAGTCTAACCTAAGGCAATGCACCAAGACTTAATGATAGGCATGATAAATCATAGATCTAAGGGCCTGAATTGTGTTGTAGTGTTCCAAAACATTAGAAACTTAAGATTAAAGCATAGACAACCCATTCATTGACATAAAATAATATTGCATACATTCCTATTGCCAAGAAGAGTCATTAGACATGGTCTAGATCAGAAAACTTGCATTCAACATATATAGAAGTTCTTAAATGAAATGTCTAGACAATAAAAGCACAGTTTATAGTTTGATCAAATAGCATGAAAACAGAAAGGTCGAACAATTGGCACAGTCTAAGAGTTTTTGCAATCAAATAAAACAACAATAAAGGTCTGGCATCTTTATACTAAAACCAGTGTTTTTCTTCAAATTTTGAACCCTTTTCTCATAACAGAGAAAATTATATATAGTAGAGAAAAACCCCCACCACTTCGGAGAGTAGTAAAAGAAAATATTTTGCAATCCCCCGACAATGATGCAAGAATCAAAATATTCCCAAAGCCATTGCAACATAATTGATCTGGAACAAAGCATCTGGTCACTCCAGGCACAGGTGCATCCTTTGCAAATGATGGAGGTGGTCCCGGCAAGGTCCAATCAGACAAGTGTCACCCTCCTGTGTGAATGATTATGACACGCAGTGGCCAATAGCATCATTTGGTTCATCTAGTCTATCGCCCGAATATGAGATCCATTGGCTAGGCACGTGGCAACCTTTTGTTTCCCACATGAACCTTTTCCTTTTGTCACTGAGGACTTGTGTTAATGCTACACGTGTCAAATGAGCGGAGCACTTCACCAAAAATGGAGGAAACGATCACTAGTCGGGCGCAAAAGAGATGCGTGGCAGCAATTTGTTGCCCGCGGTTGTTACTTCATCTCTGTGCTGAAAGATTTGTGAATGGCAGACACGTAGCAAGTGTACACCGCAGATAGCAACTGTGGGGCCTGCCAAAACCTTTTAGGAATGAGGGATTCTTGGAAGCCTTTCAGAGCCCGATGAGGTAGCAAGAAAACATGATCAAAAGAATCCTGTAGCCGCAACACATGGAAGCATAGCGGAGCTTCCTGGGATGCAAAAGGAATGTCGAGACTCGGAATTGCGAGGAGTAGACACATGGAACAGGAGAGAAGAACTTAGATAAAAGGTCAAGTTGACTTTGCGATGCACAGGCCGATGCATAGAGGAAAAATACACCCGAAGGGAGCGAGTTAAATATTTATTAACAAATACCATGGAGAAAGGTTGTTTGGGCTCTTTCATCAATCAAGGTATTGTTAAATTTTAACACCTAAAAGTGAGAATGAAGAATCTTTCCTAGGATGGTGGCCATCCCATTATAGCTCTTAGAGTTGTTAGAGATATTTTTGTTTTGAAGTAGAGATTGGGCCATCAAATAGTGTCACCATGAATCTACCAATATATCCATCAAATTGACAAACCTTGACTTAACAATCCACTGAGTTACAATTCCAAGACAGTGAGTGGATTGGCAAATGTCATTTCTATTTAGCCCTCAAACCCTTACACAGGTAAAACAAGGCAGTCCCTGTATTTGATTGTTTTCTCCCACAAGACAGTGATCTCAAAGCATATCAAGCTTGTATGAACACATATATTTATCTACACCAATGATCTCAGTGCATTTCAAGCTTCTACAGATCCATACAACACAAAAGAACTTCAGAAAAATAGTAAAAACATAGAAAATTGCTTCAAAAACGTGGTATTTTATATGAAATTTTGGTATCAACAACTGTAATGGGATGGGAATACAATATGATAGAAGTGGGATAATAAATGCATCGTTTGAAGCATCAAAACAATATGCAAAGATGAAAGAAAGTGATAACCCCTTAAACTGAAAAAGTTTCTTTTAACTTTAAGTTTGTTGGGTAGCCAATTCTTTTAAGTTATCAAATCCTACCATCATACATAATGAAAATGTTGTTGTTTCAAATGACTATGAGCACTAACCTTCACTATTTGAAGATGTTGAAACCTTATCATAGAGAACTAGAACATTGATGCAACCATTCATCCTACCTTAAAACATACCAAAAGTCTCCTAGCAATTAGACATAGGAAGATTTAAGATGACTTAAACAATTTTTATTTCCAAAGCATAAACTTATGATGACTTAACCAAGCCTAGTACACACTCCCTCCCCATTAACCACTCAGACATATGGAAATTAAATGTAGATTTGTTGCTATTTTTCCTAATGTAGGTGTCCAATAAACCACTTGGTGGTGTTTCCCTTCAAGTTTATTTACTTGAATGAACAACAAAAGTCCTTTGATTACAATTACAGGATACATTTGAGGCCTTGGTTGTGTAACTGGTGGACCATAGTCACCTTTAACACTTGTTACAAAGTTTGGGAGTTAAAACGTTAAGTAGATTTGATTTGTGATGGACACATTTGGACGGTAGTAACAATAACTTGCAATCTATCAAGACTTGATTACATTATAACCTGTCAAATTCTAGTGATGAAATGATAGATTTATCATAATGTCACCTTGGGATCACATCACCATGAAAGAACTTCATCCAGCGTCCTTATGAGTGTAGGTACCACCAAATAGGTTATTTTCAGATCTGTCTTCCTCGAGCGAGGGATATTCAGGAAGAGAGAGGAAAGTGAGACATGTATTAGGTCTAAAAGAGTAAGATCAACTAGAGGTCAAAAGATTAGAAGAAAATTATTGAAACGCATGGAATTTTTTCTTGCTGAAGGGGGGTCATGTTCTTATGATGATGAGAGTATAGGTGACATCGAGGTGCCCTTGAGGTACAAAAATCTACATAAACAAAGGGTACACAAGGAACTTCCTCCAATAAACATTGATTTTTGTGTCAACAAGAGGATATATCACATAGCACCATCGTCATTACATGGTTTGGGATTATTTTTCATGGATGGCATAAAGGTCTGTTACGACAAAGTTACAGAATTGATGGAGTATTTCAGACCCTATTACAGTTACAAAAATTAGATGCAGCTGGTTCGATATACACAAAGTATGCATAGGTATGCACTACCAGCAAATTATATACAGCTAAAAGATAAGGATCAAAATAAAGGAGTGGCTATGTACATTGACGAAAGGCCAAAAGTATCAGGGAATATTGTAGGGTTTATAAATAGTACATGACCTGTGTCAACAAATAATCAACCCAATTACATATTCAAGGTGCGTGAGGGAAACCATGTACTCGTATGTGCAATAAAATCAATAACTGCAGGGGAAGAGTTGCTAATCGATTACAATTTGAATCACTTAGTTACAAACACAGTTACTATGGGGGTGGTACGTACTATGTACCATTTTACCCAACCTCCAATTAATGACTCCAATATACCATTTTATTCTTATGTTTTTTTCGTAAGTCTATTGGTTTCATTTCGATAATGCTTTTTTATATTTAATTTTTTTCATAGTGGAACATTGATCATACGAGGAAGGATCCAGCCCAAAGCACAGATCACGATGCATCTTTAGTTGCTTCTACCCAATAGGTTTACCTCATTGTAATTGTACAAATTAGATACAAGCAAAAAAATTTATTTTTATGTTTTTTTCATAAGTTCCTTGGGTTAATTTCGATAATGTTTTTAATATTCTTGATGTAGTCAGCTAGTCAGGGAAAGGAACCAGTAGTAGATGAGAACATCCATAGGGAGGCGCAGTCAATATTATGTGATGATGATATCGCATATTCAGCAAGCCCTCTCGATATGTTAAGGAAGACCCAAAAAAAATGCAGTGAAGAAATCCTTAAGTTGATATTCATAGTGTCTCAAACAGTTAAGAGAGGGTTAAAATATTGACTAAGAGAGCACAAAACTTGCAAGTTGTCATGAGGTCTTTAATTATAACATAAGTTCATTCATGGTTTTATATTTTGTACTCTTTTATGTCATGAACTAAAATATGTGTTGTTTTTACAGGATTATTTGCATCCTCATGGTGTTGTTGGCCATTATCAAGGTACTGCAATTCCTGCCTGAGGAGTAGGGGTTGGTACAAGTGTCAATCCTGATCTTCCTACGCATACATCACATCATCCAACCCCATCATCTGTGCCTTTATTTTCATCTCAAATTTTGGCAACACATAGCATGTAGGCATCAGGTAGTGCACGTTCTTGCAGAAAACACATGCCAGAACATGCGTCAGGACATGTACGTGGGGATGCAAAGGCCACAGCTAGTACTAGTGATGTTTTAGCAACATTTCCTAGATCTTCCCGTATTACTAGTATGGTAACATTTCCAATCACATTTGTGGTGACCGAGGATTTCGCTCCCATAAAGATAGAGAAGTTCCCAGGTACTTTAAAATGTTTTAATTATTATTATATATAATCCAAATAAAATTTACTTATTGATCACTCTTTTTAGACTAATGATCCCATGATCATTTTGCAGGAAATGATGGTTTTTATAAACATCTAAGTGATATTAGATTGGAACTCTTCAGGCCCACCATACGTACATGGTGGAATGCCTAAAATGAAGATTTAAAAGATGATCTCATTAACCGTTTAGTTGTGTTGTTCGGTGATAAAACATTCAACAGAACGAAGGTCCTTAAGAAAGTTGGTACCTATCTAAAGTATGTGAGGGACCAATATAGGTCACATTTATAGAACAAAAAGTATGAGTGTCCCCCCATGATTCTGGAGAGGGAGTGGAAGGACCTGGTGTCAAATGGAAAGGAGAAGGCTAAAAAGAGAAAATCAAAGACACCACTGGGCCAAGGAAGGTATGTGATACTATCAATAATGTAATTATATACTAATTACTCTTTCTTTTTACATAATCTAACGTATTTCAAACTTTTCATAGGTTGTTTGACACATCAAAAGCAATAAAGGCAAGACTAGAAAAACATGGGAAGCACAAACTTGGCTTTGGTGGTTATATGAAATTAGCCGCATGAATTGTAAGTATCAATAAATGAAATATTGCATCCAAATAATAAATTGCAAACAATTTTGGTTTTATCACACCATAGAAGCAAAATTCATGATCTTATGCAAAAATGCGGGGCTCTAAATTCAATGGTGTTCCCACAGAAGAGGACCTGAAGATTGCCTTCTAGCAAAGCTATGGAGTTGTGGCTAAATGCCTAAGAGTCTTGACTAGGAAAACACAATCTTCCACTGCATCTGACACGCAGGTAAATAAACTCAATAAAGTTTATTTAAAATTGAATACGTGTGAAATTTATTCAATATTAATTTCCACCCTAAATTAATTATGTGCCTATTTGTTTTAAACAGACAAGCAATGATAGTACTACACATGACATTGGAATGTAGCTTGGTGAGGGTGGAGCAAAACCTGTAGATGAAGGTCATGGTGTGCATCTTGGTACTGATGTATTCATGTGCTATACAAAACATAGTATTGATTAATACAATTAAACATCTTTAATTGCAATTGGTGTATTAATTAATGTAACCTTTCATGTTTCAACTTTAGAGCATGTAGAGCACGATCAACATGTTGAGCATGATCAGGCTAGAGAAGATTAGGAACATGATGTGGCCCCATCAGGTAAAGAGGACCACTAATGTTCTTTTAAACATATTTAATTGTAATTGGTGTATTAATTAATGTAACCTTTCATGTTTCAACTCTAGATCACAATTTAGAGGGTTTTAAGCATGTTGAGCATGAGGCTATAAGAGAAGATCAGGAACATGATGTGGCCCCATCAGGTAAAGAGAACCACTCTAATGTTGTTTTAATTAATGAAATACTTGTAACAAAAATAATAAAACATATCAATTTAACATTTATGTGTTATTGCAACAAACCCCCACTTGCAGCGGCATCCACGTCGTGATTACACAACTAGGAACACATTAAGATCACAAGCAAAGGGAAAAACAACTGAAGGGGGGATAGATTATTTAGAAAATAATACTCCACTTAAGCTTTTTTTAGCTTCAAAAAAGAAACAAAAAAAAGTGATTGTAATCATATTATGAATGAATGTGAATATGTTAATGAATGAATGTTATATGTTAATGAATGAATGCTATATGTTAACGAATGAATGTTATATGATAATGAATGAATGTTATATGTTATTAATGGATGAATGAATGATTAATGTTATATGATTGGGTATGGGGAATTGAGAGTGATGTGAGGGGGGGAGGGGCAAAATGAGCTTCCACCATTACGTGGTTGGCCCTGTTAAGTAGAGAATATTAAACTATTCTCAAAACAAAGAGAAGCTCAATAAGGTAATGAACTTTTGAATATAAGAAATGCATCATTTGAAGCATCAAACCAATATGCAAAGATGAAAGAAAGTACTAACTTTTCACTATGGTGGCAGAAAAATGATTCTTTATACCCTAATGCCTTCATTTTCCAAGCCAATTTCTTTTGCTTTGCATAGCTCTACCATGTTTGTGGATGTGATATGACTCCTACACAAAAAACATGTACCAGTTTACGGCCTTCAATCCAACTACATCCAAGTATCTTTTTAATTCCTCTATCTTTCATCAATTTGTTTACTATTTGAACCTCGTACAGATGTTTTAGATGAAGAACCCATTATTGTGAAATGTGCCTCCATTTAAGTAAAATGAATCCATGCTCTATATCATAATTTGAAGTTGTTTCCATTCCAATGTTATGAGTTTAGTTTGTTTGTATGCATTTCTATGAATACCACATTGTGTTTTGTGTGGATTTGGTTTCAAAGCTCTGTTTCTTTTTTTTTTTAGTGGTGACATAACTCTAAAATTTGACTTTTGTGCATAACAGGTTAGTGAAAAAATTGACAGCTCTGAAGGGTTTAGAGGCTCGATTGAGATAGATACATGGATATTTGGATCTTTTTGTTCATGGGAGGCTTCCACTTAACCATAAAATTTTATACCATCTACAAGTATGCAAAAAAATCTCTAATTACATTCATTCAAGAGGCTAGATCACTTATCTTTTGTCATATGGTTGGATTAATGCGGCATACAATGTCAATGTGAGCTATAGTTTTTTTAATATGTTCAAGTTATGCATAGTTTACAATGAATAGGGGGTGAAAAGGGCATGTAAGTTAAAACAACCATAATTAACAATCATTCTTTATACTATGTTATATTTATTCATTATTCCTAAAATTCTTAAACATATAGACTAGGAAGAGAACTCTATTCAATACATGAGTATGTACTATATATATTGTTGTATCCAAGCCCTATGATCTTGGATATATCTAGGAAGGCCCAAGAAAGGAGTTGCATGTATATAATTAGTTGATTGGATGTCTGAGAAGTTTTGGAAGAATAACAATATAGGACTTGTACGTGTAACAATAAATAACAATGCACTAGTTTCAATAAGAGTTGCATGGACATGGATATAGACATAGATGTGATTTCTTTTCAATGCCCCCCCTTCTGTTGTTATGTTATTCATCTTATTAAAGGTCCTCTCTATATTGCTAGCATTGTATTGAACACTACCTCTGAAACAAAAGCAACATTTTGTCTACCCTCGTACAATTGTTCTTTTTGTAATTCTAATTATTTTCCTATACTACAACTTTTGGAATATTTTATAAAAGTGAATTTACAATTTAGTATGCAAATTCATCCATGTTTCAGAACTTGCAACCTCAAGATGGATAAATACTATCTCACAAACCTGCACCAGCATTCCTCTTCATTCTTGCAAGGTACTTTGTTTCCCTTTAATACTTTGATAGTTATTTTATGACATTTGGCTGAATTCCGGAGTGCTATAGCAATCTATTCTATGATCAACACTTAATATAAGTTTATATCAGCAAGTACATGTCATGTATGGTGTTTTGTAATGCATGGGAAGCTAACTTGTAATCCTTCGAATGGTCATACCACCAAATAATTATCATTTTTGTGTTGTCTTCGTATAATATAAGTTTATATCAGCAAATAGAAAGAGATAGAGAGAGGACTGAGAGGGATAGAAAGATGTCTTCGTATTGCTGCAATATCTTGTTGAACCTTTCTTCCTGCAATGGGGTTGGCATATTTGTGATCACTATTATTGTGTGTACTTTCTTATGTAGGTGCATTTGTGGACTTTCAGAAGCACAAATTTCTGTGTGTGGGCAATGATCTTGCAACATTGTTTAGTAGAGACCAAAGCTAGTTTGGCTTGTGATGTTAACTCAAGGAGGTTAAGTTTCCACTTGTCATTATGTATTGTCCATTTTTGTGCCTTAAAATGGTAAATTCCATCATGATCATACACTCATGGTTGTCCAATATAAACAAATTATATCCTTTTATGTATAATTTTAGTTATCTCTTTCTCCTGATTTTAAATAAGTAATATTATTTTTCAATAATATTTTAACCAACAGATGTGTCTGGCAGAATTCACAAACTCCTATGTCTACCTTGAAAGAGCTCACTGATGGACAACAGAGGCCACAGAAGACTCTCACTGATAGGAAGCAAGTATATGATTCTGATCTTCTTGAGGAGTATCTATCTCTTCTATTTGTGTTTCCAGTTATATCACTTTTTTGCTTAGGCACATTATATTATAAATCTCTCGCAATTTTTTATTCCCTTGCACTACATTTTTTTGTTATTTTGGTTTTAGGAAAATCAAGATGCATTGATCAAGTGTATCATAGAAGATGTTGGCTTTAATAATGGAATACCTATAGCTACATGTATCATCTATAAGTCACTTCTCCAATGGCGTTCATTTGAAGTTGAAAGAGCAAGTTTTTCTTATCGTATCATTCAAACGATTGGTTCAGCAATTGAGGTATCATTGATTCTACATTTCCCTAGTTCTGAGTAGTTTATGTGAATTGGCCCTCCAGAATATAATGATTTACTCATGTAAATTTCTCAATAACTACATTTTGAGTTAGAAAAGGATGTAATTGGCCCTACAGAATATAATTACCCACGGTCACCTCGTTCTACTCCTGAAAATCCTTCTGATCAAAGATATTGTGGCAAACAAATCACATCGGCATGAGTTGGTATGGGTCCTCCCGACCTATTATGGGTTACAAGCACTTTTTAGTACATCAATGAGACATCAAAACTATTGTAACGATCAGGATTACTAAAGAAGACATATCGGGGAGATTGGCTTATGGTCTCATCAATGAATATAATCTATAGGCAAGATAAGTAATCTCGACATGAAAAATATATGTTGGCCCGAAAGTTTAAGTCTCACCAATGAAGTTTCATCGGTGAGACCATCATTTCTTTCACCGACAGGAGCATTGGGAATATATCAGCGAGATATAGCGGGTAGGGTAAACATTCAAAACTTACCCTAATGGTATAAGTCTCGTCGATATACTTCCTCGTGCTCTGTCGATGAGACCACAAGTTAGTCCTCCTGATAAATCTTTAAAAAAAAAAAAATTGCAGTGTTCATCAAAATTTCGACGACACAGTCCAACAAAAAAAAAAGGTGTGTCGAGGTTGCTATAGCTCTGACACAATTATGATCTCATTCCAATGGCGAGATCATCAAACAAACAATGAATGTTTGTTGGAATATTGGGGAGACTAGCTTATGGTCTCATTGATGAAGATAATTTATCGGCAAGACAAGTCATCTTGATATGAAAAATATATGTTGGCCCAAATTTTTAAGTCTCACCAATGAAGTTTCATCGGTGATACCATCATTTATTTCACTAACAGGAGCACTGGGAATGTATCAGTGAAACATAGTGGGTCGGGTAAACATTCAGAACTTACCTCGATGGTAAAATTCTTGCCGATATACTTCCTCGTGCTCATCGATGAGACCACAAGTCATTCCTCCCAATATAGCTATAGCTCTGACATAATTTTGATCTCATTCCAATGATGAGATCATCAAACAAACGATGAATGTTTGTTCAAATTTTGACAAAACTTGGTCACAATTTCAACAAACATCTCATGTTGTTCCAACGATTTGGCAAATGCATGCCACGTGTGTTATGGCTATTGTTCATCGCTAGATCGACGCAATGTTTATTGATATTCTGACAAACACAAGGTCCCTTTTTTGTGGTGGAAACTGACAAAGTTCAGTCATGAATTCAAGATTTTGAAGCTCATCGGGATACTGACGAAAATTCAACGAAAAAAAAAATTCAAGAGATTCGTCAAAATTCTGACCATAGTTTGTGGACAGTTCAACAAACATTCATAGGAAGGTTGAGTCAAATACAGTAGTGTGAACTTACTCTAGGGTGATGAAACTTATGGTTGTCCGCTAGTTGAGAAGTCCCAAGTATACTCACTCTAGGGCCATGGAACTTTTGATTGTCCACGGGGTGAGAAAACCCAAAAAGGGGAGATACAGACGCTAGTTGGTATGCACTCACAAACACATAGGTGGCTATGGGGAAATTTTTTCCACTAAGTGGGCTTCCTGCTCAACCATATCAAAGTTATACCTCCTAATAACTTTAACAAGGCACCACAAAGGAAAATTTTGGTTCGTGCTTCATGAGACAAGCAAAGCTTTGTATGCTTAGAACTCATGAACAAAGAGGATAGTACCATAGGCATGCAAGTTGTGTTATGCAAGGTGGTAAAGATGTAAAAGGTAAAATGAAAAAATGTAAAATATGTTCAAAGGAGTCTTGTTAAGTTCATGCAAGGTCTGTCACTTAGGGAACATTGTGTCTAATGTCGCCAAGAGAGTACCAATCAAAGAATAGTATATTCAGAGCTTAGGGGATGTAGTGAATCGCATCAGGCCACTAAGAGGAATGCAATATGCTAAGATAGATCACACTTATGAAGGAAATCATACCCAATGTTGTCCATAAAGTGACTAACACATTGTGTGAAGTGACAAGGCTATGCTAAGAACAAAAAATTCAAATGGAATTATGTCAATGTATGCCCCCCACTTTAAAGGAATTGCTACACACTGCTCTGTGAACAATTACTTTAAAGTAGAGAAGGAGGTATGCAAAAAGAAAACAAGAAATGAGACCCAACTTGGAAAGCCCTATGCCAAGTCATATGTTTCTAAGTTGGGTTGCTTCATGTAAACAAAAAAGAGAACAAAATAAAATGAACACACCAAACACATAAGGGATCTATGGATTTGGGGTCAGTATGTTTGTTGTTGAAATGTTTTTAATTAAAGAGATCGAAACTATCATCATTCCCCAAAGCACATAGAACTCAAAGAATGACACAAACAGAGCGAAAACAAAGGAAAAATAAAGTTCATTTTGGGTCAACATGGAAGATACATTTCGGCCTCAACACTTTGCATCGTCCCCAAAAGGAAACCACAAATGAAAATAGAACAAAAAGGTGAACGAAAAGAAAAAAATATTTTGGGTCAACATAAAGGAGACATTTTGGTCTCAATTCCTTGTTTCATCCCCAAAAGGAGGACATAAAAGCAAAAAAAAGAAGGAAAAAGTACCTTTTGGGTCAACATGGAAGAGACATAGGGCGTCTCAATGCTTCGTTTCATCCCCAAAAGGAGAACACAAAAGAAAAAGGAAAAGGAAAAAGGACCTTTTGGGTCAACATGGAAGAGACATAGGGCATCTCAACGCTTTGCGTCATCCCCAAAAGGAGAACACAAAAGAAAAAGAAAAAAAAGGAAAAGATAAAGCACGACATATAGAAGAATAGAGGTACAAATAGAGGAAGTGTACAAAGAGAGAGAAAACATCAAACGCACGGTACGGGGGAACACGATAAGCACATGAAATAAAATCAAAGAAAAAAAGAAAAAGGAAAATGAATATAAAAGGATAGTAAGGCAAATGAAAATCAACCATAAAACAAGTCATCCGCCTCCTAATCATGTTCAGTGTATTGCGAGGGTGGTTGGTTGTCCAAAGGAAGAATTGCAAGTGCTGAACTAGGAGATGTACCAGGTTCTTCACTTGGTATAGGCAACTTATCAGTTAAGTGCATGGTAGATGAGAATAAAGAGTTTATATTGTTATGCACTTCTTCATTTATTTTTGTGATCTCTTCATCATCATCATCATCAAGATTGATTACAATAGGAGGACAAAGGGTTATTTCCAAGGAAAGATGTAGAAAAATATGTGGCTCTTGGATCAGTTCATGTTGTTGTGCAGGTTGGACTGTGGTTTCTTGTGGCAAGTCAGGAGGAAGAGGGTGATCATCTACTACTTCTATCAAAGGTGGAGGTTGGTTTTCTTTATTGTTTTCATTTTGCATTTGACGAGCGAGGAGACGATGACAATGCCTGTGCTCCCCAGCACCATGGTTTCTTTTAATTTTATTTTGAAGTTGTTGAGGTGTAAGAGTGGGTTGATCCATCATAGGTTCCTTTTCTTCCAGAGGGGGAAGAACAAAAGAAACCGAAGAAGATGGATCAATCACTTTCTCTTTAGCTTTATACACTTGTTTAATGCGGGGATGCATGACGAGATTTGTTTCATTTTCTCTTGGGCATTAAATGATGGAGGGGAAGTGTCTATGGTAGGTTTCTCATGACGTTGTATTGTTTGTTCAATGTCAAAATCAGGCTGAAGCATGGTTTCATCTAGGATAGGAGGAGTGGAAGTGAATGGGGACGTGTTATGAAGATACAATTCAGCTATTCGTTTGGCTTTGAATTTTTGATAGGCTATGAAAAAGAAGTCCTTACGGGGGGTGATGGGTTCCATAGGTTTAGGCCAAAAGGCTTCTAAGGAAAAATTACCTTTAGAGGATAATGGATTAAAGCCACTATGGTGTATGGTAAATATTTCATTGTCATGCAGAAACTTCAATCATTTGTGAAGAACTGAGGGGACCACTTTCATCGAGCAGAGCTAGGGATGACCCAATCACATATGAAATTGATCTGATTGTGGAATAATAGAAAATGTTACATCCAAATTTTTGGGTCCTATTTGTAAAGGGAGTACGATCGATCCGATTGTAGGGCACACAAAACCAGTATGTGTTTTAATCCATACAGTTGGTTTGTTATAATCATCTTGATAGAGATTGTGTAATACTAAAAACCCTTCTATGATCACATTCTCGCCATAGGCAGGATCTATTAATATCCCCTTAGTGGGATTATCATAGATTTTGTCAGCTATGTAAAGAGGACCATCGGGAAATTTTTTAAGTATATCATGAGAGTAAAAAGTAATATCAAGAGATTTATTGGTTGGGCCCTTATGAGGGATAACATCTATCATACCCACAAGTTCATCTATAGGATTAACTTGGGTAAAATTTGAAGTAATATCAAGTTGTTAATTATTTATATCAATTTTCATCACCTGAGGGTTTGAAGGTTTAGTAGCCTTGACAAACAAAACATTGTGTTTAGGCATGGGATTGCTAAAGATTTGTAAATTTTGGTTAGGGGGTGCAACAGACTTATTGCCTTGATCATTGACACCCACAATGGATAGACGACCCGAATCAATGAGGTCTTGAACTAAGTGTTTGAGATGCTTACATTGTTCGATGTCATGTCCATTTTGGCAATGAAAATGAAAAAAATCATTTTGTTTAAAGGTAGGTGGTAAAGGCTTGGTGGTATCAAGTGGTTTAACGGTAGGCAAAGTGATCATTTGTTGTTGGAGCAATTGGTTCATTGTGCTATGGAGAGTATTGGGTAAGGGGATAAATTGTCTTTTTAGGTCTACTGGAATATGGCTTCTAGTGTTGTCAACTAAAGTCATTGATCTGGTCCGTACTATAGTATTTGATTATACCAGAAGACAAAATGAAGAACAGGGTATCTAGTTAAAGTTGAATTCGTCAAGTGGTTTGCATTATCAGTTTAACAGTTTTGGTTGTGGATCTCAAAGAAGGTCATTGGATATATGAAATGTGTTCTCAAGTTTTGTGTTGTCAGATCAACTAGTGTACGAGTTATGGGATCTGGTCGTTCAATTTTATGTTCATCAATATATGAAGGTCGACTAAGTGAATGTAAGTTGTTGCGGATGTTTAAGGTAGAATTTTTTGAAGTATTTTTGTGTTGGAGATTTTTTTTTGGGTCCTAACTATGCTATGGCTAAATTTGATAGATGTCCATTAAATGTTATTCACGATTTGAGCTAATAGTTGGAAGATATTTTCTATTTTATTGAAGCCGACATATAGTGATTGAATTCTTGATAGAGGATATATATATATATGAGATCAGTTAATTCATTTTGGTGTGTGTGTGGTGTTCGATATGTGTGGATGTGTATTGTGAATATTAGAAGAGTAGTTAAGAGATTTTCATTTGTGTAGAAGAGGATTTTGTGAAGTGAATTAAGGCAGACCAGAGCGAAGTGAAGAATCAAATAGAAGGTCCAGAATCTAATCTATGAGCCTAACCGAAACTATAATCAGGCATTTATAGATGCTATTTTCTCAGTTCAACCTTTTGATGTAATCCAAATCTTTTGTAAGGCAGTGAGCCTTCCTAATTTTGAGTAGTGAGCTCTAGGCAGTGTGCTTGAATGCAAGTGCATTCCCCACTTTGTAAAACACTTATATTTTAAGTACTCAAATTGTGGATTGACCTCCACCGTGGTTTTTCCATTAACCGAGTTTCCACATAAAAATCCTTGTGTTATGGTGTTGTGTCTTATTTTTCTATGTTCATGCATCTTTCTTTTGATTGAATGTTATAGAAACTTGAAGAGAACAGATTAATAATGTTAAAAATTCCACAACACTGATTCACCCCCCCTCTCAGTGTTTCTTGAGTCCAACAATTGGTATCAGAGCTAAGTTCCTCATAAGAAGTTTTACAGCTTGAGGTGGATCTTGGAATGTAATGGACTCTGGTAGTCTTTTTAACAGCTTTTGGTGGCACTTGATGACCTTGATCAGTCTATAGCATAAGTCTAGGAATTGAGAGAAAATCTTAAGGATGCTAAGAAATTCATTCAAAAGTTGAAGGATCAGATTATTAAGTCTATGGAAAAGAGAAAGGATCTATGTGATCAGATTAAGCAGAAAGAGAGCAAAAGCATGGATGATGTTCACTTGAATCAAACCTTGAAGGAAATAACTGAAGAATGTTAAAAGCTTACTAGAGACAATGCTACCCTAAAGCATGAGATGGAGTTTATGGCGATGAAGATGACTAAGGAGATTGAAGAAAGAAAGAAGAATGAGGAAAATATTGTCCAATCCCTAAAACAGAGATCTAATGAATGTAGCAGAATTAATGGAAAATTCATTCAGTTAGAGATTAACTGCAACAATCGAGAAACAATGAAAAAGAGCTTGAAAAATAGATAGGTATTCTCATGGATGAACTCATTACTGCAAATGAATACAAGGAGAAGTTCAAGAGTAGCTCTATTAAGTTTGGTGAGCTAACTCAAGGATAGAAGAATGCAAATGATAAGCAAGGTCTTGGTTATGAGAAAAGAGAAAGTTCTGGATCTGGACAGAGGAATTTTAAGCAAGGAAATTTGATGAACAAAGAAAAAAGGCATACGGTAAGACAACCTAATGCTCAAAAGTTTAATGGATACTTTTTTCTTGCAATAAATTTGGTCATATGGTTGCTCAATGTAGAAGCAAAATGAAATTAAGTGATTCATCATTTTCTGGTCAGTGTTTCAATTGCAATAAGTTTGGTTACAAGTCAGTTGAATATGGAAATGTGTCAAACAACTCTGTTGATAGGAGTGTTAGATGTTATACCTGTGGAAGATTTCAGAATATTTCTAACCAGTGCAGATCAAGAAGAAATTAATGGAGTAACTAGTCTGAACAAGGAAAATTTGTGTGTTTTAATTGCAACAAATATGGTCACATTGCAAGTTTCTATAGAAGCAATAATATGGATATAAGAGGTCTGGTATACAAAGGCAGAAATATGCAGAAAGATGATAAAGGAAAAGGGAAAGTGACTATGGATGAAATAAGATATCATATGAAGAAGACATGGGTGAAGAAGTGTCCCTCTATTACAGGAAATGAGCCAGCACTAGAATGTGCTTCTGGTAATTCCTCTAGGAATTAGTTTTAGGCATTTGGCCTAGGGGGAGCTGTCAAGAAAATCTTTCAAACCCCCTGCCGGTAACTGACACTAGGATGTGGATGAGTGTAGTGGTTGCACTAATGATTTACAGATGTTGTTGGAACAGTTGGAAAGGATGTAATATTGATTTGAGGATCCTTAGAAGAGTTATCTTTCGCAGACTGGGAAAATAGGGTATCCAGATAAGTTAGGGAAAAAGCATTTATTACAACAAAAGTTAAGTGTGAAATATAAAAGGCAACTCGAAACCCTCATTTGCCACTTTGTGTTGAAGAAAAGAAGTAGGAGGGTGCTTTGCACCAGAATTTTGAATGCGTGAAGAGAATTCAGCAGTGAAACCCTAATCCATCAAGTACTATTATATTGAGAAATTTTAATTTGGTGTGTAGTTGAAGAGCTTCTTTGGTATTTTTGAGACATGTGTATGGAAGGGAAAATGGAAAAAATCAAAGGAATGGTAAAACTAGATGAATATAGCTGTGAGAAGATCAGAGCCAAAAGAAACATGTCACAAAATGAATTAAAATGGTTGAAAGAGGAAAAACACAAAAGCTTGGATAATTGGAGTGAATTTCCCTATTTCAGAAGTGTAGAAGTCGTTGAGTTTATTCTGAACAAATTGAATGATATTCTGACTCTGGATAAACCCTATCATATCTTGAAAGAAGTGATTGCAGCTATAACTGGGCTATGCAAAATTGGGGATGTGCTGAAGAAGAATTTAATTTGAAACAAAGAAGTTGAAACCCTAACCAGAGTAACTGGAGATCAAAGGGAACTGATAATATCCACAATCAAAGATTCAGTGACAAGGTACATTGCACATAGAATATCCTACAAAAAAAATTTAGAAACAAAGAAGGTGCAACTTCGGCAAGTGTTGTTTACATTTCACACAAGATGATAATGGAAGATCGGGATTTGATCTTTTCGGATTACTAAAAGATCAATTGATGGAGAACGTGCAATTGACAAAGGAGACAGGTTACCCTTTTAGGTTTGGTACTTTGGTTATATGCCTTGTGATGTATTTTATGAATTGCTTACCCCTAAATAACAATGTAATGTGGGAAGAGAGTGAACCAGTTTGCAAGCAGATTTACATATACTCTAATAATTTGACAAACTATGATCAAGTGTATGAAAGTTTCTTTAAGGGTTTGCTAAGAAATTTTGGATCAATTGCTATTTCTATTCCGATAAGAGGACTTGAAGTTGGTTCCTCCTCCAATGAGATGGAGAGAAAGAAGAGAAGAGCAAAATAAATTGATATCAGTACTCCACCAGCATGCAAGACTCTAAAATTTGAAGGGAAAGGGAAAGAACAAGTGATTGTGGACATACCAGATGAGGAATCTGATAAGGAATCTGAGGACACCCTAGCAAAAGAACTGGAAATAGCTGAATCAAATCAAGAAAAGGAAATGGAAGAAGGAAGTGAAGGAGAAGGTGATTTAACCAAGGAAGACTTATTGTAACTTATTCATGAGAAAGATGGAATGCAGAAAATTATGAATATATGGTCTATCAGACCTTCATATGAGCAGGACATGATCTTAAGCATACTAAGTGCTCATTTTGTGCACAATTATATTCAATTAGAGAGCTTGTAGAATAAATTTCCAAAAGAGTTGATTGAATGTATCAAGGAGACCATGGACTCTGAATATCAAAACAAGGAGGAAGGAGAAGTGATCCTACACCTGAAGAAGCAATACATATTATCACATACCAAGCTAAAAAGGCACATGAATGAACTAAGGAAATGCATAAGATTAGAAAACAACATTTATAACTATTGTCTTCGATGGCCTTATGCAATCAAAAAGTACAAGAAGCTGGAACAAATTGAAATGGAGCTAAGAAATATTGGACAAAACTTTAACATGTCTCAGGATCAAGATGGTGCAATTAGAAAAAGGATTCAGGAATTGTAGGTAGAGCATAAAAATGTTCAGAACACTAGGAACAAGATTGTTGACACCTTCTGGAAAGTGAAGGACATAACTAAATGCAAGTTGGAACAATTGATTGAGATACTGAGGAAGGGAGAAGTAATGGAAGAATCCTTTACCATTTTAGAATCCATCATCAATATTATCAACCAAACATTTGAAAACAACAGCATGATCATAATCACTAGGATTGTAGTGAGAGCATGGATACAGTTTCTTCTGAAGATGAAGGAAAAGTACAAAATAATCTTCAAATAGCAATTGTATTCCTTCAGTTTTTGCATAAGTAAGTTTTTGGTTTCACTTCATAGGGAGAGAAAGAAAATATTTTATTATCTTTTTGTCATTGATGTCAAAGGGGGAGAGAGAGCAATGAAAAATTCCTTATCAAACTTAGGGGGAGTTTTGTTGAGTATTGTCAACTTTGGCATTTTGAAGTTTTGAAGGTTCTGACACTTAGTCATTTTTCACTATGTGTTGCCATCAATGCCAGAGGGGGAGATTGTTGGCATATGGCTTCTAGTGTTGTCATTGATGGCAACTGAAGTCATTGATCTAGTCCACACTATAGTATCTGACTATACTAGAAGACAAAGTGAAGAAGAGGGTATCCAGTTGAAGTTGAATTCGTCAAGTGGTTTGCATTATCAGTTTAATAGTTTTGGCTGTGGATCTCAGGGAAGGTCGTTGGATATATGAAATGTGTTATTCTTGATTTTTGTGTTGTTGCGTCAAGTGGTGTACGAGTTATGGGATCCGGTCATTCAATTTTTTGTTCATCAATATATGAAGGTCGACTAAGTGAATGTAAGGTGTTGCGGATGTTTAAGGAAGAATTGTTTGAAGCATTTTTGTGTTGGAGATTTTTTTTTGGGTCCTAACTATGCTATGGCCGACCTTGATGGATGCGCATTAAATTTTATTCATGATTTGAGCCAACAATTGGAAGATATTTTCTATTTTATTAAAGTCGACATATAGCGATTGAATTCTTGATAGTGGATATATATATGAGAACAGTTAATTCATTTTGGTGTGTGTGTGGTGTTCGATATGTGTGGATGTGTATTGCAAATATCAGAAGAGCAGTTAAGAAATTTTCATTTGTGCAGAAGAGGATTTTGTGAAGTGAATTAAGGCAGAGTAGAGTGAAGTTCAAAATCAGATAGAAGGTCTAGAATCTTATCTATGAGCGTAACCAGAACTATAATCAGGCATTTATAGATGCTATTTTCTCAGTTCAACCTTTTGATGTAATCCAAATCTTTTGCAAGGTAGTGAGCCTTCCTGATTTTCAGCAGTGAGCTCTAGGCAGTGTGCCTAAATGCAAGTGCATTCCCCACTTTATAAAGCACTTATATTTTGAGTACTCAAATTGTGGATTGACCTCCACCATGGTTTTTCCCTTAACTAGGTTTCCACATAAAAATCCTTGTGTTATGTTGTGCCTTATTGTTCTATGTTCATGCATCTTTCTTTTGATTGAATGTTATAGACACTTGAAGAGAACAGATTAATAATGTTAAAAATTGCACAACACTAATTCACCCCCCCTCTCAGTGTTGCTTGAGTCCAATAGGGTCCCCATAGGTAAAGGGCACCGCTGCTTTAATAGCTGCCACTTGACTCTGAATAGGTTGGGTTGGTTGTGAAGAAGGTCGATTGAACTATAAAAAGCCTTTGTTTGGTTTTCTAAAGTTTTGTGTGTTGTTTTCCTCAGACTTCTTAGCTCAGTTAGAAGTGGACTTTGAATCACAACTAGAAACTGAGCTGTGATAATCACAAAGGATCATGCATAAATGCATGAACAAAGGAAATTTCATCATAGTCAACTTATCCTGAAGGTGAGTGTGCAAATTTTTCATAAACATCTTCTATAGATGTGAATCAGGGATCTTAACATCAATTTGAGCATACAATGACTGATATCGTGAAATGAAGTCAGTTACTTATTCATCAGCATTTTGTTTACATCTCATTAAATCAGCCATTGTCTTTTTAGGAGTCATATGAACTTGGAAATGACTTATGAAGGCATCCACAAGTTCATTGAACAATTGGATTGAATGATTGGGTAAGTTTGAAAACCACTCCAATGCAGTGTCCTTCAAGGTTCTAGGAAAAAGTTTGGCTAACAGCTTAACATCAAGGACAAATTCACTTCATAAGGTTGTATAAGCATTGACATAATTAGTAGGGTCTCCTTTACCTCTGTATTTCTCAAACCTAAGCATTTCAATTCCTTGCAACATCTGAGTGCATAAAATATCAAGGGATAATGGACTACTATGAACATGATATGTGGGTAGAGCATTTTGGCTTTGGCTAATGGTGGAGATTTGTTGTTGCATGGATGAAATAGTTTTAAAGAGTTGTGTAATGTGGGATCTATGTAAGTGGTATGAGGTGGAATGGAAAATGGTGATGGAGTGTATGTAATGTTAGGGGAGGTGAAAGGGACACTGAGAGGGGTGAAGGTGGAAGAAGGAATATGTGATGCCACAAAAGAACTGGGGATGTTAGTTGGAATAACAAAAGGAGGATTCACATGAATAACTTGTTGCATAGTTATTGTAACCTGAGGAGTGGTATAAGTTGGTATGGATGCTATGGTTGAAGGGGGAGGAATGTGAGATCCTCCTTGATTTACAACAATGTTTGTTGTATATCTCAGAAATTCTCTCCATAACTTGTAAGCCATCATCACTTTCAATTAAAAGATGAAGGTTTTCAATGGCAGGTATGGCAGTTGTGGAAATTTTTTCAAGGGATAAGTCTTGTTGTAAATGTGTGAAATATTCATGAATGTTAATCACCTCATCTTGCAGAATGGCACTAGTTTGTGTGTCTACATGCATAGGATGGGAAGGTGAAGGCATGTGAGTGGTAGTATGCATGCTTAATGCACCATTGTCCATACTAGGAGTAGGATCTCCTGAGATCCCAAGGTCCACAATGAAAGTGTTATCACAGGAAGCCATGAGTCTAGAACTTTGGCTCACTAAAGTATTATCAATAGGGCACCAAACACTCATACAAGTACCACAAAAGATAGGGTGGATGCAAATGCAATGCAATCTAGGGAAAATAAAATGCAAAAAGAAATAATTTTGTAAATTGAAATAGAGATGCAATACCAAAAAATAGAAGTATAGAAAATACCAAGAAATTACTAGAAAATGCAGTGCAAAATATGCAAAAGGACTAAGTCACCCAAGGTGGCGATTTAGTCCCACTAATGATTTTTTGTGTTTTTTCAGAATTTTTAAATGCAATTATATGTCATTCAAATGCACAAATGGAACTACAATATGTAAATGTAGAGTTTTTGTGTTTTGTAATGCAAAAATGATTCAATAATGCAATCTAAGTGAGGTTTCACTAATGCAATGTTAAAACCCTAGCATGCAATTTAGTCAATGCAAGATGCAATGCAAATAAAACCTAGGATGTACTTTTCAAATCAAAAAGGAATATGTTCAAATGAGAGGTTTGCCAAAATGTAAATGATGATTTTGGATTTTCCTCACAATGCTTTACTCCTCCTAGGATTTTTCACCTAAAAGGAGAAAGGGGATTGGATGGGGTCCAAAATGCAAGGGTTTACACTCAAAGTCTATGTAAATGAAATTTATTATGCCTAATTAAGATGTTCTAATGCTCTAATCTAAAAATGAAGTGATCTAATGATGCAAAACTTGGAAAATGTAAAGTGCTGGAAAACATGATGTGATATGCAAAAATACCTAAAAATGCAACTAAATGATGAAATAACATAACAAAATGAAAGAGGAGCACCTAGAATCTAAAGCTTGATGTTGGGAAATTCTGGAATCCTAAAAAATTAATTGAAAATTTTGACTGGGAAACTTACGCCAGGTGGGGTGACTTAGTCCTAGTTTCAGAAAACTTCGTCAGAACGGGAATATGCTAAATGGGTATCCAGAAATATCAAAATCAATTTTCAGGCCCGAAAGCAAGACTAATTCGCCACTAGTGGTGACTTAGTCCTCATACAAATCTCAAGAAATTTGAGACAGAATCTGGAAGTCTCAGGTCTGCACTTTCTTTTCTAATAGGTGTTTGTACTTGATTCTGCAGAAAATAGAGCAGAAAGCCTCTCCAAGCTTGAACTAAGGTTGTGTTGACTTGATTGAATTTGTAGACTTGTTGACCACCTTTCAACACCTAATTGCTTGATAAATCTACATACAAAAGTCTGTAAACACACATGCAAAAGGGGAAAAATGGTTTAGGGTTAGACAATAGGGGTTTACCATGGTCAAACCCCACTTTGGTAATCAAACCGTAAACAATGAAATGAAATGAAAAGAGTATGATAAATAGATAACATGAAAATTTCATTAACTTACCACACCTTTGATGCACAAAATCTAAAGATATGCAATGAAGTGCTCCAATAGATTGACTTGATAATGCTTGATTGCTTGAGTACTTATGAATAACTTGATGAATTCTTATGAATTAGGAGAGTGTATGAGGAGATTGTAGGAGATGTAAAATGAGGAGAAAAACACTTATTTATACCTAATTTTATTGAAATTTATTGAAAGTAACACATCACAGGTCGACATCAAGGGTTAGAGGACAAATTCCCGCTAGTATTTTAAAATTATTTTGAGTTTTGTGCCAAAAAGGACTAAGTTTCCCCTATTGGCGACTTAGTCCCACTTAACATAATTAAGTGGGTGTCAGGAATTTTGGGGCACAAAAAGTCATCCAACTAGAATATTCTCAAAAACACAATTGAAAACGGTCAAAAAGTACATTAAGGAGTCTTGAATAAAGCATAAGAAAGGTGTAAATAGTGAAATTAAGCCTAGAAAAGTGTGAAATCTTGTTACAAGACTTTGCAACACTTCAAAATAGGACTTAATAAGTGATGAAAAGGTAATTTTTAGGTGAATTGTAATGAATAGAGTCTAGAAAAGTGTAGAAATGTTTTACAACACTTCACAACACCTTCAAAAGATTCCATAATTTGAATGCTCAGGACCTAATGCAAATGTTTTGATTACATTACAATATTAAACCCAAGAAAAATCAAGCCAAAGACCATTAGAAAGACTCAAGTGAGCGTAAAAATGTCAACTATACATTTTTTGGCGACACAATAACTTGTCTACTTCATAGCGTTGTTTTGGCCCTCTCGAAGTAGTTAGCTAGGCCATTAGCCTATTTCCCAAATTTAACCTTGTCTCTTTAGTCCTCTGGTCATGTAGACACCAGTGCACTTGAGAGACACCAGCATGTTGTGTTGTTGTCCCGAAACTGCTCTTTCATCCTTGGGCAGAGAGCTTCCTAAGGTGTAGTGTTGATCCTAAAACTAGCTCGCCTAGCCCCATTCTAAGTTTTGGGTTTGTAGAGTGATTGAAGGACCTTATAGTCCTCATCAATCTCATCCCTCATCTCCAAATACCCCTTTAAGTTGAGGTAAGTTAGGGCAGCCTTCCGCTCTTGGCTCTTTGTGACCAAGGGCCTTAAATGTGGTCGGTTCCCCTCTCTTACAATTAGAAATAATAATATACATTTCACTTAAAGTTTAATATATAGTTTGAAAAGAAATAATCCCACTTTAACGAAAGCTAAGGACTCAAGATTTTTGAAAGTGAATTGGAGATATGAGGGATGGTGTTTCACTCTGCATGTTGAAGCACACAGGTTAGGGTTTATGAGCCCTAGCTCTACGTTTTTCTCCATTTGAAGGTGTTGTTTGAGTGATTGAGGTTGGGAGATTGCTGATTTGTATGAGGGTCAGCCTAGGGTGGTCATTGGTTCCTTTTCAGGACTTTTTGAAGTTTCTTTTTCTACTACAATTCTTTGTGCTTGCTACCTAAAGTCTTGTTCTTGTATCTCTCTTGAGGGGCATTTTTTATTTATTAAGTAGAGCCTTGGCATTGAACTTGGTGCTTGAATAAGCAAGGGTTTTTAATACTATTACTATCCTTTTCTCTATCATCCTATTATCGGGTTTCTTTGTTATTTTTTGTGGCTGGTACTAGGTGTGGTGTTGAGTGGTTTTGGTATTAAGCATTGCATGTGTCTTTGGAGAAGTTGGATCGGGCCTCCACTTGATCTAGTGGTGGAATGATTTTTTCAAGATCGAATTCTCCTGGTGTAGGATCATTAAGGAATGGTGCTTTCAAACTATAAAAGGTGAATGGGTGTTTGGATAAATCCTAGGAATGACCAGTCTTAGTGATACAACCAGAATTAGTGGCCAAAGATGTGGAGTATTACATCAAACATGTGTTGATTTGCAAGCTTATGGGGATGAGGGTGTCGCTTCCTTTCGTTGATTCTTGGGTTTGCAATACATTGAACTGAAAAGGGGATTTTGACATTATGTTGGCTGCTAGCAATTTTTTTATGATATATTTTTCTTGTGTGGCTGATTGGAATAGGGATTTCAAAGGTGGGCCCTATTTTTTATAATTAGGTGGGACTTTTTATAAAACCATTGCATGTTGGTTTTAACTCAGTAAAAGAGCTCCCTTCTAGGGTCTCGATTTGGGTTTGTCTCTCATTTTCCTCTAGAATGTTGGAGAAGTGATATATTGTAGATGATCGCCATCTTGCTTGGTAAGCTTATTGGTCCTTCTTAGCAAACATTGAATAAGAGGGTTCTCTCCTTTTCTTGTGTGTGTCTAGAAATTGGTTTGAATAATTTGTTGTCGGATTTTGTAGACATGAGTATTGGATCACATTCTTGGACTCAGCAGTTGGAATATGAGGTGTTTCCTTTTAGGTGTAGGTTGTGTCATGAATATGGCCATCTGCAATGGAAATGTCCCTATGATATCCCTACTTTTGGATTGGGTAACCCTCCTTCTCATCCTATCCCGAAGATGGACAAGGGAAAGGCTCCCATGTATGGGTGGTGGCTAATAAGGAGGGCTTTGTGCCAATTAAGAATTGTAACAGAGGTAGGGGAAAAGGAGAACCCTAAAGGATAGGCAGGAGGAGGATACCTTTAACAAGTTTGATGTGCTAGAGGACTTGGTTCAAGAAGAGGGGATTCCCTTGGATTTGCAGATTACAGATGGCTCTTTATTCGAGAAAAATATTTGTAACCAACCAATTTTCATCTCTAGCTCGACTTAGGTAGGGGAGAAAGAGACTCAGATGGACACAGATATTCCTCCCTCTACCTCTGTTCTAGGAGATTTTAGTTTGTTGTTGGGTGCTAATGGTGAGTCTATTATTATTGGCTTTGGTCACACTGGTGAGAAGACTGTTTCTGACCCAAGTAAAAATAAGTCTCCTTCACCAGCTTTGGGCTTATAGAAAAATCCCCCCAAAAAAGGGGCTTATGAGAAGTCTCTCAAGGTGGGAAGAAAGAAGGACAAAGAAAAGGTTAAGCAAATTTTCGAGACATTGGTGGAGTCTGGATCAGTGAGGACTATTGATTTCCACTTCTTCCTTCCTCACCAATGATATTCTCTCTTGTAATGTGAGGGGTATGAATAGCATCCCTCAACAAAAGGCTATTCAAGAATTGATTGTGGTCATTCTCTAGATTTGGTTTTCCTTCAGGAAACTAAGTTATCGGTTGATAGTATGTTGAATGTGGCTACAAAGATTTGGCATAGAGGTCAGTGTTAGTGTGTGGGAGCACATGGTAGCTCTAATGGGGTTCCCTTCTTATGGGATCCGCATAGAGTTAGTCTGCTTTGGTGGTTCTCCTACAAGAATTATATTTCTCTTGATACTTTTAATTTGGAGTCAAGTGAGAATTATTTTCACCAACATTTATGCTCCTAATGATTTACCTAGTAAGGCACAGCTTTGGGCTCCTGTGAGTTATGTGAACTCTTTAGACCATTTTATTCCTTGGATTTTGGTTGGGGACTTCAATGTTGTTTCCTTGCTAGATGAGAAGAGAGGGGTAATGCTCATCTGGATTCTTCTTTTGATATCCTCAGGGATAATGTTGCATATTGTTGAATGCTTGTTTCTCCACAAGGTGATAAGTATTTTTTAGCCTTATGTTTTGCTTTTGCATGCTCCAATAACACTATTGAGTATGAGGGACTTATTCAAGGTCTTGAATGGGCAAGGAAAGGAGGAATAAACTTCCTAAAGGTCTATGGAGATAGTGAACTAATTGTTAATCAAGTTAGAGGCTTGAGTGTTGCTAATAATGATGCCTTGAAGTCCTACAGAAAAAAAGTGTGGGATATAATAGAGGAATTTGATGCCTTCAACTTGGTTTCTATCCCAAGAAATCAAAAAAACATGTGGAAAGACTTTCTGCCATTGGTGCATAGTTTGATATCCCCAATGATATCAAGAAAGAGAGGGTACAACAATATGTCAAGGTAGTAATCAGACCTTCCATTCTAGACAACAACATTCACTGGCAAGTATTTGATAGTGATGAGCATATTTTATCTTTTCTGCTCCAAGAGGATCAGTTTTCTGTAGTGAATCAAGAGAAGTTTAAACAACAGTATGATGATCAGGTCATACAGCTGAGGAAAAAAAAATTACCCAAGGGTTTAGTTACCTTGGAGTCTATTTTCAACACTGATGATCAACTTAAGAAAAGTAAAGTCAGTATTCAAGTCAAAGAAGACCATTATGAAGAGATTGAAATCTTTAAAAGTAAACTTCTTAAGTTAGGAAAAATTTGTTCAGTTGAAGATAGAAAGGCTTTTATTGCTTTATACCAAGAGTTTCCTGATGTTTTTGCTTGGCAATATTTTGATTTAAAGGGTTTTGACCCTCATATTGCACAACACACAATTGAATTAGAACTTGATGCTAAGCCTGTTAGGAAAAAGCAGAGACCTTTGAACCCCAATCTTGAACTTTTAATGATTAAAGAGTTGACTAAGTTAGTTGAGGGGAGTATTATATTTCCAATTAAACACACATCCTAGTTTTCTAACCTTGTTCCAGTTAGAAATAAAAATAGGAAATAAAATTATGTGTAAATTTTAGAGATCTTAATAGAGCATCTTTAAAAGATCATTACCCATTACCCTCCATGGAACAAATTCTTCAAGTTGTTGCTGGTTCAGAGAGATTTTCTCTTCTAGATGGTTATTCTAGTTATAACCAAATTTTAGTCAAGGAAGAGGATCAATATAAAATAGCGTTTACAACAAAGTGGGGCATTATGGCCTATAAGAGAATGCCTTTTGGCTTATCTAATGTTGGTGCTACATTTTAGAGGGCCATGGATATGGCATTTCAAATTCTAATTCGTAAGTTTTTGCTTGTTTATCTAGATGACATAACAGTATATTCCAAAAATGTAAATGAACACTTGTCACATTTTAAGCAAGTTTTTGAAAAATGTAGAGAGTATGGTATATCTCTCAATCTGAAAAAGAGTATATTTGTTGTTCATGAAGGTAAACTGTTAGGACACATAGTGTCAAAGGAAGGAATTACTATTGACCCTGAGAGAGTCAAAGCCATACTTGAGCTACCATTACCCAATCATAAGAAAGGATTGTAGAGCTTTTTAGGAAAAATCAACTTTTTGAGGAGATTCATACCCGATGTTGCAAATCTGTTACAGCCTTTGAACGCCATGCTTAAGAAGAATGAAGTTTTTAGTTGGACTAGAGAATCCAAAAATAGTTTTGAAGCAATCAAGGAAGCTTTAGCATCAGCCCCAACACTGGTAAATCCAGATTTCTCAAAGGATTTCATTCTATATTCTTTTGGTAGCATTAGTTCAATTTTTGCTATACTGGTTCAAAAAAATAATGATGATTTAGAGCAGCCAATAGCATTTTTCAATCAAGGTCTAGATAATTATGAGTAGAAATATACATTTGTTGAGAAACATGTTCTTGTTGTGATCAGAAGTCTAAAGAAAAGTAATCCTCTAATCTCCAACAATAAGATACATGTTATGGTTGCACACCCTAGTGTGAAATAATTTTTGTTGAATAAAGACCTGAGTCAGAAAAGAGCAAGGTGGATCACAAGAGTTATGGAGTTTGATGTTGACATCAAAATCACAAAACTTGTCAAAGGTAGGGGATTATGTGACCAGTTAGCCTCAACTCCTAAAGATGAATAGAAATCAAAATCAGAGATTGTTTTATTCAATGATAATGAGCCTTAAGATGTTGTACATGTATTAGCAGCAAGTTGGGTTCAAGATATGACCCATTTTCTACAGACTAGTGAATGTCCACCAGGTTTGGATAGAGCTAAAAGAAGATACGTCAAATTGCAATCAATCCCATATGTGCTCATTGATCATATTCTTTTCAAGAAAGACATAAATGGTGTTTTATTAAGGTGTATTGACACTAATCAAATAGGAAAAGTGCTTCATGAATTACATGATGGAACTTCAGGAGGTCACTTTGCTCCAAGAACAACAACCTATTGTTATCTACTGAAATTGCACCTTGTTGAATATGAAATTCAACATTCCAGTGTAACATGGGAAGACCTCTCAAAGTGTGGCCTTTTGATAAGTAGAGGTCAACCTCTAAAGAAGGTCGGCTTCCTAGTTAGGTTATCACCTAAAACTATTGATTGTGAAGGAAAAGGGTAAAGAGATAACATAAAAATGAAAAAGAACTACCTCCTAAGGTGATACACCAAGAATGATTTCATAACCCTATAAAGTTGCTATTACATGGATTTTTCAAACAGCAACAAGCTTAGCATGCACAACTCAAATACTCATATGCCTTGCATGAATATTTCATGAGAATATTTTTAATACACTCAATTCAAGAAGGAAAAGAAAATTGTCATAGCTTGAATTACTTGCAACAAAATATGACTCACAACCTACAAACATATATTTTTGCACAAAGGTGATGCAAATGAGACACCAAAACAAGGAATATGATAACTTCACATGTAAAGGAATTAATCATTGAAAATTCACACAATTAAACAGAAGATAAGAAGGCAAAATGCTTATCTTTATTTTTCTCCAAAGTGTAAGTTGCTATACATGACTAAAAATGAGTTATAGAACTCTATATTTTTCTCCAAGGACCCAAAATGAGCCACAAAAAAAAAATTATATGTCAGAACTACTCAATAATGAGTTACAAATGAGAATATATAATCATCTCCAAGTAGCTCCTCCAAAAAAGGACCTAGAAATATTTAGGGTCGGATGGCTTCAAAAAGCCAAAAATATAGCAACAAGATCTCCAACAAGTGAGCTCCAAAGAGTGGAAAAAGGTCAAATGTGACCATGTCAAAGATAAAGGCATAATGAAACACCTCCTAAATGCTCTCAACTCCTTATCAAAGTGAGTAAAAGCTCCTAAATACTATCCTTATGTTGGAAAACAACTCAAAGCATTCCTAAAAGCTCTCTTTTGGTCCACCAAGCTCATCCAACCAACTCCATTATTCTATACTATGAAGACCCCTCAAATCAATAAGTATAATGTAAGGAATGTATTTATGTCAAATAACAAAATGAATTAATGATTTATAACAAATATCATTAATTCCATTTGTTTTACACTTAAAATAATACAATCTCACATGTCTTTAAAGCATAGAATTAGTCATAAGGCATCAAAATGAATTAATGCATAATATATGCATAAATCAAAAGCCTCAACCCATGGCTTAAAGAGTTTACTTTGCAGTTGAAAAATAATGATAAAATGCCACCAAGGCATTAGACTAGAAGTCGTAGCCTACGGTTTAATTGTTCACATGATGTAATTTAAAATAAAAGGTAGAAATACCTTATTCTATCGGCATTTTAGTAAGAAACCCTAATATCAAAAGTAATGTAAAAGTAAACATTTTCATTTTATTTCATCAAGCCTTCTAGAAGAGCTCTTCATTGCGCTACCATGGAGGGTTTGTGGAGCTTTCATGAAGGATTTGATTGCAAAAAAAATACAAATATTGCTTGGACCTGCATGGTAAGGCTTTACTCTACTTAGTCTTGTTGTTATGCACTTCATACCATGAAAAGATTTGATGATTTTCCTTTATTTGTGGCCACAAGTTTCATATCTTTGTATTTATTTTTTGTTGTTGATATTTCTTCCTTGAGGACAAAAACTAAGAAGATTTGATGCTATTAATAAATGGTTTTGAAAGAATTCCTCTATTAGAAAGTGAGGTAAGCTCCTTTTGCACCACTCAAGCTCTCATTTTCTCTATTTGTTTTGAGCTAGGGTTTAGAAAACCCGTAGCCTTCATTCATTTATGTGTTTATTATTTGTCATTTTTCATGGCCTTGTAGCTATGAGTTTATGTAAATCATCTTACTTTTCTATTGGATTTGAAAATATGGCATCTTATTTCCCTCATGATGCCCAATAATAACTGTCAGCAGTGTTGATTGGAACAGGAGCTATCACAG
Source organism: Sequoia sempervirens (assembly GCA_007258455.2). NCBI lineage: Eukaryota > Viridiplantae > Streptophyta > Pinopsida > Cupressales > Cupressaceae > Sequoia > Sequoia sempervirens. The sequence continues at coordinate 83,342,155 of VDFB02193867.1, read as the reverse complement.
TCAACTACTCCACAAGAAAATGCTACGCTGTGAATAAAATGTTTTGTAAAATGGTTTTTTTGATGCCATTACATAGTGTGGGTATAATTTAAGGACTCCACTTTTCCACTCCTTCATGAGCAACAAAACCCGCACCCTAGCTATTCATCTCTACACATTTTCCATTTACTAAAAAAATGGTCATGGCTCGGCCTTAAATGAAAAGACTAAGAAATTTTCTTCACATCCATGGCCTTACACTGACAAACCAATATAGCATTTTGGGTATTTATGTTGATGGCTTTTATTCCTTATATTCTTCATGCTATTGTACTATCATTAGTTCACCATACCTATCTTTTCTAACTCTTCCAACATTCGTGATTAATTCATTTGCAATTAAAGCGCAAACTACCATATATTCAGCCTTTTCCATGTATTGCACTTTTCCTCTATTGTTTTCAAGTTTTTAAAGAAAACCAATCATGATTTAACCTACCCAAGTTGTGTTAAGATCTAAAGGATTGAAATTATAAATATCTTGAAAATAGGTCCAACGTCCTCTGATAACCCTCGGTATTTGGAATCTCATTGTTTTGATACCATTCAATGCTACTTGATTTGGACTGTATCATGATCTCACCTGTTGCTGCTCCATTTGTCTCAACCATGGTTGTTACCATTGTCTATGCTCATTACTCATGACTTCACTACAATATATTGTATTTCCCACCTTCACACTTTGTGCTTACAACTAAGCTTTTAATTTTATGCTTTCCTTCACATCACTATCACACTTGGCACTATGTGCATGATTTTTAGGTGAACTGTGCATTATTTCTAACTGTCCTTTATAGCACTACAGATCAGAAACTGTCCTTGAAACATTCCCTTGAGATTATGATTTAATTCCTTTATCATCATGTATTATATTATATATGGAAACCCTTTGACTGTGAAATGTTATATGCCTAATCACTCGAACTTCCTTCATGACCTCTATTTAACTTTGAAAGCTTGATATTCCAATACTTTGTCTGGTGAATGGGTATATGTGACCATATGATAAAAGGACTTCCTTTGTATGATCATGTTGTCTTTATGATATCTCTAATGTTTAAATGAGAAAATTCTTATCACTTATGATAATGATGTTGTCATTCCATGATTAATGTTTACCAATATTTAGTTTTTCTAAGACACTATGACTTAGAACTTTAAACTTCATTCCACTTGTTAGTGATAGCTGGAATGCATTGATCAGATGTTTGATACTCACTATTTTCAAATTACTCACATTTGTACCCTCCAGTCACATAGAATCTTGAAATATATGAACTGACCATGTATTCCTGTTCACTAACACTTCAAAATCATGTTCATATGAAGATCTTAACTTTGCATTTCCCTCTTAAATAAGCTCGAATGAGCTCATTATCTAATAACTCAGCATGTTGGGCTCAACCCTTGTGGGAGCCTTGTTTTACCCCACATGCTATAATAAAATGAATTAAAATATTAGCATTGTTTTTCCTATATCTGCACATTAAGCAAACAAGTTAGAAAAAACATGGCATGTTTTAGGTGTGTTTGATGACTCCAATGGTTTTCTAGGACACCTAAAATGTACACATAGCTTATTTAATGCACATAATGATTAGTTTATACATGCATAGGGTGAATGTGTATATAATGTTCATAATCAGTCATTGCTTAGAGCATGCTCTAATACCATTATTTACTTCTTTTCAAGAATAGGCACTAGGAGCAAAAGATGAAGCTCGGGATAGCAGTAGAACAAAATGACACTAGTCAAGACCAGTCATTCACAAGCAATGGTTGGTTACCTTCCTTCTATGCATATTCATTGCTTTTTCTTACTTATTCATGTATATATTGTTCATAATTTGTATTGAATAAGTTAAGTCAATCTCACGGCTTGTGTGAGATAATGTGAATTTCTACATTCAATAAAGATTACTCTTTTCTGATAAGATCAAAATATTTCTTTTGTTACATGCATGTGTATGAATGCAATGATCTATAATTGTAATATTTCCTCATTTTTTTCATTTATATATCTAAATGTAATGTAGGAAAGTTAATAAAATTTACCTCATTTTCTCAGTTTAAAATCAATAAACTCCACCAGACTTAGCATATGAGCAAAAATCCGGTAACAATCCTCAGGGATAATGTTGCCATGTTGAACTTGGTGGATATCAAGCCAACTAATGGTATGTTTACTTGGAATACTAGGAGGAGTGGGGAAGCTTCTATCTTTCAAAGGTTAGACAAGTTTTTGGTGTCGAGCTTCTAGGTTGGTGATAGGTGAATGATGAGTTCAGAGATTTTAGATTGGTGTGAATCTAATCATTGGCTGATCAAACTCTCAACGAATTTTTCCTGTATTCTGAAAAGAAGTCCTTTAGATTTCAACTCATGTAGCTGAGAGATGTGTCTCTTCATGATCTAGTTCCTAGTTGGTGGTGTCTTGGGAAGTCAGCTCATGGAACTGTAATGTATTCCTTCTCCAATCAGCTTCAATATATTAAAATTATATGTTGAAACACTAGAATAGGTACCACTTTGGTAATTTCTTTCAAGAAAAGAGGGCTACTCAAGTTCACTTGGAATCTATTACTCGATAGATTCAATATTAGGGTCTCACTAAGGATAATGTTAAGCTAGAAGCTACTGTAGTGAAGGTGGTAGAAGAATGGGAATTGACGGAGGAAATTTTCTAGAAGTAAAAGGCTCAAATTGATTGGCTCTAGGCGGGTGATAGGAACACTTATTTATTTCATAACTCCATTAAGGAAATAAGGCAGGGTAATATTATCTCCTCCTTTTTGTCTTCTGATGGGGTTCTTCTCTCTTCCTCTATTGCAATTTTGGAAGAGTATGTTTGCTTCTTTTCTGATTTTTTTTTAAGGATTCCCCTCCTACAGAGGTGGATGAGGTTGTGATCTTGGATAGTATACCACCCTTGGTTACTAGCAAAATGAATGATTCCCTGCTCAAACCAATTTCCTTGCGGGAGTTGGAGGACATTGTGTTTCAAATGAAAAAAAGGAAAGGCTCTTAGGCCTAATGGGTTTTCGATGGAGTTTTTCTAGGAGTTTTGGGAGGTTATCAAGATGGACCTTTTGAGGTTATCCAAGAATATCAAATGAGTAAGAAAATTTTGAAGGCCATGAATGCAACTTTCTTGGCTCTCATCCCAGAAAAGGAAGGTGCTAATTCTTTGGATCTTTTTAGGCCAATTGCTCTATGTAATGTAGTGTATAAGATAATTACAAAGCTAATTGCAAAGTGTTTGAAGCCTTGGTTGAGCAGGATAATTTCATATGAGAAAGGTGGCTTTGTTGCTAGCAGGTAGATCCTTGATGGGGTTATTATAGCTACTGAAACAATTCACTCTATGGTGTCTTCCAGAAAGAAGGTTATGCTCATCAAATTGTATATGGCCAAAGCATATGATTATGTTAAATGGGCCTTCTTATTCAAGATCCTAAGGGTGTTTAGTTTTGACAGTGCCTAGATTGAGTGGGTTAGGAGTTGTGTCACTTCCTCCTCCTTTATTTTGGTCAATGGTGAACCCACTGAGCTATTTGGAGCTTCATGAGACCTTAGGAAAGGTGATCCCTTATCCCCATATATTTTCATTTTGATGGTTGATGGTTTAGGGAGATTTATTATATCTCTAGTGGAGTTGGGTCTCATCCTGGGCTGGAATTAGGGAAACAACCTTCCTCCTCAATCCCATCTTCAGTTTGTAGATGATACTACTTTGATGGGCATGGCCAAATTTGATGAAGTTGTCACCTTGCAGAAGTCTTGGATTGTTATTTGGCTGCTTCGGGTAAAAGTGTTAATGAGAGAAATTCCTTCATTTACTTCTTTAATACCCCTAATCCTATTTAGAAGAGAATTGTTGGAATCCTCATTTTTCATATTAGCTCACTTCCCTTTGTTTACCTTGGCATACCTATTGCTATTTGTTTGCTCCCCATGAATTTTTGGAAATATTTTATTGATAAGTTCCATAAAAAGATTAGTCACTATACCTGTAAGTGGCTTTCCTTTGCAAGGAGAATGACTCTTTTGAAGTTGATGGTTCAGCTACTTCCTTTGTATAAGGGCTTTGTGTTTTCTGCTCCTTTCTTTATTAAGGACTTTGAGTGTCTCTCTCGCTAGTTTCTTTGGTATGGTAATCTCCTTTATAATAAGTGAAGCATGGTTAAGTGGGATGCTACGTGCAAGCCAAAGCAGGTTGGTGGGCTAGGCTTGTTGTGGGCTGATTTGAATGGGCAAGCTTTGGCTACAAAGCTATACTGGAGGTGGTGTTCTCAACAACATCATTTATGGGCTAAAATCCTTACATCTAAATATCTTGGGGATGTGGAGAGTGGAGATGTGTCATGTTTCAGCCTTGGGGGGAAGGGTTCTTTGATCTAGGGTACCCTAAAAAAGAGGTGCTAAGTTGGTAAAATAGGGGCTTTTTTGGATATACAATAGTGGAATGGATGCTCTTTTTTGGTTTCATTCTTGGGATGGTCATCCTCCTATTATGTCTACTCACCCTCATCTACAAAATTTATGTAAACTTTTCCTTGATGTTGGGTGAAGTCGGGTGGCAGATTTCAAAGCTCCTCTGGCTCTTGATCAAGAAAATTCCTCCAAGTGGAAGGATCCATAGGAGTGGTCCCCTAGGGGATTGGTGGAGGATCAGTGAGATTTGGCCTCTACTCTAGTTGGTTAGGTTTTCAATTCTCTTGGGGGTGAGATGTTCCAACTTGGGGACCTAACTCGAAAGGTAAATACTAGATTTTGCCTCAAGTTATTAGGTGTTGGACATGCAGGATTTTGGGTGTGTGGGGGTCCCGTGGTGGAAATAGTTTTGGAATAAATTTTCATGGCTTAAGTGTAATTTCTTTTCCTACTTGGTGGTTCAAAATAGGTGCCTCACTTGGGAGGATCTTTGGAGGTGGGGGTTTCAGGGCCCTTCTATGTGTGTTATTTTCACGTGTCAAGAAGAGTATCTCCCACCTCTTTTTTCAATGCTCGTTTGCTAGAAGAATTTGGCATTACTAGTGGAATGTTTGGAGCCAGCCATGTAGAAATGTCTACTCTTTAGATGATATTTAGAAAGGGTTTCAGAACTCTCCTGCTAAAAATTCCTTTCTTCATATTGCTTGGACTATTAGCCCTATCTTGATTATTTAGCATATTTGGTTGGAATGCAACTACAAGATTTTCTTGGATAAAAAGCTTCAAGTTGGTTAGATATGAGGGAGAATCTTGGGGATTATCTAGGAGACTCTAGATACTAAGTGTGATATGTTTGTCCCTATGGATTCGGGTGATTTAGTTGTGGTTAGGACTCTATGACTTTCTATTGATGGTAGTGAACCACAAATTTTTGAAGATAGGCACTCTCTTGCACTTCTAGGGTTTTGCACCTAAAAGGAGAGAGGTATCTCACAAAAACTTAGGGTTTCACTCAAGACTAATGGTAATATGATTGAAATATGTCTAAATGTAATGTCCTAAATGCAAAGAACTGATAAAAAATATTGATTATTAATGCAAAATTAATGAAATGCAAGATGTTTGAAAACACAATGTGATATGCAATATGACCTAAGAATGCAAACAAACTGTAACCGAAATGAATGAGACTAGAGAGGTGCACCTAGAAACTAGAATATGATGCAGAGAGGCTTTGGAATCCTGTAGAATTTTTTTTTAAATCCAAATGGGACACTTACGCTAAGTTGGGCGACTTAGTCTTGTTTTGGGGAAATTTTGTCAAAATAGGTTTCAGCCAAAAGGGTATCCAGAACTACGAAAAACACTTTTCAGGCCTCCCAATGGGACTAATTCACCACTAATGATGACTTAGTCCACCTTCAACTTTCAAAAATTTTGAAGATGCGCTTTGTAGCTCTCAGTCTGCATGTTGGTTCCTAATAGGTGTCTAGATCTAAATCTACAGAATTCGGTTTGTAGGTGATCTCCAAGCTTCTTTTAGGGATTTTTTTACTTTTAAATACTTTGATGAATCTTTTACACCTTTTAACACCTTTCTCTTTGACAAATCTACATACAAGACCTGCAAAACACACATACAAAGAGGGGGAAAACGGTTAAGGGTTAGTGAATAGGGGTTTGCCTTGGTCAAACCCCAATTTTGTAATCAAACCCTTGAAAATGAAATGAAATGGAAAGAGAATGATGAATAAAAAACATGCAATGCTACAACTCACTAAACCCTTGATGTAGAAATCTGAAGATATGCAAGTAGATGCTCCAATGAATGTAGACTTGATAATTCCTAGAATGCTTGAGAATGATTAAGTGAATGAATTGGAGTATTAGGAAAATTAGGAGATTAGAAGATGAAAAATGAGGGGAAAACCCTTTATTTATACTTTATTATACAAAATTTCACAAAAATACCACATCACAGGCCAACCTCAAGGTTTAGAAAATAATATCCCACCATAATTTTGAAATAATTTTGGATTTTGTGCCAAGTGGGACTAAGTCGCCCCTACTAGTGACTTGGTCCCACCAAGGAAATTTTAATGGGTGTCAGGAATTAAAGTGCATTAAATGATGTTTAACGGGATTATTCTCTGAAACACACTTAAGTAGGGCCTATAAGTGCATTAAGGGGCCAATTAAGCATAAGAAAGGGGTCATATTATTGATGAAAAGCCTAGAAAAGTGTGAAATTTTGTTACAACACTTTAAAATAAGGCTTGGTAAGTGATAAAAATTGGTTATTTAGGTAATTATAATAAAAAAATCCTAGAAAAGTGTGAAAGTGGGTTACAACACTTCACAACACTTTTACAAGACATCATAGAATTATTATTGATTCACAAGGGTCCAAAACCTAATGTGAAGGTGTTGACCACATTACAACATTAAATCTAGGCAAAACAAGGCCAACATCCATAAGAAAGACCCAAATGAGCGTAAAAATATCCAAAGATACATTTTTTGTGACACATTTAGCCCCCGCTTTAGTGAGAGGATGAACTTGCTTTAAACTCACACTGAAGTAGTTGAATATGCATATCAAGAGGGATCCAAATTCACTCAATGATGGAAAGATGAGATAACAACAATCAGGAGGGGTGATCAAGCCCCCAAGATCAAGATCCTGTGGCAAACCAAACATAAGCACAAAGGAACACACATGAAAATGATGAAAAATAATGAAAGAGAGAGAAGGAGAAGGAAAAGAGAGTGTCGAATCAAGCTTTGATCATTTTTACATCCCGTTGTGGATCAAATCTAGACTGTTTGTCTAGGAAACACATATACTCACTCTGAGGCGATGAAACTCATGGTTTTCTATTAGGTGAGAAGGCCCAAAAGGTGAGAAACATACACTCATGGCTAGTATGCAATCACACACACACAGGTGGCTATGGGGAAAGTCATTCCTTGAAATGGGCTTCCCACTCAACCATATCAAATTTATTCCTCTTGATAACTTTAATAAGGTACCACAAAATAAAATGACTTTTGAGCTTCATGAGACAAGCAAAAATTTGTATGCTTGGAGCTCATGAACAAATGCGATCGCACCACAAGCATGCAAGTTGTGTTATGCAAGGTGGCCATATAACAAATGAAAAATGCAACATGCAAAAGGATGTTCAAAGGAGTCTTGCTTAGTTCATGTGAGGTCTTTAACTTAGGGAACATTATGTATAATGTCTCCAAGAGAGGACCGATCAAAGAATAGAAAATTTGAAACTTAGGGGATGCAGTGCATCACATCATGCCACCAAGAGGAATGTAATATGCTAAGATAGATCATGTTCATGAAGGACACTACACCCAATTTCATCCACAAAGCAACAAATGCATCGTATGAAGTAAGAAGGCTGCACTAAGAACCATGAAAAAGGAAAAAATGCAAAAAAATAATGCCAATGTATGCCCCCACTTTAAAGTAATTGCTACACACCGTACTATGAGAAATTACTTTAAAGTAGTAAATGAAAAATGCAAACAAGAAAGAAGACATGAGATCCAACTTGGAAAGCCCTATGTTAAGTCATATTTTTCTGAGTAAGGCTACATCATGTGAAGGAAAGGAAAAAGAAAAGAAAGGGGTTTCCCCCAAAATGAAAACACCAAACACATAAGGGATCTATGGATTTGGGGTCAGTATGTTCTTTGCTACAATGTTGTGTTTAGAGAGCTTGGAACTATCATAATCCTCCAAATACATAGAACTGGAAGAATGACATAAAGAGAGTGAAAGCAAAGAAAAATAAAGATCCTTTTGGGTCAACACGGAAGATACATAGGGTATCTCGACACCTTGCATCATCCCCAAAAGGAAGACATAAGACAAATGAAAAAGGAAAGGCGAAACAAAGAAAGGAAAACTTTTGGATCAACATGAAGGAGACATGAATGTCTCAATGCCTTGCATCATTCCCAAAAGGAAAACACAAGAAAAAGACAAAAGAAAAGGAGAAAGTGATGTATGGCATAGAGAAGAATGAAGGTACAAATAGAGGAATGTCACAAAGAGAAGGAGAACATCAAACAAAACATCATGGGGGAACACGTTACGCACATGAAAACACTCAAAAGAAAAAGAAAAAGAAAGTTCAAAAGACTAGTAAGGAAAATGTGAGTCAACCATTGAGCAAGTCATTCGCCTCCCAGTCATATTCATGATAGGCCAAGGGTGCAAAACTAGCCAAAGGGACAAGAGCAAGTGTTGAACTAGGGGAAGCACCAGGTTCTACACTCTTTGTAGGATATTTGTCATTTAAGCTCATGGAAGAGGAGAACAATGTATTCAAATTATTATGCACCTCTTCATCAATTATAGCGATCTCATCATCGTCATCCAGATTAATCACAACAGGAGGACAAATAACAATATCCAATGAAGGGTGTACCTCTTGTTGTGATTTTTGTATTGATCATTTTGTTGTGGTTGGGGAGGATGATCATCATGCATTTCCTCTATCAAGTGTGGATTTTGATTTTCTTTGTTTTCTTCTTCATGTAACTTGTGAGCAAGGGCATGACGTCTACACCTACTCTCTCTAGCTCCTTTGTTTCATTTGGTTTTTTTGTTGAGTTGTGTTTGTGAAGGAGCAAGTTGATCAACCGTAGGTTGATTTTCTTCCCTAGGGGGAGGAATAGAAGAAACCATGGAAGGTTTGTCATCCACTTTCTCTTTGTCTTTGTAAACTTGTTTTATGCGAGGAGGAATGGTGGAATTGTTATCATTGTCTTGTGGTCTCTTGGACAATGTTGGGGAAGCTTTTGATGTTGGTTGAGCTTGGTTGGTTGGTTCTTGTTCAGGTTGAAGTATTGTTTCATCTAGGATAGGAGTGTCAAAAGGGTATGGGGACATGCTGCAGAGAGATTATTTTTCTATTTTCTTTTCTTTAAGTTTTTGGTAAGCAAGGAAAAAGAAGCCTTCTCAAGGTGTTATAGTTTCCATGGGCTCGGGCCAAAAGGATTCTAAGGAAAAGTTTCCTTTGGAAGACAATGGGTTAAATCCACTATGGTGAACAATAAATATTTCATTGTCAAATGGAAAATTTAAGCATTTATGTATAACCGAAGGGACGGCTTTCATTGAGCAAAGCCATAGATGTCCTAGCCATAAACGAAATTAGTCCAACTGTGGGATGATGAAGAATGTGACATCTAATGTTTTTGGTCCTATTTGTAATGGAAGGGTGATCAATCCAATCATAGGGCAAGCAAAACCATTATGTAATTTGATCCATGCTTTTGGTTTATCATAGTCATCTTGTACTAAAAATTCCCTGGTGATCACATTCTCTCCACAAGCTGGATCTATTAGGATCCCATTAGTGGGCTTGTCATAGATACGGTTGGCTATGTAAAGAGGACCATCGAGGCTATTTTAAGTATGTCCTTAGAAGAAAAATTAATATCAAGAGATTTATTAGGTTGGACCTTACGAGGGATAACATCTATCGCACCTACCATTTCATCCATAGGATTAACATAGGTAACATGCACGATGGGATCAAGATGTTCAGCATCTATATGAAAATTCATCACATCATTATTTGTAGTTTCACTAGCTTTGACAAATGAAACATTATGTTTAGGCATTGAATTAGTGAAAATTTGCAAGTTTTGATTTGGAGGAGCAACAGACTTATTTCCTTGATCATTAACACCTGCAATGGATAGACGACTCGAATCAATGAGGTCTTGCACAAAATATTTAAGACGCTAACAATATTTTGTGTCATGTCCATTTTGTCTATGATAATGGAAATAAGCATTGGATTTAAAGTTTGGAGGTAAAGGCTTAGTAGGATCAGGTCCTTTGATGATGGGTAAGGTAATCATTAGTTGTAAAATTTGGGACATTATGTTATGAAGTGTGTCTGGTAAAGGTGTGAATTTTTTTTCAGATCTCCATAAGTAAAGGGCACCGCGGTTTTAATAGTTGTTATCTGGTTGTTGACAATTTGAGGTGGTTGTTGATAGGGGTTGAACTGTAAGAACCCTATTTTTTTCTTTCTATACAGTTGAGAAGTGTTTTGGTTGGCATGTTCAGATTTCTCAATTTGGCTAGAAGTGGACTTTGCATCTCGAATACTAACTGAATTATGATAATCACAAAGGGCAGTACACAAGTGCATAAAGGAGGGGAATTTCATCATGGTGAGCTTATCCTAAAGTTTAGTTTGCAAGTTTTCTATGAACATCTTTTGAAGGTGTGGGTCAGGAATCTCAACATCTATTTGAGAATAAAGTGATTGATAGCTTGAGATAAAACCAGTTATCTTTTCTTCTTCGTGTGCTTGCATCTCATCAAATCAGCCAAGGTCTTCTTTGGAGTCATATGCACTTGGAAATTATTTATAAATGCATCAACTAGTTCATTGAAGGAACGAATTGAATTTTTTAGTAAGGATGAAAACCATTCCAAGGCAGTGTCTTTTAGAGTCCTAGGAAATAGTTTTGCTAACATTTTATCATCAAGGACAAAGTCACTACATAAGGCGGTGTAGGCATTAACATGGTTAGAAGGATCTCCCTTCCCTCCATATTTCTCAAATCTAGGCATCTCTATCCCTTGTGGCATTGGTGTTCACAATATTTCCAAAGACAATGGGTTGCTTTGAACATAATATGTGGGTGGTCCATTCTGATTTTGGTTGATGGTGGGTTTTTTTTTTTGCATGGATGAAGCAGTTTGGAAAATTTGGGTTATGAGAGGGTCATTTTAAGTGGTATGAGGTGGAAGGGAAAGTAGTGATGGAGTGTATTTAGTGGTAGGGCAAGTGAATGGAATGCTTATAGATGGTATTGTAGAAGAGGATAGAACATGCGATGCCACATAGGAATTAGGGATGCTAGCAAGAATAGTTGAGGAAGGAATCACTTTACTAAATGGTTGGAATGTTGTTGTGACATGAAGAGTGGTATAGGTAGGTATGGAGGCTACTATTGAGGGAGGAGGAGTGTGAGGTCCTCCTTGACTAACCATAGTGTTTGTCAGTTAAGAGGCACTAAAGGTGGAAGGAACATATTTTGTGTATATCTCAACTATTTGTTTCACAACGTCCAGGCCTTCTTCACTTTCAAGCATGCGATGGATGTTTTCTATGGTAGGAATTGTAGTGGCTGAACTTTTTTCAAGGCTCACTTGATGTTGGAGATGTGTTAAGTCCTCATGAATATTAATTATTTTGTCTTGTGGGATGTGATCATTTTGTGTGTCAACTTGCATGTTATTGCAAGGCAAAGAGTTGCTAAAGGTAGTATCCATACCTAGTGTACTAGTTACAATACTAGGCGTGGAAGCTTTAGATAACCCAAGATCCACAATGAGTGTATTATCGTGGGATAACATGAGTCTTGAACTTCTTCTCACTAAGGTATTTGCAATAGAACATCAAACACTCATGCAAAGGTCTCTAAATGCGGTTGAATGAAAATCCAATATAATCAAATAAGAATGAAATGCCTAATACTGAAATTTTAAAAAATAAGACTGAAATGCAGAAACAAGTAGAAACTCAAAAATTACAAATCAAATTCCAAAAAATGCAGTGATAAATATGCAACTGGACTAAGTCGCCCAACGTGGTGAATTAGTCCAAGTAGTGATTTTTTTGAAAAAAAATTGAATTTTATGATTTTTAGGTTTTCAAATGTAGATATAATATGAATATACAGAATTTTGCAAATTTTTAATGAAATGCAATGCAAAAATGCAAGCTATATGATCTTTTCACTAATGCAAAGTTTAAAACCCTAAGATACAAATTAAACAATGCAAAATTAAATGCAAGCTATTCTGAGGATTTTAATGCACTCTAAATCAAAAATAGGATGTTCTAAACACAGGTTCACCAAAATGAACCACATTTTTTTGTAGATAGGCACTCTCTTGCACTTCTAGGGTTTTGCACCTAAAAGGAGAGAGGTATCTCAAAAAAACTTGAGGGTTCACTTAATACTAATGCTAATATGATTGAAATATGTCTAAATTTAATGTCCTAAATGCAAAGAACTAATAAAAATATTGATTATTAATGCAAAATTAATTAACTGCAAGATGTTTGAAAACACAATGTGATATGTAATATGACCTAAGAATGAAAACAAACTATAATAGAAATGAATGAGACTGGAGAGGTGCACCTGGAAACTGGAATGTGATGTAGAGAGGCTCTGGAATCCTATAGAATTTTATGTTAAAGCCAATTGGGACACTTAAGCCAAGTTGGGTGACTTAGTCCTGTTTCGGGGAAATTTTGTCGAAACAGGTTTCAGTCAAAAGGGTATCCAGAACTACAAAAAACACTTTTCAAGCCTAGCAATGGGACTAATTCATCATTGATGGAAACTTAGTCCACCTTCAGCTTTCAGGAATTTTGAAGATGCACTCTATAGCTCTTAGTTCGCACTTTGGTTCTTGACAGGTGTTCAGATATGAATCTGCAGAATTCAGTTTGTAGGTGATCTCCAAGCTTCTTTTAGGGTTTTATTGAATTTGAAATACTTTGATGAATTGTTGAAATCTTTTAACACCTTTCTCTTTAACAAATTTTCATACAAGACCTATAAAACACACATGAAAAGAGGGGGAAAAGGGTTAAGGGTTAGTGAATAGGGGTTTTCCTTGGTCAAACACCCATTTTGTAATCATACCCTTGAAAATAAAATGAAATGAAAAGAGAATGATGAATGAACAAAGTGCAATGCTACAACTCACCAAACCCTTGATGTAGAAATCTGAAGATATGCAAGTAGATGCTCTAATGAATGTAGACTTGATAATGCCTAGAATGCTTGAGAATGATTAAGTGAATGAATTAGAGTATTAGGAAAATTAGGAGATTAGAAGATGAAAAATGAGGGTAAAACCCTTTATTTATACTTGATTATACAAAATTTCCTGAAAATACCACATCACAGGCCGACCTCAAGATTTAGAAAATAATATCCCGCTAGAATTTTGTACCAAGTGGGACTAAGTTACCCCTAGTGGCGACTTGGTTCCACCAAGGAAATTTTAATGGGTGTTTGGAATTAAAGTGCATTAAATGATGTTTAATAGGATTTTTCTCTGAAACACACTTAAGTAGGGCCTGTAAGTGCATTAAGGGGCCAATTAAGCATAAGAAAGGGGTCAAATTATTGATGACAAGCCTAGAAAAGCATGAAAGTTTGTTACAACACTTTACAATACTTTAAAATAAGGCTTGGTAAGTGATAAAAAGGGGTTATGTACAAGTGAATTATAATAAAAAAAAGTCCTAGAAAAGTGTGAAATTGGGTTACAATACTTCACAACACTTTTACAAGACATCATAGAATTCTTATTAATTCACAACAGTCCAAGACCTAATGTGAATGTGTTGACCACATTACAACATTAAATCTAGGTAAAACTAGGCCAACATCCATAAGAAAGACCCAAATCAGCATAACAATGTCCAAAGATACATTTTTTTGTGACATAGGTAGGAGTGGGTCATTTCCTAGGCAGAGGAAGGGTAGAAGGGATAAGTTTCAACGAAGTGAGCACTGGCGTCCCCCCTCTTGGTGTGCTAAAAATTAACACTAGTAGGTCGTCTAGAGGTAATCCTAGATATGTCGGGGTTGGTGGTATTGGCAAGGATAGCTCTGGGGTGGTGATTTTCTTCTTTTTAATTTACAAAGGTCATCACTCAAATAATTTTATGGAGGACTTAGCTATTCTCTTGTCTTTGGAATGGGCTTATGCCAAGGGTTAGAGGTAGATTGTTTGTGAGTCAAATTCCTAGGTTGTGATTGACTAACTGAATAAGCATCATATTGATGATGTGAATTAGCAGCTAGTAGTTATGGTCAGGAAAATCATAGCTTTGGGTAGTATTTTTTATTCTATCACCTTTTGTCATATGCCTCAGGAATGGAATAAGGTGGTGGATGGCCTGGCTAAGTGGGCATCTGAGCAGATGGGGACTTGGGTTGTGGATGTCTGGAAAAGGCTTCATGTGGATCTTTCACACATTCTTGAAGATTTGGACATGGAGGATATGAGGTGTTATTTGGGAGTTTCTTTATGGTTTTGGTTTGGTTTTCTAACCCTTGGTGGGTTTGTTCTTTTTGGCTTTGTATTGATTTTCTGGCTCAATAAAGTTTTTACCCCTTTTATTAGAAAAAAAATATAGTTTGAAAAGAAAATTAGAATTTTAAATATGAAAATTGAAAGAAAATATTTTACATTAGATTTATCCTTATATTGAAAAAAATTATTCTCTTTAGAGAATTATTTTCCTAATTTATATTTTCAAATGAAAATCAAAGAAAAAATAATATTTTTTTCCTTAAAATCCTTGATGTGAACAATGGAAAATTTGAAACATTTTTACTTGTTGACTGAGATATTTCTTGGATCATATATCTTGGAGGAATAATTTTTAATCTTTTTGACTTTCTTGGGATTGAATTATATCACAAAAGAGTTTGTATTAGAATAACTTTCTTGAGGTTTTTTTACATTTTATTAAAATTATGTTTTTTTATTAAATATTGATTTGGTCATGCTCCCAATATTTTGTGATATGCATATGGCTCATATGTGTATCGTTTATTGCTCAATCAATTTTGGATTCATTATGTCATGCAAAGATTAGAGATAAATTTTAATTTTGTTGTAGTTTTCATATTTTTGAAAAAACACAATATGCTACCCAGACCCATGAAAAAAAAAAAAAATTATCTAATGTATATTTGTGATGTTGGATAGATTGTGAATAAAAGAATATTTTTAAAATTGGATCAAGTATATTTCCAATTTTGTTAAAAATACAAAAACGCCTAGAAACCCTTGAAAAAATAATATTAATATTGAACTTATTTTTATTTTAATGATTACTATTTGAATTGTAAATATGTTAATCCAAATCTAGATTGTGGAAAATAAGTCCAAAATATAGAGAAATGAGTATATATTATTTAGAATACAAATTCTCTTAGTCTAGAAAGAGTTACAAATTCTCTTTAGTCTAGAAAGAGTGTCATGTGTCCAAACTATTCAAAAATGTTCATTTCATGGCATGTTGATAAGCAATAGCAAGGATATTATTAGGGCTCTTAGATCTCAATTTTATTTATAGTTTACTATTAAATATTTGAGGTAATTCAAGTTTATCTTGGGCACAAATATTATGAAGGATGTTTCTAAAAAATACTTGGATCAATTAGAGGAAGTGTGTTAGCTCAATTCAATACACAAGATTGCAAACTAGTGATCGTTCCCATTCTTTTGGGAATAAATATTTTAGTTGAGTAGTTTTAACTTACATAAAATGATATAGATGGTATGATACATGTCTCCTAAGTAATTGTACTTGGTATCCTAATGTAAGTTATGGATTGTACCAAAATAAATATTGCCTAAGAAATTGGAATCTTGAGTCAATCTATGTCTAATCTAGGGAAAGAGCATTGGAATATGATTAAGAGGGTTTTTGTATGCCTTTTCAACACTTTGGAGTATTTTTATTTTCTACTAGGGATTTTTTTTGGACATGTAATACTCCTATATATTTTTTTGTAGTAGAACATTGGCAATGTTATAGATTGTTAGGAATAAGTGGTGTACACCTTGCAAGTCTTAGGTATAAATGAGCTATCTAATATCTATATAATATTATATATGATGTAACAACATGGAATGGGTAATCCACCTTTCATTAAAATTAATATCTAAAAAATTAAACTTCTTACCTTGTCTCATTAGTCTTGTGATGGTTGTAAGAAGTCATTGAATAAGAGGTTAATAGGTTTACCAAAAACTATAGGATCACATGGATTAGAATGTAACTCCATGTACCCCTCTCAAATCCCTCTCCAATCCATGTCCAATTCATGACTTCCTAAGTCTCCTTGGCCTATTTATTAAATACTTGGGATGAAGATTACATGGTCAATTTTATACAAAGTTATGTTGTCATATTTTCTCTAAATTCAATAAATAACTCATGGTTTTATTATAACTATTTTAAAGAAGTAATAATTTTGATGTGATTTTGAGTTTGGTTATTTCCTTTAAAAAGGTTTCTCCAAGTGATATTTATTTTTTTCTCTATTTATCTTCTCATTCTTCTATCTTTTATTTTATGTGTCATTATTTTGTCAGAATTACTAGAAATTTGGTTTATTAGTGTAGTGTAGAAAATTGTATTCTTTTCTATGTGATAGTACAATTTCACAATTAATTTGGACCTATTTTAGTGGCCTTACATTTATGCATTTTTACCATTCATAAAGAGGCCCCTAATTCCCTTTATTATGCTTCCTAGGGCCTATTTTTATTGTTTTCTGACATTGCAACATGCATTGAACAAATGCATTTAATTAATTAATGACCCTGAAACACATTGATCCTAGATTTTAGGCCAAGACCCATTCTCACTTTTAAGATCCAAAATCAAAATTTAAATATGTTTTTGGTGATATTTTAAAGTTCCAGATTCAAGTTTTACATGTTGGCTATCAGGATCTAATATTCAAGAAATTAGAGAAGAAGCCTATAAAACCTAGTCTTTTCACCATTTCAAACTAGATTGGCAAGATATCAGGTTTGAGAGATCAAGGAGAAAATGGGAACTTTTGGAGAACATTAAAGCAAGAAAAGTTGAATTCTTGGAGCAACATCTTGTATTTTCATGTCTTCAAGCTCATTTTTTCAAATATTTGATCAAGCATTGTCCATGATTGAAGGTTGATATCTATGGTGGATCATGATGGATTCTAGGTTGGGAGATGCATTTGGCCATTTTCCTTAACCTAATGACTTGTTTTCTAGTGATCCCATCTTCAAGCATCATTCTATAAAGCTACCTAAAGCAAGGTATTATCATGTTTTAGATTTTATTGGGGTGTATGGACTTCTTCCCAGTTGAATATTTATCATTTACTATTGTCATATAGGAATCATGCTCTAATTCACTTGAGTAGGGTTTCTTTGCATATTAGCTCTTAACAACCTTGGATGCACTTAAGGTTAGGGATTACACACACAGAAATTTATCAAATTTACATTATTTCATCATGGTTTAATTACCAAACTTGGGGTTTGACTAAGGCAAACCCTTATCCACATAAAACAACATTTTCTTTTACAGATTTGTTATAGATTGGGATCTACAAGCCCAAATCTATAGGTATAGGAAGAAAGTGCAGAAAAAGGACTCCAAAATCATCCTTTGAAGTTTCATAAAAGGCTACATGGACCCATTCACCCTAGGGAAAATGTGTCCTGCTTCATATCTACTTGAAAGTTGTTTTTATTTGTGATATCCTTAAACTCTGCATTTCGAGTTTTAAACCATATAATTGATTTCATTAAGTATTTTATTTTTATCTCCCCAAAGTGCATTTTAGTCATTTTTGTCACTTTCTATCATAAGGAAACAATAGATCTTTCCTAATAGGGTTGACTCCCCTCAATGTTGAAAGTCAATCCTACCTTTGGGATATTTCTTTTCCTAATGAAATTAGGGGAAAATGAGGGTGTCCTAGATCATCATTCCATTTTGGTCATCCCCATCCTCATCCATTTCTCTTTGTTTCATTTTGGTGAACCTAACATTGTACATCATAAATTCTAATTTGGAAGTCTTTAGAATCCTAGATCTAGGATTTGCATTAGTTTGCATTACATCTCATTTAGGGTTTCACAATTACTTTATCTTGCATTTAATTTAGGGGTTTAAGATTGCAATTTGCATTGTTTAAAATCTCAAAAATCCAAAAAAAATCCATATTACATTGATTTTGCATAGTAGTTGCATATTAGTGTCTTTCAAATCTTTTACATCAAAAAATTTAGTCAAAATTGCATTCAAAAAATTTTCATCTTTGTTCATTTTTGGTCATTTCTTGCATTCACATTTAGACAATAAAGTCTAGAAAATTAGTCATAGAAAACACATTTTGAAACTTGAAACAAAGAACCTAAAAAATAACCTGAAAGTTCAGATTTAAATTTTTAGAACCTTAGTGCAAGGACCCATTCGCCCTTGGGAGAATTTTTTCCTATACAGGTGTCTTGGTAAGTTTCTAGGTTCATTTATATCTCTATTTTTTATTTTTCTTTCTATAGTTAAACCTACAATTTGAAATTTTGATACAGTCTCTTCTGAAGATTAAAGAAAGTTATTCTTTTGATGAAATATTGAGGAAATTTGAAAATATTTTTTTCTATTTTAGGATTAGATTATTTCATATATGTGGTCATTTGCTTTAATTTTTACATCATTTCATAATTTAGATAGATTAGTTTTCATTTTACAAACATTAGAAACCATAAAATATCCCAAAACATTAAATAAAAAACCATTTACTAAATCATAAATCTTGGAGAAAGTATAGTTATTTGATCATGTCAGATCTCTTTATACAAGTTAACATATCCTTCAAACCCTTTGGTAGTGATGATTTTGACATGTTAGATGAATCCCTTAAGGACTTCATCTCACAAGGTTCATCCACTAAGGCTTGTCATAACAAACCAACACAAAGGGAAGTTAATGCAGTCGTACTTCAACTTATCCTCTATCCACCCTCGCAACAACCACAAGTCCAAAACAAACATGTGCTTATCCTAGAACCATCTAAAAACAAACCATTACCTCCAAGATCTATCTTAAATTTTGCAAGGCAACTCACTAGTAACAATGTTTCACAACAACCGAGTTATAATACCATTGATCACGCATATAATACAAGGAATTAAAGGCAACCACAAACCATGCCTACTGCATTACAATTACCTTAACCTATTTGCCTAGTGTTGCTCATTTTTCTTTGCATAGTGGAAAGGAGTATAATCTTGTGGAACAACTCAAAAACACTCCTACTAAGATTTATTTATGGGACCTTATTCAAGCTTCACCTAGTTATCATAGCTAAAATGGATTGGAAAACAATAAATATCATGGCTCACAGACCAAACAACCAATGTTTGTTGACTCAACTCAACACAAAATTAATGACTCACTGCAAATAAATGAACTAAACACTATTGAAAAACTTATTCAAATATCCAAGGAAGGAATATCCAAATATTCATCTAAGTTCACAGACTTATTCATAAACATTAGAATTCAACTCACAATTTACTACACAAAGAAAATAAGCATTCACAACAATGAATTAAAACTACAAAATTTGATCCTTCTATTATGATCGATTCTAACTCATACATCATAGTGCAAGGAGGGTCAAAATTTTGAGCCCTTGCAATGTCAAATAAACATATATATAGTTTTTAAGATATAATTGTCATCAAAGTCTTTTCAAATAACTGATTCTTGAAAGAATCAAAATAATCAAGTCTAAAGTATTTATAAAGAAAAACTTAGAGAAAATTAAAGATATTTACTACTGATCCTATTGGGTATGTGAAGTGGCAAGAGTCTCTCCTTTGGCTAACATTTGTTGAGTATTTACCACGCGTACTTAACAATCCTTTAGAGCCATCACAACATCAAGATTATTTGTCTATTATGGGACAGTTACATTTCTCATCCTCAATTTCCAAGTGTCCTTAACAATCCAAATTAGATCAATGTTGCATGTGATTAGTATAGGGGGGTCCTCGTGCCATCACAATGTTGCATAAATTCTGGCTAGCTTATTTAATGTCTCTTTATCAAATGTTTGTTCTCTTGAATAAGTGTCAAATTCTTTGAAGAAAGCATCCTTTAATTCCTCAAATGTGGTTGGCCCTTGGTTATCACCTTTCATTATTGGGCATCCAAAGTCAGTATAATTGTTGGTGAAATTATTGTTCAGGTGGCTACATTCTTTTAGCAATTTTGTTTATTCTAGGAAATTTGATCTTATAACTTCAAGTTTCCATGCTATATTGATTTTCCACATGACAACCTGATTATCTTCTTTATATGAGATAATGTTCTCAGAAGCAGCATTTTCCATGTCTGTTGCAATAGTATCAGTTAATTCATGATCAATCTATAGCCAATGCATTTCCTCCTGCTTATAATTGACCAATTCAGATTTGATTGAATTCCTTAATGCAAAAAAATGATCATACACCTTCCTTAACTTCTCAATCAAACAAAGCCCCTTTTCTTTAATTTCAGGAACCCGACTCTGAACTACTTTCCCATAATAACTATCCTTTTGGATTATGCTCATCATAGCCTTCCCAGCAACTGAAATGGGATCAAAGGAATGACTTTATTGACTCAAAGGTTGAGGAGAGGGATATGTTAAAGTCCTAAGGCAATTTGACAAAAGCTCTATGAATTACTTTAGCTCATCTTTATCTTGTTTATCTTTTTTTGTTCTCTCTACTAACCTTGAGGCTATGACCTAGAAATTATGAATATCTCCATCCCTACTAGGAGGACCCAAGTCTAATTTGGTGACACTATAGTCCATTGTAGTAACTTGGCTAGGATCCCTTTGTATAGAAGGTTGAGCAACCTCCATAATCATATGTCCAGAAGTTTTATCTTCCATTAACCAGGCAATATTTTTCAATTTCTTCACCTTCGAAGTTATCTGCAAAAATTTTCCTATTACATCCTCTTATGGTAAGATGATAGGTATTGTCTTCCTTTTCTTTGAGAGAGAAATTTCTAACCAAGATGGTGTAGATGGAAGAGCATCTCGATTTTGAGATGTCCCAAGTGTGGAGAAATGAAGATTTCTATTGAGAAGGAGATACCTCATTACATTATGTGTGCTCAAAGGGGAAGAAATCAAAGCCTTACACTTATGTAAATCTCCCTCCAGCCTATCTTGAGGCTCCTCAAGTTGTTGAATGTGAGTTTCCTCAACTTCTCTATTAGCCTCATGTTCTTGATTTCTTTCCTCTGATTTCCGCTCAACTTCATTATCTCTTTGTTCTTTGACTATGACATTGGGAAGGGGGCCATCACCACATGTTCATTCTAGTCCTTGACTCTTTTCTAGAGGATCATCCTCATTCCCACTATTTCTTGATAGAGATGTGATTTGCATTTGTGTTGTTGGTGCAAGAGATATTGTGCTTGTATGACTAGCACCTAATTGTTCTCACACTCGCTTCTTCTCTTTCGATGAGGCTTTAGTGGTTTCCCCTTTCTTTTTTGCTAACCAATCTTGTGTCCTTTTCAAGACTATTGAGGTTTTGGGATGAATATCATCAACTTCTACACTATTCCAATCTACATATGGAAAGGGTTGTCTGTATCTATTGGGCATAAGTTGGGCCCACTAAATTCAATTCATCATCATGTATTCCCTTGATATTCCATCCCAACTTAAAGTTGAATATCTAAGCTAAGGAGAGCCTCATCCAATCCCTTTTTCTCACTTCATTCTCATCTACACAATTTGTCCAAAAATCTTCAAGATTAGACACATTATAATAACCAGGACCAAGGCAAAGATGATTCCATAGATAATTTTTGTTGTTGAATGGGAACCTTATTTCATAAGTAGCAAAGGAAAACTTTGCAATGTCTCTTTTTAGGTTAAGGGCGTTAGATTGAGACCTACATTCATAATACCCTAAACTAATTAGGAATGGAATCCCAACCTTCTTTCTATTTGCATATTTTTAGTTTACTTCCTCAACATGTTGACAGACTTCTGTCAGAATGAATTTATCCTCAAAATATCTAGGAAACTTGAGAGGGAAATCATCAAATCCACCAACTCTCAAATAAGTAAATGTTTAAAATTGAATGAAGAGGATACCATACTTGGTAACTAGTTGGAAACCTTTAGGGGACACCCTCTAACTTAGATCACCTTGTAATTCCTTGACCAAATTCATGTTGAACACATCATTTACCCTTGAGAGATTCTTATAACTTTTTTCAAGTTGCAAATAAAGGTAGTAGTCATAGATCTGAATTTTTTCATGAAAATCCTCCACGAGGTTCAAACCAATCCAAGGCCTTGTACAAGACAAGACATAGAAAAGTTAGGATGACATATAAAATGACCTATTAAAAGAAAAACTTCTTATTGTGTCATCCCACCTGTCACTGATTATAGTGGACCAATCTAAATATTGTTGACCAACACATATAACATGTATGAATAAATACATCCATTCCTCAAAGTCATGGGTATTCATACTCCCTTTGACCTTATGCAACAGTACAATGATATATGATATTTCTTCCCTAAAATGTGGTTTAGGCATCTTCTTAGGGAGTTGTGATTTCCCTTTCTTAGGGGGGTCAAACCATTCTTTTATGATGTAATTCTGATAATATCCCTTCTTTTCTAAGAATCGACACTAAGATTAAGTAAAATTGAACTCAGAATATACCTCCCTCTCTGGCAACCTGAAACATTCACTGATGGTGATCCTATCTACAGTTACTAGCAAATGGTTATCTTTAGTGTAGATTTCTCTCGTCTCTAGATTATAATGAGATATGCATTCTAACACAAACTTTGTGCACTGTATTGCTACTGGGAACACAACAACCTAAAGAAGACCAATTTATACTACCCTTTGAGTAATTTGGTCCCTTTTTAGCTTATGAACCTTTTCCCATAAAGCATCTAAATTTATATGCCCTAACCTTGTATCACCTATTTCAGGAAAAGGGCTATCTAGGCCAGCCAAATGCTCATATCCCAAATATTTATATTTCATTTTTTTGGACATTCACTCCAAGAAGAATTCAACAATGCTACATTACAGAAAACAAACTCCAATTTCAAGAGAAAATTTTGGGTATGCCACTTACTTGGTAATTTGTCACCCGCTTTCACTTGAGCTACTTCTTTGAGTGCCAACTATATGTATGTTCTTCTCAATTTCCAAAATTACGCTTTTTGAAAAGAATGATTATGTCTCAAATGATAGCTTAATTCTACACAATCAATTATTTATTTCATCCAATTCAATACTAGGAGCATTTAATGTCTGACACATATGCCCCTTGGTGCCAATATCAGACAACCTTGGTACACTCAATAAAGTCAAATATTTGAATGACTTTTAAAATATAATCATAATCTGAAGAAGTTAGAAAACTTCAGTCATACCTGACAAGATCATATTTCATTCATAAATCTCTTCTCAGTAGGCTCCACTTTGGATGATGTTCTCAACACTTTACCAAAATCAGGTGTGGTTCGAATAGGGACATCAATCCCAACAGAGTTTCTTGAAACCACAAAAACCTGTCTAGTTTCAAAGATAACCTTTTTGAAGAGAACTCCATAAGAAAAATGAATTATAGAACCTACGCATTAGTTGAAAAGGATTGACAATTTTGTAAAATAGCAATGCCAAAAGGAAGATACCTCAAAAGATAAATCAAGTCGATGGAGAGACAAGTTATGACAGTGGGGTTGTGGACCAACAAGGTTTGAAAAACTAACCAAAGCCCTGTTGTGCCCTCAGCACACATGCCCCATTTGGAACGGGGACCCTCCCTTTTCTTCACCTTACTGGGTTGTTTTGTCGCTGCCTCATTTTGCATGCCCCCGTTTTGGTGTCCTAACTGGTCAACACACTTCCAAAGTCTCATCTTGAGTTGACCGTGTTTTATCCCCTCTAATTTTGCTAAGTCTTGGTCCTTTGTGGAGTTTCCTTGGTATTTTGCTCCTGCCAGCAGTCTCGCAACCTGGCAGGCCCACCCTACCGAGTTTCCCTTGCTAGGTTTCCAATATTAGGTGTTTGCCGTCCTAAACGATTGAAGGCTTTCACCTTCCCGTGCCTTGGGACCTGACTTCCTAATTTTTGTCCCTTATGAATTGCATTGAAAGTGGATTTCCTTTGTCCCCGCCAGGCCAAATCTTTTGGACTTCTCTAGCCGGAGTTCCGCGTTGACTTTGTCGTTTCTAACGGCCAACCTACGATGACATTTCGCCCCCCGGACCCCGAACTCCCTTTTTTTGTCGGTTGAAAATGAAAAACTTCGAAGCAGTCACTAGGTCACGTCCTTTCGGCCTCGAGGCCCCGGACCACCCGCCACCATCTGAGAATTTAAACTTACCAACCCTCTTGTCATTCATATAGGCATTAATGGGCATATTAAATGCTAATTAGGGGTATAAATATCAGGTTCGACCTATCATTTTCATATGTCAGGTTGGCCAGAGGAGTTTAGAGAAATTTTTGAGGAGACCAGTTCCTTCGTTGCCCATCGCCTTCATGCTCGTTGCCCTTGTCTATCGATCCTTCGCGGATTTGACAACCTCTTTCACTAGGTTTTTGAGGTAGGTTCGCCATCCACCTTCCCATAAGGTTTTTTTTTATTTTACACTTAAATGATCAATGAACGTGGACTACAAATGCTTTAATTGGGTAAAATAAGATAACACCTAAAAAAGCCATGTGTTGAAATTCTAGAAAAACCTCCTAAACATCCTGTAAGACAAATCCAGAACTCTCCGTTGTTGCCATCGTTCTTCACGCAGGGCATTCGTGCCCTTTGGACCCGTACCCTCCTGTCACCGCCAAAAACTTAGAAAACAATCAAAGCATCCAAATGGTGGGATTCCCTCTCCGGCCCACGACCTCAAACCTCTTTCGGCGGATCATCGTCGGACTTAAACTAAACTTGAAATTCAGCCTCCATATTTGCTTCCCAGGCCCACTCCCACGGGATTTCATCTCCAGGATGCAGCGTTGCTTTCGCCTTTTGAAATGGTGACTATACCCTGTCCACCCAATCCCTAGAGCCCGCCTCACCTTTTGTCGATCAGGATTAAACCAACAAAATGAATTGTTCCCTCATGTCCCTAGGCCCTGGTTTTTGGAGTTCTATCCATATATTTCCATGGTGACTTCATCATTTCACACATTCATTTGATAACATCCTTCCACCTCCCAAGTCTCGAGCCTCCATTTTTCACAAAGACAATCAACAATGAACTTAGGAGTCCTTTCCCTCATCGGGCTCCGTCCACTGGGATTTTTTCCCATCTCAGCCTGCACGAAAAGGGAAAAGTAGGTTTTTCTTTTTGACCCCTGGGGTCCACCATCTTGATCACCTGTGACTTAGCAAAGAAATTTGGAGGCCAATCTCGATGTCAGGTCCGGCCCACCGAGCTACCCCTGCTGAATTTTCGATCAATGACCACCATTTCAAACGGAAAAACACCAACAGCTTCCCACCCCTTGAGACCCAAACACTTCAAAGATAGGAGGCACACTAACCACCCTTTAGCCTCTCAAGTCTCGGACCCCAGAATTTTGTTTCCTTCTGGCTGTTCAAAATGGCTAATCCTTGACAGCTTTCCGGCCTTGTACCTCTGGATGCTCCCAAAGCTTCCCAAATGACCTTCAATTCAAAAACTAATCTCAACCCACGTGCTTAAATTCAACCTTCTCTTACATTGGCCTTTTAAATGATCAAAATTTGAATTCGGGGAAAATTGAATAGCATTCCTACCAGGGAAGTCTGGCCCTCTAGGCCCAGGTTGTCCAAAATCCCTCCAGTAATTGCCAACGATGTCTTAAAATAAAAGTCTGATTTTATGAATGATATTTCATCTAATTGGACTTTTTTAATGGGATTATGACTAACATTCATGTTTTTCATGATTGGTTATGCTCACTGTGCCTTGTTTGCAGGATATATGGAATCGAGTGCAGGACCCTCAGAGGCAATTGCAGAGAAAGATAAAGGGAAGAAAGAGGGCAAGGTTCCTCATGGAAAAGATGACAAAGACTAGATGAAGTTCCAATTCTAGGGAGAGTCATTGTAGTTGAAAATAATCATGGACTAGAAGTAAATAATAGATACCAATATCAGCCATGTCGATGTTGACGAATTCAAGCGGAGGGTCAGGATCCATCCTAAGACCGATAATGCAAGATTAATCAAACAAAGTGGAATTGCTAAGGCTGTGGGTTTTCCTCTGTCCCTTGTAGCCCCTGAATTAGTCATGGCCTATTGGTAGGCATATCAGCCAGAGACACAGACCATAGTTGACAGAGATGGAAACATCCTTGCTGATATGTCGGTCGAAGCGATAACAAATACTTTCTACATCCCTACCTTCAAAACAATGGAAATTCCAACCTTCACAGAGTGTAAGGTAGCATGGGATGAAGACCCCACTGGTTGTAAGAAGCTTATAAACCAATATTGGATTAAAGAGAAAATGGGTAGCACCGCAAAGGTTCCTCAGGAGATCTTCCGCAGTGACTTCCACGATGACTACTATGACTTGGTGACTCTATTGAGTAGGGTGATGGACCTCCCCATTGCCACATATTTTTAGGAGTGGATGGCATATTTTTTAGACCAGATCCTCCATGGGTGGAGGATGTTACCACAAAAGTCTCATTCTACTAGGGAGGAATAATAAGTGATTTCTTCCATGAGCAATACATGAATGTCAAGAAGACCTCCTATCTTGTTTACTCACCAGCCGAGTGGAGGCAGTACAGTGCATTGTTTGTGGCACCTGATGAGGAACCGGGTCGTGCGTTGAAGGTTTATGACAAATATCCCCAGGTACAGTTTAGGAACTTTAAGGAGTATTGCAGAGTGAATGACGCCTTCATGGGTCACATTATTAGGTTGCTTGGAGGGGATTTTGAAAGAAGCGTCTCTCATAGTGCTTGGTTATTCTTGAAACAATACGCTTTCATGTTCATCCAGTACCCCAAGTTTACCTACATTCATGCCCAGGCTTACACAGAAAGGTTGAATGAGCTGCCCCGCTACCCCAATGATTGGATCATGTTGTTAGAACTCTCTCGGCAGTTGCAGCATGTGCATTCAATCCTCAGCAGAAAACATTTGGTAGGGATCCCCTATCCCTTAACTTTTGGTCAGGGAATGTACAAATTGCAGACCTCCCAGTGTGTTGGGAATTCAGAGAAGGAATTAGCAGAATATCATTTCCAATTGCACACTACTTGCCCATCGATGGATCCATATGGGAATGTAAGGAAAACACTAGGACAAATATACGCCCATTTGCACCATATAGAAGATTTATGGGAAAATTTCCAAGATGATAAGGAGGTATTAGCAAGGCATTACATATGGATGACTGCATACTTTGTAAAAAGGGTGGATATCCTTCCTATACCTGACCAGGTTAAAGAGGATGAAAGCACCGTCATGCACCAAAGGTATAATGCAGTCGCTAACTTGCCATGGCCAGCAACAGATTGGGATGAACAAGAGGTTGATGACCTCAATATTATAACCAAGCCCATCAAGGTTCACACTAAAGAATGGGTTGATGGACAGGTGGCCCGATTAAAGCAACAAGGGGTGATACTGACATATGAAGGGCTCAAGAGTGAGCTTAGTGCTATAGAAGATGTTTTTGTTGCAACCTCAATAGGAGAGACCTCCAAATATCCATCGCTTATGAGATCTAAGAAGAGGAAATTGGTCCAAGCGAAGTAGCAGCCAAACCCAAAGGTGTATTCAAGGAAAGATTCAGAGAGTTTTCCCTCAAAGAAGCATAAAAGGATAGGAAGCATTGCAGGACTTCCTGCAATTCAGGAGGATTCCCTTTGTAAAGGTGAGGAAGGGAAAATAGATCAGCCAAAATCACCTCCACTGTCCCTATTTCTACCGCTCTTCCATCAATTTCTCAAGCCATGATTGCCACATCCCCACCTACGGTGGACATCTCAATACATCTCGCCTCCTCTCTACCAACTGGGCCTATGATATTGGTTGACTCCTCCTCTGCCACAACTTCTCCACTTTCCTCTACCTCCATATCACCCACTGCATCACTTCCACTAGTAGTAGCGACAATACCAATGCCCGCACTCATATTGCTAGAGGGTTTCTCACGACACATGTAGAGTTCCCCCTCTAAGATTTCCTAAATATTTTTGGATCCCACCATCCAAGTTACCTTGGCATAGGTCCTCGCCAGTGCTCTACCCTCGAAACCTCCAATGGGACCACCAGTAATGGAAGCCACAATGCTAATCTCTGAGGAATGGGAGAAGTGAGAGACAGAGACTACAAAAGCATTTTAGGAGGAAGTAGATGAGTACCACAAACACCTAGAATATGAACATAGGAAAATTGACAAGGTGATTTATGAAGAGGAAGAAATAGGATCTTCCCAGCGTGGAGATGAAAGTGATCCTAGTACTAAAATCAGACAAACATTTGATAATGATTTCGAGGAGGAAATGGCCCAAAAATTGAAAGATGTCGGGGAAGACATAGAAAATGAGGAACTTCCTACGAGGGAACAACAGGAGGATGTGTCACCTCCTCACAAAGAAGAGAATGTGGAGGAAGACAAACATGAGGGTGATGGTCAGACTATCAAAAGCCTCGAAACTAAAAATCCTGAGGAGCATGGACATGAGGATGAGCATGAGGACAAAGGGGAGGAGGAGGCGGAAAGGGAAGATAGTCCCAATGAGCACCTTCCCACCAAGTCCCTGATCAGGCACATAACATTCACCCAGGATTCTGATGAGGAAAAAGAAGATACAAAGGTAGAAGAAGAGGCTCCTAAGGACAAGGAGATTGAAATTAGAAAGGGCGAAGAATAAGGTGATCGTGAACCACCTAGAGAAAAGGCTCAGATGCCCGAATGCCTAGAAAAATAACTTGAAAAGAGAGCTCCCGCCCTGTGCAGTCCGAGAATGAGAATAAAAGCCATCCTAGCCAGGGCACAGTTCACTACCAAAAGGGAGAAGAAGTGCAAGGTCAGATCCAAAGTAACAATGGATGTTTCTAGATCTAGGACCATCCAAATGGCTACGCCCATAGTAGGAGAAGAGGGGGTAAGTTATAATATTTCTACTATTGACCTAGTAATAGCTACAAGGAAACAAAAAGTGGAACACCTCCAGGAGTTTGTCGCTACCGTGGTGCATCTTATACAACAAGACAAAGTTTCAAAGGAGGAGCTTAAAGCATAGGTAGTTGATCTAATAGCGTAAATATAGCAATGGTCTTCAGCGGAAGAAGCACCTACCACATCCACAGCTCCACCACAACTATTGTCTAAGGAACAAGTTGATAAGCTAGAAAGGAGGAGGAATTTAGATAGGACTACATAAAGTTGGTTCCAGCAAGTTCTATACATCAAAAACATGGGCATCAGTCGAGTTGTCAGGATAGCCAACAAATTCTTGGACTTACAATAGTCTCTTGAGAGCACAAGGAAGCTCTGCTCTAACTTCCCAATGAGGTATGAGTCTACCTATCCAAAGATCAAGGCTATTCTCAAGCTACCAAGCGCGACATGGGAAAAGGATCTTGCATTCAACAGGGATGATCACTGGCTCATGGATGTGTGGAAGTGGGACTTTGAGTACCAAAAAGAAAGATTGGAACAGGTGATCGATAAAGTGGATCCAGATATTGAATGGGTCAAAGAGATTAGAGAAAATTGTGCCCAATACTTGAAGTTAATGACAGGCTATGAGATGCATGTCGTACAAATGGACCCAGATAAGATAATGCCTCACTTCCAGAAGAGGATGGAGGATGGGATGTCGGTGGAAATAACCACAGATTTCATGATTTTTTCCACCCAGGCCTTCGCCCAATCAAAGTTGTTTCAGGAACACACTATTAAATATGAAGAGGACTGGGAAAAGCTCACTGAGTAATCCAAAGAATGGAGTTATCAACTGCTGCGATCTGAAATCATAAATGTTGATAAACTCCAGCCATTAATTTTGAAGTTCATAGAGTATACAGCCTTGAAGAAACAAGAACGCAACCTTCCTTGAAGAAGCAAGAAGGCAACCCTATTATTAATGAAGACTTCCTGACAGAGTAGTTGCAGTAAAAAGGGCAATCAGTAAAAAAACAAAATGCTACAATGTTGTCTCTAGAGGACAAAATACGGATAAGGATAAGGTTGTATTTTAAATTGTAATATATTGGGGGGTGGGTAGAACCCTAAGTTGTGAATCTTGGCCACACAATGAGATTAAATCCTAGCCATTCATTCTACTTTTTGGACACTATAAATAGGGGGTCTCCTCTCATTTTCAAGAGAGTTGAGTTGTTGTAATGGCATACTGCAAAAATTTCTAATGAAAATACATTGACTTGGTGCATTTTTTGAGTTTCTTTACATGTTTCATGATTCAATCTCCCATTATTGGATGTTTTAGTTAGATTTCATTGTTTCTTTAGTTGGTTTTAAATTGTTTAGATAGGTTTTGGTAATGTTGTTCTGTGATTGTAGAAATTTTTGTTGTGTTGATGCCTTCCAGTCCATACTTTTTTCCATTTCCTACTATAAATGGTCTTGTAAAGTTAGTCTGGGCTGAAACTTTAAACTGCTCTAAATCTTCATCTTTATTCATGCATATATGTGGTGGATGAATGGTGAAAAATCTACAAATCTTAGAAGATAGCACAAGTTTCATGAGACTATAATTGTTTCTGGTTAAGTGAGATTTTGTTTGAAGGGAGTTGTCTGTAATAGAACTTCCATGATCACTATTCATAGTTAGTTGCAGATCTAGGAACATTCCCTCTTCCCTACTCTTTTTTATTTATTTTTAGAAACAACCTATGCTAAGGTTCATTGCACATTGTAAAGCAAAAACTTAAGAAAATACTAAAGTTTTAGATTATTGTTTGAACCTACGGAAAAGTGCACCTTAACTCCCATCTCAGGAACTTCAGATTTTAAGATCCAATTCGCATCAAGCTACATAAGTCTACCATGTGGTTACTAGAAAAATCACATCAAATATCAACTAAGGAATTCCATGCAAGTCATGACCTGACACTCGAGAGACCTTGGGGTGATTTTCAGCAACTTGTTGTTGGAAGTCTCCTTTCAAGAGAGGTAATGCATCTACACACTGCCTGTGTTGAGAAAGTGTGCAAAAACACCCATCAACAGAACTAGCGCTATAAGGAGGGCCTTGTGAAGTTGGATAGAATTGGATCATTCTCCCCTGAAAGATTTTAGAGAATTATAAGGTCAACACCAAACAAAGGGGAACTTCAAGAGCTGCAGCCTCCCACCTGGGCTAAACGAACTAAGGGAGGAGACTCTACTTCTTCCTCTTCCTTCGTCCCATTCACTTCCCTTCCACCCTCACCTCCATTCACCTCTTATCCATCCTCCACCCAACCATACCAAACTACTTTTCCACCTCTCATCTCCGACAGCCAGGGAGTTGTCTCTCTCCTGACCCTTCAAGTTCAGGGTGCAGTCCAAATAGTTGTAGCCTAGGTACAGTACAGTCCCAGGCTATTTTCTTACAGCAGGTGTAGCCCCAGATTTTTGTCCATCAACAACAGATACCACCTCCACCTCTCATCATGGCTTGATTGTCACAAAATCCTTCATCTTCAATTCCTATCACAACATACCCAAGAATCCAGAGGGCTTCTGTTCAAAATTCAATCCTCGTGACTCGCAAAGGACGGTGGAAGAACACATTAAGATATTTTAAACAACAATTACAGATATGCAAATCGGTCATGAAGACATGGAATTCCACCTCTTTCCATACTCGTTGGGGGAGGAATCTTTTTACTAGTATATCAATTTGTCGAGAGTGTCCATTAGTCATGGGACCTCATGAAGAATGCTTTCTTTCAAAAGTATAATATTCTGATCAGCCCTTCAGAGCTATACAAATAGTTTATGTCTGTTTGGAGGGAAATTAATGAACCCATTGGCTCTTTTAATGATCACTTCCATTAAGCCTTCATGAGACTTCAGGATCCATACGTACACAACGACATTACAGCCCTACCCATATACTATGCAACATGGATAATCTCACATCCGCGTTGGTGAAAAGGATGAATCAGCCACCTGCCATGCTAGTGGCTGCTTATGTCGAAGCTGTTAAGGCTAGTGCAGACTTGGGGTAGAATATCTCTGGTCTACTACCCTCCTTGGGACCGGTATCTCATCTGATGTAGGTTCAAGGGCTTAATCAAGCATTCTCCCATCATACCCCTCTTATGAACCAGGTGTCTCAATTTCCCATCATCTCGCACCCTAGATAGCTAATGAATTATGCTCCCCCATGCCTTCTTATTTGCAACCTCAATGACAACAAAGCTATCCTCAGGCTCCCCAACAACAACATACTCTCAGCAACCACAAGTTCCATTGTACTTATCGGGGATAGAATTTCCCCCTGCACATCAAAACCAACTAGCTGCCCCTCCTGTCTTTCTCCAAAATCAAGTGTCGTAGCTGAGCAATAGTGAGAAATACAAATTAGAAGAGCTAATAGAAATGATAAAGAAAATGTCCATGGAGGTGACACACTTGAGAAATCAAAATAATCAACTGCAAACTTCCCAATGTAGCCTCAAAGCTAACCTCAATCGGGATGGTAGAGACAACAGAGACGGTAGGGATAACCATGAAGCCAGCACCTCTTTTGGACAAAATTATGATAGAGGACAAAATTCAAATTAGAGATTTGAGAGGAGACCTTCTTAGAGGTAGAATCGCACATGGAATATGAGGCCCAATAATGGAGGTGTCCCTACTCCTCTTGATCAACCTACCAATAATGAAAATAAGACCAATGGAGTGTATCTCGTCGAGGTAGCATTGTCTAAATGGTGTCGGATTCACAAGACTAGTAGGCACTCTAAGTTGGATTGTCCTAAATTCCAAACAGCTGCCAAAATCTTTCAAGTGGAGGTCCAAAATGTTGTTGATAGTGTTGGTTGCAGGGACATAGTCCCATCTGAGCCTTATAACTCTTCCTTCCTCATGGTCAATCAAGCTCCCTTTCCATGAAGCGACTACAATGAACTCAAGATCAAGGTCTCCCCTGTTAAGAGTGAAGAAGTGTAAGAGGTAAGTAATGAGAAAACCTTGGCTCGACTTTTTGATTTAGTAGATAATGGTCTGGTAGATGACGAAGAACATGTAGACAAAGTTCATATGTTTCACCAAAGGTCAACTCCCTACTTCCTTAGGAATAAGCAAGCGGGTGGACCCTTTACAACTTCTACCCCACCAAATAATTTTAGTACCCCGCCCGATCTGAATGCTAGCAATAACCTCAAGCTTCCCCATGTGCCCACCCAATACTTCAGCAAAGACAGGTCACAGAATCTGCTTCAAAATCAAGGACAAAGATAGCCTCAAGGTCAACCCCAAGACCAACCAAGTCAAACACAGACCCAGCCCGCTAGTTCGGCCATGGGTTGGGCCTTCGATTTTGAAATTGAGCAAATGGTCGAATATGTAGCGGAGGAGTTCAAGAAGGTGAAAATTAGTTTGTCTACCTTCGAACTACTCAAAGTCCCTATTGTATGGCATGCCTTCTTTAGGGTAATTAATGGAACCTCATCATCTAAAGAAACACAGGAGGCATCAGCCAAAAGAGTCACCTTTGAAGAACCTATACAGGAGCCTACAATTTAGGACATCACCAAGAAAAGGAGGGATGTTCCCTCAATTCAGTCCATAAACAAACAGCCAACAAAAGAATTGCATCTGGATAATAGCCAAGCCACCAAGGATCAGCCTTTTGGGAAAACTAAAGATAGGATCGGTGACAAGAACAAATCCCAAGTGGCTCAGGTGGACACGCTTATGGGCCTCTTTCAAGGAAAACTAGAAACACCACCTTTCCTCACCACCATCCAGATATTCGGGAAGAATTTGCAAAATTACCTCATTGACTCCGGAGCATTAGCCAACGTCATGCCCTTGGCTATATGTAAGGCCCTTGGGATTACTCCCACGCCTTCAAAGAAAAAGGTGACTCAACTAGAAAAAACCAAGGTAAACATTGTGTGAGAAATGAATCGAATCCCCATGCAAATTTTTGCGGACCCAAGGGTGTAGTAGGTTATTGACATCCAGGTTGCAGATATCCCTGACACATACGGAATCATTCTAGGTTAGGATTTCACCTGTGCATTGAACGGGTATGTTGTGATGGACTTTTCTCATATGTGGCTACCATGGAAGGGACTTCCAAACCAGATCTGCATCGATCGAGAGCAACACATGCAAATTCATCATCACTGAATACAACAACTTGAATGAGGTGTTGTTTGCTAAAACAGAGTTACGAAACTATTGTCCCTTTGCATATCAAGAAGAAGTTGAAACTCGAGAAGAAGGAATGGTTGCAGAAGTCCTCTTGGTGCAATGCAGCCCTCCAATCAATTTAGCTCATGCGCCTCAAAGCACGGAGATGTTAGTAGAGGTCGATGATGAGGAATCCCCGGAAGATGGTACTTTGGGAATGTTAGATGGATTCCAGAATTTTATGGAGAAGTGCATAAAAAACCAGCTCAGCTTGGGTATAAGAATGAATTTCTAAGAGCTCCTACTCCTGAATTGGTGTAGGTTGCATGATGTCACTCATTCTAAATTCGAGTGTTGCATGTGCCAAATGGCGGTAGAACATGTCAAGAAATTAGTCATTCCTGAGAAGGAGAAGCCATCGGGGCAGCCCACCCTTCATCATACTGAACTGACACCTACTACAGAGATCAAGGATGTCAACCCACAACTTAAAGGTGGTGATAGTCTCAGTGGCCCTGGCGTCAAAGAGCTATCCAAATTTTGGACATTGTGTTTCGACGGATCTAAATCAAAGTAGGGAGTTGGCATCGGATTTGAGCTAATCAGCCCTATGGGTAATTCTTATTTTGTTGCCCATCGACTTCAATTTTATTGCACCAATAATGTAGCAAAATACGAGGCTTTAGTCCATGGTCTTTTGATGGCCTTGAAGAAAAATGTTAAAATGCTACAAGTTTTTGGTGATTCTCAGCTAGTTGTCAAACAAGTTAGGAAGTTGTATTCTTTCCACGACAGAAGACTAGAAAACTATAGGCATAGGTTCTAAAATCTTTTAGAAGGACTAGACGCATTCAATATACAGCTGATCCCTCGTGCTCAAAACTACACGGCTGATGCTTTGGCTCAAGCAGCCAGCACGCTGCAACATTTATCCTTATTAGGCCTCAAGAAGTTTACCGTTGATTTGACATCCACACCTTCAGTTCTAGATAATGTCACTCATTTTCAAGTCTTCAATGATGATAAGCACATCCTTGAATTTATCACGAGCACCAATGTCTTTGCCACCTAAATAATTGATGAAGTTGATCTAGAAGAGGCCAAATTGGATATAGAAGGGGTAATCAACCTGAAGACCAACACGATTCCCCAGGGGATGGTTCACCTTGAACACATATTTGATTTGGATAAAATCAGAGATTAGGATCAAAAAATGAAGAAGGAAGCCATAAGCAATGAGTGCGATGCTCACATCCTCAGGACTACTGAAGAGATGAAAAATGTTTTTATTGGAAAAGTATGTACTGCAGAAGAAAAGAAAGGAATTGTGGATTCCTTACGGAAGTATCATGATGTGGTGGCATGGAGCTATGAAGACCTTAAGACTTATGACATCTCCATCATCACACACACCATTCCCCTCAATACAGAAGTGAGGCCATTCTGCCAATGGAAACATCCTATTAACTCCTTGTTGGAGCCCATTATTTACAAAGAGGTACAGAAGCTACTTTTAGCAAGGATTACCTTCCTGGTTAGACATACCACATGGGTGGCCAACTTGGTCACTGTCAAAAAAAAAATGGAGAAATTAGATTGTGTGTAGACTTCTGCAATTTGAACCGAGCTCCGGAGAAAGATAACTACCCAGTGCCTTCATTGGACAAGGTGTTGCAAATCGTCAACGGCTCCCAAATGATGTCTTTCCTTGACATGTACTCTGGATACAACCAAGTTATGGTGCAATATGAAGATCGCCATAAGACAGCATTCACCACCAAGTGGGGAACCTTTGCCTACAGAAGGATGCCCTTCGGACTCATCAATGTTTGCGCAACCTTTCAGTGCGCCATAGATATTGCCTTCAAGGACCTAATTGGAAAGTGCATAATCATCTACATGGATGATTTGACTATGTTCTCTAAGAAATGGAAAGATCATGTCTCTGATTTATGCAAGGTGTTTCAAAGGTGTAGGGAGTTTGGAGTCTCCCTTAATCCGAAGAAGTGCATCTTTGGAGTGACTAAAGGGACATTGCTAGGGAATATCATTTCAGAGTAGGGAATATCTATAGACCCTGAACGTATCCAATCCTTGCTAAAGATTTTGCCGTCAGGCAGCAAAAAAGAATTAAAATCTTTCTTCAGAAAGATCAACTTCGTCAGGAAATTTATCACAGGCTTTGCTGAGATTGTCAAATCGCTCAATACCATGCTAAAGAAAGATACCAAGATTGAGTGGACCCCCGAAGTGAAATAGGATTTTGAAGAAATAAAGCAAGCCATTATTGAGGCACCTATACTCATCAGCCCTGACTATATGAAGTCATTCTATATTTATTCATTTGCTTTAGAATATTCCTGCGCTAGTATCCTAAATCAGAAAGATGAAGGGGGAATGAGCACCCAATCACCTTCATGAGTGCGCCACTGAAAGATGTCGAATTATGCTACCACAACATAGAAAAACAAGCGTACACCCTCTTTAGGGGAGTGAAGAAATTTAGACATTACATCCTCCATAATAAGGTGTTCGCCATTGTCCCTGACCCAAGAGTGAAAATGTTGCTCATGCAAAATGAATTAGGAAAACGAAGGGCCAAATGGGTCACATTGCTCCAAGAGTACGATATGGAAATCCAATTGATGAGGCTGGTGAGAGGGTAGGCACTTACCCGAATGATCACTGAAGTAGTAGTAGAGGTAGGACCTGAACTCACAATGCAATAATACCAGCTCGAAGATGTTTCTCCAGGAGAATGGTATGAGGACATCATCTATTATTTGTTGAACCACAAGTGTCCACCTCAATTACAAGGGGTCCAAAAACATGCTCTCAGGCTGAAAAGCAGTAGTTACATGTTGCAAGGGTCCATTTTATACAAGAAAAATCATGAATGCATCTACCTAAGATGTCTTGGCAAGGAAGAAGCAGATCAAGTTCTGAAGGAGTTTCATGACAAGTTTGGCACTGGTCATTGGTCTGGGCCTTCCACTACACATCAGATACTATGAGCGGGGTATTATTGGCTGACAATCTTCAAGGATGCTCATGGCCATGTTCACTTGTGTCATACATGTCAGACCGCCGCTACCAAGGAGAAGAATGTTGTTTTCCCACTGCAGCTTGTTTTAGAGGTGAGGCCATTCACGTAATGGGGTCTCAATTTCATTGGTTTGGTAAGCCCTCCATCATCTGCAAGACACAAGTACATTCTTACCGCTACTGATTACTGCACTAGATGGATAGAAGCAATTGCATGTAGGCAATGCACAGCTGAGGTAGTTACAATTTTTTTGGAAAGTTTCATTTCAAATCACTTTGGTTGTCCTTATGCATTGGTGTGTGATAATGGACCTGCATTTGCTTCATTAAAATTTGTTGGTTGGGCTTTTGATTACAGGATTGCCCTTAAATTTTCATCTAATTACTACCCCCAAGGCAATGGCCTTGCTGAATCCACAAACAAGAACCTAATCATAATGATCAAGAAACTGCTTGATAGAAATCTCAAGGACTGGCATACCCAGCTCTGATTCACCCTTTAGGTAGACCACACCCACCATAAGGTTTCCCTTGGCAATTCCCCATTCCACCTTGTTTACGGCTTAGAGCCTATATTTCCTATCCACCTGAAGATTCCCACTCTCTAGTTTATTAACAAATTTTATGAAGGGGGAGACCATAGAGAAGCTCGGTTAGCTGAGCTCTTGCATTTAGAAGAAGTTTAGAATTGTAGATTGAGTCTTGTACTGGGACAAGGCCCATGGAAAGAAAGGGGGACACAACAAATTTGACAAGTTTTGGCTTGGCCCCTTTCAAATAGATGAAATTTTGGGAAACAATGCTTTCCGCCTAAAGACCTTAACTGGTGAAGAGGTCTCGTTGTCGGTCAATGAGCAGCACCTAAAGCATTACTTATAAGCCTGAGCTCTGTCAGGCTTTTCCATGTAAATATTTTGCATAAGTTAGAGTAGGTTTCCTTTTGGTTTTCTTGTGTTTTGTTGTTCTGCATCGCTCTATTTTGTTGGCCTCTCGACTATTTTGTTTTAGAGAGGGTGTTCTTCGTCCTATTGTGGTGGTCATGCTTGTTCGACAAACAATTCACTTTATTGTTCGTCCTTAGTGTTCTTCGGCTAAACACTCATTCTGGACTATTGGTCCTTAAAATCTGCCTAGGAATGATTTCCTCATTTGAACTCTGCCTTAGAACTTGACCCTTGGTTGGATCTTTTTACGCACATCTCAGATCCTGCACAAAATGCATGTTAATTATTTCCAAAGGATTGTACAATCGCTACTCTGATACCCTAGTAAGTGAAAAATCTTAAGTCTACTCCAATGGCCATCGTGGTTCCCAAACCCATTGTAGGCTTCAGTACTTACACAATTGAGCAAAAGATAAGTGAGAAAAGGAAATTTTAAAAGAAAGAAAGGAAAGAAAATAATGAAATCAAGCGACCGTATGAGTGTGCAGGTAACTCTACCAGGGCTATGGATGTTCGGCTGGTAGTAGAGCAATATCTATGGGAACATAGCGAGAACTCTGTCAGGGCTATGGATGCCTGACTGGTAGTGGGGCAATTTCCAGATTACTTTTGGTGTTGGATGGTTTATGCAGCTTGCTTGGTTGGATTAGCAACCATTGATCACAGTTTCGGCAGAAAGGAATAAATTCATTACACACACTTCTGGGATGTCTTGTGGATTGACCCAACTAAGGACCCTGTTCTCCTAGTTCGTGTTTGGATATTGGCCCCTAGTCTACAAAACTAGAGATTCTAGGTTCAAAATGAGTACTTATCCTTAGAATGCTCGGGAGAATTTCCCAGCGAGTCGCCATTTGTTGTGCCCTCAGCACACACGCTTCATTTGGAATGGGTACCCTCCCTTTTCTCTACCTTAACAGGTCATTTTTTTCTGCCTCATTTTTTGTGCCCCCGTTTTGGTGTCCTAATTGGTCAATGCACTCCCAAAGTCTCATCTTGAGTTGACCATGTTTTATCCCCTCCAATTTCGCTAAGTCCTAGTCCTTTGCGGAGTTTCCTTTGCAGTTTTCTCCTGCCAGTATCCTCACAACCTAGCGGGCCCGCCCTGGCAGGTTTCCCTTGTCTAGTTTCCATTGGGTGTTCACCATCCTAAATGGCTGAAAGCTTTTGCCTTCCCGTGCCCCAGGACCCAGCTTCCTGATTTTCGTTGCTTATGAATTGTGTTGAAAGTGGACTGCCTTTGTCCTACCAGGCCCGATCTTCCAAACTTCTCTGCCTGGAGTTCCGCGTTGACTTCATCGTTTCTGACAGCCAACCTACGACAACATTCCGCCCCTTAGACCCCGGACTCCCTTTTCTCATTTGTTGAAAATGACAAACTTTGAAGTGGCCACCAAGTCACATCCTTTCGGCCTCTGGGCCCCGAACCTCCCACCACCATTTGAGAATTTAAACTTACCAACCCTCTTATCATCCATATAGGAATTAATGGGTGTATTAAATGATAATTAGGGGTATAAATATCTTATTTGACCTATATTTTTCATATGTTAGGTTGGCCAAAGGAGTTCATAGCAATTTTTGAGGAGACCAGTGCCTTCATCACTCATCGCCCTCGCACCCGTTGCCCTCATTTGTCAATCCTTCACAGATTTGACAACCTCTTTCACTAGGTTTTTGAGGCGGGTTCGCCGTCCACCTTCCCATAAGGTTTTTTTGTGATTTTACACTTAAACGATGACTGAACGTGGGCTACAAATACTTTAATTGGGTAAAACAAGATAACACCTAAAAAACCCATGTGTTGAAATTCTAGAAAAATCTCCTCAACATCCTCTAAGACAAATCTGGAACTCTCCCTTGTCGTTGTTGTTCTTCATGTAGGGAATTCGTGCCCTTCAGACCCGTGCCCTCTCATCAAAGTTGAAAACTTAGAAAACAATCAAACCGTCCAAACAGCGAGATTCCCTCTCAGGCCCACGACCTCGGACCTCCTTCGGTGGATCACCGTCGGACTTAAACTAAACTTGAAATTCGGCCTCCATCTCTACTTCTCGGGCCCACTCTCATGGGATTCCATCCCCAGGATGCGACATTGCTTTCACCTTTTGAAACAGTGACTCTGCCCCATCCACCCGAGCCCTAGAGCCCGCCTCACCTTTTGTCGATCGAGGTTAAACCAACAAAATGAATTGTTCCCTCATGTCCCTAGGCCCCGGTTCATGGAGTTTTGTCTGTGGATTTCTGTGGTGACTTCATCATTTCAAATGTCTGTATGGTAACATCCTTCTACCTCCCAGGTCCCGAGCCTCCATTTTCCACAAAGACAATCAACAATGAACTTAGGAGACCTTGCCCTCATCGGGCTCCTTCCACCAGGATTCTGTCCCATCTCAACTGGCACAAAAAGGGAAAATTAGGTCCATCTTTCTGACCCCCGAGGTCTGTCGTCCTAATCGCCTATGACTTATCAAAGAAATTTGGAGGCCAATCTCGATGTCAGGTCCGGCCCACCAGGCCACCCCCACTAGATTTTCATTCAATGACTATCGTTTCAAATGAAAAAACACCATCAGCTTCCTGCCCCTTGAGGCCTGAACACTTAGAAGTTAGGAGGCACACTGACTGACCTTCAGCCTCCCGAGTCTCGGACCCCAGAATTTTGACCTTGGAATTTTGTTTCCTTCTAGCTATTCAAAATGGCTAAGCCCTGACAGCTTTTCGGCCTTGTACCTCTGGATGCTCCCAAAGCAGCCCAAATGACCTTCAATTCAAAAAATAATGTCAACCCATGTGCTTAAATTTAACCTTCTCCTACATTGGCCTTTTAAACAATCAAATTTTGAACCTAGGGAAAACCACCAAGGTTGCCCCACTCTGTTCACCCTTTGAATAGCATTCCTGCCAGGGAAGTCTGGCCCTCTAGGCCCGAGTCGTCCAAAATCCCTCTAGTAATTGCAAACGATGTCTTAAAGTAAAAGTCTAATTTTATGAATGATATATCATCTAATTGGACTTTTTTTATGGGATTATGACTAACATTCATGTTTTCATAATTGATTATGATCATTGTGCCTTGTTTGCAGGATATATGGAATCGAGTGCAGGACCCTCAGGGGCAGTTACAGAGAAAGAAAAAGGGAAGAAAGCGAGCAAGGTTCCTCATGGAAAAGACTACAAAGACCAAATGAAGTTCCAATTCTAGGGAGAGCCGTTGTAGTTGAAAATCATCACGGACTGGAAGGAAATAACAGATACCAATATCGGCCATGTCGATGTTCATGAATTGAAGCGGAGGGTTAGGATCCATCCTAAGACCGTAATGCAAGATTAATTAGACAAAGTGAAATTGCTAAGGCTGTGGGTTTTCCTCTGTCTCTTGTAGCCCCTGAATTAGTCATGGTCTGTCGGCAAGCATATTA
This sequence comes from Sequoia sempervirens, assembly GCA_007258455.2. Lineage (NCBI taxonomy): Eukaryota > Viridiplantae > Streptophyta > Pinopsida > Cupressales > Cupressaceae > Sequoia > Sequoia sempervirens. The sequence goes on along the minus strand of VDFB02193867.1, from coordinate 83,300,283 downwards.
GCTAGAGACACGCACCATAGTTGAAAGAGATGGAAACATCCTTGTTGATATGTCAGCTGAAGCGATAACAAATACTTTCCACATCCCTACCTTCGAAACAATGGAAATGCCAACCATCACAGAATGTAAGGCAGCATGGGACGAAGACCCCATTGGCTGTAAGAAGCTTATAAACTTCTCCTCTGCCACAACTTCTCTGCTTCTGCCTCCATGTTTCCCACTGCATTGCTTCCACTGGTAGCAACGACAATAGAAATTCCCACACTCACATTGCCATAGGCTTTCTTGTGGCACATGCAAAGTGCCCCCTTTGAGATTTCCCAAATATTTTTGGATCCCACCATCCAAGCTACCTTGGTGCAGGTCGTTGCTAGTGCTCCACCCTCAAAACCTCCAATGGGACCAACACCAATGGAAGCCACAATACTAATCTCCAAGGAATGGGAGAAGCGGGAGATGGAGACTACAAAAGCATTGGAGGAGGAAGTAGACAAGTACCACAAACACCCAGAATATGAACACAGGAAAATTAACAGGGTGATTTATGAAGAGGAAGAAATAGGATCTTTTGAGAGTGGTGACAAAAGAGATCCTGGAACTAAAATCGTACAAACATTTGATGATGATTTCAAGGAGGAAATGGCCAAGAAATTAAAAGATGTCAGGGAAGAAGTGGAAAGGACTCCTCCCAGAGAAGAAGGGCAAGAAGGTGACAGGACAGTGGAAAATGTGGAACTTCCTACAATGGAACAATAGGAGGATGTGTCACCTCCTCACAAAGAAGAAGAGAATGTGGAGGAAGACAAACATGAGGGTGATGGTCAGACTGTCAAAATCCTTGAAACTAAAAATCTCGAGGAGCACAGAAATGAGGATGAGCATGATGACAAAGGGGAGGAGGAGGCTAAAAGGGAAGATAATCCCAATGAGCACCTGCCCACCAAGTCCCCGATCAAGTACATAACATTCACCTAGGATTCTGATGAGGACAAAGAAGATACAAAGGTGGAAGAAGAGGCTCCTAAGGAGAAGGAGATTGAAATCAGAAAGGGTGAAGAAGAAGGTGATCGTGAACCACCTAGAGAAAATGCTCAGATGCTCGAATGGTTGGAAAAACAACTTGAAAAGAGGGCTCCCACCTCGAGCAGTCCGAGAACGAGACTAAAATCCATCCTAACTAGGGCACAGGTCACTACCAAAAGGGAGAAGAAGCCCAAGGTTAGATCCAAAGTAGCAATGGATGTTTCTAGATCTAGGACCATCCAAGTGGCTATGCCTATAGTAGGAGAAGAGGGGGTAAGTTATAATATTTCTACTATTGACTTGGGAACAGCTACAAGGAAACAGAAAGTGGAACACCTCTAGGAGTCTGTCGCTACTGTGGTGCATCTTATGCAGCAAGACAAAGTTTCAAAGGAGGAGCTTAAAGCACAGGTAGCTGATCTAATAGTGTACATCTAGCAATGGTCTTTAACGGAAGAAGCACCTACCACATCCACGGCTTCACCACAACTATTGTCTAAGGAATAGGTTGATAAGCTAGAAAGGAGGAGGAATTTAGATAGGACTATAGAAAGTTGGTTCCAACAAGTTCTATACGTTGGAAACATGGGCATCAGCTGGGTTGTCAGGATAGCCAACGAGTTCTTGGACTTACAATAGTCTCTTGAGAGCACAAGGAAGCTCTACTCTAACTTCCCAATGAGGTATGAGTCTACCTATCCAAAGATCGAGGCTATTCTCAAGTTGACAAGCGTGACATGGGAAAAGGAGCTCACGTTCAAGAGGGATGATCACTAGCTCATGGATGTGTGGAAGCGGGACTTTGAATACTGAAAAGAAAGATTGGAATAGGTGATTGATAAAGTGGATCTAGATATTGAATGGGTCAAAGAGATTAGGGCAGATTATGCCCAATACTTGAAGCTAATGACAAGCTATGAGATGCCCATCATACAAATGGACCTAAATAAGATAAGGCCTCACTTCCAGAAGAGGATGGAGGAAGGGATGTCAGAGGAAATAACCACATATTTCATGAGTTTTGCTGCTTGGGCCTTCACCTAATCAGAGTTGTTCTAGGACCACACTATTAAATATGAAGGGGACTGGGAAAAGCTCTTTGAGCAATCCAAAAAATGGAGTTATCAAGTGTTGCAATCTGAAATCATAGATGTTGATAAACTCCAACCATTAATTTTGAAGTTCATGGAGTATACAGCCTTGAAGAAACAAGAAGGTAACCCACCTTGAAGAAGCAAGAAGGAAACCCTGTTATTAATAAAGACTTCCTAATAAAGTAGCTACAACAAAATGGGCAATCAGTAAAAAGACAAACTGCTATAGTGTTGTCACTAGAGGACAAAATAGGGATAAGGACAAGGTTGTATTTTAAATTGTAATATATTGGGGGGTAGGTAGAACCCTAAGTTGTAGTGAATCTTGGCCACACAATGATATTAAATCCTCGCCATTCATTCTACTTTTTGGACACTATATATAGGGGGTCTCCTCTCATTTTCAAGAGAGAGTTGAGTTGTAATGACATGCTACAAAAATTTATAATGAAAATACATTTACTTGGTGAATTTTTTGAGTTTATCTACATGTTTCATGATTCAATCTCCCATTATTGGATGTTTTAGTTAGATTCCATTCCTACTTTAGTTAGCTTTAAATTGCTTAGATAGATTTTGGTAATGTTGTTATGTGATTGTAGAAATTTCTGCTATGTTGATGCCTTCCAGTCCATACTTTTTTCCATTTGCTACTGGTAAATGGTCTTGTAAATTTATTCTGGGTTGAAACTTTAAGCTGCTCTAAATCTTCATCTTTATTCTTGCATATATGTGGTGGTTGAATGGTGAAAATTTTACAGTCCTCAGAAGATAGCACAAGTTTCATGAGACTATGATTGTTTCTAGTTAAGTGAGATTTCGTTTGAAGGGAGCTATCCATAGTAGAACCTCCATGATCATTGTTCATAGTTAGTTGTAGATCCAAGAACCTTCCCTCTTCCCTACTCTTTTTCCTTTTTTTTAGAAACAACTTTTTCTAAGGTTCATTGCACATTGTAAAGCCAAAACTTAAGAAAATATTAAAATTTTAGATTGTTGTTCGAACCTACGGCAAAGTGCACCTTAACTCCCATCTCAGGAAATTCATATTTTAAGATCCACTTCGCATCAAGCTACGTAAGTCTTCCCTGTGATTACCAAGAAAATCACATCAAACATCAACTAAGGAATTCTATGCAAGTCATGACCTGACACCCAAGAGACCTTGGGGTGATTTTCAGCAACTTGTTGTTGGAAGTCTCCTTTCAAGAGAGGTAGTGAATCTATGTACTGCCTGTGTCGAGAAATTGTGCAAAAACACACATCAACAAGACCGACATACAAGATAGCAAATTTTGGAAACAAAAAGAATACCCAAAAATTCAAATACTTAGGACCAATTTTAAAACTTAGGCAATAGTTGGCTGTGACTGGGGACACAGACTAACAAGCATGTAGAAAAACCAAGAATCTATGGTTAAGTTCCATTTGGTGATAGAGTTGAAGGGTTGAATGAGAAAGAGGACACACCAAAAACAAAATGCAAACCCAAAAACCCTAAACTACTATATACAAGGGTAGGGGATACCTAATTTCAAGTTTGATACAATTTTAGATCTTTCCCATTGTATGGTAGGGGCAAGATTGTTTTGCTTGGATAAGACAACTTTAAGGAATTATTCCCATGCACTTATTGAATTCGAAAAGGATCCTTCCATAAGGAATCAAATATCCTATAAGCTCCTTAGGTTCTCGCCTCTTATCCATAAGGAAGCTAAGATAGCAGAACAACTCCCTACACTAATCTTGAGAAGAGAATAATGCAAAAAAAATTATAGATCTTTAACAGTTATAGAAACTTAAATAGAAATAAACACAAATATCATGCATACCACAACACAATGATTTACGTGGGGAAAACCCTTTCAGGAGAAAAACCCCGCACTCCAAAATTCACCCAATATATTATTCAGAAATCACAAAGATTACAATATATTTGTAGAGAAAGATTCTCATAGGAGTATCACCACACAGAGATCCAGAGGCAACATAGCCACTATTAGACTCTCAGAATACATCGCAATACCCAGCTATAATACAATTCCCTCATAAAGTAGGATTTCCTTCTAGGGCAAGTCAAGATAATAAAATATCAGTCGTTGGATATGAGACATAATGAAGAAAAAGACCCCTCATAGGGGGGGGATCCCCCCCATGCCCCCCTGTCATTGTCGGTTGAACAATACCTTATGTAATTGCAAGGTTAAGACACATTTTCTCAACATTATCCCACAACAAAAACATATTGCCTTCCATGAGATTCTTTGGTCTAGCTTTTTTGTCAAAAATATTTTTGACCCATTTGACCCATGCCTAGTGCACCATGTCCTTTATCTTTTCTTCAAGCTCACTCAAATACATGATTCTCTTCTCCAAGGAATTCTGGAACTTTTGATCTTCAAGTGCTATTTATAGTTTCATGGTGGCCAGTTCTAGGGAAAAAGGAAGAGTCATACGAATTATGTAAACCAATTCAAATGGGGACATTCCAATAGCTCTTTTTGGCATAGTTTTATTTTCCCATAAATCTTTGAATAATTTCTTATGCCAATTTCATTGATTTTCATCTACTAGCTTCTTCATGATAGTCACTAGATTTTTGTTACTAGATTCAGCTTGCCCATTCCCTTGAGGATAATAATCTAATGAATGTGAGAGAGATATTCCATGATCATAACAAAACATAACAACATATGAGAGGAGAAATTGGTTGCATTATCAACTACTAGCTTCTTGGGAACTCTGGAACATACCAAAATATTTTCTTTAATAAAATCACAAACCACTTATGAAGTTGTTTGTTTCATAAGGACCACTTCGACCCACTTGGTGAAATAATCTATGGCTTTCAGAATATGAGTATGCCCCACACTCAAAGTAGGATTAATTGGTCCCACGAAGTCCAATCTCTATTGTTGGAAAGGTTCTTCAATCACTATCGGTCTCAAGAGAAGTGCAACTAACTAGGGTTTGCTTGTAAATCTCTTGCATTTATCACAATTTTCTACCTAATGGTAGGAATCTTTGAAAATTCCTAGCCAGTTGTAGCATTTTCAAAGGATTTTAAACTTTGTGATGGAGGAAGAGAAGTGTCCTTTGTAGGCTTCCTCATGAAAGGTCTTAAGAATCTTTTGTTGATGTTCTTTGTGCACACATCTCAGAAATGTCTCATCTAAAACTTTCTTATAAAGAGTACCATTCCAAATAACATACTTGGATGCATTTAATTTGAGATTCCTTCTCCCCTTTAAAGAAAGGTGAGAATGACACTCTCCATAGGTAAGATAGTGAGCCACATCAGAAAACAATGAATCATGTAAACTCATGAACAATACTGTTGGGGAAACTTCATCTTCCTTTGGTTCATTTTCAGTGATAAGCTTGCAAAGTCCCTTACATCTTATCAACTTAGTAGGCTTGGTGTCTAGGTCATACTCTTGCACCTTAGCTATGTAGTAACCTCTTTTATTGTAGTCAATTTCTTGTTGCACAAGTACACTTTTCACTACTGGATCAAGAACAAAACCTTTGGCATGAGAATGCAAGATGTAGAACCTGAATTGCTTGACCACCTTAACTACTAGAAAAGCATGTTTCTCAACCTGAGAATAATTTAATTCATGCTTATTTAGTGAAACACTCATAAATTCAATGGGAGCTTCAACTTTTTGGTCCTTCTCTTGGAGGAGAAACATAGACATTGTATGCTCTAAGGCATAATAGTAAATGATTTACCAACACCGGGGCATTAGAAATGGCCATATCTATATCATCAAAGTCTAGTTTGATAGCATCACTTCATTTGAATCCTTGGTTTTCCTTCATCATGTCGGATATATTCTTAGTGATTTTTGAAAATTCTGGGACAAATTTCCTTAAAAAGTTTACTTGTCCAAAAAATATTTGACGAAAGTTTTGTTATAAGGTAGACTTAGTTGTTGAATGGCTTTAACCCTTTATAAATAAATCCTAATCCCTTCCTTGGAAATGATGTGTCCCAAAAGTTTACCTTCTGTTACTCCAAAAATTGACTTGTTAGGATTTAGAGATATGCCATATTCTCTGCATCTTTGCAAAATCCTCTCTAAATCCTTGAAATGGTTATCCCTTTTCCTGGAGAACATAGTCAAGTCATCCAAATATATAAAATAATCTTATTTTGTAAGTCACCAATAGATAAGTCCATCACCCTCTAGAATGTATCCCTAGCGTTGATTAAACCAAAAGGTAGTCTATTGTAGGCGAAAGTACCCCAAGGAGTGACAAATGCGGTCTTATGTTGATCTTCTTTGTCCACACTGATCTGGTTATAACTAGAAAATTTGTCTAACATTGAAATCATTCCAAAACCAACCACCATTTGCAACACATGATCCATCACTAGGAGTGGATAATTGTTCTTTAAGGATGATTGATTCAAATTCCTAAAATCCACGTAAATTCTTATTTCTCCATTTTCTTGCAGACTAGAACAATATTAGCCACCCAAGTGGAATGATGGATAAGGTAGATGATTCGGGCCTTAAGCATCTTGTCTATCTCCTTTAAGATGGCATCAGTAATCTTCATATTGGAATCTCTATTTCTATCTAAAGGGTGATGTACCAGGCTTAAGGGGTATGTGATGTCATAACTGCCCACCCATTAAGTTTTTCAAATCAACATAACACCATGCGGACACATCTTCATATTTTAGCAGTAGTTGATTCAACTTATCCCTTTGATTAGTGGTATAATATTTACTAATATATGCAAACTTGGCATTATCAAGCATCCCTATATTGACATATTCATATTCTCCTAAACTGTTTACAAACTCAACCATTTTTTTCTTAATGCATCTATCATGTCTTTCAAACAATTATTCTAAAGAAACCAAACCCTTAAGTATATTATTTCCTTTTAATTTAATCATAACTTCTCCTAAATCTTTCTTCTTGTCTGGACAAAACTCTTCACACGTAGTTTCACTACCTTCAAAGTAGACTTTTGTAAACATCTTTGCACATTCCAAGAAGTCTTGTATCTGCTTGTCATTTTCAAAAAATTACCAAGTTTCTGAGTTGTCTAGAACATTAGGCTGGTATATAATTTTAATTTGGTATGGGATATCCTTAAAGTCAAGATGAGGGAGAAGCAAGGAGGTTGAAACAATCAAAGAGTTTTCTCTAGTATTTTGTTCCCTTAGGACTACTTCAATAGAGAAAGCGTCAAAGGATTCCATTTCATCTAACACCACGTTTCTATAATGTCTTAACCTCTCATTTTTTATAGTAAACACCTTCCTTACCTATTTGACAATCAGTTCTCCATCACCCTTTGCCCTCAGATTCTTGATTCCTTTTCTTTAGCAACTCCACCATTTCCAATAATAAGGCCCCACAATCTATAGTATTATTGGTGTTTTTGAATTCCAACTTGTATGAAGAAGGGAACCTATCATGATCAGGTGATTCCAACACCACCCCTGCACCGAAATAGAAACTAGAATAGATTCCATCAAACTCTAGATTCCATAACTTAGAAGATATGTCACGGCCAAAAGAGGCCTCACCATTGTTTCCTTAGATAAAAACATATAATTACCAAATTCAAAATCCATGTATAGGGTTTGAGCTCATGTAGGTCCTCACACTTCAAGATAGTAAATTTTTCCTTAGGTTCTGGTTCCAAATAGATCTTCTTATTCCCAAGTGAAATAAATGGTTGAGACAAGTCCATTTAGATTTACCCTCCTAAATATCTATAGAAACTTTGACTAAGAAGCATTCCATAACTTACTGATATATTTGTGACTAAGATTCTCAACTTAAGCCTTTTTTCAAGATGATCTGCCAGACATGCCTGAGTATCTTTGATTTGCCCCACTAAAGGAACTTGCTTGGCATCCATTGAATAGAATTTTCCAAAGGTTTATGTTAAAGAAAGGCACAATTCCTTGGTTATTTCAGAGGGCATTGTGTTATCTAATGCTCCAGAATCTATGATATAGTTACTTAATTTGTGGCCATTGATGTATAAGGACACATAAAAAGGATTAGGTTTATGATCTGTTGTGGCTGAGGTAGGATTTTTAGCAGTTGAAGGTGATTTAGAGGATGAAGCTTCATGTTTTTTCCAAATCTTCCTCAACTAGGTTAGCTTCCAAATGACTAGAATTTTTCTTTTCCAACTTATCCAATTCACTAGAGTTTGACCTCAGATACTCAGCAGGTGAGATTTAAATTTTTGAAGCAGAAGAGTGGAATTTGAAAGGAGTGGGATTTTTATTGGAATTTGGTATACCTTTTCTATTTGAGCTTTGTTAGCCTCAAGTGAGTATCATACAAGAATCATCATCTAAAGTAGTGTACACATCTTCACCTCTTTCGGTATCAGGATTAAATTCTAAGAAATTAACTTCAGAGTCGCCATATTCTCCTAATGTGTTTTCCTCTTCATTGCTTGTCTCCTCTCTTCCCTGAGCCTCATTCATTTTCTAATATCTACTCATTTCAATGCAATTAGCCCCTTGATGCTTAAAATTCTAATGAAATCTACACATGTTGCTTCTACCAGAAGGAGCTTCTATTTCCAATTGTTGTTATGTAGGAGGTAATTGCAATTGTCTATTATTTGTCCCAAATTGTTAACCCGAATTTCTTCTCAAAATATCTTGGTAAGGTTGCTAGTAAGATTGATAATTTTTAGGTAGTTGATTTTGAAGGGAAATAATTTCATTCACAAGTTTCTAAACCATGGGATTAGTAGACATTGAAGGTTGAGCATCACATGTTTGAAGTTATTTTTTCCATTTACTAGCCTTGATGAAGTCATCTTCCAATTCAACGGCTAAAGTTCGGGCAACTCTCAGGTCAAGCACTATGTTCCTTCTCAAATGAAAACTAATATCTAGTGGCATAGAATTGAAAAAGAAGAACTTTAGATTCTCGTCAGAAGGTCTCTTTTCTTACCCAATTTTATTTATTGTGCTATTGAATTGATCCATTAACTCTCTCATCAATTGATGTATTTATTTTTTGACTGGGTGAGCCTGGCTAAAAGGGTGTGTTCATCCTCTGCGGTCTTGAAATGATCTTCAAACTTGGTTCTCATGTTAGCCCATGTACTGATGGACCCATTGGGAAAATGATAGAACCATTCAACAATAGCATCCACTAGGGACTCTACAAAATTCTTTACTACTACATCTTCATGTTGAACTCCTAGCACACTACAAATAGCAGAAAAGGCATTCAAATTCTTATAAGTAGTAACTTTCCCATCACCCTTGAACTTTGGAAGATTCTTTCTACATCCCTTCATAAGGTCATTCAATTGGACTCCAAGGGCCAATGGCCCAATTACCGCTCCCCATGGGACTAGCTGAGCCATTCTCTAATTAATATTAACAATTACAAGGATACGAGTCATGTGTAAGACAAAGGTTTGTCATGTGACAAGTGGATCAATAGAAAGGGGAGGCTTTTGTCTAGTTGGTAAAGATGGTCTACTCTTAGATATAAACTTCCTTCTTGGCCTTAAAGACTCATCAAACTCAGCTCTCAACAGGACCTCAAAAATAGGATCAAAGAGACCTCTCCTTTTGTCACCTCTGGTATAGCGTTTAGACTTCAGCATGACTAGGGATTTCAAAACTAAAGTACTGAATCTTTCTCAATCGGTTTCCCCAACTTCAAGTCGCCAAAAATTTGTTGGTGAATAGATTTGTCCTTTAAAATATTATATACAAAATGACTCTATAATGCCCAAGAAGGACCAATCAATTCACAACAATTGGAGAGATTACCATTGCATTGGTAATCTTCCTCTAAATTTTAATTGAGGAATAGCTCCCTCTTTTGAAATAATTTTTTTTTTTTTAAATATATAAAATGGGGTATGCTTTTGACCAAAAAGTAGGAAAGGAAAAACTAACACCTATTCATAGCCACAAGATAGATGTGAAGAGAAATGCTTTAAATTTAAAGAAACTACTTCAATGCTGAAATGAACTAGTAAACAATAAATATCGTGACTCACAGACCAGGCTACCAATGCTTGCTAACTTGACTCAACACATTCTTAATCATTCACTACAAATAAATGAATTAAACAACACTAAATAGCACATCCTCACGGGGAAGGAATATCTAAATTTTTCATCTCAGCTAATGCAGACTTATTCATAAAAATTAGCATTCAACTCACAATTTACTACACACAGACAATAAACATTCATAGCAATGAATTAAAACTGTATATGTCTAAAAATGGTCATGATTAAGCTTGTTAATTAATTAAATATGATTTATTTAATTAACTTTCCTAAAGTCATATACATATAAATAAATTTAATTATTTATTTATATTGTTCATTTTCTAATTCTTCTACCTTAATTAAATAAATAATTTTATTTAATTATTGACATTTCCCACATTCCTCTTAATTAAATTAAATAAATATGATTATTTATTTTAATTATCATATCATTCTAAAGTTTGAATATTTGAATATTCAAATAATGGATTATTCTCTTCATCCTCAAATTAAATATTAAATATTTAGTTTTCCTCTCACTATAAATTCATTTCTAAAACATAATTAAATATGATTTATTTAATTATGCGAGTTTCCATATTCATCTTCACTTGCAAATTAAATAAATTTATTTTATTTAATTTTAACTCATTCTCAACTCACTCCTCGAAATAGAAATTTCCCTTTGGATCTCAATGACGAAATTGAAGGAAAAGGGAAACCTTCTATCTCCCTCTCCACTTTCAAAAATCTTCCACCGTCCATTCGAACAAGCTTAATCTGGGCTATTGATCGAATCAGCCAATCGAATCCTCTCTGAGACTCTATAAATGCCGGTGCAAATCCAAGCTTTGGTTACCTACGCATACAGATGAAAACGCACGAACGTACATGCAATCAGCTTATGCAATCACAGCCCTTTAGCATCACAGCCATACTTTCATCTTAGCATAGCTTTGCATTTAGTATAGTGTGCATTTTAAAATCTCATTCTTTAGTTGTCCTTTTGTTGAGCTTGGTCTACTGATCTGAGAGCCATTTGAAACAACAAAACGCTGGAGTTAGAGAGAGATAAGATGATTTCGGGGAAGCTGCAATCACGGTTTGCTTATTCTGTTTTTCTTTTCAATTTTCTTGATTTAATGTCTTATTAATGTGTTTGAATTCCTTTATACATTGATACATTTCTCACTCACACATAAAATGGCGCCCACCGTGGGGCACAAACCCACGAATTTACATTCTCTGTAAGTTTTTTTTGACAGTTTCCATGTTCTGGAGTCAACTTTTGGAAAAAAAATTGGCATTTAAGCACATTCAACATTTTCTACAGCACATACGGGGTTTTTGACTTTTTGTTTTGCAGGATTTTGGAGCGCATATAGTGACTATTTAAGCGCATAGAGTATCTGTTTAGGCGCATATAGTGACTGTTTAAGCGCATCTAGTAACTATTTAGACGCATATAGTAACTATTTAAGCGCATATAGAATCTTTCCTTTGGTACACAGTAACTATTTTTAGAACATATAAATCTTTCTTGCAGTGCATATACCATCTGTTTTGGTGCATATACCATCTATTCTAGCGCATATACCATCTATTCTGGCACATATACCATCTGTTCTAGCGCATATACCTTCTGTTCCGATGCATATATCTTCTGTTCTGGTGCATATATCTTCTATTATGGTGCATATACCTTTTGTTTTGGCACATATACCTTTTGTTCTGGCGCATATAGCTTTTGTTCGGGCGCATATGGACTGTAACAAAAACACAAAATTTTGAGTCTGACACCTTCCGCAAACATAATTATTTTTCTTTTTCTGGATTTTAAAATGAAGCAATCCTAGGATAGCCACATTTGGATAAAATGAAGCAATCTAGGATAGTCACCACACAATGATCTTGCAATTAAAATTGAACAACTTGTTTTTGTGAAGCAATATCTTCACTTAGATTAGATCATTGTGATTTGGGTTTTAAAATGAACATTTGTTTGCTTTGTCTATGGCAATAGGTCTATGCTCTCCCCTTAACTAGGTGATCAAAATACCAGACTTGCCTTTTAAATTTCATAAATTTTACTGCTTTAATTACATCCTTTAGAGAGCCTGCCATAGTGGGAAAAAGTACTCACCCTACGGGAATGACTCAAGTGGGTTCAAGCCAAAGCCAGGCTATTCTGCCCCACTATAAAATTTAAAGCAAATCTGGGGAAACCCTCTTTTGCCAGTAGTGTGCAAGATAACCATCCCCAAAACCTTTGTTCTAAAGGTTGGGAGGTCTCCTAAGGGAGTTTATTATTGCTGCATTGAATAGAAATCCTTACTATGAACCTAGTGTAGTGGCCAGCCAAAGTCAATTTTCGAACATTCTAATAATCACAGTGCAAGGGGAGGGAAGAATCTTCCCCCAAGACACTCACCATATAACTGCCAAGGACCATTTTCTCAGGGGATCCGGTATCCACTTCTGTAACTCTGAGAATGTGCCTGGAAAAGACAAAAAACATGGGCGCCCCTTCGGGGGTGACACAACTGTGTGAGTCGACGTAGTTCTAAGATGTGGGTTGTTGATTACTAGAATGACCTAATTGAGCATTAAGAGTGAGTCTGTCTAAATTTTCTTTCATGTGCAAAACCTGTGAAAACATTTGTTGAAAACATTTTTCTTTATCAAACACTTCATGTTAGTATAGGGCTTTAAGAACAACTATTTTCAAAAATGTTTGTTGTGTCTTCCATCACATTAATTCAGATAAAGAGATCATCCAAAATGAACATGAAGAACAACAACTGAAATCACTCAAAAAAAATTCATACCATTGCTCCAATAACATTCCCAACACTTTTCCCATGCTTAGAGATTGGAAATCAACAAAATTTCCCAAGAAATCAGTGTCCAGAAGAATCAGAAAACCCAAGAAACCGTTAGGATACAAGAAAACATTGCAAAAGAGAAAAATCTTGTACAAAATTCGACATGTCTTGCTTCATTTCCATGGATTTCTTCAAAGATACCAAGACTTTGTTAGAGGATTCACTGATGAGTATGATGTAGATCCCTTAGATTCTTGAGCTTATTATCAAAGATTAGCTCTATCGCAACAGCATAATCATAATCAACCTCTTGAGTTCGATAACATACCACAACCTGCTATTGAATATCCTTCACACCCCAGTCATATTCTTCAAAGATCTTGAGAGAATTTCTTTAAAAACGAAGATCAAAATCTTTTAGAGTGCACTTTTCAAAACAGTTTTCTAATTTTTGGTTCAACTTCCCCAACAGGATTCTGAAATCCTTCATCATTGAAGCCACAATCAAAAACTAGGAGCATCCTTGATCATATCATAAGATTCCACATCTTATTAGATCAAAATATCATTCTCATTGCACTTGTCAAAAATCGTGATCTAAGTCTAGAGGAAATTTTCAAAATCATATGCCTATCTCCATAAGATCTCAACACAATAAATTGAAGGATACAATCCAAAAAGAAAGTCATATTCAAAACACTCAAGAAGAAGGAGAAAGCAGTAATCCTCTTTTCAGCATAAATCAAAACCCACTTTTCAACAACATGGAAAATAGAGAAGAAAATCCATTTCATAACTACAGGGATAAAATCCATGTGGATAGTGATGAGGAACAAGATGAGGAACGTCTTAGAGAGGCTGAGCAAGATCCAAAATTTCACAAAGCCATCGAAAAGATCTTGCAACGAGATAAGGAAAAATATTTTTGCTATCTAGCCAAACAAGGGGCTAAATTGCCTCATGACTTTGATACTGAAAACTTAAAAACAAACCTAAAGAAACACCCTTTTCTGATCTTAGTGCTTTGACTCAAAAAATCAAGGCACTTCAAGGACAAGTTAAAGAATTACAAGGGGGAAAAACCACAAAGAAATATACTCTGGAGGACATTTGTCCTTATCTTTTTGACCGAAGTCTTAACATGATTCCTTTTCCCAAGCATTGTGAAATGCCAAAATTTGATCGCTATAATGGGAAAACGGATCCAATCAATCATGTTAGAGACTTCAGAAACATGACATTAGAATTCGCTCACGAAGATACTTACTTGATGCGATTGTTTCCTAGGAGTCTTGGAGTACACTCTATGGAATGGATATCTAAGATTACACCTCCCGTTAAGACATTTGAAGAATTAATCAACTTATTCATATCACAATATACTTACAACATACAACACCAGATCACCATGATAGATCTTTGCAAAGTTGCACAAAAACTTGGTGAATCTTTCATTACGTTTCTTCAGAGATGGAGAAGAATGTTCGCCAGATATCCACGTCCTGTTCCTGAAAAGGAAAAGATGGTTACCTTCATTAATAGTTTAAATTTAGAAATGAGCTATCATTTGAACTTACATTTTCCTCCTTCTTTTGAGAAAATGATTGAAGATGCCATAACCATTGAAAATGCTTTGGTCAAAAGAGGAATAATAAAGCATGACAAAGAAAATCCTAGCTCATCCAACCATCACAATAATCAGGACAAGTCAAAATTCTAGACTCGCAACAAAAATGTGATGAATGATGGTGTTGTTGATGCAAAGCATGCCTCGACCAAACCATTTGTCCTCAGTACTCCAAACATTTGCAACAACAATGTCAACTCGATTGCAAATCACGAAAATAATCCTCCTCCTCCAAGGAACAATATAAATCAACACTCTACTCCCAATCAAGGGACTTCCAACAATCAAGGTTACCAAGAAACCAATAACAATCAAAATTCCTTAGGGAACACCTTGAATACAAATCCACAAAGATTTTCATTCTTCTCAAATAGAAGAACTTTCACTTCATTGGGTTAATCTTTAGAATCTGTATTCAAAGAGTTGATGGCCAAAAATTTCATTACTTTGCCACCTCAACAAAATTATGAACCCAATGTAAAGCCTCCCTCATGGAATGAGGCATACTATTGTGATTATCATCAGTGTAAAGGTCATCGCACAAATAACTGCCAAGCCTTAAAGAATGCCATTCAAGACCTAATCGACAATGACATCATTACAATAGAAGGACATCAATAATCCAACGCAGACCACCAAGCATTTCGCAATCCTTTTCCCAATTATCAAAAGGGTGAGTCCTCTGAAAAAAATGTGAATCATATCAATGATGATCATATAATCAATCATCTTTATGCAGACGATGTGTGGGTGAATGTCATTAAAGTCAACAAGAAGGTGGAATATAGAGAAGTCAATGCAACAACAAGAGCGCAAGCTAAAGTTGTCTTAAAGGATGCCTCTTCAAAAACCACTGAACCTCCACCTCAACATCAATATGATTTGTTCAATCAGCTTCAGAAAACCCTTGCTCAAATTTCTATTCTAGAACTATTGAAGATTTCCCCAGCCCGTAAGGAAATTCTCGAAAAAGCCCTCATTGAAACTAATGTATCCACTGACCTGGATGTGAACCAATTTCAAGCCATGGTAGGACACTTTTCCTCACCCACTTTCCTTTCATTCTCTGAAAAAGATGACGTTTCCATAACTCATTCCCATAATTCATCATTGTACTTAGAAGTCATGATTCACAAGTTTTGTATCAGATGAGTTCTAATAGATGGAGGTGCTGGTTTGAACATCTGTACCATGAAGTTGGTTAAGGCCTTAGGATTTTCTGAGGACTCCATTGATTTCAGAAGAAAGATTACCATAAAAGCTTATGATGATGAAGAAAGAGCATCCAAGGGTTTAATCATGCTACCAATCAGAGTGGGCCTTGTTATAAAGAATACTTTCTGTCAAGTACTGGACCGTGATCTTTCATATAACATCTTGTTGGGTCATCCTTGGATCCATGAAATGCAAGCTATCCCATCAACCTATCATCAATGTCTTAAGTTTCCTTATGATGGATAGGAAATCACAATACCAGCTGATAATTCCAATATTCAAACTTGTGCCAACATAAAAGCCAGTCAAGATACTTTGGTCCCTAACAATCAAAAAGCTCACGCTAGTACTTATCTAAAGATTGACACACAAATCAGTCAATTGACCAATAGTTTTGACAAAAAAATGAAATTCAAGGATCATGGAGTTGGAGAATACTCTCTTTGTCTTGCCAATTTACCTACATCACCTCGATCACATGGACAACCATCTATCAGGGAACATAAAATATCAGCAACATCAACATCAAAGCAACCACCAATAGAGCCAATCACAAAATTTAATGGACAATTCATCAAAGAAAAATTCCCCATGGAAAATCTTAAGGATACAAAAATTCTAAATTGGCTCTATAAAAATGAAGATGAAGCAGTCTTTAATGTCAAATTACCTACAAAAAAATATGGAAAAGGGTATTCAATCATGCAGAAGATGGGCTATGATAAAGGTCCTATCGACAAAAGGAAAGAAGGAGTAGTTGAACCTATTTGTCTCCACGGACTCGCTGCAAAAGAGAAAACTGGATTGGGTTATGATACTCACTCCAAAGAAAGCACATCCAAACATGGCACTGTCTTCGCATTACAAGAAGGCTCGGATTCATGAGAAGCATGTTTGACAACAGTTCAAAACTTCTTAGATAACAATTCTGACACAGACTCTGCTAAATCTGAATGGGACACCATTTACAATAATGAGTTCTGGAAGGACAAAGAGGTTGATGTAATACACCAGTACGCCCCAACTCTAATTGAAGGTCAAGGTTCAAGGACCCAAACACGCAAATTCAAACTACAAAGTCACCATGATTCTAGTGATACTGAGTCAGATCTAAACGAACAAGACTATCATGAGGACAGTATCATCATTAACCCACCTCATACCTCCAATGCTACGAACCACTCCATTATGACTATAACCATAGCCGATTTCACACAACCTGATGATCCACTATCTTTAATTTATCCTGATCTCATTGATTGGGATTCAACCGAACCTATTGATATACCTATGTTTCCAAGTGATGAAGCTATCATAAACTTCCTTTCTGCAAAGGATACAAATGATTGTTCCACCAGCGATTTTTGACATAGATTTTTTGATCAGGAGAGTATCAAGTCTCCTAGCTGCAAAAGTAAAAGCAAAAAAGAAAGATCTAATGGTGAAAACCAGAATCTAGCAGTATTAGATCAAACAAAAGATAAAATAAAGAGCGTATCAGATGGTGAAAACCTCTTTCAAGCACCAGACAATGGGAATCTTGACACTCTCTCGGAGCACTACCATGAGCGATTGCCTATTTTGATTGAACCTATAAATGTTGTCGAGCTTGAGACTTCCGAAAAACCAAGGATTTTACAGTTAGCTACATCAATGACAGAGAAATAAATACCAGAGTTCATGGAATTCCTGAAAGCAAATGAAGTCAATTTTGCGTGGTCTTACGTTGACATGCCTGGTCTTGATCCTGATCTTATCATGCATCACTTGTCTATCAAACCAGAGGCCAAGCCGGTGAAACAAAAACTCAGAAAGATGCACTCTCATGTTGCATTATTGGTTAAAGAAGAACTAAGAAAACTCCTTGATGTGGGCTTCATAAGACCAATTGACTATGCAGAATGGATCTCCAACATTATTCATGTATTCAAGCCAAATAAAACTGTGAGAATATGCATAGATTTCAGAGATCTTAATAAAGCATGTCCTAAGGATGACTTCCCACTACCAAACATCGACACCATAGTTTATCTGACAGCTAGCCATGCCATGTATTCATTAATGGATGGTTTTTCTGGCTACAACCAAATCAAGATTGCACCTGAAGACCAGGAGAAAATAGCTTTCACATGTCCATGGGGAACTTATTGTTGGAACGTCATGCCTTTTGGTCTAAAGAATGTTGGAGCTACCTACCAAAGAGCCATGACTACAATCTTTCATGACATGATGCATATATTCATGGAAGATTATGTAGATGACATATTGGCAAAATCATATACCAGAGAAGGACATCTTGAAATATTATCCAAAATATTTGCAAAATTAGAGAAATTCAAAGTTCGTCTCAACCCTAAGAAATGTGTTTTTGGGGTCAAATATGGAAAACTCTTGGGGTACATTATTTCAAAAAAAGGCATTGAAGTAGATCCTGCAAAAGTACAAGCAATTATGAAAATGCCTCCGCCAAGGAACATCAGTCAATTGAGATCACTACAGGGATGACTGCAGTCTCTACGAAGGTTCATTGCACAATTGGCCGACAAAATTTTACCTTTCACACATCTACTGCATAAGAATGTTCCTTTCAAATGGGATGAAAAATGTGAATTAGCGTTCCAACAAATCAAGCAGTATTTAATGACTCCACCAGTTCTCATACCACCAAATCCAGACAAACCCCTAATCTTATACATTGTTGCAACAGAAACATCTTTGGGGGCACTGCTAGCACAAGAAGACTCTATAGGAAAGGAACGTGCAATCTACTACATCAGTAGAACACTAACAAGCCATGAGCTCAACTACACTTCTATTGAGAAGGCTTGTCTGGCAGTAGTCTTTGCTTCACAAAAAATTTGGCATTACATGTTAACTCATACAATCAATCTACTTTCAAAGATTGATCCACTCAAGTATTTGTTAAGTAAAGCATCATTGATAGGAAGGTTAGCAAAATGGGTAATGATTCTAAGTGAGTTTAACATTCATTATGTTGATCGCAAGGCAATCAAAGGACAAGTTATCGCAGATCAACTAGCTGAAGCACCGGTGCAAGCAGACCATCCCCTGCACATTGAATTTTTAGATGTTGATGTCTTTACTGTAGAATCTGAACAACCATGGTCCTTATATTTTGATGGTTCTTTCACTCAACATGGATCGGGGGCAGGCATACTTTTTGTCACCCCTCAAGGACACACCATTCCTCGATCATATAGGTTGATGTTCCCATGCACCAACAACATAGTCGAATATGAAGCATTAATCACCGGACTCAAAATAGCACTAGAATGGAGAATTACATAATTACAGGTGTATGGTGACTCACAGTTGGTCATTTATCAGATTAATGATGAATATCAAACCAAAGATGACAAACTAATACCATATGAAAAGATGGTTGATGACTTCAAGAAATATTTTGTGGACATCAAATTCACACAAATCCCAAGGGTTGATAATAAAGCAGCTGACGCCATGGCTACAATCGCATCATTGTTACAGCTCCCAGAAACTCAGAATTGTTATGAATTTCTGGTGGAACAATCATTTACACCTGCTTATGATACACCTAAAAGCCAAATCATTTGCCACTTGGTAGGATCCAATTCACCTTGGTACGAAAAAATGTATGCCTACTTCAAAGATGATATCTTGAAACCCGATTTATCCCGTAACCAAAAATGTAATTTCATCCACCAATCCACTCACTACACTCTTATTGCTGACACTCTTTATCGCTGTGGTCTTGATGGTACTTTACTCAGATGTCTTGAACATGAAGAATCTAACAAAGCCTTACAAGAAGTTCATGGTGGCATCTGTGGTACTCATTCGAGTGGACTAACCTTATCCAAGAAATTTATTAGAATGGGTTACTACTGGCCTACAATGGAGAGGGAATCATTCACTTTTGTGAAAATATGCTCAAAATGTCAGATTCATGGGAACCTCATTCATGCTCCTGCACAGGAACTTCAACCATTCACGCCAACCTGGCCATTTTCTCAATGGGGGTTAGATCTAGTGGGAAAGATTCATCCTTCTTCATTGAATGGACATAAGTTCATCATCACATCTACAAAGTATTTTACCAAGTGGATTGAGGCAATCCCTCTTACTAAAGTTACCGGCAAACAAATATCATCATTCATACTCAACTACATTATTTGTCGGTATGGCATTCCCAACTCCATTATTATAGATAATGGATGTCCATTCAAAAATCAAAATGTCAATGAACTTTGTGAGAGATTTCACATTCAGCATAGATATTCAACACCTTACTATCCACAAGGGAATGGCCAAGTAGAAGCCTCAAATAAAACAATATTGAAAATCTTGAAGAAAACTATGAATGATTTAGGAAAGGATTGGCACATTCAACTCAATTCTGCTCTATGGGCCTACAGAACCAGTATCCGCACACCAACAGGAGAAACACCATTCGCTCTTGTCTATGGAGTGGAGGCCATACTACCTTTAGAAGTTGAGATTCCCTCACTTAGAGTATCATTGAAAGGTCTTACAACGGATGATGAATACAGAGTCTCTCAACTCCAAGAACTGTAACTCCTAGATGAAAAGAGACAAAGAGTAGTTAATCATTTAAAAGCATATCAATAGATGATGTCTCGCAGCTATAATCAAAAAGTAAAGCCACATACCTTTCAGGTGTGTGACCTTGTTCTGAAAGAGAACCCACGTAATTAGCAAGACAAAGAGAAGAAATGAAAGTTTGAACCAAATTGGCTAGGTCCTTATGTGGTTATCGTAGTCTATGGTTCAGAAGCCTACAAGCTATCAATGCCAGAAGGGGACCTGTTTGATGAACCTATCAATGGCATGCACCTAAAAATTTATTATGTTTAAAGCGGTTATCATCATCAAAAAAAGTCTAGAAAAAATACCAAAAAAATCAGAAAAAGTCCTAAAGAAATACAAAAAAATTAGAAAAAGTCCTAAAAAAATACCAAAAGAAAAATCAGAAAAAGTCCTGAAAAAATGGTTACCCTGGTGAAAACCTAGCGAACAAGCATCTCGGTAGCTAACAAAAAAAAAAAAAACGTCATAGGGTGAAAACCTAGCAACAGGCAGTCTATTGACAAGAAAAATGCAATAAAAACAAATAGTGAAAATCTAGCAAATAGACACTATTTGAAGCTCTCCATATATTAGTTCATGTTCTGCACTTAACTTTTTAGCCTTCATTTTCATGCATCTTTTCCATCATCTTAAATCCACACCAGCACCATGCTATCATCATTTACCTCGAGCGATAACATCTCACCATGGCTTGATTTATTGTACATATTCATTTCAGCAAGTTGTGTCGATACCAAGGGAAAACATGGTCATACTGGGGGCAATCAACTTTCAAGCTTTACTAAAATAGTGATACAATGACATCGAAGCCAATCATGCAAAAGAAAAACAACCAACTCAAACCAAAACATCCAATCATTGATCCATATCACAGTAACTTTCAGTTGTGTACCTTATCATGACTCATATCTAGATGATCTATAATCTGAATAATGTTTGGAATCACAGTATTTCATTTTTGAACAATGGTTGTTTAATTTTTGATATCATTTCTCTGGAGCACACTTGATGATGTACTGAACTAGAGTGGCAAGGAAAGAGGATGATTTTTCTTTGTCTATTGTATTGAGGTTAACTATCCATCTGTTGCAAGTATGTCACGAGACATGATTTTCCAAAGTTTATCATTGATGACAGTTCCAAATTTGCATTAGAAGGTAGTTAGTCTTTGTCTGTTCACACAAGAAACACTCAAGTCATCTCAGTTCAATTATACCTAGATGCTTTTGTTCACTTGCTATATCAAAAATCATGAAATTTGTACTCAGGTCATCATTGGTGCTAATTTCCCCTTTGATGCTTGTACACACTTCCAACATTTTCAAATGCTCCATGATGATTTAAGCAGGCTAACCAAAAGGCTCAACAAAATGGTCGGTTTCATTTAGTTGCATTTCATTTTAGGTCATTATACATAGTTGCATATTGGATTTGCATCAAGAGTTTTGAAAGGCCAATAGTTGTCATGTTTCTTTGGACATTTGTGGAGGACAATGCGGATGTTTGGTTCATTTATCACATTATCTTTCACATTAATTTCATACATTTGTTTCATCATCATTTCATCATCATTTCATTAGCATTATCATCTTATCATTGCATTTTCATTATCATTTCATCATCATTTCATTAGAATTATCATCTTATCATTGCATTTTCATTATCATTATCATCATCATTTCATATAGCATTATCATATCTTTCATCATTATTGGTCATTATCATTATCATTCATATCATTTTTATCATTATCATTTATCATTATCATATCATTTCATCATTTCATATTAGTTTTATCATTTTATC
This sequence comes from Sequoia sempervirens, assembly GCA_007258455.2. Classification (NCBI taxonomy): domain Eukaryota; kingdom Viridiplantae; phylum Streptophyta; class Pinopsida; order Cupressales; family Cupressaceae; genus Sequoia; species Sequoia sempervirens. The sequence continues at coordinate 83,278,065 of VDFB02193867.1, read as the reverse complement.
TTTTCATATTTTTCATATCATTTCATCATTTCATATTAGTTTCATTATCATTTTATCATTTCTTTCACATTAGTTTTATTGTCATTTCATTTTCATTCATTATCATTTATATTATTATCACCTCACCATCTCATTACCATTATCATATTATAGTCATTTCATTCATTTTCATTATCATTATCATTCATGTGAATTTCATTATCATCTCATCATTTCATTATCATTTCCTTGTTTTATTATCATTATCATTTCATCATTACCATTATCATTATTTATCACATCATTATCATTTATCACATGGTCATCATCATTTCATCATTTCATTATCATCATTTATTTCATCTCAGTATCATTATTTCATCATATCATATCATTATCATTATAGATCCATTATTTATTTCATTTATTATGTCATTTTTATTACAACTCATTATATTTTCATCACATATCATTTTATCATACACTATCTACTCATATCATTTTGCATCATATCCTATCATTTTATCATACAAATTCATAATGCATATCATGAACACAAAATTCATTTTTTCATCATATTATCATCTTTTACCTGCATTGAAAAATCCAAAAAAATAAACATTTCATACATACATCCACCTACATGACATCATTAGTACACATTATCAAATCATCATTATCATAATAAATACATTATAATCGAATCATCCTGCATACCAAAGTCATCAGATCATTTAAATACATACCAAAATCCATAAACACATAGAAATAAATGCATATCATATCATCATATCATAAAGATACATCACATCATCGAAAACAATCATCGTCGTTGCATATCATCACTCATCAAAAATGATACAAATGTCTAAATGTCTAATGAAACTAAAATTTCCAAAGCAAAATACATTAGATATGATCAAAAATCAGTATACATGCTCCAAAAATCATACACATATGTGCACTGTATCTGCTAACTAGTCGATGCCCCTGATGGAGCTGGTCTGGAAGGAGGTGGCCTGCCACTGGTACCTGCATCTGGGTCCCACCGAGACCTAGTCACTCCCATGCTTTGTGTATGTGTCTGTGATCTACTCCTCATCCTACTGCAAGACCGGGGAAATGGCTCTCTGCGCTCGGGAGGACACAGCTCCTCGTATCTGACCCTGTAATACTCAGCCTCCCTCGCCATCTCCATGCCCTCTGCAATGGCATCCTGCAATGATGCACTCTCTACGATGCCCATCAGCCTCTGAGCAACGCCCTCAGCCTCCACTGCCCTTTGTCTAAATACATCTCTCTTTATGATCACTTGGGCTAACTATGGGTCTGGGGCAAGTGCCTGTGTGGGTTTCTGTGCCTGTGCCTGTGCCTGTGCCTGTGCCTGTGCCAGCTATGCCTGAAGCTATACAATCAATCCCTATGCCTGCACCAACTGACTCTGTAACTGTCCCTATTGTCCCTGCAGTGTTTGCACCTAGGCCTGAAGCATGGCTAACTGCCCCTATTGAGATGAGGATCCCATTTGGATCACTGTCCATCGCCCAATCCATGTCCTCGGCCGCCACATGATCTAGACACCCCTCAGAATATCTAGCCTCGACCTCCCTAGCACCTGTCCCTCCTCCCCACCATCATCTCCATCATCATCATCGGAACTCTCCTCCTCATCTCCACTCTCCACCTCCTCTCCTCCAACTGTTCCCTGCTCGCCGCCGGCCACATCCTCCTATCTCACTGCCCCTGGCTGTGGTGCTACCTATTGATGGTGTTTTCTGCACAGCAACAACTCAGAAAGAATACAATATTCTATCTCTCTTGAAAGGTAATCTTCAACAATAAATTACTAAAAATCACCCCAAGGTCTCTCGGGTGTTAGGTCATAACAATGCATAAAACAACTCAGATAATTATGTGAAAATGTTGGTAATCACAAGGGGCCTCACAAATGAACAATGTTGGAAGTGAATTTTCATCAGATGCAACAATATGGTGATGCTTTCAATCCTAAAACTAACCCAGATTCAAAATAAACAGCAAAAGAGATAAGGGTTCAGAGAAATTTCTAAATCTAAACTATTTCTAAAACTAACAATGCAAATGATAAACACTTGAAATGGACCAATCCCAACGAAACCAATCTCTGCTTGACCAAGATTAATCTGCAATCTCACAGAAACAGTGCGATCTTCTAAGGTTTTAAAGATTTTCATATCATGAACATTCATCCAAGACAACCCAATTGCAGTTGAAATGAATAAATCTCCATAATTGAACCAAGCACAATGAACATAAAGGTCCAGGCTAACTTTGCAAAGCAACTAACAATCAGTTAGCTGCAAAAAGTATGGACCTGGGATTGCTGCAAACACTTCAAACATTAAATCATGAACATCATTGAACCATATCTAAATCTAAATCTAACAACCTTGAGCAATTTGAAAGATAGAATTATAAGAACCATGCAAGATAAGTCAACACAAAAGAGATCACCAAAAAATCACAATGTCTACAATTGCATTGAATCACCAAACTCCAGCAACAATTCCAATATTCTGTTACATCACTTGCTCAGAAAGAAGTTAACTCCTAACTCTAACTACTGCTAAACTCGTTTGTATCAAATCTTCTCCTTCTACTATTCTATCTAGCTCTCTATCTCTCCCTTACAAATGAGGCACAAATGCTATTTATAGAGAACCCCCCAAACATGTCGGCCTAATTAGATTTTACAATAATAACCGGCCTCAAAACAGGTCGGCCAGGAGAATTTCAAAATAGGACAAGATTTGCATTAAATTCATGAATATTATCCATGTCGGCCCACAGTCTCCAACAAGATTAGATTCATGTGTTGTCCAGAAGGTCCTCCAGCTGTAGACAGTTTTTGGCACAAATTCTTAGGCAGGTCCCACTTTGAAAATTTAAATTGAACATTTCCAGATTTCCCACTTTTGGCATGAATCCATATGCAAGTCCCCCCCCTTTTAATATTTGCTTAGTCCTGAAAAACAGATATCATCATTAATAGTCCACATGTTCAAATTAAATTTGAATAAAATTTTGACCTTTAAGAAAAATTTACATTTTTATAAGGAAACTTTCCATTTTCGTAATTTTTTCCATTTTTGGAAATTTTTATTTTCAATTTTTTTATATCTCAAGAAATTTTCATTTTCGGGATCATTTTTAAAAATTTCTATTTTTGGAAAATTAAACATTTTCGAAAAAATTTCCATTTCGGGAAACCAAACCAAGGGGAAAAATCTGAGAAAATCTGGGCCAAGCGGACTCTAGACTAGAAAATTCAGAAAAATCTGGGTGGACTGGATTTCTACGGATGGCACAAAATTCCGGACTTCTGGCACATACCCGGAAAACTAAAGAAATCCGGGAAAATCCGGGTCGGGCGGAAAATCCCGGACTGGACCAAAAACCTATATTTTTGCACAAAGCCGGACTTTGAGCAGAATCCGGGAAAATCCGGACGGACCGAAAAATCCTAGATTGGGGTAAAAACCCAGATTTTTCTCAGAACTTAATTTTTTTAAAGTGCAACCTGGGGAAATCACTTGGGCAAGCAAGATGAACATCTAAGGACCTCAAAGGCAACCAAATCAATAAAATTAAGGGGCCAAAAGACACCAAAAGCCAGAGCAAAAAGAGGGTCCCTACTTTCAGTGGGGCGTGTGTGCAAAACTGCACAACAAATGGCGACTCCACTGGGAAAATGCTCCAGAGCATTTTGATGATAAACAAGAATCATGAACCCAGAATCTCTGGTTTCAATCTCCCTATCAGACAAACAAATCAAAATGCAAGACTAAAGAATCAGAACCAAAGGTAGACTAAACCTTCAATAAACTAAAAATCCAAGTGTGTGCAAGTGAGTTCATTTCCTTCCTTAAGCTACGGTAGAAACCAAACTCAGTCAAGTTAGGCTACGTAAAGATTCTAGCTCCAAAAGCAACTTGGATAGAGCCACACTGCCAGTCAGGCGTCCATAGCCCCGACGAGGTTATCGCTGTGATTCTCCTAGACATAGCTCTACTACCAGCCAGGCGTCTATAGCCCCGATAGAGATATTCAGATACCCCTGATGAGTTGAAATCATTCTTCTGACTCTCAATATTTTCTCTTCTTTTTTCTTTTTCTTTATTTTTTTTTATTTTTTATTTTTTTTACTCTTTTATTTCAACCTATGAACAGTGAAGTCCACACTCAGGGCTGAGAACCACAGTGGCACTGAAGCAGAAATATGATTTTTCATCCAACAAGACCTTGCAAGGACCCTACTGCAACCTTCAGATTCTTAAGATGTATGAAGGATATAAGATTTCAGAATACTTCAGATTCAAGTCAGACCAATGACCCATTCTCTTTAAATTAGACATTCAGACTGCTTGACAACAACAAAAGATCTTTGACTATTAATTCAAAACACATGACTAAATTCCATCAATGTAACACTTAGAACAATCCCAGATAATAAAGAATTATTGCACAGGAAAGACACCTCCCCAACTAGAAAATAGAAAACCCAAACCAGAGAAACAAAACAACCAAACTGAAACCTACAACAAACTAAACTAGCCAGAACAGAAGCAAAGAAAAGCAATCTAAACTAAAGCAATCTATCCTAAAGAAAACAAAATAGACAAAAGCAAAAGAAAAGCAGACCAAACTACATTTATTCAAATCAACACTATGTACAGAGAGACTCAAAGTGGCTCATGATCAGATAGGATGAGCTGAGACTCGTCTCCATATGATTAATCAATGCATGGACAATCAATAAAGTGAAGGTAACAGTCCTCAGAAATGCAAACCTGTCTTTATATTCAGAAAAATAAATCTCTGCCTTGTAGCATTCAAACTCTGCGTCAAGATTAGGAATAATTAGTAACTAAGGTAACTCATTAGAACCATGATTAACCCATATGCAAGTTGTATTTCCTAAATCTCTATAATTAAATTGATAAGATTCAAAATTTTCAGCAAGGAAAGAAACAACCTGATTTTGTATTTCTGCAGACTGAGAGTTGATCACAGTGTCATCAGGGGGTCTCCATTGATGGTGCAATATTCCACTTGCACTTGAAATAGGCAAGATAGAATTAGAGGAATTATTACATGATGCAGAGTGAAATTCATATCGAAGACTTTCAGAACTATGAACATGGAACTTTTCACCTGTTTGAGTATTTCCATGAGGGATCAATAATGAAAACGCAGAGGCATTATCTTGTACAACAATCTCCTCAGCAGGATGCCCATCTGAAGGTATCACAGATTGACCTTCCAGCACATTCTCACCTAGAGAAGTTGGAGCATGTTCACCAATACTGACTGCGACATTTATGCTTTCAACATCATTCATATTCTCCTGCACATTAACATGAACCACATCAGCTACCTCATCAATAATGCATAGAATATGTGAGTTTTCATTGTTCAGTTCATCAATAAGCTGAAGAAAAATAAAATTAGATAAATGAGAAGACTCTCTGAATTCATCTTCTCTTGGCACTAGCTCAGATTCTTTATCACAATCATCAGGAACATTGACCATTTCATCGAGTGCCTCCTCATGTTCTTCAAGACATTCATCAGCAACTGGTTGACATTCCTCAGTCAGAGACTCATTTGATGTACCTATCTGTGTATCATTTGCATGTAAGAGTAGCTATACTTGTTCCTTCACCTCCTTTATGACTGTCTGGCACTGGAAACAGGTGAATTCTGAATGCCCTTCCTCATGTATCCTACACCAAGCTGGTAACAACAGTTCCTCCAGGTAGACTCCAAAACCTAGGCTTGACCAATCTCTTATAATTCTAGCAACAAACTCTTTGTATTTGGTCTGTATCACATCTCCGTCTTGGAAAGGAACCTCTTTTTTAGCCTCATATTCATCTTCATGACACTCAGTTCTCTTCAAAGTCGCCTCAACATCAGTTGCAACATCATCCCTGCATTGAGAACCGGTTGGCCTCTCTGCAGTGCATTCTTTGCTTAACTCACCTTTCCACTCCAGGTATTCTCCAACTTTAAAGATAATGTCCCCACACGAATGATAGATGAACTCCGAATGGGCTGCATCATGGACTCTGCACCATTTCAATGAAATGAAATCCTGCAAGCATTTACCACTAGCAAATTGACCTTCAACTATCTGCGTAAATGCCTCAACTGCAACATCAATAAACCCTAGATCTGGGGTGGCTAATGTTTCAGAAAGATTTTGCATGAAAAGGTTCCTTTGCAAGACCATTTCAATATTGTCTAGAAAGGCCAGGCATTCAAACTCATTATGTCTACAGGTATTATGAAGCCTACACTTGTCTGAAAATGCACAATGATGTAAACCCTTTCCATTCCATTGATTTATCCTCCTATTCAGGGACTTACAGATTTAAAAAAAGTCAATCTGAAGACTGTTTCCATTATGAAAAACATAACACTGCTTTTCCATCTTGACTCAGAACTTGAATTTTCAGATTTTGAGATCTGTCGTATCTCAGATTTTCAATATAAAGGCTCATTCAGTCTTCCAGCAATGTCACCTTGTTCGCCCTCCTTCTAGCACCAATCTGTTGATGGTGTTTTCTGCACAGCAACAACTCAGACAGAATATAATATTCTATCTCTCTTGAAAGGTAATCTTCAACAATAAATTACTAAAAATCACCCCAAGGTCTCTCGGGTGTTAGGTCATAACAATGCATAAAATAACTCAGATAATTATGTGAAAATGCTGGTAATCACAAGGGGCCTCACAAATGAACAATGCTGGAAGTGAATTTTCATCAGATGCAACAATATGGTGATGCTTTCAATCCTAAAATTAACCCAGATTCAAAATAAACAGCAAAAGAGATAAGGGTTCAGAGAAATTTTTAAATCTAAACTATTTCTAAAACTAACAATGCAAATGATAAACACTTGAAATAGACCAATCCCAACGAAACCAATCTCTGCTTGACCAAGATTAATCTGCAATCTCACAGAAACAGTGTGATCTTCTAAGGTTTTAAAGATTTTCAGATCATGAACATTCACCCAAGACAACCCAATTGCAGCTGAAATGAATAAATCTCCATAATTGAACCAAGCACAATGAACATAAAGGTCCAGGCTAACTTTGCAAAGCAACTAACAATCAGTTAGCTGCAAAAAGTATGGACCCGGGATTGCTGCAAACACTTCAAACATTAAATCATGAACATCATTGAACCATATCTAAATCTAAATCTAACAACCTTGAGCAATTTGAAAGATAGAATTATAAGAACCATGCAAGATAAGTCAACACAAAAGAGATCACCAGAAAATCACAATGTCTACAATTGCATTGAATCACCAAACTCTAGCAACAATTTCAATATTTTGCTACATCACTTGCTCAGAAAGAAGCTAACTCCTAACTCTAACTACTGCTAAACTCGCTTGTATCAAATCTTCTCCTTCTACTATTCTATCTAGCTCTCTATCTCTCCCTTACAAATGAAGCACAAATGTCATTTATAGAGAACCCCCCAAACATGTCGGCCTAATTAGATTTTACAATAATAACCGGCCTCAAAACAGGTCGGCCAGGAGAATTTCAAAATAGGACAAGATCTGTATTAAATTCATGAATATTATCCATGTCGGCCCACAATCTCTAACAAGATTAGATTCACGTGTTGTCCAGAAGGTCCTCCAGCTGTAGATAGTTTTTGGCACGGATTCTTAGGCAGGTCCCACTTTGAAAATTTAAATTGAACATTTCCAGATTTCCCACTTTTGGCATGAATCCATATGCAAGTCCCCCCCTTTTAATATTTGCTTAGTCCTGAAAAACAGATATCATCATTAATAGTCCACATGTTCAAATTAAATTTGAATAAAATTTTGACCTTTAAGAAAAACTTACATTTTTATAAGGAAACTTTCTATTTTCGTAATTTTTTCTATTTTTGGAAATTTTTATTTTCAAATTTTTTTATATCTCAAGAAATTTTCATTTTCGGGATCATTTTTAAAAAATTTCATTTTTGGAAAATTAATCATTTTCGAAAAAAAATTCCATTTCGGGAAACCGACCAAGGGGAAAAATCGAGAAAATCTGGGCTAGGCAGACTCTAGACCAGAAAATTTAGAAAAATCCGGGTGGACCGGATTTCTGCGGATGGCACAAAAGTTCAGACTTTTGGCACATACCCAAAAAACTGAAGAAATCCGGGAAAATCCGGGTCAGGCGGAAAATCTCGGACGCAGGCAAAAAACCCAAAAACTGAAGAAATCCAGAATTTCAAAGAAATCGGGAAAATCTGGACGGACCGGAAAATCTCGGACTGAACCAAAAACCCGGATTTTTGCACAAAGCCGGACTTTGAGCATAATCTGGGAAAATCCGGATGGACTGGAAAATCCCGGATTGGGGTAAAAACCTGAATTTTTCTCAGAACTTAATTTTTTCAAAGTGCAACCTGGGGAAATCACTTGGGCAAGCAAGATGAACATCTAAAGACCTCAAAGGCAACCAAATCAATAAAATTAAGGGGTCAAAAGACACCAAAAGCCAAAGCAAAAAGAGGGTCCCTACTTTCAGTGGGGCGTGTGTGCAAAACTGCACAACACTACCAAAATAGGTGTTGGCTCATCAGGACTGGTAAACCATGAAAACGGATGTGTATGGTAATACAGAGAGTACTCATCAGACATGCCTGCATCAATAATGTCTCATCTGTTATCCCATGCCTCGAGCGCTAATGACTGAAACTCTGTATATGCTATCTGATAGGAAATACATGGCCCCCATCTGGCCTCATCTCTGCTCCATGCATAGTGTGCAACCCCCTGTGGCATCCCCTGCATGAATCCAAACTGTCTCTACACCTGCAATGCCAGAAACCTCTCAAGAATGAAGGGATTCCTCCCTATCAGAAACTGCATAATGCATACAAATGGCATCTCTAGATCATCGGTATCCCATGGCTCGCAATCAAGATATGGTCACCATACCACTACATCCATATCATCTAGTAGTCGTCTCCAGTAATCCACCTTGCCCAGCTTGGGCTGGGTAAGGAACATAGCATACGTATATATATAGGGCCTACCTAGTGGCCTAACTCTAGGGCACACCGGTCTCGTCACAGCAAAATGCTCCCATGCCCAGATCTGCAGCAGTGTCACACCACAAGACAAACTGGAAGAACCCCTGTACACCACCTGGTGAAAATCATGATATAGATGTGCTAACATGCAACTCCCCCATGCATATCTCCACAGCTGTAGCAACATCTGCTCCAAAATCTTGCCCCATCCCACTGATAATCCCTTTGCCCGGTGATCTGGACAAATGAGACCTCCAATGAACGCACCCAAAACTGCCGGCAAGGTTGGATATCCTCGAAAATCAGCCCATGGTACCCAATACCCAGCTATATGTGCATCACCGTACACTCTCCTCAAAGCATCTGTACCCCCGAGCTCCTTGTGATCGTAATACACAAGGGCACCAACCACTGGGATACCTAATATCTTATACACGTCCTCCGGAGTCACCGTCACCTCACCAATCGGCATATGAAAGGTGTTGTGCTCCGAGTGCCATCGCTTTGCCAGTGTCGTCAACAATCCTCTATTGACCCAAATTGGCGGCATCACCAACAAGGATCTCAAACCACATGTATCTATCAAAGCTATGTCAGCAGGTGTCAATCAGGTATCCTATCCCATCCTGCTAAGTGTCGCTCTCTAATCTGGAGGTTTTTGAAAACCTCCTATTTTCATCACAAGGATAATTCATCAGAATCATACCAATCATTCAACCAAAATCAATTAGACTCATATCTATCAGTGATCTATATCAAGTGACCTATATCAGTGATCTATATCAAGTGACCTATATCGGTGATCTATATCAAGTGACCTATATCAGTGAACTATATCAGACCCATATCAATGACTCATATTAATGCATCAAATCAATGACCCATATCACACAATCAATCATATCAAGGAAACCAATACACAATCTATCTAGCTGGATATCATATCAAATCTGTTCTACAATCAATTACTATTTGTTTTCTATCACAGAAAGCAAATTTATCAAGTCATATCAATCATTTATCAGACAATTACTCTTTATTTTCTACTCTACGAAGCAAATTTATCAATCAATCAATCAATTATTCTATCATTTCTATCCATATCAACATGATAAAAAACAATTTACTTATCTATTGACTAAGGAAGCAATATAAATCATCATTTTTTGCATTCCTATCATCAAAACATCAATTCTGCCTATTTTTACCATATGCACCTCTCTGTGGACTATATGCGCTAAAACCCATATGCGTCGTTCTTTTCATGGGATGCGTTAAAACCCGTATGCGCCATTCTTTTCGCTCTATGCGCTCAAATAGATCCTTTATGCATGTTTTCCTATATGCTCTACTTTAATCACTGGATGCGTGTTTTCTCTATATGCACCACCATTTTCCCTAAAAGCGTTTTACTCCTAAATTTTTCTATCATGCCCTATATGCGCGATTGTTTTCATCATAAGTGCTAAACTGGTTTTTCCTAAATCTTCAAAATCTATCCTATATGCACATTTTTTTTAACCCTAAGCACTATTGTTTTTATCGAAAGCGCTCAAACTATTCTAAAACCGCGCAAACGTCATTTTTCAAAACAAAATCTATGGAAAACATTAAATTTTGATTCAAAACGTAAAAAATTGAATGCACAGGTGGTTAGATCGACTCACCGGTGGTCTGTATGTTGTTGGCCTCTGGTATCGGTGATATCTCTTGAATCGGTGGTGATGATAAGGAATCTCCATGTTGCAATGTCACTCTCAGAGCTACAGTATTCACCAAAGTCAAAAGTGCAAATGATTTGTCTCTTTCTCCTTTTTTACCTTTTAAAGGTCAAATAAGGGTAAGTTGGTTGTCTTTTGACTTTATTTTCAAAATGGGACATTTCTTTTACATCATCTCTCGAGAGCTAAATCCCTCTCTCTCTCATCCATGATTTACCTCCTGAGGGGGCATCATCAACACAAATATTGAAAGTATATAAGGGGAAAAATATTATTTTCTTTGAAGCAATGTGTTTTACACATCACTTCAAAAAGGGGCAAAATGTATACGTCTAAAAATGGTTATGATTAAGCTTATTAATTAATTAAATATGATTTATTTAATTAATTTTCCTAAAGTCATCTACATATAAATAAATTTAATTATTTATTTATATTGTTCATTTTCTAATTCTTCTACCTTAATTAAATAAATAATTTTATTTAATTATTGACATTTCCCACATTCCTCTTAATTAAATTAAATAAATATGATTATTTATTTTAATTATCATATCATTCTAAAGTTTGAATATTTGAATATTCAAATAACAGAATATTCTCTTCATCCTCAAATTAAATATTAAATATTTAATTTACCTCTCACTCTAAATTCATTTCTAAAACATAATTAAATATGATTTATTTAATTATGCGAGTTTCCATATTCATCTTCACTTGCAAATTAAATAAATTTATTTTATTTAATTTTAACTCATTCTCAACTCACTCTTCGAAATGGAAATTTCCCTTCGTATCTCAATGACGAAATTGAAGGAAAAGGGAAACCTTCTATCTCCCTCTCCACTTTCAAAAATCTTCCACTGTCCATTCGAACAAGCTTAATCTGGGCCGTTGATCAAATCAGCCAATCGAATCCTCTCTGAGACTCTATAAATTCTAGTGCAAATCCAAGCTTTGGTTACCTACGCATACATACAAAAACGCACGAACGTACATGCAATCAACTTATGCAATCACAGCCTTTTAGCATCACAGCCATACTTTCATCTTAGCATAGCTTTGCATTTAGCATAGTGTGCATTTTAAAATCTCGTTCTTTAGCTGTCCTTTTGTTGAGCTTGGTCTGCTGATCTGAGAGCCATTCAAAACAACAAAATGCTGGAGTTAGAGAGAGATAAGACGATTTTGGGGAAGCTGCAATCACAGTTTGCTTATTTTGTTTTTCTTTTCAATTTTCTTGATTTAATGTCTTATTAATGTGTTTGAATTCCTTTATACATTGATACATTTTTCATACACACAAAAACTAAAAAATTTGATCCTTCTATTATGGTCAATCCTAACTCATGCATCACAGTGCAAGGGGGATCAAAATTTTGGACCCTTTTGGTAAGATGATAGGTATTGTCTTCCTTTTCTTTGAGATAGAATTTTCTAACCAATATGGTGTATATGGAAGAGCATCTAGATTTTGAGAAGTCCAAGGTGTGAAGAAATGAAGAGTTATGTTGAGAAGGGGAGACCTCATTACATTATGTGTGCTCAAAGGGGAACAAATTGGAACCTTACCCTTATGTAAATCTCCCTCCGACCTATATTGAGGTTGCTTGGGTTGTTGAATATGAGTTTCCTAGACTTCTCTATTAGCCTCATATTCTTGATTTCTTTCCTCTAATTTTTGCTCAGCTTCATTATCTCTTTGTTCTTCGACTACGAGATTGGGAAGGGGCTCATCACCACATATTCATTATGGTCCTTGACTCTTTTATGGAGGATCATCCCAATTCCCACTATTACTAGACAAAAGTGATTTGCATTGGTGTTGTTGGTGTAGGATATATTGTGCTTTTATTATTAACAACTGATTGATCTTGCACTCCCTTCTTCTCTTTTGATGGGGCTTTAGTAGTTTCCCCTTTCTTTTTGGCTAACCAAACTTGTGTCCTTTTCAATATTGCTGAGGTTTTGGCTAGAATATCCTCAACTTCTACACTATTCCAATCCACAGATGGAAAGGTTTGTGTCTATATCCATTGGGCATAGGTTGGGTCCACCAAATTCAAGTCATCATACTATATTCCCCTAATATTCTATCCCAACTTAAAGTTGAATATATGAGCTAAGGAGAGCCTCATCCTATCCCTTTTTCTCACTTTGTTGTCATCTACACAATCTGCCCAGAAATCTTCAAGATTAGGCACATGATAATAACTGGGAACAAGGTAAAGATGATTCCTTACATAATTTTTACTATTGAATTGGAACCTTCTCTCATAAGTATCGAAGAAAAACTTTGCAATGTCTCTTTTCAAGTTAAGGATGTTCGATTGAGACCTACATTCATAATACCCTAAACTAATTGGGAATGGAATCCCAACCTTCTTTTTATCTACACATCTTTTGTTTACTTCTACAACCTATCGACAGACTTCTATCAGAATGAATTTATCCTCAAAACATCTCAGCAACTTGAGAGGGAAATCATCAAATCCCCCAACTCTCAAATAAGTAAATTTCTAAAATTGAATGAAGAGGCTACCATACTTGGTAACTAGCTAAAACCTTCAAGGGACACTCTCTAACTTAGATCACCTTGTAATTCCCTAACCAATTTCATGTTGAACACATCATTTACCCTTGAAAATTTATTATAACTATTTTCAAGTTGAAAATCAAGGTTGTAATCATAGATTTGAATTTGTTCATCAAAATCCTCCACAAGGTTCAAACCAATCCAAGGCCTTGTACAATCCAAGACATAGAGAGGGTAGGATGAAGTATAAAATGACCTATTAACAACAAAACTTCTTATTGTGTCATTCAAGCTGTCACCAATTATAGTGGCCCAGTCTAAATATTACTGACAAGCACATATAACCTATACGAAGAAATACATCCATTCCTCAAATTCATGGGAATTCATTCTCCCTTTGACCCTATACAATAGAACAATGATACCTAAGATTTCTTCCCTAAATTTTAATTTATTCATCTTCTTAGGGAGTTGTGATTTCCCTTTCTTAGGGGGGTCATAACATTATTTTGCGATGTAATTCTGATAATATCCCTTCTTTTCTAAGAATTAACATTGAGATAAAGTAAATTTGAACTCAAAATATACCTCCCTCTCTAGTAGCCTGAAACATCCACTAATGGTGGCCCTATCCAAGGTTACTAGAAAATGGTTTTCTTTAGTGTGGATTTCTCTCATCTCTAGATTATAATGAGATATGCATTCTAACACAAGATCTATGCATTGTACTACTATTGGGAACGCAATAGCCTAAAGAAGACCACTTTCTACTACTCTTTGAGTAATTGGGTCCCCTTTTGGTTTACAAACCCTTTCCCAAAAATAATCTAAATTTATATGCCCTAACCTCATATCACCTATTTCAAGCAAAGAGCTATCTAGGCTAGCTAAATTCTCATATCCCAAATATTTATATTTCATTTTTTTGGACATTCACTTCAAGAAGAATTCAATAATACTATATTGGAACTCCAATTGCAAGAGAAAAATTTGGGTATGCCACTTGTCTATTCTTCTCGAATTCCAGAATTATGCTTTTTCAAAATAATTACAATGTCTCAAATGATAGCTTAATTCTACACAATCAAGTATTTATTTAATCCACTTCATTACTAGGATCATTTAAATTTTTATGCATATGCCACTTGGTGCTAATATTAAACAACCTTGGTACACTCAATAAAGTTAGCTATTTGAATGGATTTTAAAATATAATCATAATCTAATGAAGTTAGAAAACTTCAATCATACCCGACAAGATCATCTTTCATTCATAAATCTCTTCTCAATAGGCTTCACTTTTGATGATGTCCTCAACACTTCACCAGAATCAAGCATGGTTCAAAAAGGGACATTGGTCCTGACAGAATTTCTCGAAAACACAAAACCTACCTAGTTTCGAAGATAACCATTTTGAAGAGAACTCCTTAGTAAGACAAATGGGCTATAGAACCTACACAGTAGTCGAAAAGGATTGACAATTGTTTAAAAGACAAATGTCAAAAGGAAGATAACTCAAAAGATAAATCAAGACAGTGGAGAGACAAGTTATGAAAGTGGGGTCGCAAACTGACAAGGTTCGGAAAACTGACCAAAGATCGGCATACAAGATAGAAAAGTTTGGAAACAAATAGAATACCCAAAAATTCAAATACTTAGGACCAAGATTAAAACTTAGGCAATAACTAGCTCTAACTAGGGACGCAAAATAACAAGGATGTAGAAGAACAAAGAATCTTTGGTTAAGATCCATTGGGTGATGGAGTTGAAGGGATAAATGAGAAAGAGGAGTAAAGCGAAGGATCGAAACAAACCAAAAAATAGAATTCACACCAAAAACAAAATGCAAAACAAAAACCCCTAAACTACTATATACAAGGGTAGGGGATACATGATTTCAAGTTTGATACAATTTTAGATCTTTCCTATTGTATGGTAGGGACAATATTGTGCCATCTAGATAAGCCAACTTGAAGGAAGTATTCCCAAGCACTTGTTGAATTCAAAAAGGACCCTTCCATAAGGAATCAAATTTCTCGTGAGCTCCTTTAGGTTCTCACCTCTTATCCCAAAACAAAACCATATCACGTTCCATGAAATTCCTAGGTATAGCTATTCTATCAAAAATCTTTTTGACTCATGCCTAGTGCAAATTAATCCTATCTACCATTTCCTCTCTCTTTTCTTCAAGCTTGCTCAAATACATGATTCTCTTCTCTAAGGAATTTTGGAACTATTGATCTTCAAGGGTTGTTTGCAGTTTCATGGTGGCCACTTCTATGGGAAAAGGAAGAGTCATACGAATTTTGTGAACCAATTCAAATAGGGACATTCCAATAGCCCTTTTTGGCATAGTTTGATCTCCCCATAAAGATTTGTACAATTTCTTATGCCAATTTCATTGATTTTCATCTACCAGCTTCTTCACGATAGCCACTAGATTTTTGTTACTAAATTTAGCTTGTCCATTCCCTTGAGGATAATAATTTGACAAATGTGAGAGAGATATTCCATGATCATAACAAAACATAACAACTTCTAAAGAGGATAAATTGGTTGTATTATCAGCTACCAACTTCTTGGGAACTCCAAAACGTACCAGAATATTTTATTTAATAAAATCACAAACCACTTCTAAAGTTGGGTGTTTCACAAGGACCACTTCGACCCACTTGGTGAAATAATCTATGGTTGTCAAAATATGAGTATTCCCCACTCGAAGTAGGATTAATTAGTCCCACAAAGTCCAATCCACATTGCTAGAAGGTTCTTCAATCACTATCGGTCTCTATGGAAGTGTGGCTAACTAGAATCTGCCTATAAATCTCTTGTATTTCTCACAATTCACTACCCAATGGTAGGTGTCTTTGAACATTCCCGGCTAGTAGTCGAATTTTCAAAGGATTTTGAAAGCTATGATGGAGAAAGAGAAGTGTCCTTCACAAGCTTCCTCATGAAAGGTCTTAAGAAGCTTATGTTATTTTTCTTTGTCCACACATCTCAAAAATGTCTCATCAAAAGCTTTTGTATGAAGTGTATCATTCCAAATCACATACTTGGATGTCTTTAATTTGAGATTCCTTCTCTCCTTCATAGAAAGGTGTGAAGAACACTCTCCATAGGTAAGATAGTGACCCACGTCTAAAAACCACGAATCCTACAAACTCACAAACAATATTGTCAAGGAAACTTCATCTTCCTCTAGTCCATTTTCAGCAATAAGCTTGCAAAGTCCCCTGATTATTACCAACTTAGTAGCTTGATGTCTAGGTCATACTCTTGCACCTTAGCTACATAGGCACCTCTTTTATTACATCCAATTTCTTGTTGCACAAATACACTTTTCACTGTTGTATCAAGAACAAAAACTTTTGCATGAGAATGCAAGATGTAGAACCTAAATTGCTTCACCACCTTAACTACTGCAAAAGAATATTTCTCAACCCAAGAATAATTCAATTCATGCTTCTTTAGTGGAACACTCATAAAGTAAATGGGAGCTTCAATTTTTTTTCTCGTTCTCTTGGAGGACAATCACAGATATTATATGTTCTGAGGCATAATAGTAAATGATGAAATCCTTATTTAAGCCTAGATATACCAACATCAAGGCATTAGCAATGGCCATCTTGATATCATCATAAGCCTATTTCCTATCATCACTCAATTTGAAGCCCTAGTTTTCCTTCGACTATATGCTTAGTGATTTCCGAAAAGTTTGGGACAAATTACCATAAAAAGTTTACTTGTCCAAAAAATATTTGACACCAGTTCTATTAGAAGGAAGACTTGGTTGTTGAATAGATTTAACCCTTTCTGGATCAATCCTAACCCCTTCCTTAGAAATGATGTATCCTAGAAGTTTACCTTTTGTAACTCCAAAAACTGATTTCTTAGGATTTAGAGATATTTCATGTTCTCTACATCTTTGCAAAATCCTCTCTAAATCCCTAAAATGGTTTTCCACTTTCTTGGAAAACATAGTCAAGTCATCTAAATATATAAAAAATAATCTTATTTTATAATTCACCAAAAGATAAGTCCGTCGCCCTCTGGAACGTAGCCCCAATGTTGATTAAACCAAAAGGCATTCTATTGTAGGTGAAAGTACCCCAAGGAGTGACAAATGTTGTCTTATATTGATTGATCTTATTTGTCCATTTTGATCTAGTTATAACTAAAAAATCCATCCAGCATTGACATCATTTCAAAACCAGCCATTTTTTACAACACATGATCCATCATCAAGAGTGGATAATTTTCCTTTAAGGATGATTGATTCCAATTCCTGAAATCCATGCAAATTCTTATTTCTCCACTTTTCTTACGAACTAGAAAAATATTATCCACCCAAGTGGAATGATGGATAAGGTAGATTATTCGGGCCTTAAGCATCTTTTCTATCTCCCAAAAGATGGCATCAGTAACCTTCAAATTGTAATTTCTCTATTTTTGTCTGAAGGAGGCGTACCAGGCTTAAAGGGTATGTGATCCTGTAACTGCCCACCCATGAATTTTTTCAAATCATCATAACACCAAGTCAACATATATTTATATTTTAGCAATTGTAAATGAAGATTTTGGTTTGACCCCTCATAATGCTTTGCTCCTCCTAGGGCTTTTCACCTAAAAGGAGAAAGGGGATTGGATGGGGGACCAAAATGCAAGGGTTTACACTCAAGAATAATGTTAATGAGATTTATTATGCCCAATTGATATTTCCTAATTCTTTTATTTGAAAATGAAATGATTTAATGATGTGAAATCCAAGAAAACTAGCTTGTTTGAAAACACAGCGTGACATGCAAACAAGCTAAACTAATGTAATAAATGAACAAATGAAGATGTAAAACAGGAACTATGCACCTAGAAATTGAAGAAGAACAGATTGAAGATTGTAGGAGCCACTGAGATCCTAGAAATTTTGACTTTGAGGCAATTGGGACACTTAGGCTAGTCTGGGCAACTTAGTCCCAAAACAGGGAATCTACCCAGAAATATGTTTCTACCAAAAGGGTGTCAGAATCTATAAAAAAATTTGAAAAAGAAGTGCAGTGGGACTAAGTTCCCACTAGGGGTGGCTTAGTCCACTTTGGATTTTCTGCAAATCTGAAAGTGGAAACAAAAACCCACAACCTGCACTCTGCTCTTTGACAGAAATTCAAATTTGAATCTTAGAAAAACCCTACAAAATAGAAGATAAATTGGTTTCTAATGGGGGATTTGCCTTGGTCAAACCCCTAGTTGATATTTAAACTTTGTAGTGTTGGAAACACAAGAGAAAACAATTGAGAGGGGGGGTGAATCAGTTGTCACAAAAATTATACTTATTAAACTTATTCTCAGATTTGATAAATAAACATGAAAGCATAAACCATCACCACATCAAAAACACACATAACACCAAGATTTTTTATGTGGAAACCCTGTTAGGGAAAAAACCATGGTGGAGGTTAATCCATAAGATTATACTCTGTTAAAATAATTACAAATGGGGAATGCACATGCATTCGGGCACACTGCCTAGAGCTCACTACTCAAATACAAAAGGCTTACTACCCAAAGGAAGACTCACTGTCTTATAGTCACATTCAGATTACATCTAGAAGATTTTGGAATGAGAAAATAGCATCTTCTAATGCCTAATTACAGTTTTGGTTAAGCACATAAACACTTTCATTTTCTCACTTTTCTTCACACTTTAATTCTTCCTTCGAAAGATTAGAACGTTATTGCACTTAGTACACAGCATACTTTGCACACCATTGCTTCAAATGGTATAAACAATCGATCATATGTATATATCTACAACTAAGGATAACATCAACTACATGTCGACCCAACAAAATATAAAATATGTGCAAGTTGTTGGCCCAAATCAATAAACAATTATCAATGTGAACCAAACAATGTTGGCCAAAACATAGTAAGGACCCAAAACAACATCCTCAAATATGGGACACCTTCAAACATTATGCCTCAAAGATCCACAACACGCTACAATCACCCTGTCGGCCATGATCATGAAAAACATGAACTCACAAAAGAAAATCACCAATCGCGAGCACAATGATCAATGCGGACCAAAAAAATGGATAGAGCATGATCTAGAAACATCCACAAGCATCATGAATCACCACAAAAGCATCTACAAAAACTAAAGTTACTAGAATCACTTCATCTTCTTTTAGGAACACCAACTAAAGAAACAAAGCAACTATCAGAACATAGATACTCATAACTCAATCAAATATTCATGCGAACCTCTGAAAATTCATGTGGATAAACTAGATATACTTTTCAACAAACCCTTTAATCTGTAACCTCTTATCATCAATATACTGAGCTAGCCACCATACTGAACTTTACTGCATCACCGACAACCTGCAACTTATTTTATTACAATTTTCTCAATATCCTCGACATATAGAGCCTTAAAGACATTAATTCCAATAGTGTTGACATCAATGACAACCATATATCAGCAATATCCAACAATCTCCCCCTTTATCATTGATGGTAACACATGATGTGAAAAACACCATCAACGATACTTTCTCTTAGCACTTTCTCCCCCTTAGATTTTGACTCTTTTCTCCTTAACACTTTCACAATTTTTCACATGACTCTTCTCCCCCTTTGACATCAATGACAAAGATACACATTATCTTTCTCCACACAAGCTCTAAACCACATTTTTGAACATCTGACTACTCCCCCTGAGTAGCATCCACCACAATATCAGTTTGGATCACAAGATATGACTATGAAATGCACGGACCAATGCAAGTCAATGCATCTTAATTCTGATTAGGAGGGGTAATCACCCCTAGCTTCCCTCTGAGATACTCAAAAGTATCCTTAGGAAAGGGCTTGGTAAAGATATTTTCAACATGTTCCTTAGTGGGCACATACTCCAATTTGACTTCCTTTTCACTCACCTTCTCTCTCAAAAAGTGAAACTTGATAGATATATGCTTTATTTTTTAATGCAACATGGATTCTTAGAAATGTTAATTGCACTTGAATTATCATAGAATATAGCAATAGGTTCATCATACACAACTCTAATTTCTTTCAACATCTGCTTCATCCACAATACTTGAGTACAATTGTTAGCAGCAACAATGTATTATGCCTCTGCAATAGATAAAGAAATGTCATTTTGCTTCTTACTTAACCATGAAATCAACTTCTTTCCCAAGAAAAATGCACCACCACTAGTACTCTTTCTATCATTCACATCTCCTACCCAATCAGCATCAATAAAGGCACTCAAAGTAAGGTCATCTTCTTTAGGATACCATAGGCCAAAATCAACTATCCCCTTCAAGTACTTGAAAATCCTCTTCACAATTGTCACATGAGATTCCTCAGGATCAGCTTGAAATCTTGCAACAATGCATATGACATTCATGATATTAGGTCTAGTTTGAGTCAAATAGAGCAATCCACCAATCATGGATTTGTATCTAGTCTGATTTGTTTTAGGAGAATCATCATCTTGTGTCAACTTACATCTGGTCACCATAGGTGTACCAACTAGCTTTGAATCTTCCATACCAAACATCTTTAGCAATTCTTTCACATACTTGGACTGAGATATAAAGATCCCTCTATCTAGCTGAGTAATTTGCAATCCCAAAAAGAATTTCATTTCTCCAATCATAGACATCTCAAACTCACTCTACATCTCATCAACAAACTTCATGCACAAACTATCATCTCCTCCAAAAATGATATCATCAACAAAGACTTCAACAATCAAATCTTTATCATGATCAATCTTGAAATACAAATTACTATCAACAGTACCTTTATTAAATCTGAGCTTCAACAAATACTTTTCCAATATGGCATACCATGCTCTTGGGGCTTGCTTAAGTCCATACAATGCTTTCTTCAACCGGCAAGCCATATCTCCCTAATCAATCAATTGAAATCCATCAGGTTGCTCAATATACACTTCTTCTTCCAGTTCACCATTTCGAAATGCTGACTTGACATCCATCTAATGAACCTTGAAGTTTTTATAAGCAGCATAAGCAAGAAATAGTCTCACAACTTCAATCCTAGCAATAGGAGCAGAATTTTCTTCAAAGTCAATTCCTTCCATCTAAGAATATCCTTTACACACAAGTCTTGATTTGTTCCTAACAACTTCACCTTGCTCATTCAGTTTGTTCCGAAAGATCCATTTAGTTCCAATTAAATATTTTTGTCCTTAGGTCTAGGAACAAGAATCCATGTATCATTCTTCTCAATTTGCAGTAGTTATTCTTTCATTGCTTCCACCCAATGTTCATCTTTGCATGCTTCATTGACACTATTAGGCTCAGTTTTTGAGATCAAACAGTATTCTTCTGCAATTCTTCTCCTAGTTTGAACACCTTTGTTCTTATCACCTATAATCTGATCTTTTGAATGATTTAGTCTTACATACCTTGGAGTATTAGGGTGTTTTTGAACTTTAGGCTCTTGTGATCTCACTTTTGCACTTTCACTAGTTTCTTCCTCTTAATTTTCCTGATTTCCCAGAATGATTTGAACTTGATTTAGAGTCTGAACTTTCTTTCCTTTATTTAAACTATCACTTTGATCGTCTAAATCATATCCACAAGTTCTAGATTGTCTAATTGTGTCTTCATCAACCTTGACATTAGCACTTTCAATTACTTTCCTCAATCTCTTATTGTAGCACCAGTAGGCTTTACTTTTAGTAAAATAACCAAGAAAGAATCCTTCATCACTTCTAGCATCAAAATTTCCTATATCTTCATCTCTTTTGATATAGAATTTACTCCCAAAGATTTTGAAGTATCTAACAGTAGGCTTATGACCAAACCATAGCTCATAAGGAGTCTTACTGGTATCACCTTTGACATGTACCCGATTGAGAGTTTAAACAATAGTACTCACAACTTCTCTCCAATAGATATGTGGAGCATTTCCTTCCAGCATCATGGTCTTAGTAGCTTCTTGAATTGTCCTTTTCTTCCTTTCCACAACTCCATTTTGTCGAGGGGTCCGCAGGGCAGATAATTGTCTATTTATCCCATGTTCTTCACAAAAAGAATTAAACTCACCTAAAGTGAATTCACCGCCTCTATCTGATCTCAGACATTTAATCTTTAGACCTGTCTTTGTCTCAATCATAGCCTTAAAAATATTGAAATTTCTCTAGAGCTTCAATTTTTTTCCCTTTAGAAAGTAACCCACATCAATCTAGAATAATCATTAATAAATAACATGAAATACCTATCTCCTTGTAAACTTCTAACTCTAGAAGGACCACACAAATCATATGCACAAGCTCCAACACTTCATTTGAACAATGTTGTTTACTCTGGAATGAAACTCTAGTTTGCTTCCCTAACTAGCATTCCTTGCATTTAGCATTAGTAGGTTTTATCAACTTAGGAAGATCTCTCACTGCATGAGTAGAACTTATCTTGATAATATTGTCAAAGTTTACATGACACATTCTCCTATGCCACAACCAACTTTCATTAACTTGAGCAATCAGACAACTTTTACTAGTAGCACTTAGGTGAAAGATATTACCTTTTGTTTTTGTACTAGATGCAATCACATTTCTGAAACTCCCCAATATTCTACACTTTTCATCCTTGAATTGAAGATTGTATCCCTTGTCAACCATTTGTCCAACACTTAAGATAATATGCTTCAAACCTTCCACATATAGAACATCATCAGTATTATACTT
Organism: Sequoia sempervirens; assembly: GCA_007258455.2. Lineage (NCBI taxonomy): Eukaryota > Viridiplantae > Streptophyta > Pinopsida > Cupressales > Cupressaceae > Sequoia > Sequoia sempervirens. The sequence continues at coordinate 83,254,998 of VDFB02193867.1, read as the reverse complement.
ACCTTCAAGAGAAATGGATCCTTTTCCATGGATTACACCAGCTCTGTCATCACCAAATCTTACAACACCACCATCATACTTTTCCAAGCTCACAAATTTACTTTTATCACCTATCATGTGATGAGATCATCCACTTTCAATCACCCATTCATCTTTTTCTTCAACTTTGGTAGCTAGAGCTTTCTCCACATTTATGCAACTAGTAGATTCAGTAGGTACTCGATCATTTTCCTTGATAGCAATAAATACCCATTCATCCTCACTTAAATTCCCTTTATCAGATTCATCATTTTTCACACCTTCATCAACAGCATAATAACACTTTCTTTGGAATCTAGGCTTGTTAGGTCTTGGCTTAGGAACTCTTTCCAGAAACCTTAAGGAAAAATGACCTATCTTATTACAAGAAAAACATTTAAGAGGCAATTTCCCTTTATACTTACCTTCTCCTTTGGCTACCCTCTTGACAATAAGTGCTTCAAGCTCATCTAGTTTTCTCTCTTCTTCAATCTCTCTCATTTCCTACTCATACTTGGACATTTTTCTAGAAGAAATTTCTCCCATATCATATCTATGCTTATCTTTTCTAGAGATAGTAGCTTTGAATGTAGATTTTGTCTTAGGAAGAGATTCACCAAACTCACTTAACTCAAAAGCAGCAAGCTTACCAATCAACATGTCTCTAGTTACATTTGTCACAGTCTAGATCTCCTCAATAGCAGCAGCTTTGTGTTTGTATGTAGTAGGCAAGGATCTGAGCACTTTAGCAACAATCTCTTATTCTTCCAATGTTTCACCAGCACATTTGATACTACACACAAGTTCATTCACTCTTTGCATAAAGGAAGTGATGTTCTCATCTTCACCCATTCTCAACATTTCATATTTCCCTTTCAGGCTTTGCATCTTAGCAATCTTCACGTGGGTATCACCTTCATACAAAGTTTCCAACTTTTTCCAAATCTCATAAGCAGTCTTCAGCTCCTTTACATTTGTCATCTTGGAATTAGTCAAAGCACTCAACAATGCTTCCTTAGCCCTGATATTGTACTCGGCTTCCTTAATCTCACCTGCAGTAGAAGGACCATTTTGTGGGATGATATACCTATTCTTTGTAATTGTCCAGTAAGGTTCACCAATGCATCTCAGATGAAACTCCATTTGAGTCTTCCATAGAGAATAATTAGTTCCATCAAATCTTAGACTATCCTTCTTATATGTTGTCATCCCATATCACCTCAAGCGGTCAAGCTTCTCTGAAGGAACCTCCTCTGATACCAATTTTTGGCAACATAAGAGTAGACAACTAAGAGGGGGGGTGAATCATTTGTCATAGAAATTATACTTATTAAATGTATTATCATATCTGATAAATAAACATGAAAGCATAAACCATCACCACATCAAAAACACATATAACACCAAGATTTTTTGCGTGGAAACACTGTTAGGGGAAAAACCACGGGGGAGGTTAATCCATAAGATTATACTTTGTTAAAAGTATTAAAAATGGGGAATGCACATGCATTCAAGCACACTGCCTAGAGCTCACTACTCAAATACAAAAGGCTTACTACCCAAAGGAAGACTCACTGTCTTACAATCACATTGGGATTACATCCAAAAGATTTTGAACTGAGAAAATAGCATCTTCTAATGCTTGATTACAGTTCTAGTTAAGCACATAAACACTTTCATCTGCTCACTCTTCCTCACACTTTACTTCTTCCTTCAAAATATTAGAATGCTATTCACACTTAGCATATAGCATGCTTCACACACCATTGCTTCAAATGGTATAAACAATTGATCATATATATCTGCAACTAAGGATAACATCAACTACATGTCGGCCCAACAAAATATAAACTGTGTGCAAACTGTCAACCCAAATCAATAAACAATTATCAATGTGAACCAAACAATGTCAGCCAAAACATAGTAAGTACCCAAAACAACATCCTCAAATATGGAACACCTTCAAACATTATGCCTCAAAGATCCACAACACGCTACAATCACCATGTCGGCCATGATCATGAAAAACATGAACTCACAAAAGAAAATCACCAATCGCGAGCACAACAATCAATGTAGACCAACAACATAGATAGAGAATGATCTAGAAACATCCACAAGCATCATGAATCACCACAAAAGCATCTGCAACAACTAAAGTTACTAGAATCACTTCATCTTCTTTCAGGAACACCAACTAAAGAAACAGAGCAACTGTCAAAACACAGATACTCATAACTCAATAAAATCTTCATGCGAACCTCTGAAACTTCATGTGGATAAACTAGATATACTTTTCAAAAAACCCTTTAATCTGCAACCTCTTATCATCAATATACAAAGCTAGCCACCATACTAAACTTTACTGCATCATTGACAACCTGCAACTTATTTTATTACAATTTTCTCAATATCCTCAACATATACAACCTTAAAGACATTAATTCCAATAGTGTTGGCATCAATGACAACCACATATCAGCAATATCCAACATGTAGAAAATAAAATCTGCATCAACCCTAGCCTTAATTATGTTTAAGACTAGGAAAGGCTAAAAATGAGATAAAACCCTATTCTAATGTGCTAGAATGAGGTGAATGAATGACACTTGAGAGATGCAAGACTTCAATGTAAGAAACCCTACAACTCTTCAAATGAATATAAATGATATGTAGAATGTGGTGCAAACCTTAAGTATGAAGATAAGAAGAACATGGAAGATGGAATCACTTCAAAAACAAGTCATTAGGTGTGATTTGATGGCTAGTTGCATCTCCTCAACCTAGATTTCTCCATGATTCACCATAGGCATCCATGATCAATCCTTTGCAATGTGAGATCTTAAATAAGAAGTGAGCTTGTAGACTTGCAAAAAACCCTAGTTTGCTGCCCTAAAGCTTCAACTTTGCTACAAAATGCTATTGAATCTTCTTGTGCAAGACACTTTTTCTCTTGACTTTTGGTTTTTTGCTTTGTAAAAATGACTAGGAGATGTGAAAAATGACTTAAAATGAGTATTTATAAGCATCAACACCTAATTTTCCCATTATTTAGACCTAAGAGGCTAACATCCTTTGAAAAATTAAATTGAATTAATGAAATTCCCGCTCAAAAGTGGAAAATACCCCAAAAGGGACTAAGTCACCACCTTGGGTGACTTAGTCCCACCAAGGATATTTTTGGTGGGTTTCACAAAATTTGAGTGGTTTTAGTGATATTTGTCTAGATTTAAGTGGTTTTATGAATGAATTAGGCCTCAAAGTCCAAAATTATGAGTATTAGGGGCCTATAAATGCAATTTTAAGGGGTGATTGATGGAAGATGACTAAAGCAGGACTTAGTTTTACTACAAAATTGTCTCTTTCTCCAAGAGTATACAATTTTTTGCAATACATTAAGCCCCCACTTTAGCACCCATATGACTCTACGTGCATATGCAAGTTAAAGTATTCTAAACAGTGCACTTTATTACATAAAAGGATACTCGTTCAAAAGGCAGGAGAATGAAGCCCCCAGTGTAGTTATCTGCAAAACCACAACATTAGGAAATTGCATCCTGCAACACACATTCATTAGTTATCAAAAATCCTCTTTTCCTAACTCTTAGAAAGAAAATTTGAGGGTAGATCATGTATGTCCCCCCTTGATTATGCTTGCTTTATGGAGGTGGAATCAAGGTAGCAATCTAGCCACATCAAATTCAAAATATCATATCAAAGGACATTTCCAAGTACTATGTTGCATAACAATAGATGAATGATGATGTTGGGTGCAGAATCATGATTCTAAAGCATCAAACGACATCAAAAATAGATTACCCTAGCTCCCATTATGTTGATTTGAAAAGGACATACTTTATTAATTCTTAAGAGAAAGTAAGCCTATTTTAATGCATAAGAGTAAAAAGAAATGCAAATGGATTAAAAGAGGTAAATAGGAGTAATTTTTCACTTACTATTCATTTTACCTTCTTGTAGCTTGAGAGGGACGAGTGAGAGGAGAAGATTTTGAGCATACGGGGATACACACCTGCACGATTGGATGATTTTCAAGACCACGTGGCGCGGGTGTGCATCAGCATGAGGTGAGTGGATTCTGTAAGCTTCATTGTGTGAATTTGTAATGATTTAATTAATTTTGAGGTATATCTAGGTTGATTAAGGGTCTTGGAATTTTTTTTTGCAAAGTGTCCCCTTTGTTCGCAAAGTTTCCCTTTTGTTTGCAAAATGTCCCTTTTGTTCGCAAAGTGTCTTGTTTCTTCACAAAGTGTCTCATTTCTTTGCGAAGTGTCATGTTTCTTTGTAGAATGTCCCAAAAGGATTCTAAAGCATCTAGGGCCTTTAAAAAAGAAAACTAGATTAACTTTATCACACTTGCATGATGAAAAACATAAAAATGAAAGATTTTAGAGCATATTTGTGTAAATTTCAAAGGTACCCGCCCAAGGACGACAGCGGATAGGAGGGAGATAGCTGAGTTTTCTGAGAGATCTAGCTCTAGCACTATCAACAAAGGAGACAAATCATCTTCAAACTATTGGGATCTGTTGGGCATATCTTATGCCTCCCATGAGATACCACAATGCCATGTTGATGGCTCTCTGTGAGCAATGGGATGTAGATACATGCACGTTTCATCTGCCCACAGGAGAGATGATGATCACATTGGAGGATGTACATCAGATTCTTTACGTGTTGATTCGAGGAGAGTGAGTATATTTCTGTAGAGACTATACCTTTCTAGAGCAGAGAGTTGATTTACAGTATTTTTTAGATGGTCCAGTTCATGATGCACGAGTTAGCAGACTGATTGATTTGTCCATGTTATTATATTCATGGGCACCAATGGTTTGACGCATTATGATGCACATCGTAACACTAGTCCTCATCCCTAATGGCCGAAGTGCTCATCTTGAGGGAGGACTAGTCCACATGATTCGAGGGATGGTAGAGTGGTGAATAGTATATGCCTGGGGTCGAAGTATGTTGGCACATCTCTATTATGATTTGGGGAAGTTTGTATATTGAGAGATGGATAGTATGGTGTACTACACACTTCTATAGGTTTGGCACCTTGAGCACATTACATGTACCAGACCAGTTGGTTATCCATGTGCGATAGCAGTGGGGTACCCTCGGGCTTTCGAGTATCCTTTGCGGTGACTATGGCAGTATGGTGATTTGCATTTTTGGAGGATACGGTTTGACTGACTGGATGAGGACAAGGTCCTTTGGAGACCTTATCAACTAACATTACAGTGGCTAGATTATACTAGACAGTTGAGGAGGATGCAAATGGATATATTTTTGGTCGGTCGTCATGACCACATAGTGCGACCATTCTACTATGATCGAGTCATGCGGTAGTTTGGACAAGTATAGACACCACCCTAGGCATAATCCTCTTTTAGATGATCAGTGCAGAGTGCATAGAGACTGGGTGATACAGTGTGACTCACACTTGAGCATGTAGCCGAGAGTGACTCTGATCATTTTGATCATGACAAGCCATCGTTCTCTGACGTAGATGACGTTGGTTCCACAACAAAGTATGAGGAGTGGTGGACGGTGACTTGACCAACACCAGTATTCTTGAGGGATGAGCCATTGGGAGATGTAGAGCCACTACCAGATGATGGAGAGGAGTAGGAGGATAGGTCCAAGGAGACACGCTATAGACCTTCCAATATATTTACTAATGTGATTGATGATGAGTATGATGAGGAGGGAGATCCAGATTATGAGGATCAGGAGGGAGAGGAGGAGGATGAGGATGAGGAGTAGTACAAGGAGGAGGACGCACCCTTGAGTGAGGATGATGAGGTAGTAGCTGATGACCATCATGAGGGGGGAGATTCCTCTCCCATCCATAGGACGAGGTCATGAGCAACAGCTACAGCTGGCACTGGTACTCATAGTCGAGGGGCGACTAGCACAACCTCCATGCCTCCAGTACAGGATGACATTGAGGTGACACATCCGACCAAAAACATAGGTGATGATATTTTATGTTATGTGTGTACTTTGAGTTATTATGTAATTTTACATATATGCATACCATGATGATGCTTACTAATTGTGTGATGTTTCTACCTTGTAGGAGCAACGAGAGACTGGAGAGAGTTCTATCTTCAAGCTGTTGTAGAGATAGTACCTGCATCCATCGACGACGAGGAGATGGATCTTGACTACATGCCCCCACCTATTGTGGAGGAGCCAGAGGCACTCGGGCCTTTCATGAGACTACGGACAGCTTATGAGAGCTTGAGGAGATGATTGCATCAGGCAGAGACCATAGGGCAGTCATCAACAAAGATGGAGAGACTACATGAAGAGATAGCACGGCTACGGGAGGAGAGAGATGTGGCCCTTGGGTAAGCACAAGGTCTAGAGTTCACACTCAGATTTAGTGGATCATGATCATGATCACACATGATTGTATCACGACATCTAGGTATCGGATCACGAGCACCAAATGTTGAGGAGTCTAGTTGTCACAGACCTTGGTGATGTGGTTTCTTATGATGATATGTATATATAAAACTTTGGAAGATATGTATATATAGAAAAAAATTATGTTTTATGATTTGTCTAAATGTGATTGAATGTTAAATGGCAATGTGATTAATTAAGTGACCTTGGCCCGATTACATTAATTAATATCCCCATGATTTAACAATGTGTATGTGATCTAATTAAAACATATTTGCAATTTTATGTTAGATACAACATAATGATTGAGTATGTTATGCTAAAACAAAATGTGACACAATACATAAGAGGAAAGTGAATAGCATGAAACCTAAATGAATTATAAAGAATCACTTTAGTGTTCAAGAAAAACCTGCAAGAGAATTGTCAAAAACGAAGCAATGTGAAAGCGTATAAGGGAAGAGTTCCATAACGTTTATCAACATCATTTTATACTTCATATTATTCAAAGGGATTAAACATAATACCGAAGCAAATGCACGGCATTGATTGGTTCTTTGAGGGGTGTTCCATCAAGTTCCATTAAGACATATGCACTAGACCCATAACTTTTGTCGACAACATAGGGTCCTAACCAATTAGGACTGAATTTGTCACGTTCATTAGGGTCAGCATTGACATTACGCTGATTTTTGGATAGAACTAAGTCACCCTTGTCAAACACGAGGGATAACATTGAGATTGTAATAATGTTGTTTCTTTTTGCAATAGGCTTGAAGATGCTCAAGAACGTTAATGCGTTGTTCATCAAGCATTTCAAGTTGATGTAACCGTTCAGTCTTATAAGTGTTATTGTAAATCAAACCTTGGAGAGAAATCCATAATGTTGGGATTTCTACCTCCAAAGGCATGATTTTCTCTATACCATAAATGAGGTTATAAGGTTTTGAGTCAGTGGAAGAATGCACACTTGTACGATAGGCCCAAAGTGCGTAATGCAATTGTGTGTGCCAATCCTTGTGATTGGTGTTAATAGTTTTCTTTAAAATTTGTTTGAGGACTTTATTAGTTGACTTAGCTTGACCATTGGATTGTGGGTAGTAAGGTGTCACAAAATAGTGTTGAATATGGAAAGTCTCCAAGAACTTCTTCACATCATTATTCTTAAATGGTGTGCCATTATCAAAGACTAATGTGGAAGGAAGGCCAAAACGAGCAATTATGTGCTCAAGGATGAAGTGACAGATTACCTCAGCAGTCGTAGATCAAAGAAGAATAGCCTTGACCCATTTCATGAAATAATCAGTGGCAATTATGATAAACGTATGTCCAGTGGAAGAGGGCGGGGATATTTTTCCAATTATATCTAGCCCCCATACTAAGAACGGCCAAATTGGTATTTGGGCACAAAGCTTAGAAGCAGGAGCACAAAATAAATGACTATGTTCTTAATATTTATGACATCGCTTAACATACGCATAACAGTCTTTATCCATATTTTTCCAGTAATAACATGCACGAAGAAGTTTTTGTGCTAGGGTCTTTGCACCAAAATGACTGCCACAACTTCCAGCATGAGCCTGCTTGAGTGCCATATTAATTTCAAAATCCTTGATGCATCTAAGTAAAATTTCATCAAAGGAGCGTCGATATAACACATCAGCAAGGATGATGTACTTGGTGGCTAATTTTTTTAGGCAAGCATGGGTGTTACTTGCGACAGGTTCGGGAAGGGTACCATCTTTTATATAGTTATAAATAGCATCATACCATTCACTCGATTTGTTTTTGGTCGTAACTAATGTGGTGATATCGATATCAATTATAGAAGGTTTCATGATGGGATGAATAGTGAATATGATATCTTGTGAAGGTTCGGAGGGGGATAAGAGAAGCGACACTAGCCATTGCGTATGCATGTCGATTGTCCTTTCGTGAGATGTTATCAATGGTGAAGGAGTGAAATTTTGTCAACAAGGACATTGTGATATCTTTATATTTGGATAATTTATCATGTTTTAGCTTTATAGTCACCATTGATTTGTTTGATTACTAATTGTGAGTCACCAAAGATCCTGATGTCAGTAATTCCCATAATTAAAGCAACATGTATTCTAGCGATTAAGGCCTCATATTCAACAGTGTTATTTGTACATAGGAAATTTAAATGATATGACAAGGGAATAGGTTTTCCTTCAGGCGGAATTAAGATTATTCTAGCACCAGAACCTATTCTACACTTAGATCCATTGAAATATAATGTCCATGTAGAAACACTTGTTGTGAATACATTATCATTAGGAAAAGAATCATTACTGGGTAATGCCAGAGGAGAAGGAGCATCAGCTAAATGGTCAGTCAAGGCTTGTCCTTTAATTGATTTTTGCAAAACAAACTTAAGGTAAAGCTTAGTTAACATCATAACCCATTTAGCTAAACATCATGATAAGTCTGTTTTATTGAAAAGATGTTTGAGAGGATCAAATTTTGTCATGACTTGTATTTTTGCATGTAGTAAATAATGTCACAATTTACTAGTAGCAAATACAAGAGCTAAACATTTCTTTTCAATAGGCGTATATTAGGTTTCATAATCAATTAGAGTGTGACTAATGTAATAAATAGGATTTTCTTTTCCATTATCATCTGTATGAGCTAACAGTGATGCAAGAGCATGAGCGGATGCGGCAATGTAGAGTATCAATGGTTTGTTTGGCATGGCAGGCTATAAAATAGGTGGAGTGACAAGGTATTCCTTCAAACTCTCAAAATCCTATTTACAATCCTCATTCCAATCAAAGGGAACATCCTTCTTAAGGAGATGTGTGAAAGGTAACGTCCTATCGACTAAAGAAGCGACAAAGCGATGGATGACTTGTATTCGTCCTTGTAGTGTGCGTAATTGAGAAATATTGTGAGGAGGTGGCATGTTAATGATAGCATCAATTTTCTTTGTATCCACTTTGATGCCTCTGTGAGATATAATAAATTCTAAAAGCTTTCCACTATCTACTCTGAAGACACACTTTTTCAGATTGAGTCTCATATTGTATTGACACATTCATTCAAAGATTTGGTGAAGGACAGTCACATTGTCTTGTCCTTGTAAGGATTTGGCAAGGATGTCATCAACATAATCTTCCAATATTTTATGTATGTAATCATGAAATATCAATGTCATTTCTCTTTGATACATTGTGCCTGCATTCTTTAGTCCAAAAGGCATCATAACCCAACAGAACGTTCCCCAAATAGTTTTGAATGATGTCTTGTGTTGATCTTGTGGGTTAATGAAGATTTGATTATAACCAGAAAATCCATCCATGAATGACAACAAAGCATGTCGAGCAGTTGAATCCACAATCATGTCAATATTAGGAAGTGGAAAATCGTCTTTTAAGGATGCTTTATTCAAATCACAAAAATTCATACATATCCTAATACGATTATTGAGTTTAGCAACTGCGACAATATTTGAGATTCAAGGAGAATAATCAATAGGATGAATGAAACCTGCATCAAGGAGTTTTTCAAGCTCTCCTTTAACAAGCAAAGCTATCTTAGGATTCATTTTGCATATCTTTTTTCGAACAGGCTTAGTATCATTTGCAAGAACAATTTTATGTGTCACAATTTTTGCGTTTATACCTGACATATCAGAATATTTCCAAGCAAAAAATTTAGGAAAATCATGGAGTAAAAGCGTAGTATCCTCTTGTTTGTCATCATCAAGGCACTTCTCAATCTTAATGACCTTTTCTGTATCATTGATGTCCATTGGTATATCAATTTTATCTCCCAAAGGGAGTACATTCGACAGAGGAAACTCAGGATCATATGGTTCCATGGTTTTCAAAAGATCATCGATATTTTGTGGCTTGGAACTTATCATAGCACAGGTAACATTGTGTTTAGAGGAAGATGTTTTATCAATGGCACCTAACATTTGTTTCAAATCTTCATCACTTGCAACATACTCCCAATAGGGTGGAGAGTTCAGATCAAGGAATTCAGGATGTTTGAGAGTAAGCATAGATCTGGGTTTATATGTGATGGTATTAATATTTAATGAGGGTCATTGAGCTGCTTTTGTTGTCTAAGAAAAGGAATACCCTAAACCAGTCTTTACGTCTTCCGTATTAGGCTCAATAGGAACACGAATTCCTTGTTAATGTTTTCCACATCCTTTACCATTGTACCCCAATTGTTTCACAAGCTCGTAACCACGTCCATAAAGTTTTTCCATTTCCTTGGGATTGGGAGGTTACTGATAATCTATCTCATCAAAATTTGTTGTGTAAGATGTGCTCTCATCCAAAGGAGGTGAGATAGAAGGGGAAGATTCTTGTGAATTTTGAGTGGACATAACAGTTGGTTGTTTGTGTTCTATCTGCTTGTGAGTAATTATGTATTCATCCATGAATGAAGGAGTAAATTCCAATGTCCCCCAATCATCATCGAGCAACTTAGACACGGATTTGGTTTCTTGTTTATTGGTCTAAAGAGGGTCAATATGAGAGGTTGGAATTAAAGTATTCAGGGGACTTGTAGTTCCCTTTTCAAGTTGCAAACAACTCTTAGGCTCGGGGTCTATCACAACTTGATATACCTTGTTGTTATAGATGTATTTGATCATTATGCGATGAAGAGTCGAAGGGACTGCATGCATCTCATGAATCCATGGCCTACCCAAGAGAATATTATACACAAGATTAAAGGGAATGACATGAATAGGATTTTGCAAGCTAACCACTTTAACTATTATAGGTAAAGTGATTATACCAAGCAATTGTTTGGTTGTGTTATCAAATCCTCTAATGGATAAGGAATCAGGTTTAATTTGTGATTTATCCACACATGATCGATCAATGAGTTCACACTACACACATTGAGGGTAGAGCCATTTTCAACAAGGGTTCACTTAATACCTATTGTGTTATATTGGGAAATTATCATAAAAGCCTCATTTTGTCTCCTTAATTCAAATAGAGGGAGCTCATGCTAATCAAAGATAATGTCTATATTAAGTGTATTCATTCCCTCTACAAGAGTTTCCACATCACTTGCATTTGTACCAGGAGGAACGACTAGTTGTTGCAAGGCTGTTTGAAGCATTGAATGATAATTGGGTGAATTTTGAAGAAGATCACACAGGGATATCTTGGCAGGAGTATTCTTAAGTTGTTCAACGAGATCATACTCCATAAGATGTGATTTTAGGAAAGGGGTAGTAGGAAAAATAGGATTTGGTAAAGGTAAGGATCTTGGAGGAGGTTGTTGAGGTTGGGGATTGTTTCTAGTGTAGTGTGTGTGTGCAACATCATCATGTTGTGGTGGATAAAGGGTAAACTCGGGTTTAGGTGGAGGTTGAGGTTGATGTGAAGGTGGGTAAAGAATAAGTTGAGGTTGAATAACATTAACATCTTTTATCATTTTTTGCTCACAACAAACCTTTGTGGATGGCTTGTGTGAGATGAAGTCTGCAAGGGCTTCATCTAACATACACAAGTCATCATGACTAAAAGGTTTGGGAGAGAGATCGTCACTAAACGTTTTGGGTTTGTCATCACAAGTCTTAGTGGATGAGCTTATTAAGAGGAAACCTTAAAAGGTTTCATCTAATATATCCAAGTCATCACTACTAAGAGGTTTGGATGATAGAGTTGTCCTAAAATGAAGCATTGTTTTAATTGGTTCATCCATTTGTTGTGAAGTTTTTGTTTGTTTTTTTGGATGCATCTTATCTAAAGGAGCTAGGAATGAATGTTGAAAGTGAACATTGTAAAAACCTAATGTTATCTATGATTGCCATTAAAGTAAATAGTATAAATGCAAATGATTCAAGTAGAATAGTAAATAACTGTACAGAAATAGAGTGATAACTGAATCTAACAGGAATTGCAGAAATGGAAAACAGAATGCAAAAAATAGAAATGCAAAATTGGTAGTGGGACTAAGTTGCCCAAGGTGGAAAATTAGTCCAATTAGGGTTATTTTGAAATTTTCTGATGGATATGAATGTGTTTAAGATTTTGTAATGCAAATTTAGACTATAAATGTAGAATTTCACTATTATGCTATGAAATGAGATGCAATAATGCAAACAACAATGAGCTTTTCCACTAATGCAATTGAAAACCCTAGGATGCACTTTAATTAATGCAAGATGCAATGCAAATGAAACCTAGGATGCACTTTAAAATCAGAAAGGAATAATTTTCAACAAGATACAAGTTCACCAAAATGTAAACGATGATTTTAGTTTAACCCCTCATAATGCTTTGCTCCTCCTAGAATTTTTCACCTAAAAGGAGAAAGGGGATTGGATGGGAGACTAAAATGCAAGGGTTTACACTCAAGACTAATGTTAATGAGATGCATTATTCCTAATTGATATGTCCTAATACTCTAATTTGAAAATGAAATGATTTAATGATGTGAAATCCAAGAAAACTAGATTGTTTGAAAACACAGTGTGATATGAAAAAAAGCTAAACTAATGCAATAAATGAATTGGGACACTTAGGCCAGTCTGGGCGACTTAGTCCTAGAATAGGGAATTTTCCCAAAAATATGTTTCTACCAAAAGGGTGTCAGAATCTGTAAAAAAAATTGAAAAAGCAATGCAATGGGACTAAGTCGCCACTATGGGCAACTTAGCTCACTTTGTATTTTCTGCAAATTTGAAAGTGGAAACAGAGGCCCACAACCTACACTCTGCTCTTTTATGGAAAACTAGATTTGAATCTTCAAAAATCCCTGCAAAATAGAAGATAAATTGGTTTCTAATGGGGGCTTTGCCTTGGTCAAACCCCTAGTTGGTATTTAAACTTTGTAGAAAATAAAATCTACATAAACCCTAGCCTTAATTGTGTTTAAGACTAGGAAAGGCTGAAAATGAGATAAAACCCTATTCTAATGTGCTAGAATGAGGTGAATGAATGGCACTTGAGAGATGCAGGACTTCAATGCAAGAAACCCTAAAACTCTTCAAATGAATATAAATGATATGTAGAATGTGGTGCAAACCTTAAGTCTAAAGATAAGAAGAACATGGAAGATGGAATCACTTCAAAAATAAGTCATTAGGTGTGATTTGATGGCTAGTTGCATCTCCTCAACCTAGATTTCTCCATGATTCACCATAGGCATCCATGATCAATCCTTTTCAATGTGAGATCTTGAATAAGAAGTGAGCTTGTAGACTTTCAAAAACCCTAGTTTTCTGCCCTAAAGCTTCAACTTTGCTGCCAAATTCTATTGAATCTTCTTGTGTAAGACACTTTTTCTCTTGACTTTTGGTTTTTTGCTTTGAAAAAATGACTAGGAGATGTGAAAAATGACTTGAAATGTGTATTTATAAGCATCAACACCTAATTTTCCCATTATTTAGACCTAAGAGGCTGACATCCATTAAAAATTTAAATTAAATTAATGAAATTCCCACTCAAAAGTGGAAAATACCCCAAAAGGGACTAAGTCGCCACCTTGGGCGACTTAGTCCCACTGGGGATATTTTTGGTGGGTTTCACAAAATTTGAGTGGTTTTAGTGATATTTGTCAAGATTTAAGTGGTTTTATGAATGAATTAGGCCTCAAAGTCCAAAATTATGAGTATTAGGGGCCTATAAATGCAATTTTAAGGGGTGATTGATGGAAGGTGCCTAAAGCAAGACTTATTTTTATCGCAAATTTGTCTCTTTCTCCAAGAGTATACAATTTTTGGCAATACAACAACAATTGAATCAACTTAGCCCTTTCATTAGTGGTATAACATTTACCAATATATACCAACTTGGGGTCATTTGGCGTCCCTATATTGACATATACAAATTCCCCTAAACTTTTTACAAACTCAACCATCTTTTTTGTAATGCATCTATTATGTTTGTCAAATGATTGTTTTGAAGAAACCAAACACTTAGATATCTTATTTTATTTTAATTTAATGATACCTTCTCCTAACTCTTTCTTCTTGTCTTAGAAAAACTCTTCACATGTGATTTCATTACCTTCAAAGTAGACTTCTACAAAAATATTTGTGTGTTCCAAGAAGTCTTGTATCTACTTGTCATTTTCAAAAACTTGCTAATTTTTTGAGTTTTTTGGAACATTAGGCCATTATATGATTTTAATTTGGTATGGGACATCCTTAAATTCAAGATGAGGGAGAAGGAAAGAGGTTGTAACAACTAGAGAGTCTTCTCTAGTATTTTGTTCCCTTGGGACCGCTTCAATAGAAAGCGTCAAAGGATTCCATTTCATCCCACACCATATTTCTATAATGTCTTAACCTCTTATTTTTTACAATAAACACCTTCCTTACCTATTTGATAATTAGTTTTGCATCACCCACTACCCTTAGCTTCTTGATTCCTTTTTATTTAGTAGTCACCATTCCCAATAATAAGGCCTCATTCTTGGCAGTATTATTGGTGTTTTTGAATTCCAACTTGTACGAAGAAGGGGACCTGTTACCATCAAGTGATACCAACACCACCTCTGTATTAGAATTAGAACTAGAACAATTTCCATCGAATTCCATACCTCAAAAGAGATGTCATGGCCAAAAGAGGCCTCACTATTAGTGTCCTCATAGAACAACATATAATTACCAAATTCAAAATTTGTTTATAGGATTTGAGAGCGTGGATCCTCAAACTTCAAGATATTAAATTTGGCCTTAGGTTCTACTTCCAAATATATCTTCTTATTCCTAAGAAAAATAAATGTCTGAGACTAGTCCATTCATATTTCCCCTCCTAAATCTCTATAGAAACTTTGACTAAGAAGCATGTTATAACTTGTCGGTATATCTGTGAATAAGATTGTCAACTTAAGCCTTCTTTGGGATGAGCTATCAGAGCTACCTAAGCATCTTTGATCTGCCCCACTAAAGGAACTTTCTTGGAATCCATTAAATAACATTTTCCAAAGGTTTGTGTTAAAGAAAGGCCCAATGCCTTGGTTATTTAAGAGGGCATTACGTTATTTGATACTCCAAAATCTATGATATAGTTAATTAATTTGTGGCCAGTGATATACAAGGACATGTAAAAAGGATTAGGTTTTTGATCTACTATGGTTGATGTAGGAATTTAGCAGTTGAAGGTGATTTAGAGGATGAGGCTTCATGGTTTACCAAATCTTCCTCAACTAGGTTAGCTTCAAAATGACAAGACTTAATGAACTTTACTAACTTATCCAATTCACCAGGGTTTGATCTTGTAAGGAAGCTAAGGTAGCGGAACAACTTCCTACACTAACTTGAGAGGAGCATAATGCAAAACTTTTTATAAATCTTTAACAATTACATAAACTTAAACAATAATAAACACAAATATCATGCATACCACAACACAGTGATTTATGTGGGAAAAACCCTTTTGGGATAAAAATCCCATGCTCCAAAATCCACCCAATATGTTATTTAGAAATCACAAAGATTACAATATACTTACAAAGCAAGCTTCTCACAGGAGTATCACCACTTAGAGATCTAGAGGCAACACGATTGCTATCAAACTCGCAAAATACATCACAATACATAGTCGTAATAAAATTCCTTCATAAAATAGGGTTGCCTTCTAGGGAAATTTGAGCTAATAAAATATCAGGTTTTGGATATAAGACATAATGATGAATGATCCATATTTACAATAATAAAATATAAATAAAAAAATTTCTTTCAGGGGCATTGAATACCTTATGTAATTGCGAGTTTTTGAGACACATTTTCTCAACAAATCTCAAATACTCATCAAGTGAGATTTGAATTTTGAATTTTTATAGAAATCCATAATATCAAAAGGGGTTGTCCTTTTATCAGGGGCTTGAACAAATGGGCTCTTGGGAATGATGTCTAGAACTTTATGAGAACTAGAAGCAAAAGACTGGAATTTGAAAGGAGTGGGATTTTTATTAGAATATGGTGTACCTTTTTATTCGATCTTTGTTGGCCTCGGGTGAGTACCATACAAGAAGCATCATCTAAAGCAGTGTACACATCTCCACCTCTTTCAGTATCAAGAGTAAATTCTAGGAAATTAACTTCAAAGTTTTCTTATTATCCTGATACGGTTTCCTCTTCATTGCTCATCTTTGCACTTCCTCGAGCCTCATTCATCTCCCAATATCTACTCATTTCAATAAAATTAGCCCTTAATTCTCAGCATTTTGATGAAAGCTACACATGTTGCTTCTGCCAGGAGGAGCTTTTATTTCTAGCTGCTACTATGTGGGAGGAAATTACAACCATCTATGATTTGTCCCAAATTGCTAACCTAGATTTCTTCTTAAAATATTTTGGTAAGGTTTCTGGTAAGACTGAGTATTTTTAGGTAGTTTCCTTTAAAGGGAAATCATGTCATTCGCAAGTTCCTGAACCATGGGATCAGTAGATATTGAAGATTGAGCATCACATGTTTGAAGATCTTTTTTTCCATTTACCAACCTTGATGAAGTCATCTTCCAATTCAACAACTAAAGTTTGGGTGGCTCCCAGATCAGCCACTCTGTTCCTTCTCAAATGAAAACTAATATACAGCAGCATAGCATTGATAAAGAAGCACTTGAGATTTTCATCAGGTTTTATTTCTTGCTCAAGTCAATTTACTCTCTTATTGAATTGAACCACGAACTCTCCCATAGACTGATGTATTTCTTTTTTTAACTGAGTGAGTCTGGCTAAAAGGGTGTGTTCATTCTCTGCTCTCTTGAAATGATCTTCAAACTTGGTTGTCATGTCATCTCATGTATTGATGGAACCATTGGGAAAATGATAGAACCATTCAACGGTAGCATCCTCCAATGACTACAAAAATCCTTATTGCACATCTTCATGTTGAACTCCTAGCACACTATAGGTAATGAAAAAGGCATTCATTTTCTCATCAGGAGTAACTTTCCCATCACCCCTAAACTTTGGAAGATTCTTTCTAGATCCCTTCAGAAGGTCATTCAATTGGACTCCAAGGGCCAATGGCCCAGTGACCCCTCCCCATGGGTCTAGTTGATCCATTCTCTGATTAATATTAATAGTTATAGGGATAGGAGTCCCATGCAAGACCAAGTTTTGATAGGTGACAAGTGGATCAGTAGAAATGGGAGGATTTTCTTTGGTTGGAGAAGATGGCCTACTCTTAGATATAAACATCCTTCTCAGCCTTAAAGACTCATCAAACTCACCTCTCAATATGACCTCAAAAAGAGGATCATAGAGACCTCTCCTTCTGTCACCTTTGGTATAGGGTTTAGACTCCAGCATGACCAGGGATTTCAAAACTAAAGTATTGAATCTTTCTCAATCTGTGTCACTACCAGAGTTGCCAAAAACCTATTGGTTAACAATTTTTTCCTTTATAATATTAAATACAAAATCACTCTATAATTCCCAAGAAGGACCAATCAATTCATAGCAATTGGAGAGATTACCATTGCATTGGTAATCTTCCTCTGAATTTTAATTGAGGTACAACTCCCTCTTTTGATATAATTTCAATTTTTTTGTAAAATATATAAAATGTGGTATGCTTTTGACCAAAAAGAAGGAAAGGAAAAACTAACACTTATTCATAGCCATGAGATAGATGTTGAACCAAAGGAAATGGGGTTCCACCTTTTGAGAGATGGAACTTTGAGACCTATTTCACTCTTTATTTCATTAGGAAACCAAGATCCCTTAACCAAGTGACTCAATTGAGGGAAGGGCTAAGGGTTTCCTTATGTGATTAAATGGGGGTTCATGATTAAATGAAGCTTCAAAGGAAAAATGCAAACACCTATGCACAAAACCCTAGAAACTTAAGAGCATGAAATCATATGGATAAAAGAGAATGAAATAGAAGGGTACCTAGAAGAATGATGGATTCAAAGAAAGGTCTATAACCCTAAAACTATTTTTTTAAGGTGCACTGGGACTGATATGCCAAGCTAGGTGATTTCATCCTACTACAAGAATTTGGGCAAAATCTAGAATCTTCTGGTGACTATGTTGGGTCTATAGAAAACTAGCAAAAAGGGTATACTAGGACTCATATGCCCAAAGGGGCTATTTAGTCCCAGTATTAGGGTTTCACTGGTAGTTTTTTAGCCTCTTGTGATCTTCTAAAGCTTTTTTCTTATTTGGTCTTCAAATCTGAAAAGTCTAAATTCTAATCTGTAGGCAAGTTTTGTGAAGATGACTTCTTTACAACTTTGACAAATTTTGCAACTTTGTCTACAAAGGATCTTCAAGCTCCAATCCACCTAGATCTGCAAACACACATCAAGAGGGGAAAATGTTGTTTTGTTAGGGAATAGGGGTTTTCCTTGGTCAAACCCCATTTTGGTAATTAAACCTTGAAATGAAATGAAATAGCATGAAGGAATGATGAATGAACAAATGCAATGTTGCAACTCACCAAACCCTTGAAATAAAGGTTGCAAACTTGTGTGAAATGGCTCTAATGGATCTGGATCTTGAATCTTGATTGAATGCTTAAATATTTGTCTTGAATGCTTGCTTGAATCATGAAACCTACATCACAAATGTTAGCTCACAAACACACATTATGCATGAAGACTTTGACATGATGCTTGAATCTTGAATGCTACTCCAAATGCTTAATGATTTTCTCTTGAATGCTCTTGATCATAAATTTTCTATAATGCTTGAATGTTTGAAAACTTAGATCTTGTTAGGAGAAATTATGTGAAATAACCTTGTATTTATACTTTTTTATGCCTAATTTCCCAAACTTACAACACTACAAGCCAACATCAAATCTAGGATAATAAAATCCCACCAAGAATTTGAATTAAAATAGGTCTAAGTTAAAGCGGGACTCATACACCAAGTTGGAAATATGAGTCCCAATGGCTTAAACCTAGGACACAAACTCCAAGAAATGTTAAGTTCAATGCAACATTTAAAATATGGTCCCAAGACCTAGGTGGGACCCATATGCCCAAAGGGGCATATGAGTCCTAGATCACTAGATCTAGAACACATAACCTCAAATATTAAATTATGATTTTCCATTTGTTATATGTCGGGATTATCCTCAGAAAAATACATTTAATAAGGCTTGTGGATGCAAAATAGGACCAATTAAAGCATAAATGAACCTAGTGTTAATAGGGAGGGCCCAAACAAGTGTGAAAATTTAAAGGGATACATTTTTCTACACTAAATTTAGCCCCCAATTTAGTGAGAGGAGGAACTTGCTTCAAACTCACACTAAAGTAGACAAATTTGCATCAAGAGGGGTCCAAGTGTACCAATGCTAGTGAGACAAGATGACAATGATCAAGAGGGATGGTCAAGCCCCCAGGATCAAGATCCTATGGAAAACCAACATAGGCACAAAATAACACGCATGTGAATGATGTATGAAGCAACAACAAGGTACAAGCATACATTGTCAAAGACATAAAGAAGAAAGAAAGAAGGAAAAAGAGGGTGAATCAAGCCTCGACTGTTTGTCCAACTCGATCTGGATCAAGCCTTTTTTTTTGTCCAAAAATCATTTACAAGTGGAACACAATGTCCACTATGAAAACAAAACACATGCTCACAGGGGCTAATGGAATCTGAAATCCATTAGGTGAGCCCCTAGTGAGACACATATGCACATAGTCAGTATGCACCCACACAAACAAGAAAGTGGCTATGGGAAAGTCATGCATGAGGTCGGCTCCCATACCTACTAACCATACCAAAGCTATACCTCTTGATAAATTTGATAAGGTGCCACACAATATGAACAACGGGATCCATGAGGAAAGCAAAACTTCATATGCTAACACCCATGAACAAACAAGATGGCTCCACAGGAAAGCAAACTATGTTATGCAAGGTGGCCATATAACCATTATTGTAAATGAAAAATAGTGTAAGGTATGTTCAAGGTGGTTTTGCTTAGTTCATGTAAGGTATCAACTTAGGGGACATCATGCCTAATGTCTCCAAGAGAGGACCAATCGAACAATATAAGATTCACAACTTAGGGGATGCAGTGTGTCACATCAAACCACTAAGAGGAATATAATATGCTAAGAGAGATCATGCTCTTGAAGGACATCATGCCCAATGTCCTCACAAAGAAAAAGATGGATCACATGAAGTAAGAAGACCACACAATGAAGCATGAGTTGTAAAATGTAAAAGAATAATTCCAATGTATGCCCCCACTTAAAAGAAATTGCTAAACGCAATGTTGTGATCAATTACTTTAAAGTAGCAAATGATAAATGCTAACAATAAAGAGGACATGAGAGCTTATTTGGAAATCCCTATTCCAAGTCATATTTTTTCAAATGAAGCTACATCATGAAAAGGGGTTTCCCTCAAAATGAAATCCCAAAATCACACATAAGGGATCCATGGATTTGGGGTCAGTATATCTTTGCTACAATGTTGTTATAGAGCTTGAAAACATCATCATTCCCCAAATACTCATGGATCAAGGAAGAATGATGCAAAGAGAGTGAAAATAAAGAAAATATTTTGGGTCAACATGGAAGAGACCTAAATGTCTCGATGCCTTGCATCATCCCCAAAAGGAAAACACAAGACAAAGAAAAGATAAAGGATAATCTTTTGGGTCAACATGGAAGATGCCTAAATGTCTCAACACCTTGTGTCATCCCCAAAAGGAAAACACAAGACAAAGAAAAGATAAAGGTTTACAAAATATAGAAGAATGTAGATACAAATAGAGAAATGTCACAAAGAGAGAGAGAGAGATACATCAAATAGAACGGTACGAGAGATCACATTACACACATGTAATCACACACATGAAAAAGAAAACAAATACAAGACTAGTAAGACACATGTGATTCAACCTATAGCAGGTTGTTTTCATCCCAATCTTGTTCACCGTATGCAGAAGGTGAACAACTAGCCAAAGGGACAACAACGAGTGCGGTACCAGGACAAGGCTATCTAATTCTTACCCCCATTGTGTGCAAGACAAGAATGAGCCAAGGTAGGTGATGAGAATGAGTTCCTTGCATTTTGAAATGATTTACAATGAATGTAAAGCATGTGATAGTGAGAATATTATGGTCCTACAACTATTACATGGCAAGGAGCAGAAGAGCACCCTTTTAAGGGACTATTTTTATGATATCAAACCTTTTAAATATTTGTTTTAAAGCACAACACTCATTAGTACTATGTCCAAGAACTCTATGATATCAAAAATGAAACATGTTTGTGTTCTTAGAATTTGGTTTAGGACTTTCTCTCATGGGTGGTAATGTTATAAGTCTTTGACTTAAAAGTATGTGTAAGGTTCTTTCAGTTGCAAACATGGGACATGGAAATTTGAGTTTCTTAAGTTTATAAGGATTTTGTTTCTTGCTAGATTCACTAAATTTTGAAATTAGGCAATGCAATAAATGAACCAAATTAAGCTAGATCTAATGAAATGAATGAAACTGAAAATCAACAAGCTAAAACAAGGATCTGACAGCAGCCAACAAAAGCATAGAAATAAAATTTTAAATGTTGTAAAATGCATATTCAGACATGATTTTGGACTAAATCACCTAGATGGACAAATGAGTCCCAATGAGGGTTTCTGGAAGGTTCAGATGGTAAAAAATAGACAACATAGAATACCCAGAAATCTAGGAAAAAGGCCTATATCAGGACTAAATCGCCCAGGTGGGTGAATGAGTCCTAGATTAGGGTTTTTAAACCAAATTTAGCAAATTCTAATTTGATTTTAAGGTGTCTAAGTTGTATGGTTAAATGATTGTTTGTAAGTACAATTTTCCAATGAAATTGAATGATGCAAGATGCAAAAATGCAACCTATATGCACTTTTCACTAATGCAAGATTTAGGAGCCGTAAATGCAATTCAACTAATGCAAATATCATGCAAAGTTAATGCAATCAAGATCTAGGACTTAAAATGTTCTCCAAATTAGAAATTCAAGGATCCAAAGGTCGAGTTCACCAAAATGAACCAAAGGAAAATAGGTGTCCACCTTTTGAGAGATGGAACTTTGGGACCTATTTCCCTCTTTAGTTCATTAGGAAACCAAGATCCCTCAACCAAGGGACTCAATTGAGGGAAGGGCTAAGGGTTTCCTTGTGTGATTATATGGGGGTTCACCATTAAATGAAGCTTCAAAGGAGAAATGTAAACACCTATGCACAAAACCCTAGAAACTTAAAAGCATGAAATTAGATGGATAAAATCGAATGAAACAGAATGGTACTTGGAAGAATGATGGAGTCAAAGAAAGGTCTATAACCTTGAAATTATTGTTTTAAGGTGCACTGGAACTTATACGCCAAGCTAGGTGATTTAGTCCTACTACAAGAATCTGGGTAGAATTTGGAATCTTCTAGTGACTGTGCAGGATATATAGAAAATTGGCAAAAAGTCAATTGGGACTCATACGCCCAAAGGGGTGATTTAGTCCCAATATTGGTGTTTGAATGGTATTTATGTAACCTCTAGTGATCTTCTGTAGCTTCTATCTTGTCTGATCTTCAAGTCCGAAAAATCTATATTACAATATGTAGGTGAGTTTCTGTGAAGATGACAACTTCTTGACAATTTTGAGTTTCTATAAAGATGACAACTTCTTAACAATTTTGACAACTTTTGCAACTTTTTCTACAAAGGATCTTCAAGATCCAATCCACCTAGATCTACAAACACACATCAAGAGGGAAAAATGTTGTTTTGTTAGGGAATAGGGGTTTTCCTTGGTCAAGCCCCTTTTTGGTAATTAAACCTTGAAATGAAGTAAAATAAAATGAAGGAATGATGAAGAACAAATGCAATGTTACAACTCACCAAACCCTTGAAATAAAGGTTGCAAACTTGTGTGAAATGGATCCAATGGATTTGGATCTTGACTCTTGATTGAATTCTTAAAGATTTGTCTTGAATGCTTGCTTGAATCATGAAGCCTACATCACAAATGTTAGCTCGCAAACACACATGATGCATGAAGACTTCGACACGATGCTTGAATCTTGAATGCTGCTCCAAATGCTTGATTATTTTCTCTTGAATGCTCTTGATCATAAATTTGCTATATGTTTGAATACTTGAAAGCTTAGACCTTGTTAGGAGAAATTATGTGAAATAACCTTGTATTTATACTTGTTTATGCCTAATTTCCCAAAATTACAACACTACAAGCTGACATCAGATCTAGGATAATAAAATCCTACCAAGAATTTGAATTAAAATAGGTCCAAGTTAAAGTAGGACTCATACACCAAGTTGGGTGTATGAATCCCAATGGCTTATACCTAGGACACAAACTCCAAGAAATGTTAAGTTCAATGCAACATTTAAAATCAGGTCTCGAGACCTAGGTGTGACCCATATTCCCAAAGGGGTGTATGAGTCCTAGATCAATAGATCTAGAACACATAACCTCGGATATTAAATTATGATTTTCCATTTGTTAAATGTTAGGATTATCCTTAAAAAATACATTTAATAAGGCTTGTGGATACAAAATAGGACCAATTAAAGCATAAATGAACCTAATTTTAACAGGGAGGGCCCAAAAAAGTGTGAAAATGTAAAGGGATACATTTTTCTACACTACATATGCAAAGAGAAATGCTTTAAATTTAAAGAAACTACTTCAATGCTTAAATGGATTGGAAAACAATAAATATCATGGCTCACAGACCAAACTACCAATGCTTGCTGACTCGACTCAACACAATCTTAATCATTCACTGCAAATAAATGAATTAAACACTAGTAAATAGCACATCCTCACAATGAAGGAATATCCAAATGTTCATCGAAGCTCATAGACTTATTCATAAACATTAGCATTGAACTCACAATTTACTACATAGAGACAATAAACATTCACATCAATGAATTAAAACTACAAAATTTGATCCTTCTATTATGATCGATCCTCACTCATGTATCATAGTGCAAGGGGGATCAAAATTTTGGACCCTTGCAAAGTCAAAATAAACATATTTCTAGTTTTTAAGATATAATTCTTGGTGAAATTATTGTTCAGGCGGCTACATTCTTTAACAAATTTCATTTGTTCTGAGAAGTTTGATCTTATAACTTCAAGTTTCCATGCTATACCAACTTTCCACATGACAATCTAGTTATCTTCTTTAGATGGGACAATGTTCTCAGAAGCAACTTTTTCCATGCCCATTGTAATAATATCAGTTAATTCATGATCAATTTGTAGCAATGCATTTCCTCCTGCTTATAATTGACCAATTCATATTTGATTGAATTCCTTAATGCCAAAAATTCATCATACACCTTCCTTAACTTCTCAATCAAATGAAGCTCCTTTTCTTTAATTTCAAGAACCCAACTCTGGACTACTTTCCCATAATAACTATCCTTTTTGGATTCTACTCGCCATAGCCTTCCCAACAATTGAATTGGGA
The DNA here is from genome assembly GCA_007258455.2 of Sequoia sempervirens. Classification (NCBI taxonomy): domain Eukaryota; kingdom Viridiplantae; phylum Streptophyta; class Pinopsida; order Cupressales; family Cupressaceae; genus Sequoia; species Sequoia sempervirens. The sequence continues at coordinate 83,230,144 of VDFB02193867.1, read as the reverse complement.
TCAAAGGAAATTGTAGATAGGGAAAAATCCAAAGGTTTAAATGTGTTGAAAACAATAAACTAATTAAATCCTATCAAGCACCATGAAGCAAAAACTAGAATGAAAATGCAAATAAACAAAAGATATGCAAACCAATTCTCAAACTAGACTTGATTGATCTCCATGGCTCTTCTCCACCTGCACAAGGATGCAATATTTCGAAGGTTGATTGTTGGAAGAATGTTGGTTGCTCAATTCTGCAGCATAACGACCTGATGAAGATGATAGATTGGAGATGGATGGAAGATAGAAGAATGATTTTGATAGCATAAGGATGTCTGAATAATTCCATGCAAATGGCTTGTGAAAGGTTAGATTTATAGATTTTCGATGTGGATAGAGATAAGATTTGATAAGATTGATAAGGATTTGATTTTTGACAAAAGAGGAAATACAATGAGATGAGATAAGATTTTAAAAAGATAGAAAGATTTGATTTATTGTTTTAAAGGAAATAAAACAAGATAAGATAAGATGTGAAAAGATAGAAAGATTTTGATTCTCTTTTAAAGGAAATAAATCCTGAAAAAGATGAGAAGGATAATTGATGCATTATCTAATTAAATTAATTAATTAGATACACATGAGTTCAAATTTTGGAAAGAAAGCGAGAAGATATTTTTAAGATTTTATTAATTAAATAAATATTTGATTTATTTAATTAATGTTGGATTTATGATTTCATCAATTAAATAATATAAATTATTTAATTAACATTAGAAGAATTGATAGAAATGATTTAATTAATTAAATAATATAAATTATTTAATTAACATTAGAGGAATGGATGAAAATGATTTAATTAATCAAATAATATAAATTATTTAATTAACATTAGAGAAATGGATGAAAATGATCTAATTAATTAAATAATATAACATTAAAGGAATGGATGGATTATGCATAGGAAGGAAATAAATGAAATTAGTCAAATAAATGAGATTTATTTAACTAATTAGATGATGACATGGGTACCTAGGCAAAAGCATGATACAAGGTGTCTAAATGATGCCATGTTGTGACAAGGTATCATAAGAGGACAATTTTTTGATGTCTACAGAAATAATTGCTTGACTCAAAGGTTAAGGATGTTAGTGTAGGTTTTTTAATTTCCTTATGTTAGAGGGTATTTCTTTTTCCTACACATATTATTTAAGCTTGCTTAGGTTTATTAGGAGTGGTTAATATGAGGACACATGGTGAAATACAACAGCTACATGTGTCACTCTCTCCCACACATGGGTAGTTGAGTTACACTCTCTTTTGGCTTGTTGTGCCACCTCTCATAACCACTATTTTGTATTTACCTGAGTAGTTTATGGGTAGTTGGGTTTCTCACCCTCTTTGGCTTTATGTGCCACCTCTCTCCTGTCTTCACTTGAGGAGGTTATGCCAATGTTTTGGCATTTCCAAAATAGGTAAAACCTCCCACCTTTTATGGGTAGTAGGAGTGAATGCACCTCTTGGATGTACATTCCCTTATTTTTATATATATTGAACATTCTCCTCTCACCTCCATTTGTTCAGCTAGTTCGGTGATAGCTCGGTGGGCGTATTGAGAGTATTCTGTAATTTCTCTTTCCTTGTCTCTATTTTTCTCTCATTTCAGATTTCTCTTCATTCTGCTATTTTGATCTTCGATCATCTATTGAGTGAAGTTGCATGTGATCTGCGACTGACATTAGATCCTAGCTCGGTTCTTGCTTCTCACTTCTCACAGAATCTAACATGGTATCAAAGTCGTTGTCTGGTATAGCTCATTATTTTTTTTATTTTTTGAGAGATTTGAGACTAATAGAAAGCTAATATTTTTTCTTAAAAACCAAGTATGCTCTTCTCCTACATCCTCGTATGACTTGGAGAATCAAAATAGTTTAATGGAAAAATAAGCATATATTTAATTCGGTTTACATATATATGTTCCTATGAGATTTGGGTGATTTGCAGCTTTTTGGTAATATTGGAGGCTTTTTCAGCATTTCCAAAGTTCAAAAGGTTAGAGAAAGTCAAAATTGACTTTTATTTCACCAAAATCAAAGATTGGAGGATATAGTAAAAAAATCAAAATTAAAAACTCGAATTTTTACAAGAGTCATTTTCATTTTGGCTTCGGAAATATAGCTTTCACTAGTTTTCAAGAAAAAATGATTTCTAGGTTTTATTCCTAGCATCGAAAAACCATCTGGGTAGTTGCTACATTTTGTAAAAAGTTGATAAATTTTGTAGAAATAAAATCATAAAAAGGAGTGAGCCATTTTTCACAGGCAGATTTTGTAGCTTTTTTCAAACTTGCATAACTTTTGCCTTAAGTGTCAGATTTTCGCAAACGAGTACTTGTCGGAAAGCTAGAAATGATGAATTTCCATCTGTGAAGGTTTGAGTAAAAATTTCTTCCTTTTTCAATCAGATATCACAGGTTAAATCTGTTTCATTTTTTAATCTTCCACAAGTCTTATCTTTCACTTTTGTAATCCATTTTTCAAAAACAAAAAAGTGTTGAAAAGATATTGAAGAGTAAAACACAGTTGCATGGTTATTTTTCTAGATTTTATTTGAAAATTAATTTGTATCAAATATTGTAATTTTGGCTATTAAAATCCTTAAAAGCCTTGTAATCTGGAAAAGCCTTGTAAAAGCACTAATCATAAAGTACCAACATTGTAATATCCGGGGGTGATTTTTGATACTAGTGGAGAGGGGTGGTGTCTCGTGTGTCTTCTTTCTTCGCACTTTTCTTTCTTCTTTCCAATATTCTTTCCTGCTCTCATGGATGCATCTACAGTTCCAGTTTTAACTCCATATAATTATTTTGAATGGAAATCTAAGATGATAATATATCTGAAAAGACATGGATATCATCGAGTTGCAATGGGACTTGAAATTAAACCCCAAGATGTTGCAGAAAAAGAAAAAATGGTTTAATAAATGTGATGAATCCTTTGGTACTCTGTGCATGTCAGTCTCTCCTGACCTTCTTTTTCACATTGAATCTATTACTACACCAAATGAAGTGTGGACTAAATTAGAAAGCCTCTTTGGTAAGCAGGATGAGTTAAGGGGTCATCAATTAGAGAATGAACTCATAGGGTTAAGTTCTAGCAGTTTTGACACTATACAAGACTTCTTCACAAAATTGAAGGCCATTAGATTATAGTTAGAATAGTGTGGAATCAAGAAGGATGATAAGAAACTAATCTTGAGTATTCTTTCTAAGCTTCGTCCTAACTATTTTGTATTTGTTTCTACATTCTATGCTACAAAATGTGCCCTAGGTTCCACATATAAAATGCCTTCTTTAGATGAGTTTGTTGTAGAACTCACTAGGCAGCAAGACAAATTGGTTCTAATGGGTACAATTAAACCCTATAAGTCACATTCCTTGGTTGTTAATCAAGTCACAAAAGAACTGAAAAGGATCTAACAAGCAAGATAAGAAACAAAAGAACCAAGGAGAGAAGAAGAAAGATCAAAAATTATCTACTTCAAAAGCAGATAATTAGACCTCTTCATCAAAATGTGAACAACCTAAGAAGGAGAAGCTCAAGTGTTCTTACTGTAAGAGGCCTGGCCATGATGAACATATATGTTTAAAGAAACAAATTGACCACCTTTCACACCTTCTAGAAAATAATAATATGAAGGTGCCAGATTCAATCAAACAAAATTCATCAGAAGGTTCTTCTAAGGACACAGACAAAAGCAAGGGGAAAGGAAAGGGAAAGGCCCTAGTTGTTTTTGCTTCACAACCAAAGACTTGGATCATTGACTCGGATGCTTCGCACCACATGGCCTCATAAGAGGATTTTTTTCCTCTTTGGAGCCATGTTTTATGCCTGCCATACTTATGGGTGATGACACTCTTGTTGAAGTGCATGGGAGAGGTTCTATTGATGTGGGTGAAGAGACATTTGAGGATGTTCTTTGTGTTCCATCTTTGTCAACTAATCTCCTATCTATTTATCAGATCACTCACACTGGTTCTAGCAAGCGAGTTGAGTTCACTCCAGATACAGTGGTAATTAGTGAAATGCATAATGGGTCTACAATTGTTGTGGGAAAAATAGGTCACCAGTCTAGACTATATCATTTTTCTCACTTTTTTCTTGACTCTCCTTCAAGTGTCTTACTCATGTAGATGAGGTGATTTGTTTGTGGCATCAACAGTTTGGCCAATTGAACTACTGTTACTTGCAGCAACTCAGTCAACAAGATATGGTTACAAGGTTTCCTTCTATTCAATTTTCTGATGGAGTTTTCCAAGGATGCATTCTTGGTAAGCATCCTAAGGAGAAATGTGATAAAGGAAAAGCATGGAGTGGTACACAGTGACTTGGCAGGACCATTTCCACAACCATCTTTCAATAGGGCTAGATATGTCTTAACATTTATTGATGACTTTTCCAGATACACTTGGGTTTACTTTCTCAAATAGAAGTCTGAGGTCTTTGATCATTTTCTGGATTTCAAAGCTTTTGCAGAGAAACAATCTAGGGAGTTCATCAATATTTTGCATATAGATAATGGGGGTGAATATGTTAATCATCAATTTGAACAATTTTGTGCTTCAGAAGGTATCAACATGCAATACATAGTTCCATACGGTCCTCAGCCAAAAGGTGTTGAAGAACACAAGAATAGGTCCTTAAAAGAGATGGCTAAGTGTATGATTCACTCCAAATCTTTGGCACCTCAATACTAGGCAGAGGCCATCAACTATGCATGTTACATCCAAAACAGAGTTCCTCACAAAGTTGTGAAGGGGGTAACTCCTTTTCAAGCTTGGACTAGTCGGAAACCCACAATTAAGCACTTTAGAGTGTTTGGCTCTCTTGCATGGGCCCATATTCTAGCAGAGAGACGCAAGGCTATGGATCCGTAGAGCAAGCCTTGCATATTTGTTGGGTATCCAGATGATGTCAAAGGTTATAGGCTTCTCCATCCTACTACTCATGAGTTGTTCATTGAGAGGAGTGTTCATTTTGAGGAGATCCCTTCTAGTTTTTCTCTTACCACTTCTCCATCCACTATCAAATTGGAGCCCATGCATCATGATGACAGTTTTTTAGAGGATCTTAATCCTCCTAATCTTGATGAGGGGTCTTCTTCCTCCACTTCAGATGGCGAAAATGATGATGAGGATTCACATTCTTCTCCTAGTCATCATTCAGAGGTTGATGATTCTCCTCCAGACTCTCCATCCCCTACTCCTCTTTGGGCTCACCAGACACTTAAGTCAACTGGTGATTGGGTTGGTGATCTATCAGATACTAGAAGAACAAGGTCACAATTTCAGCAGGCTCCACATCTCTTTGTTGCTTTAGCTTCTGATCCACAATCATTTCAAGAAGCTTCAGGTATTCCTGAGTGGGATGTTGCGATGCAAGAAGAGTTCAATTCCTTAGAGAGGAATCACACATGGGATCTTGTCCCTCTTCCTAAGGGAAGGAAACTTGTTCGATGCAAGTGGATCTATTGGATAAAATTTATAGTAGATGGGTCGATTGAAAAGCATAAGGCTCGCTTGGTAGCAAAAGGATTCTCCCAGGTTCCCAAAATTGACTACTCTAAGACTTTTTCACTAGTTGCTAAGATGAATTCCATCCGACTTGTCCTTGATATAGTTGCAAGGGTTCATACAGGATCCTTCACTTGTGTGCAAACTTTAGAAGTCTCTCTATGGCCTCAAAAAGGCTCCTCGAGCTTGGTATGCCAAAATGGACTTCTTCGTTCTAAAAATTGGGTTCAAACGATGCTATTCTGATCCGAACGTATACATTTTGTAGTAGGATGACACTCTCACTTTCTTTGTTCTGTATGTTGGTGACTTATTGATCACAGGAAGTTACTTGTCCACCATCAAGGCGGTGAAAACTACTCTACATGATAGATTTTTGATGTCATACTTGGGTCTTTTTCATTATTTATTGGGGATTGAGATCACTCAATCATCTTTGGGTATCTTCCTTAGACAACCCAAGTATGCATTTGACATGCTTTCCATATTTCACATGGCTAACTGTAAGCTTGCACCGACTCCATTTCTATCAGGGGTTAAACTTGAGGCTAAGTGTTCCTCACCTTTGGTTGATGGCATTTTATACCGACAACTTGTTCAGAGTCTCATCTACTTGACTCATATGAGACCCAAAATTTCATATGCTATGGGCATGGTCTCTAAATTCATGCAGGAGCCACATGAGTTGCATTGGAAGGCATCTAAGTGGATCCTCCACTATATTCAGGGTACTCATAGTTATGGGATTCACTATGCAGTGGGTATGGATATTGACTTGGTGGGACATAAAAATTCAGATTGGGCAGGTGATTCTCTAGATTGCAAGTCTACTTTTGGGTATTTCTTTTCACTTGGTTCTAGTCCAGTTTGTTGGTCGAGCAAGAAGCAGTCTGCAATTTCATCTACAGAGGATGAGTATCGAGGGGCAGTTAATGCCACCACTGAGGCTATTTGGCTTTAGAATATTCTCACTAAGTTTGGCATTCCATTTAGAAAGCCTACAATCATCTTTTGTGATAATCAAAGTGCTATACAGATATCAAGGAATCCAGTTCATCACTAGAGGACAAAACACATTGAGATACATATGCACTACATTCAAGAGCCGATTCAAGAAGGCATCATTGATCTTAAATATTGTTCTACATTGGAGCACACTATGGACATCTTCACCAAACCCTTCATAGAGAGCAAGTTCCTTCATTTGTGAGCTTTGCTAGGGATGTGACAGGTGTCTACTTTAGGAGGGGCTTCTTAGTCCTTCATTCTACTCTCTCTACTTTGGGGGGGTATTTTCTCTCTCTATTTAGGGGGGGCTATTCCTCTTATGGGGGGGCTTCTTCTTTTGGGGGGGCGATCTCTATGTACATGGGTACCTAACATGGCCTCATTTGTCGGGACCTGTCTTTTCACCCACCTAAGCTATGCTTAAGGGGGGTGTTAGTGTAGGTTTTTTAATTTCCTTATGTTAGGGGGTATTTCTTTTTCCTACACATATTATTTAAGCTTGATTAGGTTTATTAGGAGTGGTTAATATGAGGACACATGGAAAAATACAACAGCTACATGTGTCACTCTCTCCCACACATGGGTAGTTGAGTTACGCACTCTCTTTTGGCTTATTGTGCCACCTCTCATCACCACTATTTTGTATTTACCTGAGTAGTTTATGCAGTAGTTGGGTTTCTCACCCTCTTTTGGCTTTATGTTCCACCTCTCTCTTTTCTTCACTTGAGGAGGTTATGCCACATGTTTTGGCATTTCCCAAGTAGGTAAAACCTCCCACCTTTTTATGGGTAGTAGGAGTTAATGAGCCTCTTGTATGTGCATGCCCCTATTTTTATATATATTGAGCACTCTCCTCTCACCTCCATTAGTTCGGCTAGTTCAGTGATCGCTCAGTGGGAGTATTGAGAGTATTCTGCAATTTTTCTTGCCTTGTCTCTATTTTTCTCTCATTTTAGATTTCTCTTCATTCTGCTATTTTGATCTTTGATCATCTATTGAGTGAAGTTGCATGTGATCTATGACTGACATCATATCCTAGCTCGGTTCTCACTTCTCATAGAATCTAATAGAGGAGAGGGATATGTTAAACTACTAAGGCAATTCGATAGAAGTTTTATGGATTTCTTTAGCTCATCTTTATCTTTATCTTTTTTTGTTCTCTCTACTAACCTTGAGGCTATGACCTAGAAATTATCAATATCTCCATCCCTACTAGGAGGGCCCAAGTATACTTTGGTCACACAATAGTCCATTGTAGTAACCTAGCTAGGACCCCTTTGTATAGAAGGTTGAACAACCTCCATAACCAAATGTCAAAAAGTTTCATCTTCCATTAACTTGGCAGTAGTTTTCAATTTCTTCACCTTCGGAGTTCTCTGCAAAAGTTTTCTTACTAAATCCTCTTCTGGTAAGATGATAGGTACTATCTTCTTTTTCTTTAAGAGAATTTTCTAACCAAGATGGTGTAGATGTTAGAGCATCTAGATTTTGAGAAGTCTCAGGTGTGGAGAAACAAAGAGTTCTATTGAGAAGGGGAGACCTCATTACATTATGTGTGCTCAAAGGGGAAGAAATCAAAACCTTACCCTTATGTAAATATCCCTCAGGCCTATCTTGAGGCTACTCAGGTTGTTGAATGTGAGTTTCCTTGACTTCTCTATTAGCCTCATTTTCATGATTTCTTTCCATTGATTTCCGCTTAGCTTCATTATCTCTTTGTTCTTCAACTATGACGTTGGGAAGGGGGCCATCACCACATGTTCATTTTGGTCTTGGACCATTTTTTGAAGGATCATCCCCATTCCCACTATTGCTTGACACATAAGTGATTTGCATTAGTGTTGTTGGTGAAGGAGATATTGTGCTTGTATGACTACAACCTGATTGTTCTCGCACTCCCTTCTTCTCTTTTGATGGGGCTTTAGTAGTTTCCCCTTTCTTTTTGGCTAACCAAACTTGTATCCTTTTCAAGACTACTGAGATTCTAGCCTGAATATCCTCAACTTCTATAATTTTCCAATCCACAAATTGCAAGGGTTGTGTTTGTATCCATTGGGCATAAGTTGGGTCCACTAAATTCAAGTCATCATCCTGTATTCACTTGATATTCCATGACAACTTAAACTTGAATATCTGAGCTAAGGAGAGCCTCATCCAATCCTTTTTTCTCACTTCATTGTCATCTACACAATATACCTAGAAATCTTCAAGATTAGGCACATGATAATAACTAAGACTAAGGCAAAGATGATTCCTTACATAATTTTTGATATCAAATGGGACCTTCTCTCATTAGTATCAAAGGAAAACTTTTTAATGTCTCTTTTCATGTTAAGGGAATTAGATTGAGACCTACATTCATAATACCCTAAACCAATTGGGAATGGAATCTCAACCTTCTATCTACATGCACATCTTTTGTTTACTTCCACAACCTGTTGACATAATTATATTAGAATGAATTTATCCTCAACATATCTAGGTAGCTTGAGAGGGAAATAATCAAATCCACCAACTCTCAGATAAATAAATGTCTAAAATTGAATGAAGAGTCTACCATACTTGGTAACTAGTTGGAAACCTTTAGGGGACACCCTCTATCTTAGATCACCTTGTAATTCCCTGACCAATTTCATGTTGAACACATCATTTACCCTTGAGAAATTCTTATAACTTTTTTCAAGTTGCAAATCAAGGTAGTAGTCATAGATTTGAATTTGTTCATCAAAATCCTCCACAAGGTTCAAACCAATCCAAGGCCTTATACAAGCCAAGACATAGAAAATGTAGGATGACATATAAAATGACCTATTCGCAACAAAACTTCTTATTGTTTCAACCAACCTGTCACTAATTATAGTGGACCAATCTAAATATTATTGACCAACACAGATAACTTGTACGAATAAACACATACATTCCTCGAAGTCATGGGCATTCATACTCCCTTTGGAATTATGCAATAGTACAATGATATCTAAGATTTCTTCCCTAAAATGTGATTTATGCATCTTCTTAGGGAGTTGTGATTTCCCTTTCTTAGTGGGTTCAAACCATTCTTTTGTGATGCAATTCCAATAATATCCCTTCTTTTATGAGAATTGAAACTGAGATAAAATAAAATTGAACTCGGAATATACCTCCCTCTTTGGTAGCCTAAAACATCTGTTGATGGTGGGCCTATCTAGGGTTATTAGCAAATGGTTGTCTTCAATGCGGATTTCTCTTGTCTCTAGATTATAATGAGATATGCATTCTAACACAAGCTTTATGCATTGTACCACTACTCGAAACACAACAAGCTGAAGAAGACCATTTTCTACTACCCTTTGAGTAATTGAGTCCCTTTTTGGCTTACGAACCCTTTCCTGATATCATCTAAATTTATATGCCCTAACCTCATATCACCTATTTTAGGAAAAGAGTTATCTAGGCCACACAAATGCTCATATCCCAAATATTTATATTTCATTTTTCCAAACATTCACTTCAACAAGAATTCAATAATACTATATTATAAAAAACAAACTCCAATTTCCAAAGAAAAATTCAAGTATGTCACTTTCCTGGTAATTCGTCACCCACTTTTTCTTGAGCTACTTCTTTAAGTATCAATTTTATGTATTGTTGATCATCAAATCTTGCACTTCTCTGACAGCCTTATGGGAAATTTAATGAGTGGGGGACCAATTTGCACCTCATTGAATGACCTCCAAGATTTTTATAGAAAGTTAACCCTTCTTTGTGTTTGGGGAAAAAAGGTAGAAAGAAATGTGAATAAAATATAAAAATGGCGATGTGCCAAAGCTTTTACAATATTTCAAACCTTAACCATTCCTTATGACTGATATGATAGACATAGAATGTTGCAGACCCTTCATTGTTGGGAAGAGAATGAGCAACAAAGGCTAGAGAAAGCACAATGCAGTCTTTTAAATATTCTCATGGGAAGCACCCGTTAAGGTCCAATCAGACATAAGAAAACTCTAAAGATTAACAAAAATATTAAGAAATTTACAAAATCCTTCTTCCTTTACATCATAATATGGAAAATAGCACACCCTTTATAGAAAATGGAAGAGTTCAATAAACATGATCCAATTTTTGAAAGCTAGCATTCAACATAGAAGCTTAACAACATGTAAATTAATTATCCGAACTACCAACACAAACTTTTAAAAAATCCTTTCAATATGAATGAAATATGAAAAATAAATCTGACAAAGGCCATAGCATGCACAATTTCAAAGATTTCTCCCAAATAGATCAAACTTCCATGTTATATAAACTGGAAACAAAGGTCGGATGCCAATCCAATGATAGTTTGAATTAAATATAAAATACTAGAGAATAGCAATATTCTATAAAGACCCTTCTACTTCTAATAAATTAGAAATCCCTAATAATATTTATATCCTTCGAAAAAGATTTTTGAAGCAATAACTAAAATCTAAAAACCAAACCTCTTAAAAAAATTTAACTCAATGCTGCCAACCCCTATTTATAGCTAGAAGAAGAGGACACCATTGCAAACATTCCAGAAGCAGAATCTACCAAAAATTTGAAGCTAATAGCTCACAATCCAATCTTAGATTTTGATTAGATCGCAAAATCTTCACTCATTAAGTCTCAACTGCTTCATTAATGGCTTCAGATATTTTAGCAAAGATAGCTGTCAGAAAATAATCAAATTTTCACACAGCCTAGCAAAAATTTGATTGATCAACTATGGAGGTTGATGATGCCGACTCAAAGGTTCCACCTCGAAAGTAAGACACTCGTTGTGCTCTTCGAAAAACTCTGCCCAAAAGATCATTTCACAAAATACAAACTGCCTGTTGCAAATAAATGACATGTCAAGTGAGTGGGTGATCTCAGACTTATGAGAGAAGTTTTGAAGAAAGTCCCCGCCAAGATGACATGTATCCTGGTTCATGCCCAAAAGGAAAACGATATGTATATAAAGCCACGCAGCCACCACATAGCACATTATGTGTCTTTATGTAGGAGCATTCTTCATCCTTTGGGTGTAGATTCATCCCAAAGCAGAAAAGAGTAAGGGACGAAAATCAGAGAAAAGATTAAAGGAAAAATTGCTTTACAGTTCTGGTGACTCACAAGGGGCCTTCACTTGCAAAGGCGTGAACCTAGACCTTTGGTAATTCCTGAAGTTTGAGAAAGGTAGAGTGTTGGACCTCCCAGTCCAAATTAGTGGGTTGGATGAGGGTGCATAGAATCTTGTATGCTTGATCCAAATCAAGGACTTCCTTGAAAGAAACCCCTCCCCACCTTGATGAAACAACTTTGATGTGGTAATAAAATTGAGAAAGGGGAAGAATTTCTCTCTCGATTTCCTCAATAGTGGGTGATGGGCTTGGACCTAAGAGTGTTGTGGAAGTCTAGATTTGAGTTTGATTGCATCCGTGATCTACTTGATTGATAACACTCCTCCATCTATTGAGAAAAGAGCGGGTAATCCAGATTCAAGTAGAATTTTGAACTCCTCCTTGATCTTATTGATTTTCCTATTCAACAAGTTGCCTAGAAAGATTTTCTTTTTGACACGACTTTGTGGGAGTTGAGGAATTCACTTGCTTTCCTCGAGGCTACCCTTCGGTCAAGAATTTTGGTGTCTCTTAAAGCTTCTTTGATTGCCATACATAACTTGGAGATCAGGCTCTCTAATTCCTCAGCCTAGGGAGTGTATATATGAAGAATTTGGTCGACTGCTGGTCCAACCTTCTTATTTAATTCCTAAGCAACCCTCAAAAACTGTAAGACTAGTTTTAGGGAAGAAAATATAACTATGATCCTCTCCCAATGCATAGATATCAGTCTTTTCAATATCGAGAGGATCTTGGATCCCTATGCCACAGTCAACTCATGTTGAAATTGAGACTCCCTTGCTTTTATGCTATCCTCCAATTGGCTCTTCTCCTAGAGGGCATTCATAAGCTTGGAACTCAACTTCCTGATCTCTTCAACACCATCCAACAAAATAGAATTGATCTCCTACTTTTCTTGTTTTTCCCTTTCTATTTCTAACTGGGCCTTTTGAAGATCGTCGAAGGCTTGAGATCAAATGTTATCCAATTCTTTTTGCATGTCCTCATTTTTCTGATCTAGCATCCATATCTCCTTTTGTAGTGTATTGGATATAGTGTTTCCTCTAGTTATATCTTTGTCCATCTTTTGTTTGCATTGATATTTTGCATTTGTCTCACCTTCAGCAGCAATCTCACCCTTTAATTTCTCTATCTCAGCATGAAGTTGTCCTGCTTAGTTTGGGCCTCTTCAAGAAACTTAGTTGCCTCCCCTTGTTGAACCTATAACTGCCTTAGGTGGTCTATTTCCACATACTTTCCCTTGATTTCTACCTATAGCCTATCCACCGTGTCTTTTACATTTTCCAATTTTGCCTCGTGCTTCTTCAATTTTTTGTCCAACTTCTCATAGTCAATGTAGACCACCTTTTAAGTGGCTTTAGCTAGAACCACTTTTTCGCGTGGCAAAGTCTCACTTAAATTAAGGCACATAACTCAGATTTTGTAATCTTCTAACTTCATTTCTCCTTCTGGCTTCACTGTTAGTGGCCTCATAGTAGCGATCAGCAAGGGATTCCAATCTTCATCAAAACAAGCCTCAATCTTCCTAGCATCTGGTTTCACCATAGCCTTTGCCTACAATTTTTATTTTCTTGCTTGTCAGTCCTACTTCGTTGCATACAAGTGGCTTCAAAGACTCTTTGAGGTGTCAATACTTTTTGCAGCAATAGAAACACCTGGAGGGAGACTGAAAAGGGTGATGATAGGAGAAGCTTTGGCTATATGAGATTGTGGAAAGGTGAAGGGAAGCGTTGTCATGGAAAAAGGTGGGATGCCATATGTGGACTGAGAGGGAGGGATACCCATCAGAGTGAAAGGGGAAGTGGGTGAAAAGAGAGACATTTTCCCAATAGCAGATGGGTTTGGTGAAACTAGCAGCATGGATTCTTTTGTGTTTTCAATGGGGGCCCTTGATAGGGCAATTAAAGAATCAATTACAGCTGACATGGATGATGCTCACTCGACATGCATGGTTTCTTCATGGGGTTCATTATTGAATATGACTAGGGGTGTGTTCAGAACAAGGAAACCAAAATCCATGGACGGAGGACTCTTTTTAGCAAATGAGGGTGGAGGAACAACTAAAGATGCAAAAGCAGAAAGAAGAGTGGGAGAAAAACTTACCTATACTACTAAAGCCGAATATCCTAGTGGAGTGGACTCTACCTCTTCCTCTCCTTTGCTTGATATGCCCAATTCTCCTAAGTCCTAGACTCGTCTCCTCTTCGTATGGGTGAAACTAGCAAATTCAAATTCCTTGGCAATCGATCTAGCTGAAACTTGGGCATCTACAGTCGCAACAGACCTCTTTGGGGACCGACGGGTCCTTTTTCCCTTCGATCGGGCACTAGTGGAAAATGTCATTTGTGAGCCCTTTTGTTTCAACCCCTTCCCTTTCCCTTTTCCTATTTCAGGCTCTTGAGGTTGGGAGGTGTAGAGTGGAAGTTCCTCTAGTCCAATCTCTTGATCGGACTCAAGATTACTATCATCTGTGTTGGCCTCCTTTTCATAAATTTGGTTGAACTTCTCGTCATGTGGCTTAACATCTCCATACATAGCATTGAGGAATTTAATTTCCTATCGATAATTCTAGATATCCACCTTCTTTCTTTCTAACCATCCCAGGTGCTTCAGTTGTGTGTTGAGGGACTTGCCTATCAGGATGCTCTATTGCTACTCCCCCATCTTGACATAAATTTGACCCGTGGTGGTTGGTTGAATGGTATGAAGGCCAAGTCAATGTAAAACTCTAGTCTCTCCTTGATCGGGTTCATTCTTGATTCAAAGTACTCTCGCCTCTCATGAATTATAGTCAGGAGATACCTTATTGGGTTGCAGCTCCATGCATCACAAATGAGGACCAGGCCCAGGAGAGCCAATTTGCTAGTAAGCACATCTTGCTCCTTCCTTTCCACAAGTGTTACCTAACTATTGGCAATGGTGAGGGGAACTGGGTAAAGCGTTGTCTTGTTCCTTCCAACACCATAGGTTTTGTCAGCAATAGTTGCCAAATGACATGCCTCCAAAGTGATTGTCTTGTCTATTACAAATTTAGGGAGCCTAAAAGGCTCGTCAAAAAAACCATGGAATTTGATGAAGGTAAAATCAGCTCCTAGAAAATAATCCACTGGGGTCTGGTGACTTTTCATCCATTGTAAGACTTCAAGGGAAAAATGGCTCGAAGGGTGTGGGCACAAATCTACAAGCACTGGCCTCGGGAAGTAATCCACAAATGAGTAATAATCCCATTTCTTAGAAAGCACATGGGTCCAGACCAAAATTGGCTAGTACGACCCCTTTACATCAAACTTAAACAGTGACAAATGCCTTTCAAAAAACTCAAGGTTTTGATGCAAGATCAAATGTGTCAAAAAAGAAGAATACCTGAATTTAAAAGTAGTGCCATAATTTCCCAATTGTTCTAGCATCTTTTTAGCTATTACATTAGCAAAATCAAAATATTTCTAGCATTTCTCCCTCCTTAGCATGAAATCCAATCCCATATGGAAAGCATAAACCCTTTCATCGTCATCATAGCCATAGATACAAGCCAACTTTCTGCATACCAGAGGGAAGAGGAGTTGATTTCCTTCTGGTTTCTCTTATGTTTCATCCTCATAAAAAATTAACTATTTAGTTCTGGTCCTTCAGAACTCTTCCATTATTTTGTGCTCAAATCTTTTGGCACCCTCGTTCACAGGGATACATAACATATCCTAGATGGTCATTGTGCTAATTGTAACCCTTAGCCTACTGCCAATTATAACCCCTGCTTCTTTGTCTAACCACTTAGCACATGCATCCACCAGCTTTGGACATAGGTGTACAACAGGCAACATGAATTGTGGCAAGCCACAATACTAGAGTCGTAACATAAACCCTTCAATTCCCCCATACTTGATCATTCTTTGCATTTCCCCTTCCTTAAGGTTTTTAGGTTCATATGCAACTTTGGGTCAAAAATATTATATGTGAAATCTAAGACTGCTTCCTTATGAACGGGTTCACCTGCCAATATGGTTTTAGTATGAGTAAAACACCACTCTTCCGATACAGAGGCATTAGCAAACGAATCCCTCCCAAAGATGTTGGTGTGGCCTAGTATTTTAGACAAAACTCTAGCCTATCAACCAGAAGATGATGCTTCCACCATTGTTGTGTTAAAGGATTTGCAAAAAGCTTCTTTAGAGAAATGACTATTTGTTGTTTTCATTACTTAACAAAAATTTGTTTTTTGGGTGCATTCAATTTTCTTGCACGTACATGCAGTAAGGTGTTTCCATTACCACTAGCTCACTAAATGTTGTCAATGAGGTGATACATGTGGATTAGGGATCTGTATCCCTCGAGAATTCCAACTCCGCCATGAGAATGTAATTAGTACATTCCCTTCGCTGCCTTTTTCACAAATAAGCTCCATGTGTTGGGAAGTATGCTTTTAGCCATGAGAAGCATGCTTTAAGTGATGCAAGGTACCCCAAAAATATATTCATATTTAATTTGTCAAGTTTTAGTACTTTAATCAACGTATTTTCATATGAGCAAGCAAGTTGGCATTGATGATGACAATGGACACATGGCAGCAATCGGTACATGCGAGCATTTACTCCCAACACCTGAATTTAATTCTCAAGGATTGGTGCCAAATTTTTCATATGATTCATCTCTCGCCCTCTTGTTACTTTGATATTTTCTCTATTACTATTCAGTGGGAGATGGATTTTCTATTCGTTGAGCTCGTTGGTGAACCTTTTCTATAAATAGTCATGCCACCTTAGCGAAAAACTCACTTGAATGAGCTCTTAAGTTAGTAAGCTTTCCCAATTGTATCCTTCATTCCGCTAGCCTTAGCTTGTTTGTTGCTATGATGGTTGGCCTAGGTACCCTTGTTCAGCTCTTACCACAAAGGACGCAATATTCCTTCGTGGGTGAAGTTAGCAGTGATAGAATTAAGTGCCTGGTAAAGAAGAATGACCGCCTCATCATTATCACATTCAAATGGGTGCTCGATAAAGATTACGTGAAGGATGAAAACCAACCGCGGTGCAACTCCAATGTCGTCTCCTGCTTCATGGACTCTCTACTTGATTTGGACATCTCTGAGCCTTAGATAATCAAACTGTACCACACCATGTTTGATTTTGCATATTTGGATGGGCTCAGCAAGATTGTGCAAGTGGCTATCCCTGGTGGAGGCCTTTCAAGCACCATGGACCTTCACATGCACATTGATTATGGGGAGGAGGTGCCCTAGTCACCTCTTCTAACTGAATTTCGCACCATGGACTTGCAGACGTATCGCTCGCTATCCCGACCACAGCTTCCTTCCTATTGAGGGAGTATGGTGTTCAACACATTCCTAGGCATGATTGGAAAAATCACTTCGAATTTTTGGTATATAGTCATGGTACCGAGGGTTGAGGTCCATGTCATGCCAAGCCCACATGTGATGTGTGTTAACCCCCCTTACCACCCTACTAAAGAAAAAACTGAAGAAATGTCATTATGACTGCCTAGCGATGGATGGAGGCTTCAATTTCACTGCTTTTTGTGTGCCCCCTCCTCCTTTTCCTTTTGCTTTGTAACTCTTTTTGGGTTTGCACGAGAAAGCTTCAAGCTTCTCTAAGAGCTTCGGACTTGTATTATAGTGTAAATATTTTCAATGAATACAATATAATACTTTTATGCTTATTCATGTGTTATTATCATGGCTTATTCACAAAAATGTCATATTTTACAAAAAAATTTACATATGGTACATAATTGTGAAAAATTTAAAAGAACTTGTGTGTTTCAATGGAACAATTTTAGATGAATACTGTTTACCGGTATATCCAGAACGTTGCCATTCATGTCGTCTCGCTCATACACATTCCTTTCTTTGCATGTGTGAATGCGGAAGGGACCCTTCCATAGTGCTTCAAACTTTGCATGTTGTCCTAGTTTTGCAGTGTGCTTGCCATACTTTAGCACCTAGCTTCCCTCTTGGAAATCTAGGTTGGAGACCTTTTATCAAACCATCATTTGACTATCTATTGGCATCTAATCATGGCATCATACGTGCTTTCCATTTTCTCTTCAAGACTTAGGAGTTCCGCCAATCTTACTTCCATTTTGCCACTTTCTTCAACTTCCAAGGCTTTTAACAGTTGCAATGCCAGAATTTCTATGGAAATAGGTAAAAACACCCCCTTTCCATACACTAGTTTTTAAGGAGAGGCCTTCAATATTTGTTTGGGCATAATTTTGTCAGCCCATAGAGCAACTCACACGTGCTTATTCTATTCCTTTTGGCGTTCTAACCTGATGCGCTTAATTAACCTAATCAGGTTCTTGTTGGTTGACTTCACTAACCCATTTCCTTGTAGGTAATAATTTGATGAAGTCTCCAAGTAAACCCCATGCTTGAGAGAAAAGTAGAACATCCCAAAGCCCACAAAATCTCGTGTGTTATTAGATATGATAGTTTTTGGCGAACCAAACCTTGCCACCAGCTCCTCAAGAAAATTGACAATTTTAATTTTTGTAGCATTTTTTAGAGCAACGACCTTCATCCACCTTGTGAAATAATCGATTGTCATAAGTATCCACTTATGGTTGGTGCTAGAGATAAGATTTATCATCTCGAAAAAATCCAAGCCCCATTGTGCAAAGGGTTCCTTAGTCATGATCGGGCTCAGTAGCATGGCAGAGTTCTTCCACTTGCCAATGAAATATTGACACTGAGTACATTTTTGCACCATGTGATGTGCCTCAGAGAACATGGAAGGCTAATAATATCATGTCTGCATTATCTTCAAAGCAGTAGCTTTGGTGGAGAAGTGTCCGCCCTTAGGACTGTTATGGAATTCATTTAAAACTCTTTCCGCCTATGGGTTATCTAAGCAACAAAGCAGGACGCCATCATAATTTTTAAAACAAAATCCCCTCAATTAGTACATACCTGGTGCCTTGTAGTCGGTAGTAGCATCTTTTGTGAGGTGGAATGTTGGTCGGGTACTACCCCTTTTGCATATATCGTGTCCAATCCACCACCCACGACTCGTCGGACTCAAACTAATTTGTACAGGCCTGATCAATCTCTTCCTCTACCAGGGAGCTTAATTTCTATTTAAGGTATTCATAAAGACCTCTTCCCTAAACCAGCTTGGTCATTTGAATGTCTACATCATATTCTAGGATCTTGGTGATCTAGTTGTCCCTCTTTTTTAGTTATTTCACCTTTGGTGATATATTCCTGAACATTGGGATGGGCATTGAGGATGGTGATTATATTGGCTGATACCAGGTGTCAGAATTTCTTGAGGCTTTTAACAATAGCAAAGGCCTATTTCTCAACAAAATTGTACCTGTATTCGTATCCCTTGAGAGTCCTAGAGTGGAATGTAGTGGGATGCTCTTTGTTATTTTCTTCATCTTGAGTGAGAACTGAAGCTATGATGTGTTGGTTGTTGTAGATGTAGAGCAGGAAATCCTTGGAGAAGTCCAGGTTAACTAATATCGGGGTCATGGAGATGGCTACCTTTATTTGCTCAAAAGTTGTCTTGCCTTCAGGAGTCCATTTGAACACTAGATTCTTCTTTAACATTAGCGTGATAGGTCTTGTGATTCCTGTGAAGTCTGACATGAACCGGCTGATGAAATTAATCTTCCCCAAAAAGGACTATAGCCCCTTTTGGTTGACTGGCAGTGCCAACTCTATTATAGCCCTCGCCCTTTCAAGGTCTATGGTTATCCCTTCTTTTGATACCACAAAACCAAGTAGCTTTCCTTGTGGTACTCTGAAAACACATTTCTTGGGATTTAAGGAAATCTCGAACTCTTGGCATTTCTAGAAGACCTTTTCTAAATGGTCAAAATGATCATCCTTTGATTTTAAGAAAACTGCCAGGTCGTCTAGATATATTAAGATAATTTGATTAATCAACCCCTTGAAGATGATATCCATTGCTTGTTGAAAAGTCGCACCAACATTGGAGAGTTCAAAGGGAATTTTTGAGTACGCGAACGTTCCCCACTTGATAGTGAATGTTGTTTTATGCTAGTCTTCGTCCTTTGCATAGACCTGGTTATAACTCGAAAAAACATTGAGCAACAAGAACATCTCCGATTCAACCACTATCTGCAAAATCTGCTCCATTAAGGGCAAAGGGAAGTGATCTTTTAGCGAAGCTTTGTTCAAATCCATGAAATCCATGCAAAGTCGAATATCGCCATTCTTTTTCTAATATGGTACAAGATTGGATATCCAAGTAGAATGTTTGATTGGGTAAATGATCCTTGATTCGATTGATTTGGTGAGCTCTTATGCCATCAATGCTTTGACTTTCAGATTGACCGACCTTTATTTCTGTTGGGCGAGCTTTGAGCCTTCAACCAAGTCAATAGTATGTTGAATTATGTCCAAATTGTATCCTCTAAGATCATCATAGGTCCAAGCCACAACCTCGTCATATCTAGAACATAGCCCCTCCAGTCTCTTTTTATCCTTTTATGGAACGTCTCTTCCAACTTTTAACTTTCTATCATTTTTGACATTGAGATCTTCATAGTCTTTTGCATTAGTAGTGAATCTTTGTTTTCTATTCCTCACATCCTTGCAATTGAAAATATTTTCAAGAGAAATCAAACCTCGTGGGAGCTTATTGCCCTTTAATTAGATCATTTTCCCTTCCATAGCTCTTCTAGCTTTGGACTATGAATGATTAGAAGCTTTTTCTGATTTTTGTAAAAAAGTGGCAATTCAAATGTCATCCTCAAAAACCTGCCAGTTTTGATCATTGTCGAGAATTGATGATTGGATGATGATCTGCACTGCATTATGTTTCATCGTTGATTCAGGAGTTGGCTCAAACTATGAACCAATTGAAGCCATCCAATCAACAACATTATTCGAGGATAGCAAGATAACCTATATGTTAAAAGCTTCAAAGCTCTCAATAAAATCCCATACTCTATGTCTATAAGACTTCATTCTTACATTTTTGGCAGCTACCTGCCCATGGACTTGGCTTATGACCAACTCTGAGTCTCTGAACACTTGTACTCTCTTCATGCCCATCCATTCTGTGAGAAACAAACCATGGACCAAGGCCTTATACTCAACATCATTATTCAAGCATGGGAACTGGAAACGAAAAGATTTGAGGGTCTCTGATCCAGTCGGGAATACCAATCAAACACCTACTTTAAAACCAATCTTGCATTTGGCACCATTAAAATATAACATCCATAGGCTATTCTTGTTCTTTCATCAATTTTAGGAAGATTTACTCATCGTCGAAGATCACATAGGTGCCCAACCCGGTAGCATGGAAGTTCCTGAATGGGTCAGAGTCAATAAAATGGTTGAGGAGGACCTCCTCTTCGGGCGTTCAATCACTTATATCCTCCTCATCTTCTAACATTTCTACACAACACATCTCCCTTTTTGAGAAAGAGGTATGCACTGCTTCAAAGCATAGGACCACATTATCCACTATATATTTTGGGTGCAAGGATTTAGATAGGATCTTCATCTTTTCCCCATGCTTGGTCCACAATATCAGATGAGACCAATCGAGCACTAAATATCCACCAAGCTTTGTTGTTAAGTCCCTTGAAAGGAACATCCTGAATACTGGGGGGATGTCTATCACAACTATTTCTTGCGTGACCGTTTGGCTCAGACACGAGAAGAGGGTTAAAGATAGATCCTTGATGTGATCGATGGTTAGGACCTTCTTCCCATCTAATTGGATGATCCCTTTCTCAAGAGGCTCATACTTGAGTTTCAAGGCATCAACCACTTGTTTAAGCATGACCGTAGTACTAGCTCCCAAATAAATCATGTTATTGTGTAAAAGCTTATCTCCCACAATAAGTGTTAAAATGAAAGGCGTGGACTTTGGTTTGCTTACCTCTTTCACATTTGCATTGTCCATGACATTCACATATGTTGCGACTCTCGAAGATTGGGGGTCTAATGGAGGCTCATTGTCTCTAACTTGATTGTGCGATGGAATTGCATCTGTTTGCAGTATTTGTTCTTCTTTCTTTAATGCTTCTTGGAGCAACATCTTTTGTTCCAAAATTGATATAGCATCCCACAGAGATACATTAGCGGGTGCCTTCTTCAATTTTTCAACCACGTTGAGTGTTTCAACTGGTTGGACCTTGGGTTTGAATGGTGGTATCTCTTTCATCTTTAGGAGAAGCTAATTCGACATGGGTGAGCTCAGTGCTTTGTCTATCTCCTTCTATGGAAATGATGAAGCTTATGACTGTTGAGTGGGTCAGGCCTATATGGATTGCTTTACTTGTGGTTGCGGTTGGCGTGGTTGTGGCCATTGTGGAGCTTGTTGCACATATTCTCCAGTGAGCCTTCTTTTAGACCTTGTGTTGTAGTCTGACTGTACTTGTGGGATATTAGTTGTCAGAGCATCATTTGCAAATACATCTTCTTCTTCCATCTAAGATAAGAGTGCTTGGTCTGGCACAATATCCAACTCTTGCTTTAAGGACATTCCTTGTGTTTGCACTATGAAGTGGACATTCTCCATTTTGGGAGACTGATATTCTTCCATGTTTAAGAACATGCCCTAGCTCCTTTGCTTCACTATCTTTTGCTATAGATTTCCCCTTGGACAATTTCGGGGCATGTGGCTATCATTACACGGGAAGCACTGTGCATTTTCATCCTCTGCCAAGTTGTTCTAGCCTGGGACTAAATCTTTGCTTGGACTATTCCCGATGGTCTAAATTGGAATGGTTATCGGGACTATCTGGTTTGTGGGTGTTGGTTGCTAACTTCCTCCTTTCAGAGCTCCTTGATACATGTTATGTTGATAAGATGGCCTTCCCCCTTAATAGGTCTATGTGGGAGGCTTCAGAGGTGTTGCTTGCTATTGTCGGATGAGGACTAGCTCATTCGCAAAGGACCGCATGAGGTTCTTCATATCATTGACATTCATTGCTACTGAAGAGGAGCCTTACGTGCTTGGTTGCACACCAAAGTATACATACATGGATGGTGGTACACCCAACGTGGTCGCTTGTGGAGTGGAGGCGCTTAGAGTTGCTTCTTCTCAGTGGACATGGTGGAAGCTTCTCGGCGTCGATCAGACTATTTTCTACATGCATAGCTAGTTGTATGCATTGGGAAGAATATCTCCTCCCATAGACTGCACCATGACTATGATATTTGAATTGAAATCCTTTAGATAAAAAATGAGCGCAACAGTGGTCAATGGCCTGGCAGTCACATGAATCCTTTGCCAGGTTTTGTGAAACTTGGTGTTGAAGTCACTCATGGCCTCTTACGAGGCCCTTTTGATGGTGATTAATTGTTGTAGCAAAGAGGAGTGATCTCCCTTTTTTGAGAAGCGCTCAAACAACTTCTCTCCAAGTTGATCCCAAGAGTGGATAGAATTGGAAGCTAAAGACCTATACCAATCCTGGGTTTTTCCTTTGAAAGACATGACCAGTAACCTGAGAGCAGGAGTGTTATGTACTCTACATACCCCTGCTATATCTTGGAGATGTTTGGAAGCGGTCTTTAAATCCTCCCCGAAAAACTTTGGAATGTCTTTGAAAGCATTGGCGGGTATGGTAGGCCATACATCTAGGGGTGTAGGTGGTTATAGCGGGCTACCACTATCCTAGGTTAAAAAATTTCTAGGAGCGGGGGAACCTACATGAGCCATTGTAAATAGATTCCTATGGATAGGGTATACAGGTATTCTGATTTGGAAGGTTTGACCTCCTGGTGGAGTAGATAAGGCTTTGGATTGTGGGCTAACACTTCTTACCTTGTTGCTTCTTACAAGTGATACAAAACCTGTAAGTCTTATTCTCCTTGATACAGAGGTAGGTAACTAGGAGTACTGAAAATGGCCTCTTGAAGATGCTCTTGTTTGAAATTTGGACATGAAATTTCTAGCCTCTTTTAATCTTGGTTTGATTTAAGAAATATTTATGAATTCTAATCAGACATTCTAAAAACTTTGATCCCACCGAGCGTGCTAGAAAAAGAATTTTTTATCATCAAAACTTGTGCTTCTCTAACAACATTATGGGAAATTCAACGAGTGGGGGACCAATTTGCACCTCACTGAATGACCTCCAAGATTTTTATAGAAAGTCGACTCTTCTTTGTGTTTGAGGGAAAAAGGTAGAAATAAATGCAAATAAAATATAAAAATGGTGATGTGCCAAAGCTTTTACAACATTTCAAACCTTAACTATTCCTTATAACTAATATGATAGACACAGAATGTTGTAGACCCTTCATTGTTGGGAAGAAAATGAGCAACAAAGGCTAGAGAAAGCACAATGCAATCTTTCAAATCTTCCTGTGGGAAGCACCCATTAAGGTCCAATCAAACATAAGAAAACTCTAAAGATTAACAAAAATATTCAAAAATTTATAGAATCCTTCTTCCTTTACAACATAATATGGAAAATAGCATACCCTTTATAGAAAATGGAAGAGTTTAATAGACATGATCCAATTTCTAAAAGCTAGCATTTAACATAGAAGCTTAACAACATGTAAATTAGTTATCTCAACTACCAACATAAAATTTTAACACAATGCTTTCAATATGAATGAAATATGAAAAATAAATTTGACAAAGGCCATAGCATGCAAAATTTCAAAGATTTATCCCAAATAGATCAAATTTCCATGATATATAAACTGAAAATAAAGGGTGGATGCCAATCCGATGATAGTTTGAATTAAATATAACATGCCAGAGAATAGCAATATTCTGTAAAGACCCTTCTACTTTTGAGAAAATAGAACTCCCTAATAATATTTATATCCTTCAAAAATATTTTTGAAGCAATAGCTAAAATCTAAAAACCAAACCTCTTAAAACTTTTTGACTCAATGCTACCAACTCCTATTTATAGCCAGAAGAAGAGGACACCACCGCAAACATTCCAGAAGTAGAAATTGCTAGATGTTTGAACCTGATAGCTCACAATCCGATCTTAGATCTTGATTAGATCGCAACAATCATTGCTCATTAAGTTTCAACTGCTTCATTAATGGCTTCAAATATTTTAGCGAAGATAGTTGTCAGAAAATAATAAGATTTTAACACAGCCTAGCAAAAATTTGATCGATCAACTATGGAGGTTGATGATGCCAACTCAAAGGTTCCACCCCAAAAGTAAGACACTCGTCATGCTCCCCGAAAAGCTCCACCCAAAATATCATTCCACAAAAATACAAACGCCTGTGGCAAATAGATGACATGTCAAGTGAGCAGGCGATCTTAGACTTGTGAGAGTAGTTTTAAAGAAAGTCCCTGCCAAGCTGACACGTACCCCGATTCATGCCTGAAAGGAAAATGATATGTATATAAAGTTGCATAGACACCACATGGTACATTGTGCACCTTTATGCAGGAGCAGTCTTCGTCCTTTGGCGCAGATTCATCTCAAAGTGGAAAAGAGTAAGGGCCAAAAAATCAAAGAAAAGCTTAAAGGAAAAACTGCTTTACATGTATATTCTTCACAATTTCAGAAATCACGCTTTCTAAAAAGAATGATTATGTCTAAAATGTTAGCTTAATTCTACACAATCAAGTATTTATTTCATCCACTTCAGTACTGGCAACATGTAATGTCTAACACATATGCCACGTGGTGCCAATATTGGACAACCTTGGTACACTCAATAAAGTCAAATATTTGAACGATTTTTAAAATATAATCAGAATATGACAAAGTTAGAAAATATCGGTCATACCCAACAAGATCATATTTCATTCATAAATCTCTTCTCAATAGGCTTCACTTTGCATGATTTCCTCAACACTTCACTAGAATCAGATGTGGTTCGAAAAGGGACATTGGTCCCGACAAACTTTTTTGAAACCACAAAAACCCGCCTAGTTTTGAAGATAACTCCTTCGCAAGACAAAAGAGTTATAGAACCTAGGTGGTAGCTGAAAAGGAATGACAATTTTTTAAAAGACTAATGCCAAAAGGAAGATAGCTCAAAAGATAAATCAAGTTGATGGAGAGACAAGTTATGAAAGTGGGGTCGCGAACCAACAAAGTTTGGAAAACTAACCAAGGATTGAAATACAAGATAGAAAAGTTTGGAAACAAAAAGAATACCTGAAAATTCAAATACTTAGGACCAAGGTTAAAACTTAGGCAACAAAAATATACCTATTAAAACAAGGTCTACACAATCAAAGTTGATCTTCAATCTGACACTTGTTTGCAAACTAAAAAAGGCATGGAAATTCCTTTGAGAACATTGATACCAACTTCAAAAGTTTAACTCGTGCAAGAAGAAGAAAATGAGAAGTGTTTTTCATCAATCACAAAACTATTAGATGATGATTGGGGTTCATTGGATTTTACACCTACATTCATGGGAGAATATAAGATCACACCAAAATAATAAAAAAGAGGACAAAGAAATAATGATAATGTTAGCACAACATGAAGAAGAATCATCAAAAGCATCCAATTTGACAACTTTTAACAAAGAAGAAGACACAAATTACACAACAAGCAATGATGAGTTTGATCATGAACAACCACCATCCTTGAAAGCAATGCAAGCTCTCAATGGGAGAGGATATCAACTCTTGAAACAACTTGGTTATAATGGAAAAGGATGTGGTGTGAATGAACAAGGCATTCATGTCCCTATAGATCCTAACATACAAGAAACAAAAAGTGGTCTTAGATATTGTCCTTCCAAATCATTAAAAAAGCCTTCACTTAATATCAACACCATCATGCAAGATTCTCCTAAGACAACTCTTACAATGAAGCATCTTGATTTAATAGATACCACAAGTGAAGTTGAACCATTGGATTACTTCAACATGATGAGCTTTAGCAAATTTTTTTGGGAATTTATGATAATTTACCAACTCATCACCATAAATGAGGATTCACTTGTACCTTAAACAGTAAGGGAACTTTGGTGAAGAAACGAAAACAAGTGATATTGAACAAGATGAACATGAAGAAATTCCTAAAAATCCAAACCAAAGTACATTACTTGTGGGAGACTCGATCAACATACCAATGGATGCATCTAACGAAGAGAAAGCGATTCAAATAGGAAAGTGTCTTGATGATGAATATCAAGAAGATCATGCAACATTATTACATGAATTTCCTAAAATCTTTGCTTTAAAATATTCGTATATGTTGGGTATTGATGTGAAGATAGTTATGAATAACATTGTTCTTGAAAAACATGTTAAACCTGTAAGACAGAAGATACAAAAGATGAATCCTAAGATAGCCTTACTGGTGAAAGCGGGAATTGAAAAAATCTTGGATGTTGGTTTCATTTGTCCTATTGATTAATTACCTTGGATGGACCCAACATTGTAGCAGTAGCAAAACTTGATAATCATATTAGGATGTGTATGGATTTTTGTGATTTGAATAAAGCATCATTAAAAGATTATTTTCCCCTTCTTAATATTGACATGATAGTGGATTCAACCACAATCATGCTTTATTGTCATTCATGGATGGTTTTTCAGAATATATAATCAAATTTTCATCAACCCTCAAGATCAATATAAGACAACTTTTACCACACCTTGGGGGAAATTTTGTTGGGTTGTCATGCCTTTTGGATTAAATAATGTTGGAGCAACATATCAATGAGCTATGACACTAATATTTCAAGATTTCATCCACAACATTTTAGAATATTATGTTGATGATATTTTGGCTAAATCTTTAACTCGCCAAGATCATGTCACAATCCTTCGTAAGATCTTTGAAAGAATTCATAAGTATAACATGAGGTTAAATCCGAAGAAATGTGTCTTTGGCATGGATAGTGGAAAGCTCTTGGGTTTTATAGTGTCACATAGAGGCTTTAAGGTGGAGACAAAGAAGATTAATGCTATCATAAACATGCCACCTCCTAAAAATATTTCTCAATTGCATAATCTACAAGGAAAGATTCAAGCAACCTATTGATTTGTGGCATCATTGGTGGATTAGACTCTCTCCTTTACCAAAATTCTTAAGAAGGAATTATAATTTTAGTGGAATGAGCATTGTAAACAAGCTTTTGACAATTTGAAAGAGTATCTAGCTAGTCCCCCCATCCTGCAACTTGTTATTCAAGGAAAACCATTCATTCTTTACACGTTAACATCTAATCATGCTCTAGCAACATTATTGGCTCAACAAGATAAAAGTGGCAAAGAGCATCTTGTTTATTACATTATTCAAACTCTAATTGATTATGAAACTCGATACACAACCATAGAAAAACATTTTTTCGCTCTTGTGTTTTCTACTAGTAAATTGAGACATTATTTATTAAATGCAAAGGTGCATGTAGTTACAAAGTTTGACCCTTAAAACACCTTTTTGCTAAAACATATTTGTGAGGATGCTTAGCTAAATGGGTTATGTTGTTGACTGAGTTTGATCTTAAATTTATTCCTCAAAAAGCCATAAAAGGACAAGCCTTGATTGACCATCCAATTGACGCTCCTTCACCATTAACATCACCTAATCATGACTCATTCCTTGATGAAAGTGTGTTGACAACTAAAAAAGATACATGGGAATTGTATTTTGATGGTTCTAAGTGTCAAACTTCCTCTGGAGCGAGGTTTATATTAATTTTGCCTTCATGAAATCCTATTCCCTTATCTTACCATTTAAATTTCCTATGCACAAATAACATTGTAGAGTGTGAGGCCCTAATTGTTGGAATACATGCGGCCTTATCCTTAGGTGTTCAACACATTCATATATTTGGTGATTCTCAATTGATCGTTAAATAAATAAATGGATCTTATCAAGCAAAACGTGACAAGTTATCCCAATATAAAATCCTTACAATGACATTACTAGAATGCTTCAAATCATATACCATTGATAATATTCTACGAAAGGATAATCGACATGCAAATGCAAACACAAGCACTTCTTCCCTTGTATCTCCTGAAGATCATTCTATTGATTTCACATTTGTAGTTCACACAATCGAAATTCCATTGATAGATGAAAAGATAAAAGAAGAATTAGTGACCAATATCAAAGTCTCTAGTGAATGGTACACACCGATATTCAATTACTTAAAGGGAGGTACCTTTCCTGAACCAACCACTAAAAACACTAGAGCTCGTATAGAAGATCCTTTGATGGTCTCTTACTTAGATGGCTTAAATAATCAGAGATCCCTATAGCCCTCGAGGAAGCTCATTTTGGTGCTTGTGGGGGGAATTTTGGGGGACGATCGTTAGTTCAAAATTCAATCTACATGGGATATTTTTGGTGACATATGGACCAAGACTATTTTGATCATGTTAAGAGATGTCACAAATGTCAAGAACATGACAATTTGATCCATGCTCTTGCTTTCAAACTTCATGCTCAAATTCTTATTTGGCCTTTTTTAGTTTGGGGTTTAGATCTCATTGGAAAAATATCCCTGCCTTCTTTTGGACATACGTTTATAATTACCCACCAGTTCTCGTAGGTTATAGTGGTACCTACATCATCCAAGTCCGATATAGGGGGCACATCCTAGTCCTCATCATCTAAATCGTTGAAATCAATATCATTAACCATGGGACGTTGAATGTCTCCTGGTCTGGAGCCACTCTGTGCTACTCTCAGGTATGTAGGTCATGGCCTAAGAGATAGTTGAATCTATCTAAATTTCCACATGCCTTGATCATAGTAAAAGGGTATAATTGTATAGTCATGTTTTCCAAGTAAAATCCTATCCTACTACATCCTGACAAGCTGTCATGTGAGATCTGGCCATTGGGGTATGGTGCGATAAGGTCTCCACACTAGCTCATCCTCCTCCAGGTGATAAAACTAAACCCTCCAGTATAACAAATCCCCATATTTCCAAACCCATCTAAGTGTGTAATTGAATGCTTGTGGGTAACCCATGGCTGCTACTACAAGATAACCTATAGGCCTAGTACACGTGATATGGTCAAAGGCCCAAACCTGTAAAAGCGTGTAGTGTACTATGTTGTGTAGCTCTTGGTATACAAAGCGCCCAAGATCATAATAGAGGTGAGCCAACATACTACGACCCCAAGAATAGATGGTCCGATGCCGCTCCATCTCATGAATAGTATGAATGAGGCCTCCATCCTGGTGTGTGCCTTGCCCATCATGTACAAGATCTAGAGCCATAGTGACAACCATGATCCGCCATAACAATGGTGAGCATGCGTATAGTAGTCACTGAAGCTCAACGTGAGCCCTTATGTCTGTTGGTGCAATAAGGTGACCCACTCAATACTCGATATCCTATATCATTTTCCTATGCATGTGATCCTCCTCTATATGGACAAGTAGGTAGTCTCAAAATATGGTGTACATCCTCAAGGGTCATTGTCATCTCTCCTAAAGGCAGATAGAATGTGCTTGTCTCTATGCTCCATCTCTCTACTAATTCCATCAGTATAACATCATGATACCTCATGGGTGACATGATGTAGACCCAGAATAAGCCAGTATCACATAAAATGTTAACCTCCTCCTAAGAAAGCCAGGTAACCTACTCTCGAAGAATGGTGAATAATCAACCTCCTAAATGCTAGTGAGCGCCTGGCGAAACCTAAAATAAATGAAAGAAATAATCAATATCATGCTTAAAAATATTAACCAAGCAATTAAAAGTGAAACAAAGTTGCTTTGGGACACTTGGGCCATTTTTGGATGGGGGATCCTAAACACTTTAGCCATTTTGGGACACATGGGCCAAAAATATGGGATAGGTATGCCACTTTTGGACAAGGTCCCAAAACCTTCTAAAAATACATAAAAAATGTAAACATAAAGCAAGGTACATTGGATTCACTGTGTGTCAAGGCTCGTTGTGTGCCACCTCCTCTTGCAAAACATCTAGTCTAAGGGGTTTGTATGCTCGTCGGGTCGACATCTTTACTCATTCTACAACAAGGTAATTTTTGAAATGGTAAATATCAAATGATGGTCAAAAGCATAAATTTTCACTAACATATAGTAAAGAATTTTTATAGTACATTTCCTTCCAATCATGATAATGGGGGCTAGTGAACTCCATTTTTTATGACATTTTTTGCATTGGATTTTTGGTTTAGTCTTTGATCTTATTTAATGTCTATTGATATGTGGTGTTGTAACCTCAATATCCTATTGTAAACATTCACATCACCAAGTAAATCAATTTGATTAGGCTAGATTACTAGCCTGATTCCACCTACATAAAGCAAGTGGAATCAGGGGGCATACATCTATCCTCAAATTTGATTCTCCATAGAAGTTTGATGATTCTAAATAGCTAACAAATCAGTTTTCCAATATGCAATTCCTAGCATTGTGGTTTTACAGATGACTACATTGGGGGCTTCATTCTCCCCATTCACAAATGAATTACAATATCCATACGAGTATCCTTTTATAAAGCACAATTTACTTTTAGTACTTTAGCTTGCATATGCATGTAGTGTCATGTGGTTGCTAAAGTGGGGGCTAAATGTAGTGTAGAAAATTGTACTCCTTTCTATGTGATAGTACAATTTCACACTTAATTTGGGCCTATTTTACCTTACATTTATGCATTTTTACCCTTCATAAATAGGCCCCTAATTCCCTTTATTATGCATCCCAAGGCCTATTTTTATCGTTTTCCATCATTGCAACATGCATTGAACAAATGCATTTAATTAATTAATGACACCAAA
Organism: Sequoia sempervirens; assembly: GCA_007258455.2. Taxonomy (NCBI): domain Eukaryota; kingdom Viridiplantae; phylum Streptophyta; class Pinopsida; order Cupressales; family Cupressaceae; genus Sequoia; species Sequoia sempervirens. The sequence continues at coordinate 83,198,783 of VDFB02193867.1, read as the reverse complement.
ACACATTGATCCTGGATTTTAGGCCAGGACTCATTCACCCTTGGGAAAATGGGTCCCTTTAAATCCAAAATCAAAATTTAAATATGTTTTTGGTAGTATTTTAAAGTTCCAAATTCAAGTTTTACATGTTGGCTATTGGGATCTAATATTCAAGAAATTAGAGAAGAAGTCTATAAAACCTAGTCTTTTCACCATTTCAAACTAGATTGGCAAGAGATCAAGTTTAAGAGATCAAGGAGAAAAGGAGAAATTTTGGAGAACATTCAAGCAAGCAAATTTGAAGTCTTGGAGCAACATTGATAGGGAGGGTTTGGATGGAACAATCATTGTTCCATGCTTTGGATCTTGCTTGGAAATACCCCCATGGTGTCACACTCCACCACCTTAACCTATAGGACCTATTGCTTGTGCAGGTTCCCCTAGTTCACCTTGCCAACCCAACTATCAAGTCAAATCCTACCAACCAAGCCAACCTTGGTGCAATGCTTCAACTCTCCCTTAGCCCTTAATCTGCCCTAAAGGCTAACCTATCCTTAACACACAATTAGATCTTCGCAGGGGTGTAGAGATGTCTCCAATAGTTTCAAACCATCCTCCAAGGGTTCTTGAAGGTTCACCAAACTCCACCTTTCCATCGCTTTCACCAAACCCTCATCTAGGGTTAAAAAGGCTACTAGCCCATGAGCCCCAATTAGGTCTCCATCTCCGAGAAAACAAGCCAGTCCTTGAAAGTTTCCCAAAGAACATAGGATCTTTCCTTAGGTTTCCTAGTCCATATGCCCACCTCTCAAATATTTTTGGGGTCTTGGGCATTTACCTACCGTACAAAGCCTCAACTTGAAAATGGGCATAAACTAGGGTTTTTAAGCCATTTTCTGGTTGCTTTCAAACTGTCAAGTCTTTCACCGACCAAATGAGTTAGTGCAGTTTCCCTCCTGATTACCAGACCTTGGAAAGACTTCCACCTGCCTTCTCCAAAAGGAAATTTACTAAGAACTTGTCACCCCTACAAGTTATGTGCTCTGCACTACTTGTCTTTCCTAGTCGGACTCTTCCTGGCTTGCCTAGGGCAAGACTTTTCCAACAACTCCTACGCTCACACAAACCCTAAATCCTACCATATTTACACACATGGAGTCTAGTCACTATTCCCAAAAGGCCATACAATTTGTACGGTGGGAAAGTGAGCTAATACTCCATTTTCTCCAACCTGTCTGGTTTAGACCAGCAGCAGTGTGGAATCAAATTTATTTACAAACAGTGCTTGAAAATGAGATAAGGAAACTAATTATTGACACAAAAATCTTTAAATACTAGCAACTCTACATCCTACATTAGTTTAGTGCCTATTCAATCCATTAAAGCAACACTTTTCAACAAAACATAGAAAACTAACACACAAAACACTCTATTTTCTTGATTTCAAAAACTTTAATTCATAACAAAGATGCTTCCAACCCTGCTCACAAGTCGAGGCACACCTTATATAGGGTTCCTCAATCATTTATGCTCCCTTGGTCGAACATGTTAGCTATCATGTGGCAAAGTTGCAAAAATGCCAATTTCCTAGTAAACTAAGTAAAATGAGTTTTGGTAAACTCATTCACCCTTTCCACTCCTTGACCAACTAATCACAACTAAGTAAGACATACTCTAAAACCTCTAACTCAATCAAAATGGTCAACATGACCTTCAAGGTAACATAACAAAACAAAAAATCATTCTAGACTTCCTAATTGCCTAGTGTTTCCTAGGTGCTCCTGCACCAAACATCTTGTTGTATTTACAAGTCTTCAAGCTCATTTTGTCAAAGATTTGTCAAGCATTTTCCATGATTGAAGGTTGATACCTATGGTGGATAATGATGGATTCTAAGTTGGGAGATGTATTTGGCCATTTTCCTTAACCTAATGACTTATTTTCTAGTGATCCCATCTTCAAGCTTCATTTTAGCAAGCTACCTAAAGCAAGGTATTATCATATTTCAGATTTTATTGGGGTGTATGGACTTCTTCCCAGTTGAATCTTTATCATTTACCATTGTCATATAGGAATCAAGCTCTAATGCACTTGAGTGGGGTTTCTTTGCATATTAGCTCTTAACAACCTTAGATGCACTTAAGGTTAGGGCTTACACACACTATCATTCATTAGATTTACATTATTTCATCAAGGTTTAATTAGTAAACTTGGGGTTTGACCAAGGAAAACCCCTATCCACACAAAAGAACATTTTCTTTTGCAGATTTACTACAAATTCATATTTAGAAACCCAAATTTATAGGTACAAGAAAGAAGTGTAGACAGAGGACTCTAGAATCATCCTTTGAAGTTTTAGAAAAGGCTACAGGGACCCATTCACCTTAGGGCAAATATGTCCTGCTTTAGGATACAAAACCTAGTTTTCAGACTAGGTGCAAACTATTCTGCCTTTCTCAGATTTGCCTGAAAGTTGCTATTTCTATTTGTGCTATCCTTAAACTTTGCATTTCAAGTTTTACACCATACAATTGAGTTTATGTTAACTATTTTACTTTTATCTCCCCAAAGTTCATTTTTGTCACTTTTTGTCATAAGGAAACATCAGATCCTTCCCAATAGGGTTGACTCACCTCAAGGTTGAAAGTTAATCCTACCTTTGGGAGATCTCTTTTTAATAATGAAATTAGGGGAAAATGAGGGTGTCCTAGATCATCACTCCATTTTGGTCATCCCCATCCTCATCCATTTCTCTTTGTTTTAACTAGTATTGTTCTCCTCATTGGATTAGTTAGGAATTTTTCATAATTTTTCCTTCTACAAGAAAGGTGGGATTATTTTCCAAGATAATGAAATTTTGATAATCATAATTTATCTTCATTGTCATATTTTCATAACTAATATTTAAGTGCAAGCTCTATATCGAAACTGCTTATTTATAAGTAGTGTAGTAGCCATATATTATTCCCTTGATTTGGAAAGGGAAAAAAATGTTAAGTCTTGCTCATCAAACTAAAAATCCCCCAAATATAGATAATGCATATAATATTAGACATGTTTTCCATGTAACATGCTTAGTCTATAATATAGGCATAGGTAAGTGGGCCCATAAATGACTCCCCAACCATGTAGCCTTAACACAAAAAACACACTCATTACATGCATATTAATATGCAAACAAATTCTCAAGAAAATCAACTTGATTCAACATATAGATAATCAATAATAAAATTGCATCATCATTATCTACTACTGTGGGCTTACACAATATTACACTTCAATCATTTAATTATGAATTATAGAATTTATAAGATATTACAATACAATGTTCTAACTTGACTCTCATCTTAGATATATGGATTTAATACATTTAAATGATTATAAATGATGTTTAGATAATAGGTCCTATCCTTAGGAATTATCTTAATTGTCAAACTTTATGCTTAGGAAAATGTGTGCCAACAAAATGTGTAAGAACTTTCTAGAATGGGTGCAATAATGATGTATTAATTGGTTTAGGTTTGGTCCATACAATAATATATACTATGCTCAAAGTACCTTGTAAATAATTCTTTAGTTGTCACAAGATTTGAGAAGTTGGCACAAACTCAAACATTGAATTAAAATTCAATTTTCTATTTTGTTGTGCCTACTAAGGATTAAAAGTTAACTATATACCCTTTTGATGATGAAATTAAAAGTCAATTTGCTATTTTGTTGTGCCTACAATGAATTAAAAGTATCATATTATAACATATATCTCCTTGTGCAAGGTAAGATATGCAATTTCCATGAAATACAATAGGATCTTCAATGGTTGACTAGTGGAAGGAGCTAAATGAAATATTGCAAATAAAATAAAAAAGTAAAAGGGATTTTTTTTTGTTGTTGCAATATCTATTGCACCTTATCATGCTCTTGCATCAAACACCCATGGTAAATTATTTGTGAACATAGTGCTCACAAATAACTTGGTTGAGTGATAAAATCACCCTTTCAGCTAGTAATTAACCTTAATGCACCCTCAACACATTGATAGGCTTATAAGATCAACTATTTTTTTTCTCCTTCCGCCTCTACTTTCCCTAAACAAGGATCTAGGACATACCCAAACTTCCATACCTTAGCATGTAAGTAAAATTATCTTTTAGTATTCTTTCATCTTCCACTTTACTCTTTTGGAATTAAATCCCTTCCACCAATATAATCTCCTTCTATAGATCTTAACCTCTATCTATCTCAAATTAGACCATTTCATTCCATCCTAAAATTTATCTTCTATTATGTCTTAGTATTCTCTTTTTTATGTCATCTTCTTCATTTGTGGTATCCAATTCTCAATTTCATTCTTATTTTAATTTTTTATACTACTCCATGATCTACATGTAGTCATTATTTCCACTTTTGTACCAAAATATCTTGTCATAATTTTTTTACTTTTTCTATTCTATAAATCTTCACTATCTATTGTTATTCCTAATGTAACTACTTTTATTTGTCTAGTATCATCCCATTGAAATCTCACAATATACACATATATTGCTATACAAAAAACCTCGTATCATCTTTCCCTTCATTCCATATAATACTTATTTTTATCCTGTTACTTTTGATTTACTTCATTTTACCTTGTTTGATACATTCACATCATTGCTAGTTGGTTGTATGGTTGTAGTAACATGTGGGTTGGTATATGTAGGAATAGAAGCCATAGTTGTAGGAGGAGGAATTGAATTTCCACCTTGACTTTGAGTGTACCCCAAAGTTTGAGCACAACTAGCCATTATAGGCACATGGTTGTTAATGATATGAGATAGGCTACAAACAATTTATATTCCTTGTTCATTATCAAGCATTTTCCTCATGTTATCTATGACAGATTGCAATACCAACAATGTATTCAAAACTCACAAGGTTTTGCAGTTTTTCTAAGGCTTCATCCATTTTTGTTAGGTTTTCTTGAGGGACATTAGCAACCATTGTGTCAACATCAGTCACATTGGTTATGGGTAGGGTGGGCATGGAAAATGTGGTATCAAAGCTATGGTTCATAATGGGTTGACTAGTATCAACACTATGAGTGAAGGAGTTGGAAAACTCAAGATCCATGATGGATGTAGTAGCACAGGATGATGAGTCTCAAACTATGTCTCACTATAGTATTGGAAATAGGACACTGGGTTGTGAAGCTCATATGAGTTTCACCAAACCTAAGTGCACCCAAAATGGAGAATAGGCACTAGACAAATGCACACAAACACAAAAAATATTAAGTGTGATGCAAGTATGTAAAATGATTTTGCAATTTTCAGATTTGAAACAAGATAATATACTAAAAATGATGTCTTTTAAAGCCAATTTTGATTTCAAAAAATGCATTTGATTTGACCAATTGAACCTAATGCAAACAATTACAATTTTTTTAAATTTTTGAAACTGAAACAAAAAATTAATAGTAGAACATAATGAAGCAAACATAGACAAAGTGATGCCCAAAAATTTGAAACAACACTTATACAAGGACCTATTCTCCCTATGGTGAATGATTCCTTGGTCAGGGTTCTAAAAAATCAAAGTTTGAATATCTTGCTTAATATTTGAATTCCTAGTTTCAGGTTGTATACTGTGGTTTTAGTGAATTTTTTTTCTAGATTTAGGTGTCCTAATACAAATGAAATTAGGGACAAATAATGAACAAAGTGACACTTTTTGAAATGCAATTTTGACCAAATTTGTGAATGTAAATAACTAGAAAATGCACTAATATGCAAGTACTATGCAAAATTAATGCAATATGCATGCAATTTTTTGGATTCTTCAAATTTTAAACAATGCAAAATGAAAATTTAAAGCCCTAAATGAGATGAAAAATAATGCAATTTAAAAAACCCTAAATGAAATTCAAATTACTGCAATGCAATGCAAACTAATGCAAATCCAAGATCTAGGGTTTGAATGGACTCCAAATCAAAAAAATTATAGTGTAAGAATGTCGGGTTCACCAAAATGAAATGAAGAACAATGAGGTGATGTAAAGGGTGATGGGATGATGCATGCACCTTGTTGGGTGAAAATTATGTAATCAACTTTTCAATAGATTACACAACTAGGACTTCAGCCACAGCTATGTGAGATGTAAATCTCTCCTCTCAAAAAGGGGAGGCACCCTTCTTACTAATGACAGAAGCAATAGTAAAACAAACAAAGTAATTACAAAATGTACACAATACTTGCAAAGTGGGGGGGTGTGTCACATTCATCCTTCTTTCTTTTTTCAGAGAAGATGTTTACAATGCTTCACTGTTGGAAGTTCTCAATTCACAATAACTTTAAACGATCAACAAGCAGTAATGCCAATACCTCTATCTTGTCAAAGCAAAGCATAGAGGTACCAGAAGTGATTAATAATAAACTAGTAAAATAAAAGGGAAAGCTCACAAAGGCACAAAGTCATTTCGTAGCTTTATCAATGGTGGATTTGTGATAGGTGTGTCGTTTGTCGCATTAGAAGCACAAAGTCTTCTTAGATGCAACAATTCCTCGAACAACATGAATAATTACAAGCGCAACGTCTTGTAGATTATCCAACCAAAGTATCCAAAGAGCATGAATAATTACAAGCACAAAGTCTTGTAGATCATCCAACCAAAGATAAACAAAACACAAATGTAAATCTAAATAAAGGATGTAACACAAAGTTTACATGAATTTACTTAGAGTCCTTCAGATTCCATAAGCTAATCACCACCAAATGAGATCAATTCATAAGATTATCAAATCCAACACAAAGTTTGGTTTTCAATCTTCTCCTTTATTGATCAGACTTCATTCACAAAGTATGAACACAAAGTTTCACAATTCTGCTTCAAAAAGGGCAGCACTTCATTGCAAAATACTAAAGGATGAACAATACAAAGGAAATCCCTCACATTATATAGAAAGAGGGATGAGTAAAATTAGGAATCTAATTTGAGGAAATCAAGGAAAGTTGGGTGAGCGATTTAAGGAGATCTCACCTAACTTTTACCAGAGTTAAAGTGTATTTTTTCTTAATGAAATTACATCTCGAACTTGGTGCAATTACAATTTACAAAAAGAAATATAAGATGTCAGGAAATATTTACAAGATGCATAAAAGGATGCATCGAAAATGTCTAACACTGGAGATTAGGAACCTTCTTCATATTTCCTTGCTTTAGGCATGGAAGTCTTCATATTTCTTCCTGGTCTCCTACACAAACTTCTCATCTGGACCAATGGTGTAATCCACAATGGTGTGAATTCTCGTGATTGATCTCATGGAAGATGAGTGAAGCTTCTTGCACCTGTCAAGATGCGTTTTTAGGTTATCCAATGTGAGCCTTGTATCACAAATGACGTTCATAAAGGCTTCTGAAAATTCTGCATTGTCAATCATCTTCATGATGGCTTCCTTGAAGATCTGGGATATTTCTATGGCTGGCAGGAAGATACAATTTTCCTCAAGTTGTCCCGGTAACTCCTTGATACCTTTTTCAAGAATAACACAATGCCCTTCGACATCTTCCTGCACTTGGTGGAGATCTTTCGTAAGAGATTGAATTACTTGAATTCAATGTTTCAAGGATTCTCTTACCTCAATGAAATTTTCTTTGTTGGGAATTACCCCGGCTTCCACCAATTTACTGAGCTTTACCTGCTTCATCTGTGACCATGACAATAGGCACTTTTCCATATCTCTGCACTCCTGGGAAAGTACACTTTTTTCTTTATCAAGCTTTGTGGTGAGCTTGGCCAACAAAGTAGTTTTCTCATCCACAACAATTATGATCTGAGATCCATGTTCTATGATCTTCTCAATGAAATCATACAACACCCTGCCTTTGGAGGTGAACTTCTCAACTTTCTTGATAGTTGGGTCCTCAATACTTACCACTATCAGTGGTTGTGCATTAGTTAGAGATCCTGCAAGTCTCTTTACAATAGTGGCATAATGCTCTACCCTCTGTTTGTACATATTGCGAGCTTGCTCCATTTTATCTAGTCTTCTAGCCAAGATATCTAATGTCACTTGCGCATCTGCTTTTGCACTTTCATTGCTAACCTTGCCAAGCTAGACTCTTGTTACCATGTAGTCCTCCATATTGGCATCTCCTTCTTCTCGCGGTGGTATTCCAATCTCTGCATACTTGTGGTCAGTCTTGTCAACGTTTAGCCTTGAATATACTTTTGCCTTTTTCTTCCCTTTAGCCTTTGGAGGGACTATCTCTTCGAGGTCGAGCTCCTCTGGAGAGATCATTTGCTTCTTCTACTTCGACACTTGATATATCAGCCAAGGGGGAAGGAAGGAGGTGTGGACTTCTAGATTCATTGTCTACTCCGTCGTCATTGTCACCTTTGAAGTCATTGTCACTTCTGAAGTCATTGTCACTTCTGAAGTTACCATGGGTATCGTGACAATAGGAGAAGTGTCTGTCATCATTTCTCTTGTAGACTGCACATTGAGCTGATCACACATTGACTCATTCATGAAACGATTGAATTCATTTTCATAAGTGATATCATACGTCAGTGAAGATAGGCTAGGAATGGATGATGGAGGACTTGATAGTATATCAACTGTATGAATGCTTGTCACCGAGGGAGTATCAAGCAGAGTTGATGTTGCAGGAATAGTGGATATCTCTACTGTAGGAATGCATGTGGTAGGAATGGGTGATGAGGGAACAGGAGGTGGAGGAGTACTTGAATTTGGAGGGGTATGAGGAACACTGGAAATCATAGGTGATGACATTCTGGGAATTTCCTCAACTACATTCTTAGGTGGAGACATAGTTCTTTCTTGATCATGCCTGGGTTCCTGTTGATCACCCTCTTGTCTCTCTGATTCTGGTTCACCTTCAGAATCACCTTTAGATTCTTCTTCAGACTCTTGCCCACTATTTGAAACTTCTTCTACATCGGAGTCTACTTTTGCTGAGTCTTCATCTTCAGTGGATTGATCACTGGAAGTACCTTCTTCATCAAAATTTATCTCCTCTGGAACAACATTTTTACCTTTAGAGCAAGATGGATCGGATTCTGTGGTTTCTCCTTCTGGGACGGACTAGGTATCTTTCTTGCCAACAATAAACTTGATTCTGAGACCTCTTCGTGAAGAAGTGGGAACAACTGCTTATTTATTTTTCATGCGGAGTTCTTGCTGTTGGTGAGCTTCTGCTTCAGATTCTTCTCCTTCCAAATCTGTTATGAAACTTTTCATTTCAAAACCATGCTTATGTAACCATTTTGTAGTATTGGATAAGATTGGCGCCGATCTCTCTCTCATGCTAGTACTTTCTTTCCTAGACCATTAAATTGCAGGTAACGAAATTTTAGAAACCTCTTGTTCATCATAGACAACATTCATGATATCACCAAGATCTGTAAAATCCTCTGGTAGGTCAGCAATATCAAGGTCTCTGATCTGTTGCACAGTCAACCTATAATAATCCATTTTGGGAATGGCTTCTTCATCTCTGCAATCAGCCCAAATGTCTTCAAAATGGTACTTGTGATGATGACCCTTTTGGAATTGCCTTATGACATCCCGGTAATCAAAATCAAACCTATACCTATAGGTCTTGATTGTCATGATTTGCATCTCAGCATAAACAGATTTGGCTTTCTGTACAGTTGGGATAGTATATCTGCCGATTGTCAGTGGAAACTTGAATCCACACTTGTGATTACTTCTTCGTTCTTTATGCACTGAAATTAGCTATCTGCACATCTCCATGAGAACCCACTTGTCCAAAGGATATCGTGGTAGCATGTAAGGGAAACCAGTATAGCACCCTACTCTCAAATAAGTAAATGTTGGGAATTGCAGAAATAAGCATCCAACTTTACTTACCGCCTTATAGGCCTCATCAGATACCCTTCTCCTCTCGAGAGCTGGATCAAAATTGAAAAGCAAAGGTGTGAAGAAAGCATCAATAACCCGCCTAAAATGATGGAAGCTTTCCTTCAATTCCAGTTGATAGAAGAATTTATACACAGGTACCAACATCCGATTCCCTTTTGTGGATAGACCTGGAAATTGCCTCATTACAGCTGCTACATACACTAGGTAAGAAGTCATATAGAATTTTAATGTAGAAGGTGCATCGATCAGTTGCTCATGTATTTCATCACTGATCTTCTTGCCCCAGTCAATGTGCACTTTTTGTTTTCTTATAATCCTGATGTATTCATACATCTAATCATGAAAAGTGGATGATTCAGGCAAGCCTTTTACTCTGCTTAAAAATGTGATCATATCTTTGACATCATCTTTGAAATCACTTCGCAGGAGTCCCTTTGGCCATCTGGAAACAAATTGTCTAGGCTTCTTCAACCATTGGGTATTTATTAGGTTTTTAGCCTTGTTGGGATCAACGTCAAAGAATTCTTGTGCTTTTTGTATAGAGATGTCAATGTACTTCTCCATTTGAGGAACTTTAAACACAATCAAAGAAGTTAGGGTTGAGTCTTAAAATCTCGTGCCCAGAAGAATCAATCACACTTCTGCTTTCCCTAATGTAGTGGGATACCACTTGAAGGACAAATTCCATATTGTGTGCAGTATTAGGGAGCATAGCCACCAAATGCAGGTTACTGTGTACAATTGCTCTCATCAGATTAGGAAGAGGCTTCTTCTCAGTTTGCTCTGCAAAATCAACCAAGTCTTGAAGGCCAACCTCTGTGTCTTTTATTTCTTCCACCTTGGAGACCACTACAGTTGGTAGATAGACACCTTGATATTTATATTTCATTTTTCCTTTTGCTTTTGAAGAAGACGGAGGTTTTCTGGAAGTCATCTGAGAGCAATTGAAACTTTGATCAATCAACTTTGAGGATCTTGAAAAGAGACTGCAAGATGTGGAGTCAGAACAAACATTAGTCGTTAAACAACATGGGAATGTGTGAGGTGAGTAACAACGATGAGCAAGCATGGAGTGGATGACAAGGCACGCAAAACGATGCACAAAATGGAAGGAGCGAGGTTCGGGACAAAACTTGGCAAGTTTGAACTGTTCTAGGGAAAAATTGTGAAAAGTGTAAGGGCGCTGAAAATCAGCGCCCTTGCATTTTGAAGAAACTAGTTTTGATGCAGGGGCATTGAAAAACAATGCTCCTGCACTTAGAGTGTTCGAAAAATTTGCATTATGTCAGGGCGCTGAAAAATAGTGCCCTGACACTTTCTTCTGAAAGGAATTTCAAGTAAGTATAAGGAATGAAAAACTTCAACACCATTATACTTTGAACACAAAAAGGCAATGTGTAAAGACGTTTGAAAACAACGCTTGGAGTTTTTGAAGTGTGGAACACTTGAAATCAACATTTGGCGACCTGTATTGGATTGCATTTGACTTTCCTTTCACCGTCACTTTACAAGTGAACACAAACCATGCCATGAGTTTCTTTCATTGCTCGCATAAAATCATCAAGAAGGATAATGTGAGAAGATATAAAAACGTGGGAGTATGAGCGAAAGGAGAAAAACGCATTTAAAGAAGAAATCCACGCCAAAAAAAATGATGGAAGCTTAATCATGTGATGATGTTCCAAAATGCGATTAGGGTAAGAGGAAAAATGTGCTCATGAATTAACAAGACTCCAAAGATATGGTGAAATAAAGAAAATACGTGGGTAGAAGAAAAACGTGTGAAGAAATAAGGAAAAACACATTTAAAAACCATTAAAATTTACTTAAAACAAAGATAAAAATGAATGGAAAAAGAGGGAGGTAAGAAAAATGACTTACCGAAAAGAGAGGCGAAAACTTGATTGAAGAGGAACTTCAGATTTCTCCAAAAACGTGTTTTGCAGCTTGAGAAGATTTCGCCCAACAAGAAGGAATGAAGTTTGAAGACCACAAATAATGAAAATGAAACAATAAAATCACTTTTAAGTGAAAGGGAAACACAAAAACTTAACTCAAGTCGTCCAATTAATTGAGGCACAAAAAGTGGCATGATGAGCGAAAAATGCAAAATGCATGAAGAAACGTGCCCATGCCAAAAATGGCTAAGTTTGGACACAAAGTGTAAGAGCACACATTTTTAGCGCTCTTGCATATTTTGAAAAAATCACTTTTATGCAGGGACGTTGATTTTCAGCGCCCCTGCACTTTCAACACTTAGCCAATTTTTGGCTTGTGAGCAAGAGCGCACTTTTTCAATGCAACTGCATAATTCACAATTTAACTAAGTATGAACAGTGAGACTTCACGAAGGAGCTCATTTTGAAGGTCTTCACAAGGCGAACATAGGGGATGCTCAAACTGACTATTTGAGGCTTTGGAACACATTTTGAGGTGGCTTGAAAATCACCTCGTTTTGCGTGCTTGAACTTCACGAACCTAGGAAACAAACAAGTTTCGTAGAGGGGTTATCCATGGAACAAGCGCTGCTAGATTCCGTGATAACACACCTATCTTTCTTATTTCATTAGGAAAAAGAGATCCCCAAAGGTAAGATTGACTTTCAACCCTTAGGTGAGTCAACCTTAATGGAGATCTTGTTGTTTTCCTTATGCCAAGACAAGGTAAAATTTGACTGAACAATACTTTGGGGAGAAAAACTAAAAAATAGTAAATGAATTCAATTATGCTATGGGAAACTTGGATCATCAATTTAAAGCATAAATCAATCAGAAACAATAAACTTCCGACAGATCTAAGAAGGTTAAGACACTGCACACACCTGCCACCAAAAGCTTATTCTAAGTGTCTTCCTAGGACAGATTCACCCTAGGGCGAATGGGTCTTGCTATAGGGATCCAAATCTATTTTGACAATCCTTGGCTCCTAAGTCCGCACTCCTAATTCCTCTAGATCTCACAGTCAGAAAGTCAGAAAAAAATTCTGCAAGTGAGTTTTCATGACTTGACAACTTTGATGACAACTTTGACAACTTTGCAAAATTGCACTTTTGATCTATCTTTAATTCTTCTTCACCTACAAATCTGCAAGCACAAAGAGAAGGAACTTTTTTTGTTTTTGGTGAATGGGGGTATGCCTTGGTCAAACCCCATTTTGTTAATTAAACCTTGAAATAAAATAAAATAAAACATGAGTGGAAGGAATGATGAATGAACAATGCTATGTTGCAACTCACTAAACCCTTGAATGGAGATCCTTAGAGGATTGAAGTCTAACACATCTCTCCAAGGTCTCGATCTTGCATAAAATGACTTGATTGGATGTTGATCTTGATGCTTGAATGCTTGAAACCTACATCACAATGTTAGCTCCAAAAACATGCATGAATGCAAATAACTTTGACATGATGCTTGAGATCTTGAATGCTGATCTAGAAGACTGAGAAATATGCTCTTGAACAACTTTGACAATAATATTTGCTCTTGTAAAATTTTCCTTCCTTTTAGATGTCTTGATTTGATAAAATAACTATGTATTTATAGGCAATTTTCTAATTTCCTGATAATTAAACATCAAAGGCCAACACTTGTAATTTGAATTGAATCACAAAAATACCACCTAAAACATATTAAAAATTGAGATCTTCAACTTAAGGAGGACCCATTCGCCCTTGGGTGAATGGGTACTAGGACCTAAATCCAGGACACTCAATTTCCAAGGCAATTTAATTCATTTTTGCAATTGTTTAATATAGGTTCCCCTTTCTGAAAAATGGGATTAATTAGGCTTTTAAATGTATAATTGGTCCAATTAGAGGCTTAATTAAGTCCAATTTAATTAAGGGACCCAAACATATTGTGAAATTGAAAAGGTGCACATTTTTCGACACTACATTTCTTATCATTTCCCCAAAAAATATTTATGCTCCATTAAGTCTTGGTGGAAGGATTGGAAATGATATGTTGATATTCCTTTATGTATTTACACTCTTAAGCAAGGATATAGGCAACTTTCATCTCATCTTCTTATGGTTGAAAAGCTAAATGCTAGGTGGTCTCTTTAATCTTTTAATATTATTTAAGCTAAGCATGTTAAAATAATGCAAAAACTATTGGGGAGCCCAAAATTTCCTAGTTAGTTTAGTATTTACATTACCAGGGCCTTCCTACTAGCACCCAATTGATACATCTTGGCATATATTATCTAGTACATGAGCAATTAGAAACCCTTCTACAACTTTTCTAGTTCTATGTTTGTGCATAAAATGCTTGATAATGGGTCCATGCATTTTTTTTCCTTTTAGGGTCAATCGATTTACTTGGTGCAATGTCCTTTGTGATGGGGCCACATTTTTCATAGATTTTTCCCATCTTTAACATTCTTTCAAAGTGGAAATTCTTTTTGTATTTGGAAAGATAAAAATCTCACAATTTTTTCTCATTCTATTGTGGACAATAACTTTTCTACTTAGTTCCAAATCATTGGCAATCTATAATGTGCTCATGTAGATTCAAGTCCAAGCTAGTAAAGTGGTGCTCAAGGTCCAACATCTCCAAATCCAACTTGATCATTAGGGAAACACCCCTTACATGAATGGCTAGGGATTTTCCTTCTCTATTATCCTATGCTGGATCTTTCCATATGGACTTGTGGCACAACCACTTTGTGTCCTCTCAACATTATCCTCTTAGCTATTGAGAGCCTCCACTCCTCCATTGCCATAACCACCTAGACAACATTTTGGTTGGACCTTGCCATCACCTTTTCTATTTGATTTCTACGGTGGATGTTGTCACCTCCATATCACTCTCCAACATCCTCTCAATGGTATGGGTGGGCCCTATATCTTTGCAGAGGACTATACATAACCATGAGGAAGGAGAAAATGTTGCTCTTACTACCTAGGAACTTGTTGATGATGGAAAGGATCTACCAAGTGCAGGTTGAGATAACTCTAGTGGAGAAGACCCTTGCCTTCCACCCTCCCTCAACACTAGAGTTAACCTTGTTTAATTGATCCTCTAAACTTGCTAGCTAAATTTAGCTCAATCTTCTATGTTAATACAAATTTCATGACACTTATCCACTTAAAGTGGCCCTTCAAATCTTAAGGCACAATAGGGTAAAAGGATGAGACATCCATAGCTTATACATGTAGCTGCAATCCTTGAGAGTTTATGACGACGTGCCCTACATTTTGATTGTAGTTTAGGGAAAAACTGCTTAAATACGGTCATACGACCATCAAATTTGGCCTTCCCTAAAGTGATTTGTATACAATATTGTTTCTCACTTTACCTACCTGACGACAAAGCATATAGGTATATTCGATAACAGCGCCATACCAAAACGTGAAAAAAACGCAAGAGATCGAATTACATTGACCGTACTTCATAACAAATAAAACAGTCAGCTCCCGCTAAATACCATCTGCTGCTTCGACGAAACAGTCTGTCTAAAATCGTTGCAGCGGCGAGTCCCTGGTAAGCTCTTCAATTAGTAGATTTATACTTGTTTGCTTGCAAATTCCTTTACTTTCCTGTTTGCTGGTTATAGTTTTTATGGGAATTGTACTTGTCACCTCTTTTAGCTCACATTAAACAACAGAGACCATTCTGAGTTTCTTTTCAAAACCGCTAGTGTGGTTAATAATAACATCGACATATTTCTCAGATATCTGTGCTATTGAGCAATATAGTGTAAAAGGAACGATGCTTTTCTTTTTCCCTGTTCTTTGTAATGTGAGGATATATCAAGGAAACTAGGGTAATTGGTGGTTGGGTTTATTTGTATGTGTTATTGATTTCGCTGCCCTCATGCACAACATTAAGAATTATTTTCCTCCAGAAATACCCTCATGATTGGAAAATTAGTTGTTGAGTGGGACAAGCTTAAGTGGTAAATCAGCGGACCTTTAATAGTGGAGCCCCCCGTTCACATTCCCAGGAGACATGTTAAGTGTTGAAATTCGGTAGCATATTGCATCCAACTATAGGTATCGTGTACTGCTATGGACCAAGACTGGGTGTAAGGTCAGGATGTCTGTGACAAAGGATATGTCCTTTGTTTGTGAAATTGAAGCCGGGCATGGCCACAGAAGGGGAATTTAGTATTTGCCAAAAGAAAAACACCAAAGGTGAGCCTACAAGGTGAGTTTATCAATATCAATAAAAATAAGTCCAAGGAGTAGGCCAGAAAAACCCATCATGGTAACATCTTCTTTGCTAATAAATTCTTGTGCCGACCATTATACAAGTCCCGAGCTTTACAAAACTCACAGGTACTTGCATTTTCACCAACATCTACCCCCTATTATTCAGCTATGAGAAGAACAGCTGGAAGAATTCCCTGAATATGAAATTCATTCTCCTCGAGGAACTATTTGCAGAATTGTGCAGTCGTACAAGCTCCTTTGGAGAATCCATCTGTTTCAAACTTTATGCCGACATTGCTTCCTCTCTTAGAAAGGATTCTTCTTGATGTGCACTGCTCACTTTCCCTTCAGCCATGAATTAACAGCTTTGACTATCCAGATAGCTGCCAATCAGTTCTGTGGATTCTATTATTAATTACGGGCTAACTCCCTTTCTCATTCCAAATCCCATATCCGCTGACAGGTAGAGGAGATATATTGGTACCAATAAGAATCCAAATACCTATACATCCCATGGTTTGGCCTGGTTGGATATTTTAATCTTTCAGTAAATGTGGCCAGGAAGTCACATTTATGGTTGACTAACCAAGATCACTTCTGTCTCTTTCCTTGATAGCTGCTCCTAAAAGTTTCAAGACAATGCATACAGAATCCTGGGATAGCTTAGAAATACCTTAATAAGAGTGAATTTGTTTGCAACATTGACACGAAGAAGTTGGTGACTGCCCAGAACCTGAATTTTGGCCCAAATGTTGAGCAGCCTCCAACAAATATACAGATTCATTTTTTATTTTTTTTACTATGACATGCAAGTGATGGAAAGCTCACCAGGTTGGATACAGCCTAGTGAGTTTTACTTGAATTTCTGTATTTTCATTTTGCGTAAAATTCTCAAGATGTGCCAGGAGACTGTCTGAGTTTGAAGCATGGGGGAAAAGATGGTGAATCACTGAATTGTATGCCATTGTTAGCCATCTAGTACACCACCTTTTACTATGAGTCATGGCAATGTGCTAGTTAAGTTTATTATACTTATTGGCATATTGCTGAAGATATATTGTAATTGTAAGGATCTCTTCAAAATTCTCACCAATCTTCTTGTTAACATACTCAAGAACATACTCTCAACTTCTCAAGGATTGTTTGCCCCCAGGCCCTAAAAAACATGATTAACAAAAGGATGATTTACTTTGGATATTCTCATCACTTCCTTTGAAAGTTGTAAAGAGCACTTGAAACAGGATAGGAGGCCTCTTTCTGTAAATAGTATATGATTGGATAGAGTGGGAATTCATCCTTGAAATGTTAAACTGGCTGGTCTTGGTTTTTTCCATGACTTCTTGTATTGCCTTTTCCGCAGATGCATTGGCAAGTGAGCTGAAGTTTGTATTGATGGCAAGATTCATTTACTATTGCAGTTCTAGTCCATTTGTCTTGCTCTTAGGTTATAATCTATGTAAAACATTACCTTCTTTTTATTAGTCCATCATATTACATGTCATTTGATAGTTTTGCTCTATCTGTTGCACCATTTATATCTTCACAAGTTGACATTATTTAATATTAGACATGTTTTTTTAACATGAGATGCATATTTATGGTGCTCTACCTAACTCTACAAGAAATGGCATTTGTGCAGAGCATTCACAGTTGTGACTCTGTTTCTTTCCATAATATTCCAACTATAAGGATCGAAAGGGTATTTGAGAACTCATGGATCAGGATTTCGACTTTTCGTTTTGTCAGGCAAGTTCATTTCTACAATGAATTGTTCAGACACACAATATTTCCTTTATGAATAATAAAATTGTACTCTCAAATTAAAAAGAAAGAAATTATAATCATGTCTGCAAATGGCTGGTGTTGGTCAATGGGATTGTAAATTAATACTGGCTTTGATACTACACATAAGGGAGTGCTTAAGATCATCATTAATAAAAGAAAGAGCCAGTTATGAATATAATTGCAGGCTAGAAGACATTAAAATAAGTCATAAGTTCTAGGCCCTACTGGAAGTGGAATCTTGACAGGGCTTTGAACACATGGGTCATCTTGTTAGGGCTATACACTAAATCAAAATTCTGCGTATCTTGCTTCAAGAAAACTAAATAAGATCGTATGCATTCTTAATGAGATCATGAAAAGCTTCTTTTATTTGTTTTGTTTTTCAGGTCTAGGATGTGTGTTTGATTGAATATATGAGATTCTCAGTTATGCCCAGATAACCATGCATTAACACACTAACATGCATAATTAACATGCACAATTTCCATGCAGGTCAACTCAGTCCCTGATGTGGATCAACTGGAATCACCAAAACCCATGCCTCAAGTTTCTGACCTTCGTATAGATGATGTGTCTGATAATGCTAAAGATGTAGAGTCCAAAGTTTCTTCAATTGAAGATGTGAAAATATTCCAGGTGCCTGCTCCTAAAACTAAAAGCACAGAAAATGCAGAGACCACTGAACCAAAAACAACAGTATTAGCTAAACCCATTATTATTAAAAAACCAGTACCTCGAGTAAAGGTTCCATTTGAAAAGGGATACAGCCAAATGGACTGGCTAAAACTGACACAAGCGAATCCTGATTTAGCAGGTACGAGCCATTACCACATACAAAAATCTGTTTCTTGGCTTCTATATCAGGCATTTGCTGAACGTTATGTTTTGAATGATTCTCATGCATCTATTCTGCATCACATATGACTTGCTTTTCAATCATTTAGGACCATTTGTTGAAAATTCTTACTTCATTAAAATTCTTTTATATCTATTTGCTTTAGGCAAACAGAGTTGGAACAGTATACTGAAAACAGGCTAAATAGAATGTGCAAGCCAACTTACAGTGATGGTACATATAAATTTGGAAAGTTACAGTTAGTGGAAGAAATAATCCAATATTTTCAAGATATTAAAGACTGCTAATCTATGTTGCCAATTAGTTGTTGCTGCAATCAACAATAATTTTTTTTGCAATATATAATCATTCATTTTTGCATTATTGTGGAGGTGCAGAAGTAGAGACAATTATAATTTGAAATTTTATCATGTTTGCAAATAAGGCCGCGACAAATTTTCACAACCACTACATCCATATGACATGAAATACTTAAATAACAAGTACCATAAAATAAAATCTGAAAAAGTTGAATCAATTCTTGATATAAATATTCAATCTTTAATTCCAGTGATTGAGAATCTTGCATGTTTTTCATCCTTGAGGAGCCTTTTGAGTTTTGTTTTTGCAAAAACTTTCTCCTCATTTGACAATGTTTTGTTCTTCAAAAAGCTTTTACAATACATGATAATCCTGGTTGAAGATTTATTGTCTCCCCTTTGTGCATCATCATATACAGCTTAATAAAGCATAAATTTCTCAAGTGTATACATTCCTGTATTTTTATTCCTCCCTCAAGCTCTTTTAATGTTCCAAAATTGACAATGCTTATAGTTTTGCTTGCATCTTTTGCTTATATTTTTGTTTAAAGTTATCTGAATTGATTTGTTGCATCCCCATCCAAATTGCCTTGTGCTAGAGATTGCTGACGAATGGTCTGTGCCTTGGGTCACATTCTGATATTTTGATCTTATTATCGTTTCTCAGTCTTTTGAGTGATTAGGGCAGTCCATACCAATGCCAGTTTCAGCTCTAATCCTGCATTAAAATGGCAAATCCGACTAATTTTGCATCTTTCTTCTCACCTTATTATGATTAATGTAAACTTCTATCGCACTTTCTCATGTTTGAAGAGATTACTTGCCAAAACATACATTTTAATGATCTAAGTATAAACATTTTCAGAAAGAATCAAGGCTGGGTACAAATGAAATGAATGTTCTGCTGTTATAAGTGACTAGATGCTTCTTTTACCAAGATCAAGCTATTGGAAAGTCCTGAAATTTGGCCCTAAATGTGTGGAGGCAACTCACCAAGTTTTCCATTTTCCTTTCAGCACGAAAAAACCACGAATGATAATTTTAGACCATAACAAACATCTGTTAGAGAGAAGGAACCTCATAGGCTGAGCTTGCATTTGGTTGATGTAAATGATGCCTAATCGTTGCCTGTAAAATAATGTTGTGAGTTGAGGTCTGATTATCTATTTAGAAGTAAACACAATGCCTTGAGGGCCACTTTTCAATTATCCACTGGCCTTAATCACCTTTGTCTTTATTGATGGTACATATATTTGAAGATTCAAGTAACCAACAGTAACCCCTTAGTCCTACCTGGTTTTCTGCAAAGGTTGTAATGAAGGTTTATTTCCAACTGACCAGTTGAAACCTTTAGGGAACTAACATGAAGAGGTGTAATCATGATTGGCAACCAAAGTTCAAACAAAATTGTAATCTTATTAGCCAGGCAAATGTGTTTATCATGCCTCTTTAGTTTTTTGCATCACAAATTCAAATTTTACTGTCTAGTCCATCATATATATGATATAAACATTGATTCCAAAAGGAATTTGTAGGTAGTGAACAATTGCACTTTCAGTGATTCTTCTGAGTTGGGTTGATCCAACGGATAACATATTTTGACTAGTTACCTCTAAATTAAGTCTCAGGGTCACCTGCCATAGTACCAGCCTTACTTGGCACAACAGAGAAGATCTCAAAGCAATTGAAAGTGCATATGTCAAAAAATTTAGGTTGGTTTGCTGACAAATCCAATTGATCTGCAAAGGGGCATCAAAAACATCTCTTAACCAGAGAGATATTAGACAAGGTTGTCCTGGATTTTTAGTGCAGGTTGCCAGAGCATGGAAGGTCAGATTAAGTGTTATGCAGGTATCCATTGTGTCTATCTATTGTGAGAAATGTCTTTCCTTTGTCCACTTTGTGGAAATGCATTTGAATATATTGACCATGTAATATCAATCTTTAAGAATATGTAGTGCCTACATTGGGTCTAATCAAATGGAATTGTAAATTTCTTCTTGATGATATCTTTGCTTAAAAAATTGTTATATAGATTTCTTTGCTTTAGTCATTTCACATGAATTTTTTTCATTTACCTCATGTTCTAACTTCTAAACCTGTCAATTTGGGTGCTTTGTTGGACATTTTGATTTTACTTGCCTTTTTGACCAAAAGTAGTGGTAAGCATGCATAGATATTTCAAAGTTACAAATATGTGCACACCTCTTCTTGATAAGTCAGAACTATGTTGTAGACTTGTTTATGCTTCTTCCTTTTTGATATGGGGTCAGCTCCTTTTATATTAAATATGTATAAAGATTACATTATAGGGCCAGGCACCATACTGTTGAGGCTGTTAAAGTCTTTACATAGATTCTGCAAAGAGGACACACAGATCTTGATACAAAATTCTCAAACAGGAAAAAAAGACAGAAGACAACAATCACATATCCTTCACTCTTTGCTGCTTTCAGGAGAATTGCAGCCACCCTTGTTTGGAACACTGAGCCTCAAGAAATTCAAACCTTTAGCAATTTGTTGAACATGTTCACATCTGGGCTCTGGAAGTAGGTTACCACTCCAGTTGAGAATATTCCAGAAGTGTAGGGATGCCTTCATGAGTCCCTCTTGAATTGCCTTTACAAGTTGTATGATGCCATCTGATGTTGCCGTTTCTGCTACCATAATATTGTCATCACTATCATTCTTGTCAATGGCTGCAATTGTCTGCAGCTTATATTTTTTGTTCACATATTTTTTTGCCAAACCCTTCACAGTTCCAGTGTCTTGAATCATGTCCATGGCTTTTGAAAGAATGGTAGATACTAGAGACTATCTCGTTGTCAAAGAGACTCTTTGCAGTTTGATCCAGCAACTCCAACTTATCACCACCTTTATCACTCTGGCAGCTATTGGTCGGTCAATGCCAAGTACAGATGCCATTCTATCCAAATCGTACTTCCATGATCATTTGGCTTCCTGTTTGGCAATCAGTAGTCATATGCAGAGATTCATTTTTCCCAAATATGATGAGCCTAGAAACATTGAACCACCTTTATTAAGCTTTGATGAATCTAAAGCCGTCATTGCAATCAGTACCAACATTTTTTTGTGTTGTGCCAACATCAATCTGAGTGTGTGATCTGTTTTTCCCACACGCTATCGGATATATCACCAGATTACCTGTCAGTATAATGATGGACATGTCTTAAAATTTTAGTTTTAGTCGTCCATCAAACTTATCCCTTCCCATGCATCAGTATTATTGGCAATGATAATTTCTAGCATATTCAATAGTGTAGTTGCCAATGTGTCAGCTATTTTATTACCCCCTCCATAGCAGTGTTGTATCATATATGTGCTCAACCTATCCAATTTCGGCCAGATCTGTTCCAAAATGTTTTTCAACTTCCAATTAGGTGCACTTCTATTCTTTACTGCACATACGACTATCATGGAGTCACCTTTGATTTGAATGTCTGATATGTTTTTAGCCTTGTAAAGATGAAGTCCCAGTAAAAGTGCTTGTAACTCGGTTTCATTAATGCCTGTAACAAGTCCATTGAGAAACCAATATTATGTCACACCATCTAATTCGCATTAAAGCTACTCTAGAATTTCAAGGTTGCAGTCACATGTATGTGATCAAATAATAGTCTCCAGCCATTAAAGCATCCAGAGTAGTATTGCCAACTTGACAGAAAGTACAATTGGGTGAAATAACATGAAGTCTAGATGGATAACAATTTATGCTTCTTAGTGAATATAATTTCTAGTAAAGTTTGATGGCCCAAAATGACCCATCAACATTAAGGAGCAAAAAATGTTCTCTAGCTTTAGATGCTGATTACCTTTTTGAATTGGAACATGCTGATTATAACAGTTTTGCAAAGCCTTCTTTGTATTCACCACAGTAGTAATGACTCAAGTTAGTAAATCTACAGAGAATCCCATTAACCAATCAGACAAAAGTAAAACCACCAAATGGATAAATGGCTCACTCAATGACTTTATAACCCAACCAAAATAGGATTTCATGGAAGATGTGTTGAATTTTATGATCAGATGTAAATGCACAGAAAAATTAATTTGAAATCAGACAAAATAACACAGATACCCTGGGAAAACCCTCCTCTTGAGGGAGAAAAACCCAGCAACAAAGATCTCTCTTATATTTGATGCAACAGAGGCAATTTTACAATTACAATAAGGTCCAACACTAGACCAATATGCTGAGTCAATAAGGAATGACAGATAATAAGCTTTAGATCACACCTGACAGTAGTAGAATACAAATTCAATAATGATCACTTAGCACTGAAGGTCTTCAGCTCTCAGACTTCAAGCACACTTGTCAGGAACCGAACCCTATGGCTTCGCTTCTGGCATATAATATCCCTTTGAACTGATCATATATATTTGCACTTAGACTTTAGATGAATTCACACTGATCTTTATCCTTTAACACAGTCCGCACCTTGACACTGATTCAAATTGGGAGAGATAGCACAGATTTGCAGACTCTTATTCACACCTAATAATCTGATTGCACTTGCACTTGATGTAATATATTCGCATTTGACAAGGTCGAGCTTCTCTGTTATAATTTGCAGACTCTTATTCACACCTAATAATCTGATTGCACTTGATGTAATATATTCGCATTTGACAAGGTCGAGCTTCTCTGTTATATTCGCACTTGATAAGGTCGAGCTTCTCTGTTATATTCACACTTGATAAGGTTGAGCTTCTCTGTTATATTCGCACTTGATAAGGTCGAGCTTCTCTGTTATAATCGCACTTGATAAGGTCGAGCTTCTCTGTCATATTCGCACTTGTTAAGGTCGAGCTTCTCTGTTATATTTGCACTTGATAAGGTCGAGCTTCTCTGTTATATTCACACTTGTTAAGGTCGAGCTTCTCTGTTATATTTGCACTTGATAAGGTCGAGCTTCTCTGTTATGTTCGCACTTGTTAAGGTCGAGCTTCTCTATTATATTCGCACTTGTCCAGCCTCAAACTGGGTGAGAGCTTTCAAATATATATGTGATTGATGAACAAACTGTGTATGAATCAAATCCTTACATGTCGGCCTCAATATATTTCGAATATCCTTTTACAAAGGTTGGCCTTAATTAAACATCTTCTAATAAAAGATAAATATCAAAAATCTTTTATGTCGGCCCATAAGAAAACAATATTTATAAATTGTATAGCCAACGGCTATCATACAATTTATGATCCACGAAGGAGCTGTGCTGGAATGAGCTACCTAAGCTGCTATATCATTAACACTCCCTCTCAGCTAGGGAGAGAACTTCCAGCTGCATAAAGAAATGAATCATCTCTATATGAAGTTTATCTGCCACCATTGCTTGCAATCAGATATGAAGAGAGTAATATCATCTCAATGTGATATCAACCATTGCATGGTTGAATACTAGTGTTCATCACTTGCGTGATGTTGTCACCTCAGCGTGACTTTCACCATGGCTCTCCCAGAGGGTGAAACAATAGTACAAGAAGATCATCACGGACTCTCTCACGTGATGTTGTCATGGAGTCACACACATGACATCCACCATGACTCAGCTCAGAGGGTGGAAACGAGGGCTTTCACCTCAAATTCTTCCGTCACAGAAAAAAGTGCAATAGTAAGTACAAGTGTTCATCACTTGCGTGATGTTGTCACCTCAATGTGACTTTCACCATGGCTCTCCCAGAGGGTGAAACACAAGTACAACATATGTCATGGAGTCGCACACATGACATCCACCATGACTCTTTCAGAGGGTGGAAACAAGGGCTTTCACCTCAAATTCTTAGTCATAGAGAAAATGCATTAACAAGGGATTTCACCTCGAACTTCTCTCACGAGAAGAACTCATTAAGCAAGGCTCACGATTCTGAGACTCATACTTCGAGTCAAGGCTGGATTCTCCACCATACCAAGCTTGTCTCGAAAGTATACAAACTTTACCCTGGCGAGAGGCTTGGTGAGAATATCTGCCGTCTGCTCATTAGTGCTAATGTACCTCAACTGTAAGCCTTTCGCATTACCATATCTCTGATATAGTGCTACTTGATCTCAACATGCTTGGTTCTGTCATGAAACACAAGATTGACAGAAAGCTTCACACAACTCTGATTATCACAATGAATAATAGTAGGCTCCATTGATTGTCCAAACAATCCTGCAAGGAGCTTACGAAGCCACACTGCTTCTCGAGTTGCCATGCAAGTTGCAATATACTCAACCTCTGCTGTACTCAATGCTCAGAAGACTGCTCCTGCTGCACCAGGAAATCATGGCAGAACCCAAACTGAGCAACAGAGGAGGTGCTCTTCCGATCCGTGACACAACCTGCCCAATCAGAATCAGTAAAACCAAGTAACTCCAAGTCTGCGTCTAAAGTGTACTTCAACCCATATCCAACTGTGCCACGCAAGTATCTCAGGATATGTTTAGCTGCAACAAGATGTATCTGTCTCGGATCACACATAAACTGGCTAAGTGCACTCACTGCATAGCAAATATTAGGTCTAGTGTTAACTAGATACATCAAGGATCCAATCAGCTGTCTGTAGGATCCACCAAGTCTGAACTAGCTGCAGCAATATTACCATCTTCTTCAGGCTCAGCAGGCTCCCTCTAAATCTTCAGGCACTTGCATCAACCTTCTGACCTCTTCGTCCAAGATTGCCTGCAACACTTTGACTTAGATAAATGTTTTCCAGTGCACACCTTTGGTACTGAAGAGAGTTCAGAATAGTCCTCCTCGACCTCATCTCAGATTTCACTATTCTGAATAGGTTTGCGGAGCTACCAATGACAAATCCAGAAGACAATCTTGAGCAATTATGATCTCAGCAACTGAAGGGATCCTCTAAGGGTTTAGCACCGAGCCTTTTAATACAACAATCTTCACTTCTTCTTAGTGAGTTATAAGACTCCCTCTTGATCCTTGCTCCAAAGATTGCAAAGAAGACTTCTGGAAGTGAGCTCCCTCTAGCCACCAGCTCAGTCCCAAGGCTGCTTGATTATTTCTTTGGTTGGCATGACTTCCTCACAAGATGCCTCAAGCTTTTCATCATTAAGCAATTTCTCATCACCTTCTTGCTCCTGCAAGCATTTTAGAGAGAGATTACTTAACAGTTTGTAATTACCCAAAGAAATAACAAGACTGGAATCATACAAAGTTTACAATCACAGGTTATAACATGAATACATAAGAATTTATGCACAATGTTAGAACATGAATAAATCAACCTAAAGGAGAAATATATCAAAAGATCAAACTGGAGGGATAAAGAAACTTATCTTTATATAATTTCTGGTATGACTCTTTCGTTCATCTTTTACTCCTCTCAAGAGTGCCAAACTCAGCACAACAAAGGAATAATCTACACAACTACAGATTTCTTGAATGCATTAAGCGGTTAGCATGTAGAACCAACTCTCTCCAAGAGTTCAAGGCTCTAACACAGTTCATGCATTTGAGAATGATATCGATGTGATCAACCTATTTCAATCGAAAATGCAATTCTCTTTTTCATCTGAAGGTCACACTCAGAGATCTACATGATTAGCATGAAACAACCCACAATAAATAATTTGAAATCTTCAAAGGATCTTTATGCTAGAGAACACAATTCGAGAGAAAATACAACCTCTATTCACACAAGATCCAAACATAAAAAAAATACTTATCTCTTGAGATCATAATCTCCTTAAGTGTTGTGTATGACTGCACTTGTCTTTCCTGTGAAATGCTTTCACGATCAGAAGGCATGAGACTCCTTTGCCTCATGAAGTACATGTGAGGGCAAGCTCATCCTTTTGAGCTTTAGACCCGCCAATATTCTGATGCAGCCCATTGATCTTTGACAGAAACGAGCATAGATGGGACTCCAAACTGAGAGAAACATTCTCAATGAAGAATTTCATCAAATATCCATGGGCTCAAGCTAGAGCTTTATTCAAGCCTCCGACAATCAACCAATAGATAGATCACTAAATGATGAAGCACATCCACAGAGATTTGAAGAGAGGCGACACTTCCATGAGCGGATGATTTTAGATTCCTTTACAACATAGGAATGACAACAACAGAAAGATCATGATCCTTCCCTCATCAAACCTTCAGAGAAATATATAGATCTGAGTGCAATAAATCTGATCACGATCCTCAAACCCGCTCTGATACCATGTTGAATTTTATGATCAGATGTAAATGCACAGAAAAATTAATTTGAAATCAGACAAAATAACACAACATATACCCTGGGAAAACCCTCCTCTTGAGGGAGAAAAACCCAGCAACAAAGATCTCTCTTATATTTGATGCAACAGAGGCAATTTTACAATTACAATAAGGTCCAACACTAGACCGATATGCTGAGTCAATAAGGAATGACAGATAATAAGCTTTAGATCACATCTGACAGTAGTAGAATACAAATTCAATAATGATCACTTAGCACTGAAGGTCTTCAGCGCTCAGACTTCAAGCACACTTGTAAGGAACCGAACCCTATAGCTTCGCTTCTGGCATATAATATCCCTTTGAACTGATCATATATATTTGCACTTAGACTTTAGATGAATTCACACTGATCTTTATCCTTTAACACAGTCCGCACCTTGACACTGATTCAAATCAGGAGAGATAGCACAGATTTGCAGACTCTTATTCACACCTAATAATCTGATTGCACTTGATGTAATATATTCGCATTTGACAAGGTCGAGCTTCTCTGTTATAATTTGCAGACTCTTATTCACACCTAATAATCTGATTGCACTTGATGTAATATATTCGCATTTGACAAGGTCGAGCTTCTCTGTTATATTCGCACTTGATAAGGTCGAGCTTCTCTGTTATATTCGCACTTGATAAGGTCGAGCTTCTTTGTTATATTCGCACTTGTTAAGGTCGAGCTTCTCTGTTATATTCGCACTTGATAAGGTCGAGCTTCTCTGTTATATTCGCACTTGTTAAGGTCGAGCTTCTCTGTTATATTCGCACTTGATAAGGTCGAGCTTCTCTGTTATATTCACACTTGTTAAGGTCGAGCTTCTCTGTTATATTCGCACTTGTCCAGCCTCAAACTGGGTGAGAGCTTTCAAATATATATGTGATTGATGAACAAACTGTGTATGAATCAAATCCTTACATGTCGGCCTCAATATATTTCGAATATCCTTTTACAAAGGTCGGCCTTAATTAAACATCTTCTAATAAAAGATAAATATCAAAAATCTTTTATGTCGGCCCATAAGAAAACAATAATTATAAATTGTATAGCCAACGGCTATCATACAATTTATGATCCACGAAGGAGCTGTGCTGGAATGAGCTACCTAAGCTGCTATATCATTAACAAGATGAACCTTCAAAGGGGTCAAAATTCTTCATTGAATCACTCTTAGTTCTAGTTGTAAAGAGATAAAGAAACTCACGTCATCTTACCATTCCCATGAATTGATACATTAGCAATGGCTCAAATTAGCAAGACAAAAAATATAAAGCCTTGATTGTTGATATTTTATACAAACAAATAACTCTATAACTCTAACAGGTAAGGGAATTGCTTGAATGTGCTGTAGCATCAATTCATAATAACCCTACTCATGCAAGTTAAATAAATGAAAGATAACATTCTTGCATTCAAAACTAAAATAATGACTAACAAGAATTCAAGACAGAGATGGCCTGGTTTGCCACTGCTCCCAATTTTCTATTTTGTTGATGTCATATCTGTTTTATACAATTTGAATTGTTTGATTGGTTAGGTAATTGGTTAACAGCTTCACAACTGTGACTATCTAATCACTTTATTGACCCAATTATCTCTTAAAACTTATCAGTAACTTAACTTTTCAAATCTAAGTTCAATTTCTCACAAAGTTAATGGTGGGCTTCTACTATTGAATTAATAGAATCCCTGGATTACAAATCAATCCATTGAGAATATTACTTTACACATGCAAACCTTTCACTTTACAATTCAAAAGGTGATTGGTTCCAGTAAAGTGTAAATAAACTTTATTTGAATCTTTACAATGCGCATTTGACCTTAGGATATGATAATAAATGTGGTTGTTCACTAATTTGAGGAAAGGGGACAGCAATAATTGAAATCAATGGCCATGTTGATTCCTTTAAGGAGTCAATTGCAGAATGAAGTCATGAAACTGAAAACATTCAAGGAAGAATATGTGGGAGTTAATATATCTCTTTTGCCAGAATATCTGCAGGGCTTAAAACTACATATGGATAAAATCTAAAATCCTCTAGAGTCTAGACAACTCACTGGAACTAAATGTATATGTGTGCACATACAAGTACCTAGTTGATGATACTTACAACACACATGTTCATACAAAGTTGTCAGCATTCTTTCATTATGTTCATGGGCATATTTACAGGCCAACATGCTGACATGCCATCCATTACATCTTTTTATTGTGAAATTCAAGCTGTCCAGTTGATCACCTGATGGCTGAACATATGGATAAAATCTCAAATCCTCTAGAGTCTAGACAACTCACTGGAACTAAATGTACATGGGTGCTCACACAAGTACCTAGTTGATGATACTTACAATGCCAATGTTCATACAGAGTTGTCAGCATTCTTTCATTATGTTCATGGGCATATTTACAGGCCAACACACTGACATGCCATCCATTACAACTTTTCATTTGTGAAATTCATGCTGTCCAGTTGATCATCTGAACAATTTACTGTTATCTCTGGTCAATTACTAGTTCATCAGAGTTACTGGACTGGATCCAGGAATTAAAGGATAGACCATTGTTAGTTAGAATAGCAACCTCTCATCTATTCAAGAAAAGTGTTCAAAAAATATTTTTCAGTCAGTTTTTGTGACAATTGTTTGCTTGTTCTTACTAGGAACAGTTTGGCCATCAAATCTCATCAAAAGGGGTCAATCAGGTCTGATGCCTTTATTTAAATCATAAAATTTGAGCTCTTGTGACATTGTCACAGTTCTAACAGGTTTTACTTGACATAGCATATGAAACTCTTTTTGCAATGCAGAAAATGTAAGAAACAGATTATAATCCTTGAATTTTCAGAACCCTACACTTTGTACACAGTAAGAACTCACAAATTTCTGATATCTGTTTCAATTAAGATGACTCCGATGTCTTGAACAAAGGTTTGTGCCGGACTCAGTAATGACCTTGAATATGTACTATCTAGGCATATCCTTGATAATTATATTATTGCTTTTAGTATCTCTTAGTCGTTTGCAGTTTCCCTTTCATTCTGTTTTGACCTGTGAAAGCTTCTTGTAGAACACCAATACAAGTCTGCAACTAATGAAGTATGGCAATGAAGATTCCTATTTTTATGAGTAAACCATATTAGTGCAATATTTCTTTTTAAAACTTTAAATACATTTTATACTGAAACTTAACTTGTGAAGAATCTGAAATGGGAAAGCATTTCAGAGTTATGTATAATAATAAATGCATTGATGATGGAACAGAATGTGACAACAGTTAAGGTGAAATTCCTAATTTTTCAGTGCTGCAGGGCTCAAGGGACAGTCAAATAGAAGGCTAATTTCTATGGATGAAGTGAAACAACACAAAAGTGAAGGAGATGTTTGGACAGTGCTTAAAGGCTGTGTATACAACATTTCCCCTTATATGAAGTTTCATCCTGGAGGTATGAATTTTATATTATTGCTGCTCACAAGTCTTTTATCATGAATGAAGATGCATGTCCATAGCATGAAATAATTGTATAAATGCTGGAGTAGTAATTTCTTTGACGACCACTGAAAGAATTGTCACATTCTTATAATTTTGAGTATAATCTAGGGGATGGAAATACTATAAATACATTTCATGTGGATTATGTAGATGGTTCAATGGTGTTAGTGGAATACAAGCCAGATGAAAAAAAATTGATCTGCCATTTTTATAAATCGTTCTTGGGAACAAATTGGCAAACCAAAAGATAAAGATGTTTTCAAAAAATTGTTATTTAATCAGGAAAAAATCAGGTTAGGGTTAGGGTTTTGGAAAAAAAATCTTGCATCCAGCAAAAAATGTGAAAAGCTATCCATCACAGTTTAATCCCCTGGAGGTGCAATAAATAAGGGATGAGGCCAGGATTGTGCCCTGGGCAACTTTTTCAGAATGGATACCGCTCAGTTCTTGGCTCTTAGCTGAAGAGGTATAGATTAAGGCTTGTACTCTTGTATTTGGTTGCAAATACAATCTGGGTTTGACATAAAACTTTCCAACAAAAAAAAATGAAAAAAATTGAAATCAGTTAAGATCGCAATTTTATCAGTTTGGGGTTAGTTTTTGACAATTTATTGTTAAAATTCTGAGCCACGAGGAGTTGCTGAAATTGTTTTTTTTGTGTAAAAAATTGTGTGGTCAGCTGATTTGCAATTACTCACAAGTTTTTCATGATTAATGTAACTACATTTATCTTGGCTAATGGACCGTGCCTGCCCTTAACCATACAATTTTCATGCTTTCAATTTCTACAAGAGTTGCAAATTTTACGGTTGGATAACAAAGCATTCTGTAGATGGTGGTACTTTTCTGCATTTTAAGGTAGATACATCTCCACAAATTAGCTTTTGTCTCTGTCCCAAGCATATGCATATGCACGTGGTTGCACTGTGCAATTATTTTCTGCATGTGACTTGGAGACAGCTCTTGATAACTTCAGAACATATCCGTCTTTTTCATAGAACTGATTGATGGATCTAACCTTGTAACCTCAAGTTCTCCACTATGCAACCCTTGTTTTTTGGTTTGTCCCATTTTCATTCTTAACTGAAGTGGGTGAAAGTGGCCTAATTTTAGATATGAACACCTGATTGATCTGCTTAGAAATAAACTAAAACAGAAGTCCTGTCTGGTGGTTGAGCAAGAGAACTATGATGCAAAAATCGATGTTGTTTCTCAAGGGGGGCTGCAGATTTCGGGGACGGGGCATCAAAGGACCTAAATTTAGGGATGGCAGGGTGACATGATATATATTAATAATAAATTTTAATGCCTATTATCTATTTTTATACATTTTTTTAATAAAAAAAGAGGGGTGAATGCTTTTGACTCGGAGCTATGAAACTGGTGAGGTCACAAATGGGGGACCTCATCTGTTGCAAGGTGTGCGCCCTTGGTCTTCTTGTGCTGTGCAACGTATTGCTTGGGTCCATGACATGGCTTAAACGTCTCCAGTGGATTCATTAACTTTGATGGTTGTATCGGGCATTAATAGGTTGATCTTTTGGTGCAATGGCAACCATATGTACAACAATTGGTATCAGAGCTTGGGTCATGGGTTCAAACCCCTCACTTGCGCTGGGGGGGCCGGGGGCAAGGTGTGCGCCTTTGGTCTCCTTGTGCTGTGCATCATAGCGCTCGGGTTCGTGACATGGCTTAATTGCCTCCCGTGGATTCATTAACTTTGACAATTGTATTGGGCATTAACAGGTCGATCTTTTGGTGCAATGGCAACCATCTGTACAACAATCATCCCCAACATAAACACTCAACAATTACACCCCAATAGGGTTTGAACCTTGGTGGCAAGAACCACAACACCACATTTAAACCTTCACACTATGCCACTACCGACATTTATTTTTATACATTAATAATAATAAAATATATTAAAAAAAATGATTTGCAAATTTGTAATATAATAATATATATTATATAATATATTTAATATTATTAATAAATAATATTATTATATCAATGGATAGTTAAATTTTAATATATATTTAATATTTCTTTGCTTGTAAACTTGGGTCAGGCACCCAGGAGCTACAAAAAGAATTTAAGGTGTGGGGTTTTGTTAATATATATATATATATATTTAATATATATTAATACTAGATTCATCAAAAAGACTATCCATCCAGATTTTATCACCCAGCCAGAATCATTTATTTATGTACTAATATTATTCTCATGTTTAGTTCAGTTTTACCATATGGAGGGTGGGGGCAGATTACACCGCTCCTCCCCTAGAATTATCAACAGTTAAAAAAATAGTTTTGTTAGCAATTGCTTGCTTTTTATCTTTAAATTGAATAGATGGATGTAAAGAGAGCATTTCTGCATGTTGAATGGTTACTGCTGTGATGTAATAATGCCCACCTTTTAGAATGGTTACATCTCTTGGCAGCCACAGCAGTATTCTTCAAACCTGGTTTCTAACACAATTGGGATGGGAAGCAATTTCTGGCTTTAGATTGTTCACAATGTTGCACACATTTAATTGCAAGAAGTTTGAAACTTTGATTTACTACATGTTTATGATTAATTGCTGCATTTGGTCTGTATCATCAACATAAGAACTAATGGCTCATCAGAGCTCAATAGAAAACTCTCCATGCAAGTTATTCTCTTAACTGTTCATTGCATATTTATTCAATACTGTGTACTATGAGAGCATGTATGCTGTTGCAGGTGTGGATATGTTGATGAAGGCTGCTGGAAAAGATTGCACTGCCCTTTTCAGTATCCTCTTGATTTCTCATTTTTCATTTATTTTTATTGATTATTATCAAATTCCTAGTGTTGCTGATTATTTGTTAGCTCTGCAAACTGAATTGACTATAGGACTCTAACAAGGATTTATAGACTATTTATGTAGCTTTATCAGATGGTTCAAATGTCTACTGTATCCTTGACATTGTGGAAGATAAATATCATGCTTGGGTGAATGCGGAGTTTCTACTGGAGAAGTGTTTGGTTGGCTTCCTGGATGTCCCAACGTAATTGGTGGGAGCGTGAATAAGATTTCTAGGGAGTATTATTTATATCTGATAAGAAATGTATTCAGTCTGTTGTTAAGAGGATGGATACAATCAAATACGTTTCTAACCTTCAATTTGCCAAATTGGGGTGAAAGGATTTGAATTTGCAAGTTTCCCTGTAAACCCCAGTGGTTGATATAGTTGGAATTCATACCATGCAAAGCGTTATTCATTGCCAAATCATTCAACGTTTTCTCTTTCCGCGGTCTTTCCTTGCTATGCAGCTTAATTCCACTTGATTATTTTCTCAATAAAACATAGGGATGGCATTATTAGCTTGTCTCTCTTTATGATGCAGGGCATGAGAGTTGTTAGGGTCGATAATGGGAATCATATCCCCATAAATCCACTCAAATTGCCCTTCCATGTATGTAAAAGAATTTGTGAATGACTAAATTTAAGTGACCCTTTGATATAATGGGCCTCTTATTTTTTATAAAAGATTATTTATTTTAATATATACTTAAATAAAGAAACAGATCATTATTACTAAGAGCAACGAAGAAAACTACTAAACAGCTGATTACAAGGAGCATACGAAGGGAAGTCTTTATGAAACATTTAGTAAGGAAAATAGACTTAGTAATCCACAGATTTAATTATAGATACTAGTAAAGAGTATTTCATTGGCCTTTTCTTCTGTCCCTTTATGGTGGTGATGAAATTTTACATTGAAAAGAGCAGGTTGTGTTTTCTGTAGTTAGCCATTGGTGTTGACTTAAGTTCAATATCTGATTAAAAAAGGCTCCAGGGAGCTTAGAGCCTTGCTAACTTGGAATCACATCAATGAAAAATCTTAATTTTGATATTTTTACAAATTTAAAAAATAGTGTTCATAAAAATATCAAACGAAAAACAAGCATTATTAGCGTTTCTCTGTACGTCAATATTATGTTAATCACTACCATGAAGCAAGGCCTTTTTGTTAATTTTCTGCGCTCTGCCACCCTTCTATCCGTAAATCATGCGTGCACCCCCTTGTCAACGTCTTTGCACGACACTCCTCTCCCTTATCACACATCTTTATCAATGTATCCCTTGTTTTGCCCACACACTCTGTAAATAATTTTTTTGTGTCCTAATTTGTCTGTCTCGCACTCCTATAGACAATGATACCCACATGAACATCTCGGGCCTTCTTCTCTTTCCATGTTTTATTTTAAATGTTTCTCATTAACCAACTTGAAGCCACTTAATGCAGGTATCAAGTGAGGCACCATGAAACTAGAGAAGTAAAAAATCTCAAGGGGTATGAAGCACAATGAATTCAGCGACTCTTTATATATTCAACGTATCACCTTCCAGTCTTCCTCTCAACAAGATGTGCATGAAACTTTAAATTGTAAAGTTAACAGCCAAAGTGAGGTTCCGATAAAGAAGCTGTACGTGGGAATGATGATCTCCCAACTCTAGATTACCAACCTGACAGTACAAATGTACTGGGAGAAAGAAAGAATGCCCATTTCCCTGTAGATTTAGCCCATTCGAATTGAACTCCCTGATTACACATTTCCAGAGTAGTGACTTCACCATAACAGATTTTATCATGCATTATATAGGGCAGTGGATATCTATTCATACCTGTTATAAAAGCAATCAAATCAACAAGTCATTTCAGAATGATTACTTTCAGATTGGTACACAAATAACAACAAAAAATGCGAAGTAGCAAAAGACTATGAAAACTATCCAAACATAGCAAAAGCGGTGGATTTACTACATATACAAATATCTATACACTTTCACAAGCCACTTGGGAGCTATAAGTTAGTGCATAAGGATATATGCAAACAAAGCACTAGCGAAATTTAAAACAACATGAGTCAGTTGCAATCGAGGAGGATGAAGAAAGATGAGTCAGTTGCAATCGAGGATGATGAAGAAAGCATAACCCCGTGCAAGATTGCTCTCATCAATTCCCAAATTGCCCTTCTCAGAAGGGATGCAACTCTTACCCAAGTCTCAACACTAGGAGGCGTACCAAACAAAGGTTTCCATTTTGATTGTTCATCTTTCACTTAATTTGATATGTTTTACCTGTTTTGATTGCTTTCAGTAAAAAGGTGACAAAAAATTACGCAAGGAATATCAATTTTTGTTTCATTATTCCTAATTAGAAAATGGCTGTGAAGAGAGTATCCAAATTTATTATGAACCATATGGGCCATGAAGGTCGGATAACTAAATTATTCAGTGTATTTCAACATTGCATTGTTTATTTGTATACACAAACATTATATATCATACTCAAAGTTGTGTGTATCTTTGCATGTTGAGAATTAGACATTTTATGTACTAAAGTTACTAAATGGTTCCTTTCTGGAGGTTTATTATAATGTGGTTAAGTTATTTGCACAAGAGCAATTTCCATTCTAACCTACATGACCGTCAAGGATTGAGGAAACACAGTGACAAAATAACTTGCATACCATGGTTTTAGATTGAGTTACTAAAGGCTTCCAACTATGGATGGTTGCTCTTGACCTTAAAGTTATGAGTGGTGTGTATGGAGTGTAGATGGATTGTGAGAAAAGTTGGATCTAGCCCATTAATGTCTCTTTGGCCTCTTAACTCTAATTGCAGCCGATCGTAGTGATAGTGCCTCCTCAGAAAAGTTGAGTCAATTCCATAAGAGAGAGAACTTTCATTATTGGTATAAATTACAGCATATAGATTTAGCACATGTATGGTCAGTTTGGTGGTTGGGATAAGCTCTAAAGAAAAATACTCTAGATTCGGTACATCTAGTCAAATACGCAATATTTCGATATTTTTGATAGATAATTTCATCCCTAAATTGGCATGGTGATGTGTATATTTTTTTTGGGTGAGCATTCTTTGCCATTAGACATAACTACTATTCTACAATCTAGACCATGATTGTGAGGGGTAAGCTAACTGTAGGGAAGGCCACACAGTAAGCGAGGATGCATATGGTGGAAGTAGTAAGGAAACGTGATGTCTAATTTGAGACTTTTAATTTAGAGAGCATTGGTCAATGCTGGGCTTCTGTCATTAAATTTTAGATTGACCGGCTCTCTCCAGAAAATTTCTTGTATAATTCTGACTTAATGTTTCCAAACGAATTATATGAAGGAATTGATTTACAAATTGCATGTTTGAGATTGAGATTTTTTTTTTCTTGATTATGTAAGTTTAAATTTTTTATATTGAGAAGCGTAACCTAATGAGAGCAAAGGTAGACTGTAATTGCATAATTATGTTCACAAAAACTCCTCACAACCAACAAAATAAAATTTAATAAAATAAATGTTATACATTTTCAGGAAAAGTTGGATCATGACATTGATTTTCAAAATATATCAACATGGTTTAATAAAAAAAAAATTGTAACAAACTATTCCCAACAAATATTAAACAAATAAGTATTTTTTTCTTACAGTTGACAAATAAAATTATGCATAATGAGTTGTAACAAAATAACTATATACTTCAGTAATAAAACTTTTGAAATATTTATGTATTTTAGTAAATAAAAATAATAATTTATTTTCTTTTAATTTTTAATTTTTTGAGATAATTATATATTTAACATGTGCGTTAATAAATGATATTGAATTTCCACAATCTATAATGTTGATTGTTGTTGTTTTTGGATTTGATTGTGTGAGTTTTTCATCGTCTCTAGATTTATCTTCTCCTTAAGCTCTTTAACATCCTAATGATGGATCACATAATGTGATCCAAAACATTGATGAAAAACTTACACAATCGAATCCAAAAATAACAATCTATATGCATTATTGTACATAAAATAAAATAGTTGAAATTATGTTTCCATAGATACTAAAATTTAATGATTATTTTGTTACCAATAGTGTATGCCATAGTTTTGAACCAACCCCCAAAATACAATTCCTTCAACTCTTGGGATAATGAGCTCAAATAGAGGTGGAAAGACTTGAAGTAGCCTATAAGAAGGGACAAACATTCCTTCTTGGCCTTTAGGTTTGTGAATTTTTTGGAGCTTGTATTATGTAGATAGAAGGAGATTATATGGTTAGTATCAATGCCATCTACAAATGAGGCTTTCCAAATGGAAGATAAATAATATACTGCAAAGAGCATGGCTTCTGATGGACTTCTTGGCAATATTCACTAAATAACACATCTTCAAAGATTAACAAAGAGCATTTTTTTGGCAAATTATGTGATTGACAAGGAGGAAGAATGTATAATTCAATATTAAGGTGGGACATGGGAATCAATTGATTCCAAGTTTACTATAGAAACTTATAAAACAATAACTTATCACAATGTGTGAACTATCAAAAGTTAATGGAGAGCTTGAACTCTTATATGATTTAATTAGAAGGGAATTTCAAATTTATGAAGATCCTTGATGGTAGTTGCTTTAGGCATCTGAAATGTCTATAAGGGAGAGTAAAACATGGCTCTATGAATACCACAGTAGAATAAGTACATCATTCCTAAATGAGGCAAGGTATAGAACAACCTACAACCCAAATTTTTCATTCTAGACCTGTCAACTTGGGAGAAATCATTGATTCATTTACAAGGAGGTGGATACCTCTATGCAACTTGTCTAAAAAAGAAGGCAAGTCGCATTCTTGGGGGCAATAATATATACATTCTTGAAGAAAATTTCCAAGATAAAAGTTGTGATTATGTTGCATGTGAACAAAGTGCTTTGGGAGAGAAATTTTTATAGCAAAGAATAGGCATAAGGTTAACATGAACACGGCTTCTATGCTTGTTGGGGTGCTTCTAGATGCAAAAAAATCGAAGGATGGGGTTAGGAAAATATCCATGATTTTGATTTGACTACAATGGCATTAGGGATCATAGATGGTTTTGGAGGAGATGGTCCTAGGTCTAGGTTTCCCCCTAAAGTTTGGTTCTTGGAAGATAATGGAGGGGTTTTCTTCAACTCCTAGACACAATTTATAATCCCTCTTTAAGGACATTCTAAGACAATTTGTGGGTAGTGAATGGGGCCTAACATTAATTTTCTAAAATGTGTCACATCTATCTTTCCCACTTTTACTATTGATTGGTCATCTACAAGACTAGTGGAAGATGATGAAGATGGCATTGATCTACTTGGGGCGGAAAACACTAATATAGATATAGAGTTGCTAAATTTTGTCACTTTTAGTCTATATGGGTAATAGTTTAGTATATTTATAGTTAATCTATTATTAGGGAGGATTGTCTATTCCTCTAAATATAGTTTAGATATATAGATGATATTGCTTATCAATTGGTGTAAAGGTTTTTTAATGGTTGTGCTCTTGTAAGGAGTAATGCATATATTTTTCTATGTTGTATATTATCAAGGGTGTGGTCCCCACAACCACTTTTCACTAACAAAAAATAGCCCTTTGTAAATAAAAATATTTTCTTTTTTAATCTATCTACCTATTTATGTGTTGGTATATAAAATTAATAATTTAAGTAGATATTAAAATTTAAAATTCATATAGAAAACTAAAACAACTCTTCAAGTATATATTTTTTGATATAAATAGAGGGATATATTAATGCCTTTTCCTATCAAATATCGAAAAGTTATAAACAAAAGTCCACAAAGGACGAACACAACTATCACTAGCCAATGAGAGATTGTAATAAAAGAAAAGAGAAAAGAAAAACCCTTACAATAGTAGGATGGGAAAAAAAATGATATAAAAGAAATTCCCAAAAAGACCAAGGACTAAGAGAAAAACCCAAAATCCAAGGAAGCCAAACCAACACTCATCACATAAATGAAAAAACAAGAAATAAAACAAAGAATTATAGAAAGGTAAGCTCCAACCAATGATTCATCTATAACCATTTAGAGAGAATTCCAACCTTGAGCCACAATAGCCACATGTGTAGGGGTCGGCTGCAAGCACCACCAAATTTAATCACATGTTGGACCTCTAAAGTTCCATTCATGTGACACAAGAAGAGTTTTGATCGTCACATGAAGATCATTGTAGAACAAGGTCAAATTTTGGTTATCATCCCACAAAGCCCAAAATTCATGTAGGGTCTTAAATTAAATTCCCTCAAAGGGATTGATGGCCCTTGGAAAGTATCCAAACCTACAACAATGATGTTAAAACCACAACTCACCATGATAATAAGGAAGAATGACGCATGTTAACACATGTGATAGGGAAAATATTACATTTCAATGATGAATACAATTACTTTAATACCTCATCACACCAAGGAAATTTAAAGGTGGCACACCAAAACAATAAAATGAAAAGGGGAGATTGATCAACATCATTTAGATAGATGTATGTGATATCTATGCTAGTTTTAGAATTATTGAATCATATTTTATCTTTCTACAAACCATGTTACTATTGTTAATATTGTATTTTAATGAAGATAAATAAAAGAATTATAAATCCAAGAGAAATTACACATTATTAAATTTTTATACCTAGTTATGCTCTCAAATTGTGGCAAGCAAATGTAGCATCAATAACTTGTTCTTTGTATATGCGATTTGATAAAATATGAAAATGAGCATGCACTCAAAAGTAAAATATGCTCATAAGGATACCATGTCACATTGATATGATTCCAATACCTCTAACAAACATATAGTGTGCTTATATATATGTGTGTGCATGTGAATATATGTGTGTATACATATGCATATTGTTGAGTAGGAAAAGTGATCCTAGACCCAATTAGATTAACTAGGATTATCTCATTTTCACTTTGACTCAACATTCAAATATAAACCAACTAGAGTTTGATGATTGACTTGCTGCCACAAGGGAGAACCAACTCCTAGGGTTTATGTTGTCTTGAGTTGTGAGGACGATAAATTTGATGTGTAATTTAACAAACCAATTTGATATATAACCCTAGATCTAAAAATATAATTTATTGTATAGACGGAAATGGAAAGTTACAAAAAAGCTTTAGATTTGAGACTAAGATACAAAGAGGAACCTACATTGTGAATTTGAGCCTGAATTGACTGGGCTAGGGCGTGATGCACCTTAGATTGAACTTCTTTTTCAGATCTAAAAAGTTTGAACTATGGATTAAGGTCTACACCATTTTTTGAGATTGTCACTTGTTGAAACCTTCATATTTGACCTATACACATGAAAAGAGGGGGGAAGGTTGTGATGTATAGGGGTTTGCCTAAGTCAAACCCCATTTTGGTATTTCTACCTCCACATACAACAAATGATGATTAAGAGGGCATGCCCTAGGTCAGCTAGAGGCCAAAACAATGATAATTGATTGAAATGATAAATGACAATGTTACCTTGAGGTGAAATCCTTGATGAAGTGGTGCCACACACAAGTTGCCACAAATGTTGATTGATGGATACCTTATTTGCTTGATAGACCTACAAAAGGTTAGTTCCCAAAACACAATAGCTTTCTATAGATAACAGGTAAAGGATAACTCAATACTTCTCCATAATTGTATCATAATTACTTCTCATTCATAATTGTCTCCTTGCACATAAATTGCTTCCTTCGTCTTGATGTCTTGCAAGCAGGAACTTGATTCATGAAATTGTTGTAATAATGTTGCTAATTTTATCCTTGAATGCTCTTGATTGATTTTAGGATCTTCAATTTGCTCAATATATTTTCTAGGTGTTCTTCTAAGATTTCAAATGATAAAATGACTACTATTTATATGTAATTCTCTAATTTCCCAAAAATCAAATACCAATGGCCGAAAAATGAAATTGGAAATTCAAATAATAAAATACCAACATCGACATATTCAAATTGGAGCCAAAAAGGGGTGGTCTAGGGCATGGCACGCCTAGACCAAACCCAATTTTTTGGGGCCCAAAGTGTCGGGGGTAAATATTAAATGCTTACTTTCATTTCCCTTGTTTGATTTTCCGAGGATATTCATAAAACAAACAATTAAATGCATAATTAGGTCTAAACACATATAGGGGATAAAAACCTAATGTGAAATTGTCAAGGGTGACAATTTTTTATGCTACACACTGTGTGTGTATGTGTGTTTATTTATAATACACAGATCCATACATAAATATGTACACACATATATAAAATGATCCCAAGGGATGCGACATATACTCATACCTCCCTCTTGTTGAATGTAATCTTGAATTCATGTTTCCAAATGTTAACAAAAACATTTTCACTCCTAACAATATATAATGACTAATATCTTACATTTTATAAATATATAATCTCTATCATACAATAGACATACCTTTATACTAACTCCATACATACATATTTAAAACACATACCTTCATTCTAAATCTATATATAGTTTGAGATAAAAGTTTCATGACATTTTCATTCTAAATCTATATATAGTTTGAGATAAAAGTTTCACCACATTTTGAATCCTTCATTCTATTTCCTCACCATCTTCCATGTACAAACCAACCTTGAGTGGGTATACAACCCCAAACATTTTTGCACTTATAAAATAAACTCACTGTGTCACTGAAATGGACAATCTAACGGCAAGCCAACACATCTGCTTCAGATTTGTTTTCAATCAGATCTGGATCTATGGCCGCATACCAACCGTTACTTCGTAATAATAGAAAATCAAAACTAAGCTTTACAATCATCACTTCAAAAATGCATACCTACTATAAGCCTTTTATTATTCTCAGGGAAATCTATAGTTTATAATCAGAAGAAAGTCTGTGTTTTGAATCCTGCAAAGATGGTATTCAGAATGTGAAAGAAGAAGAATGGTTTTGGGTGCAGTCCAGGCGGGCGTATTGGCAGCGTGCATTGTGCTGTTTGTTCCGATGGGCATGGCCGGATGGCACCTCAGCCGCAACAGAATGCTCTTCTTCAGCGCCACCCTCTTCATAACTCTTGCGGTAGGTGTACATCTTATGCCCTATTTTCCTAATCTAGAGGACATTGTTTCTTCATTTACATTAAATTCTCCTACAAAACTCCCATTCCCCTGTCTATCAGTAGTTAATGAGATAGACTGGGAAGAAGAAGACATAGCTGATACGAATATTAGCTACTCGGGGAAAATAGGAACAACCGGGGTTAATTCTTTTACACAAATTGGGGCAATCGGGGATGTTTCTCCAGGGAAATTAAGGGAAGTAGGGGCTGATTTCTCCCCACAAATAGGGTCAATTCTGTCGAATTCTTCAGAGGAAATAGGGGCAATTGTCGATAATTCTTCCCCGCAAATAGGGCCACGGAGGGATGGCTCTTCGGGGGCAATAGGGGCAGCTGGGGCTAATTCTTTGACACAAGTAGGGTCGACTGTGTTTAATTCTTCAGCGAAAATAGGGCCAATTGGGACTAATTATGTGCGAACATGGCACTGGAATTACCACGCTGTTTCATCTGGATGTCAATTTCAAAAATTGATCAGAGCTGATGCCCTGGATCTCCTTAATGGCTCGTGGATTGTTGTGGCTGGAGATTCGGAAGCTCGGTTTCTGGTTTTGTCGCTGCTGGAATTAGTGTTGGGATCTGCGGATACCGTTAAAGAAAAACTTTTCAAACGACATAGTGATTTTAAATTTGTTTTGGAGGAAAGGAGGCTGAAAGTGGATTTTATATGGGCACCTTTTGCAGTGAATTTGACCAGGTTTTTGGGTGATCTTAAAAGAGGTGGAATTAATCCTGATGTTCTTGTCATGGGGACAGGATTATGGCACATGCTTTATGTAACCAATGCCAGTCATTATGGTGAGGGGCTAAGGAGGGTGAAGAATTCAGTGGTTTCTCTTTTGCCTCTGTCTTTGACAGATGAATTTGGCATAGATGCTGGTTCTACTGTCCATGCACCATACATGTTTTGGATGGGTCTTCCGACTCTAGTTAATTCAATGCTGAATACAGCGGCC
This sequence comes from Sequoia sempervirens, assembly GCA_007258455.2. Taxonomy (NCBI): domain Eukaryota; kingdom Viridiplantae; phylum Streptophyta; class Pinopsida; order Cupressales; family Cupressaceae; genus Sequoia; species Sequoia sempervirens. Next base: position 83,155,171 of record VDFB02193867.1, on the reverse strand, counting down.
AAAAGGCAGAGGATGACCAGGGAAATGTGTGCTTCTTATGCAGAAGAGCTTGAAAGAAGCAATCTATTGCAACCTGCAGGGGGGCCTCTTGTACTGCTTGATATGGGGGGCTTGAGTCAGGGTTGTGGACCCAGTTGTACTGATGATGGGATGCATTACAGGGGTGTTGTTTATGAAGCTGCTGTGCAGATTATGTTGAATGCTCTTCTCATTGAGTCGCAACAACAACCTGCAGGTTAAGAGTGACTTTGCTTGTAGTGGATGCACGCTTTTGAACTGAAAAGGCTTGAGAAGTTTAACATTCCGTAGACTTAACCATGTTGGATAGTTGAGTTAAACTTCTCTCTGCGTTATAATTTTCTTTCAACTGGAACACTTTGACACAATGGTATGCTTCCTTTCAGCTTATATGCAAGGGCTGAGGACTGAGGAGGCTTCCTTAATATTAAAGTTGGTGAGGGAGCCTCATCTCCGTTTTTCACGTCATTGAGGTGGGTGGGCCTCAAATAGAAGAAAACCTTAGTGGTCAGTATGAAACTTCCCCAAACTCACTGGTGATCAGTTTCGACATGTATTATTCATTCTGCCTAGAGATAACTGATTCTTTACGATTCTTGAAATGAGGATTCTGGATTGTACTTTACAACTCCTCATTCAATTTATCATTATGTAACTGGTATTCAATTTTTGAGCAATTCTATTTTGTGAAATGAATCTCCAATTAAATAATAATAAAATATATTGATTCTATTGTTTAACTATACAATATATTGATTTAATTCTGTGTAATGTGCCTGACTTTCACTTACCTTTTTTTCCCATCCTCATGCTTTATAATTCTGTGATTTGTGCAATATATCTTCCTTCTGGAGTTAGAACTATCAATGCATTAAAGATAACATTGAAAAGAACATGATAATATGCTGCTAATTGAAGTCTAAAGTTGTTAGTTACTGCAATCCTTTGGCAAAATTAAAATCTTTGCTGATGATAATATGCTGCTAATTATCAGCATAAAATCATAGCTCAGCAGGTTTCAGTTTTTAAATGCACTTGTGCATACCTTGCTGCCAACTAGCTGAGCTATAACTGTAGTTCTTAAAGATAACATTTTGGGGTGAAGAAACATGGGTGGTATTATATGTTCAACACGGACACATCCCTGTCCCTGCTCCCATCTGTGGCCCTACCACCTCTCAGTCCCTGTCTCTGTTCCTGTACCCATTACTGTACTAATTTCTTATTCAATTGCCATATCTGGTATTTTGCAGTTTCTTTGAAGAGTCACTTTTAGCCTTTTCCCATACTCTTAAGAGGAGAACTGGTGGAACATATGTTTCTTTCTATTTAAATGATTCAAAGAATCAGAGAAAATGTTTCTTTCCTCCAGTAGTTAAATGTAGTAATAAATTTTGTAGCTCAAGCAGCAAGGGGAAACACAAACCTTTCTGATGCTAAACAGATGAAAGACAAATGATAGCAGACTAAGTTACTGAAACCTGACAAAAAATCCCACATTCTTGGGAGGACAAAGCAACAATGTTATGGTTTCAGTGGATCAAGTTGTAAACAGTTGAAAGCCAAATGGTAAACAGATGAAAGACAAATGACATCAGACTATGTTACTGAAATCTGACAAAAAATCCCACCTTCCTGGGAGGACAAAGCAGCAATGTTATGGTTTTGGTGGATCAAGTTGTTGAGATAAATACAGGATCAAGTTGTTCAGATGAATGCGATAAATCACTGCAACGAATTTTTATGCATTATGTTTGTAATTAATTGCATTGGTTTCTTCTCAGTAACTGAAAAAGATATCTAATACATTTGTAGGCAGTGTTACTGGCATTGCTCTGTCCAGTTTGGGCAAAAAATCTTAAAACGTCAGTTTAGTATCCATCTTATCAGCTTTGAGGATGATGGTTGCTTCATTTGTTGAAACATGAGAATTCACAAACTTTGTAAAGGTGCCAACTTGACTTGTTGAAAATTGTGCATGAGGGATCATTCTACAGTTGAAACTGAAGAGACTTTATATGTTGCTAGTCAACTAATGAGGTATTGAGCGGTAATCATGGACAGTTTTTGATCACTACTTGTTCTGCAACATTGCTTACTTTGCTCCAAAAAATGGAGTGTGGTTAACTGGCTGCGCTTTGAAAGAAACATTAACACAATATGTTTTGAAATTTGACATGATTTAACCATGATTTTATGATTTAAAATTTTCATTGCAGGAATTTCTGTGCAGCAACAATAGCTTTTATATTGCTCCATATTCTATTATTGTATTATTTGGATCATAGTAATACTACACTTGAAAAACCCACAATTAACTCTGAGTAATTGTGATCCGCCAAATTTGTGGTAAGGTCTCCTTAATGCTATTAGATTTCCCCAATCCATATTATCAAACCTTTTTATGCTTCTGGATTTGATTGTGTGCCAATTTTTGAATCAACGTTTCGGATCACACTCCATGATCCATCATTAGGATATAGAGCTCAAGGAGATGTAAGGTCTCCTTAGTTTTTCCCATGTTTTTCAAAAAGTCGTATATATATATATATATATATATATCTCCTTTGGCTCATTTTTACATTTAGAGACAAAAATACAAAGTGAAGGTAAATTTATCATTTTTGTGTAAGGTTAAGGTTTATTAAATTTTCTTTAAGTTCTGCTTTGAATAGATCTCGTTTGGAAGTTAAATTTTAAACCACAAAGAGGGTTTTTGGTTTAATTTATATCCAAGTGAGGATTTAAGTAAAAAAGACAGGACTGCCCCTAAAATAGGTCATGCATCCTATCAGAATGGCCTACTGTTTTAGGGCCAGTTCTACGCTTTTTCTATAAACCCTCTTAAGTGTGAGTAAAATAGATTTTAATAGTCCAATGCAGTTTTCTAATAATCAGCAATTTTTTATAATGTGTAACGTATGTTTTTATCTGTACATCTGCACAAACTATATTTGACATGAAATAACAATATTAGTTTTTTCTGTATTTTTATAACTAGTACATTGTTATTTGGTGACTTAGTCCCTGATTTTTGGCCCAGTTTTTCCTTTGTAAACCCAGGCAATTGAATTCCATTTATACTTTTACTACACCATGTAAATGGAATTCTAATATGATTTGGATAAATTTAATATAGTTACTGTGTTGGAGAGCGGATAAACAAGATGTTTGGGATTCTATTGCTTAGATTAGACTTCTGAGGGATAAAGATGAACCACAGGGCAGATAATAGCACATTAAATTTTCTATATAACACTGTTGGGATCATTTGTTGGGGCATAGGAACCTCTGTTTTCCTTATTATATTGTGGATATTCTTAAAAGAAATTTAATGCATTTATTAGCTATAAGTGCTGGAACTAAATAAGGGTTCAGAGATAATATTGTACCTTCTAGATGTGATTTATTTCAATTGTTAGATGGATATTCTTCCAGTAACTATTTCACCTTTAGATAAAACTACTACTAACTATTTTGCCTTTGACAACTAAAGGGAAATGCCACCCATGTTAAAGTTATGAATATCTATCTTCAGAAAACATGAACCTTGATGGAACCTTTAGAATTTTCTATGAATGATTTATCATGTTAAAATGAATTTGAGTATCATATATGATGGAATTGAATGAATGCCCTTTTACTGTAGCCTTGTCCATTTCTTAAGTTGGCCTTGACATCTACCTCATAAAAAAACTGAGTATATTTGAAGTTTTGTTGCTTGTTGCAACAAAAAAGAAAGAGATGGATCTAAGTGTGGGGCACATAGGTTTAATAAATTAATTGTTAATTGCTTTAGTTTCCAAATGACCAAACCTTGTACTGTAGTCTTGTCCATTTTTTAGAATGGCTTCGGCATTAACTTCAGAAAAAATCTTAGTACAGTTGAATTTTGTTGCTTGTTGCAACATCAAAGGAAGAGAGATGGATGTGAATGCCGGGTATGTGGATTTCATGGTTGTTTGCTTTAGTTTCAAATGACCAAAATGCAGAATATTTAGTAGAGTATACCTAAAACAATAAATGACAGAAGATATGCTTTTTCAAACAAAAACTGACCAAGAAATCGTCGTAATTTTTTTTTAAGATAAGAAAATGTGAAACAATCAATAATACAAACAGTAAAATATTTTTTTACTTGCCAGTTAATTATTTTTTTAATAGATAGACAGCTATTATAATTTGATCTGATCAGGTGATTAGATTACCATGAAACCATTTCGTGATTAGATTGTTACACTTTATAACCTTTTTGATGTATTAATGGTTTCCCACTTGATGAGAAAAATAAGAATCGGAAAAAGATCAGATGATTTGTTTTGAGAAAAAAAAAGTTATTATTTTGTCCAAAAACAAGCATGTCTTGCACAAGTGTTAAATTTTGGCACAAGTGTTAAATTTTGGTTCAGTTAATCCCCTGATAAAGATAGTTGTTAGACTTTGTACTTACTGACTCCTTTCAATTGCAAGGGACATGGACATATAGGTTGAAGGAGCACTTGTTTGTTTGCTTGGTGCCCAGTGTCGTTCAACAATATTACTGTTTTTTTTTAGCAATTCAAATTACTTGGCTTGGCCACAATCTCCGTCATGATATATGTGGTCAAGGATTGAATGAACAACAATCAACCACACAGCCAATGAGAGTACGCTGTGGAATTCTTCATTGCTTTGCAATAAACTAATTACATCAAATACTATGCTAAACAACATCGACACATGCCACTCATCCACACTCATCTCAACTCAAATACATCACAGTCTAACCTCCAGAGATTTGACTTCTCACTCCTTCACACACTCTGCTCAAACTAGACACACACACGAGTATGGACTCTACAGGAGATTTCATGCAAGCTCAACTCCCCTCCCCCCTCACAAGCTTCCCTCACTTGCCAGATTCCTTTCCTGTCTCTTGCAGACCAAAAGGCTGTCCAACACAAGTTTAAAAATGCTCCTATTTACACTTAACCTACCAATTTAACCTTTTTTGTCCTTATTCCTTAGAAAAAGGAAGTATGCAAATGAAACTAATGTAACCGCTGATTAATTAATGGGTTCCCACTGCCTTTCATGTTGGAAATGTTGTCATTGATGCCAAAGGTGGACAAGGTCGTCATTGATGCCAAAGAGTTTAATATGGAGATTGATGAAATATGTTGTCATTTAATGTCAAGGTAAAGAGTGGACCGTTACAAGAAGAAGTTAAACATTATACATCCCCGTTGGAGAGCAAAGTAAAATACATCCGTTATACCTTACCATTGAAGAGATTGTAGAATTGGTGACCGATTTAGAGATATGGGTATGTTTAAATTAAAGATTTAAACATAATGTTGAAGTATGTGAAAGATAAAATAAGACACTATTTATATGGGCTGACCCATATGTCCTTTGATGCCTAAATTAAAAGAATTAAAATGACCAAATGGCCGACTCCTCTTAAGAAGATAGAAGTTTAAATTAATTGAATTATTCTAGGCCGACTATATTCTTGGGATCTATATGCTGGCTGACTATATGATGATCAACTATACTCATACATGTATAAGGCAGCAATTAAGTGATAAAATATATCAAAAGGTAGCAATAGATGAAAAAGAGGAGGCAGCGAATATATTCTATGAAAGAGTTTAAGAAAGAACAGTGATTCATTGGGAATGAGAGCAGCGACCGTTATTCACATGTGAGCACTAAAGAAAAAGGTTAAGGAATAGCAGCGACTATATTCCATAGAGCAGAGATTATGGTTAAGGAGGCAATAGTTGATGATAAGGAGCAGAATTAATTATCATTAAGGAGCAGCGATCATGCTTTGCAAAGGCATTATGAGTTAATATATAGCGATTACTATATCCATTAAAGGAGCAGCAAAGAATTAACAATGATCATTATTTATGAGATTAATATGCAGCTATTAACATAAAAGGGCAGCAATTAGAATGAGTCGCCTTATTTAAGAAATTTAAAACAAAAGAAATAAAATATTAAGAGGCCGACCCCCCCTCTCAAATAAGTCACCTCTTTTATGAATGGTCACCTCTCTTTGGAGGAGGTATGAAGGAGATATAAATAAATGGTGGCTTGGGATTTTAAAAGCAACAATTTCAATGAATATTTTTTGAGTTTAAGAAGCAGATATAGAAGAGAAAAATGACAAATGAAGAGTATATCAGATTCATATTAAAGAATATATGCAGCCTATATGTGAAGGACAATTGCAAATATATATAATGAATATATGTGAAAAGTAAGAGCAGATTATAAATTTATGTGAATATAATCCATTATTATGATCAGTTTTGTATAAATGAATTATGCATGATTTGGATCAGACTTGAAGGGAAGTGTGTGATTAGATTTGAAAGGAAGATTATTATTTGATCAGATTCAAGTGTGGAGCAGATTTGTAGTTGGATCAGATTCGTGTTTGGATCAGGATTGTGTGAAAGGTGTGATCAGATTTGTAAGGGCAAAGAAGTTGTATCAGATTTGTGGGGGTTGGAGCCTCGTGCTGGGTGCTTAGTTTAGGCGGGGATTGGAGCCTCCGATAGGTTGAAGCCTATCAAATAGAGGTTGGAGCCTTTTTTCTGAGTTGGAGCTCAGTCTATGTAGAGATTGGAGACTTTAATAGTAGGTTGGAGTCTTCTACAAGGGTTTCCACGTAAAATTGTGTATTGTCTTTGTGTTCTTAATTGCTAGATCTTACTTGAATTCTTTTAATGTGATTGGTTAAGTTTTGAAAAGTAAAAGATTGTTAGACACTGATTCACGCCCCCCCCTCCCAGCCCCGCCCGTTCTCACTCACTTCTCAGTATCACCTTGTGCTCATCATATCAGTTTTATCTTTAGCTGTTTGTGTATTTTTGGGCTGTAACTAGCCGATTAACAGTTCCTATTTTTGGTGGTTTTGTTTGAGGAAGTTTTAGCTTCAGAGAAGGATTTTGTTTGTGGAAGCTATGAAGACTTTGATTAGTCAAAAGATCGATGATTGTTGCTGTCATTGTTTCTTTCTAGTTTTCACATACGTATTCAGATTTGGTGAATTTGGGTTTTGTTCTACTATTTTGTTTTGGTTAGCATTTTTTTTTAGAAGCAGTGTGTTTCATGGGATTTATAAATAAGAAGTGACTGGCATTATCGAGAGACTTGGTTAGGGGGAGAGCAAAGGTGCTCTTTGCATCAGTTTTGGTATCACGGTAGTCGGCAATGGCCTAGAAGAGAGTCTGTGTGAATTAGGGAGGAAGGGTCACGAGGAATGTGGGCCTTTGGAGATTAGACCCTATGGAGAGGCTTATTGAAGCCTTAAAAAGCCAAAGTTCCAAGGTAAAGGTTAATTTTTCTAATTTTGAAGGTGAGCTCAATTTAGATGTATTTCTAGATTGGGTCCAAGAGTTGGAGAAGTATTTTGAGATGGAGGACATTTGATGAGGATGATCCAAAAAGATTGAAAATTGTTGCATCCAAGTTGAAGTCGCATGCAGCCTTGTGATGGGAGAACATGTAGATTTCAAGAAGAAGACTAGGAAAAGATAAAATCAGGCTTTGGCCTAAGATGCAAAAATATTTGAGAGCTCGATTCTTGCATGTTTTCTTCTTTGTTTTGAGAGAAAAAAAAAAATTATTTTGTCCAAAAACAAGCATGTCTTGCACAAGTGTTAAATTTTGGTTCAGTTAATCCCTTGATAAGGATAAACACTAGACTTTGTACTTACTAAGTCCTTTCAAATGCAAGGGATATGGGCATAGAGGTTGGAGAAGCACTTGTTTGTTTCCTTGGTACCCAGTGTTGTTCAACAATATCATTGTTTTTTGTTGTTGCAATTCAAATTACAGCCATTATTTTCATCCTGATATATGTGTCAAGGATTGAATGAACAACAATCAACCACACGACCAATGAGAGTACACTATGGAAGCAACATACCCATGTTCATAATCAAAATGACATTAATTCTTCATTGCTTTACAATAAACTCATTACATCAAATACTACGCTAGATAACTTTGACGTATGCCACTCATCTACGCTCATCTCAATTCAAATACATTACAGTCTAACCTTCAAAGATTTGACTTCTCACTCCTTCACATACTCTACTCAAACTAGACACACATACACACGAGTATGGACTCTATAGGAATTTTCATGCAAGCTTAACTCCCCTTCCCCCTCACAAGCTTCCCTCTCTTGCCAATTTCACTCTCTTGTCTTTTGTAGACCAAAAGGCTATCCCAACACAAGTTTAAAAAAGGAAGCATACAAATGAAGCTAATGTAACCGTTGATTAATTAATATGATCCCACTGCTTGTTAGTTTTATCTTTCTTTAGTTTGTATATTTTTGGGCTGTAACTGTGAGATTTGGCAATTCCTATTTTTGGCAGTTTTGTTTTGAGGATGAAGTTTTGGCTTCGAAGAAGGATTTTGTTGTGTGGAAGCTATGAAGACTTTGGTTAATAAAAAGATCAATGACTGTTTTTGTCTCTATTTCTTCCTATTCTTCACATATGTATTCTGATTTGGTGAATTTTGGTTTTCTTTTGGTTAGCATGTTTGACTCTTTTTCTTTTTTCCAAAAGCAATGTGTTTCATGGGATATATAAACAAGAAGTGATCAACATTATCGAGAGACTTGCCTAGGGGGAGAGCAAAGGTACTCTTTGCATCAATTTTGGTATTAGAGTAGTTAGCGATGGCCCAAAGGGGAGTTCGTGTGAATTGGGGAGGAGGGGGTAGGAGGAATGCAGGTCTTTGTAGAAATGTTGCTAATGCATTAGACCCTATGGAGAGGCTTATTGAAGCCTTAAAAAGCCAAAGTTCCAAGGTAAATGTTGATATGTTTTATTTTAAAGGTGAGCTCAATCTAGATGTATTTCTAGATTGGGTCCAAGAGTTGGAGTACTTTGAGATGGAGGACATTGATGAGGATGATTCAAAAAGAGTGAAAATTGTTGCATCCAAGTTGAAGTCGAATGCAACATAGTGGTGGGAGAACATGCAGATTTCGAAAAGAAGACAAGGAAAAGATAAAATTAGGCTTTGGCCGAAGATGCTAAAATATTTGAGAGCTTGAATCTTGCCCTCTGATTATCAAAAAAAATGTTTAAAGAATTTCAAAATTTGAAACAAAAGGATTAGTCAATAAAGGCTTATACTGAATAGTTCATGAGGCTTCAAATTTGAACAAATGCACAAGAGAGTGAAGGGCAAGTGGCAGCTCGGTATGTGAATGGACTAAAGTTTCAACTTTAGGATGACCTTGCATTGCTGAAGATACCTATGATGGATGAAGCCTACAAATATGCTTTAAGGGTAGAGGAGAAGTTAAACCGAAAGGGAAGATTTAGGATTAAGAGAGGTGATAACTACCAAAGCAAAGGAAGAGGGAGTTCCTCCAAGCCTACTAAAGAATTTAAGAAGGAGAGTGTGAAGCTAGATTTTCTAGGAAGGGGTAGTTTTAGGGGTAGAGGACATGGACAACCGCCTTTTGGGGAGTGGAAGCCCTTGAAGTGTTTTATTTGTGATGAAGCCCACAAGGCTATAGATTGCCCTCAAAACCCCAAAAGGGTGATGTTAGCCCAAAAAGAAGAAAAACCTTTGTCATAAGAAGTTGAAGCTGAATCAAGAGAGAACTTGATGTTGAGAAGAACCTTACTATTTAGACACAAAGAAACCCCTAAAGTTGATTGCAAGAGGAAGTGTGTCTTCTCAACTAAATGCAAATGTAAGGATAGGGTATGTAATGGTGGATTTATCAATAATTTGGTGAATATAGAAATGATTAACAAATTACAACTTGCTTGTGTTCCAAAATCTAACCCTACGAGATTTCTTGGTTAAAGAGGGATCATTGTGTGCTTTTAGGTAATTTTTGTCTTGTGCCATTCCTAATTGGCCCTTTTATGGATGAACTACTTTGTGATGTAGTGCTAATGGATGCATGCCATTTGTTGTTGGCTAGGCCTTGGTAGTAGGACCAAAATGCAATCCATTAGGGTAGGGAGAATACTTATGAGGTTCAACATGAATGAAGAAAACTCTCTTAAAACTGTGGAAAGAAGATGATGCATTTGAAATGCCAGCCTCGTCACTTGTTTTAACAAGCTATAAGAAATTTTGCAATGAGAATAAGGGATCAACTTGTTATTTGTTATGCCTAAAAGAAGCAAAGGAGCCTAGTAGGATACAACCTCCACCAAAGATGAAAAAGTTGTTGAAAGAATATTGTGATATAACTCCAATAGAGCTACTAGCTTGTTTACCTCCTTCACGAGGTATTACACACCATATTGACTTAGTACTAGGATCCAAACTTCCTAACCAAGCTACATATTGATTATCTTTGAAAGAAAATTAAAAAAATGAAAAGGAAAATTTGTGAATTGTAAAGAAAAAGGGTTCATAAGGGAGAGTGTGAACCCTTGTAACACATTAGCTTTACTTTCCCCTAAAAAGGGAGGCAAATGAAGAATGTGTGTGGACTCTAGAGCCATCAACAAGATCACATTAAGTAAAGTATTAGTACCCTCTTCCTAGAATGGATGACATGTTAGATTGTTTAGTAGGTGCTAATATTTTCTCTAAGGTTGATTTGAGAAGTGGTTACCATCAAATCCGAATCCAAGAAGGGGATGAATGGAAGACAACATTCAAGGTCAAGAATTCCTTTCCAAATGTCTAATGCCCCTGCAACTTACATGCGCACCATGAAGCAGGTATTTAGATTCTACATTGGAAAATTTGGCATAATCTATTATTATGATATTTTGATTTTCAGCAAGAGCATGGAAGGACATTTGAAACACCTTCAAATTGTGTTTGACACACTTAGAAGAGAAAGGTTTATACATCTTGAAAAGAGTGAGTTTTGTAGAGACAAGTTGGTTTTCCTTGGAAATGTGATTTTAGTAGGAGTAAGCATGGATCCCGAAAATATTAAGGCTATACTTGAATGTCATATCCCTCAAAGTATTACAAAAATAAGGAGTTTTCAAGGGTTAGTAAACTTCTATAAGAGGTTTATTATTATTTTTAGCAAAGTATGTGCTCCATCAACTGATTGCACCAAAGGAAAATATTTTTCTTGGACTCAAGTAGTTGAGAGAAGTTTCAAGCAACTTAGAAAGAAGGCGACATAATCCCCTATACTTGTCTTACCAAACTTCGAGAATATTTTTACCATTGAGTGTGATGCATCAGTAGTAGCCATTGGGGGTGTGTTCAGTCAAGAGGGCAAGCCAATTGCCTACTTTAGTGATAAACTAAATGATGCCAAGGAGAGGTATGATACTTATGATAAAGAATTGTATGCTATTGTCCAAACGTTGAAATAGTGGAGGCACTACTTTTTACATAGAGAATTCATCTTGTTGATAGACAATTAAGCATTGAAATATATCAACTCTCAAGCCAAATTATCACATAAACATGGTAAATGGCTCTCCTATTTGTAGAATTATACATTTGTGGTTCAACATTTGAGTGGCAAAACTAATGTGGTGGCTGATGCTTTAAGTGGGAGACGCCATTTACTTGTTTCAATGACTAATGAGATTGTTGGGTTTGGGATTGGCTAACTTCATTCCATGCAAAAAGACTACAAATGCAAGTAAGGTGGTTGATTTGTTTTTGAATGAAATTGTCTGCATGCATGGACTGCCCAAAACTATCACTAGTAATCAGGATACAAATTTTTTGAGTCACTTTTGGAGGACTTTGTGGACAAAGCTTGATAGTTAATTGCAGTATAGTTTAGCCTATCACCCTCAAGCAGATGGTAAACCAAGGTGGTAAACAAGAGTTTGGGTAGTTTGTTTCAATACTTGGTGAGAATCCAAGGCAGTGGGATTTGATTTTGGCACATGCTGAGTTTGCTTTTAATTCAAGCATCAATAGGTCCACTGGTAAGTCTCCTTTACAAGTTGTTTTGGGAAACAATCCTAAGGGGGTTTTTGGTCTTATTGATCTTCCCAATGGGAAATGGATTAATCAAGATGTAATGGACTTTGTGAGACATATACAAGAAGTACAATAACTGAGGCGCAAACTACAACTAACCAATGAGCAATATAAATAGAATTTGCATCAAAGAGAGAGTATATGAGGAGGGTGAGCAAGTCATGGTGTATTTGTGTAAAGAAAGATTTCCTTAGGGCACTTACAACAAATTAAAACCTAGGAAAGTGGGACCATGCAAAATACTAAAGAAAATTAGTGAGAATGCCTATTTATTAGATTTACCTGAAGATTTGGATATCAGTCATGTCTTCAATGTTGCAGATCTTTATCCCTACCATTTTGGTCATGAACAAGTTTTTGATATAAATGTGTTCAGAGACTTGACTAGTACATTACCACGAAAAAATAGAGAAAATTGAAAAGATAGTGGACACTAAGATTGCTGCTAGAAGATCCAAGAATAATAAGATGTATTTGGTAAAATGGGTGGGTTTACCTGATTCCAACAACACTTGGATCACTGAAGAAGATCTAATGAAATTTACAAAATTACACCCTTTTGAACTAGGAGATTCAAAACCTTTCAAAGACAGGGAAGATAATGTAACCACTGATTAATTAATGGGTTCCCACTACCCATTAGTTTTATCCTTCTTTAGTTGTTCATGTATTTTTGGGTTGTAATAGTCAGATTTGGCAGTTCCTATTTTTGGCTTTTGTTTTTTCTTCTTGAGGAGTTTTTGGTGGTTTTATTTGAGGAGAAAGCTTTGGATTTGAAGAAGGATTTAGCTTTGTGGAATCTACGAAGACTTTGGTTAATAAAAAGATCAATGCTTGTTGCAATCTTTGTATCTTTCTAGTCTTCACATATGTATTCTAATTTGGTGAATCCGAGTTCTGTTTTACTATTTTGTTTTGGTTAGCATGTTTGAATTTTTTTTAGAAGCAGGGTGTTTCATGGGGTTCATGTAATAACCAAACCCGTACGTCAAATTTAAAACTTTTGAATTTAACCACAATAAGTAAAAACAATGCCATTCCAATAAAAAATTTCTTTTCAATTTCATAAACATGATATATCATTTTGCAACTTTAACTATTTCTTTCCAAAGAAACTTCATAGTAAAGAAGAATAAGATACATACATAGCTCGTAAGCTTTTGGCACGAATAGAAGTAAGAAGGTCCAGGAGTCTGTCCTGTCAAATCTTGGATCATCGACCGATTGTTGAAGAGGATAAACATCACTCGGGTGTTTTTCCACCAACCACGGACTTATAATGCGGTCCCCCGCACGATCATTTTACAATGAACAACCCTCCCTTCGAAGAAGAGATTGGTGGGGTATCCTTTAAAAATTACCAACTGAGCATAGTGTTGTGTTCCTACATATCTAGGTTCTGTGCATACGACACCTCTTGAACTAGTATGTATTTCGGGATCACGGTGAACTGACAGTGTAGTACCACAACTAAGTGTAAGTTGTTCCTAACACTACTTTGGCCAAAGTGTTTATTCAATAATGAACGTAGGTCATCTATCACATGCACTAGCCAGGGTCAATTTGACTTAAGGCTTCCTTACTCTACACGTAGGTTGGTCTATTAGGGGTAGTCCGTACCCTAGACGTCCTACATCAAGCTAGCTACTAGAAAGGGGGAAAATTTAACAAGTACTCACAATTATCTCTCCTAAATTGGATATTTTCATCCTAGGAGCTTCATTAACTTGACTAAGTTAATCTACAACTTGTTGTGATCGGTAACTTATTAAACACCCTCAATTCTTCCCTAGTATTTAATAGCTACTTGAAATCATACACTCCTTATATAGAGTTCATATAAGTAAAGCAATTTACTTCTTAATGCATTTATGAACCTAGTGTAAATTGTACACTAATGCAAGCAAGAGCTAATAGTAGTAAACATGCAATACTCTTCCTATATCACAAATTACTCCTTGTATAAAGAATTAAAAGCAATTCTTAAACTTTGCACCATTCGTAGTTATTCTTTCATAAATTCGTTCTAAAAGTATAATGAATAGAACTACTACCACTTCCTATCCTTGTTCATTCAGATGATATGAAATCAAACTTTTATTTAGAAACTCTTCTAAAGTATAAAAGAAGAATAGCACACATATTTAATTTCAGAATTATATTTAGAATTCGGTTCAAGAATATGAAGAAGATTAGCATGCCTGGTATAAGCTTTCCACAAATGCTGATCTAAAGTGAGTATGCTGCACTTTTAGCCTCCAACCAAAAGACTTCCAGCCACCTCTCTTACTGAAAAATGAACTCATAACTCAGCTGAAAGATAAACTCAGCCCCTCACTGTAAACTCAGAAATGATAGAGTGATTCTCTGTCAATGTATTTTATGCTTTCAGAATACGATGAATGCTCTCAGTATATGATGAATGCTCTCATAGCCAAATAAAAATCTCACTCATAGCTAATGAAGAATACTCAGGAAATGCTTTGAAATCCTTAAAATATGAGCAAACTCGAATTCCAAAACCCGTGTGAAGTAGAATGAGCTGAGCGGCTCTTATATAGGCTTCCTGCTCAACCAATTCCCTCTTCTAAAGGTGTCCAAGCTGCCAGCAGGGTTTTTGAATGATTCAAACATGAAATGTGGCAAACCCTAGAGGAGATTCGACCTCTTTTTGTGACAGCAGATGAAGATTAGTTCATTTTGCACATGGTAAAAATCCAAAAATGTGACACCTACAGGAAATGGTGAGATTCAACAGGTATAGATAAATGATGATAAATACAGAGAAAAAGTCCCTCACTGTATGGCGTCCACACTTCCTACTTCCCTGGGTGTACTCGCCACCATTCAATCTTGGTCGCGCGCTTCTACAGGCCCGTTTCACTTTCACGAGAATTCTTCATTTCCTTTTGTTTTCATTTTCAAAAGTTTCCTATAGTTTGAAGTGAAATATTTCAAGCATGGCGTGATTTTCCAAGGTCATTCGATTCAATTTAAAGACATTATATTTTATTTCATGGAGTAAATCGATTTCCATAGTTTTAAGAAAATATTTAGCTTTGAGAAAATAACGTCTCTCTTTTCCAAATTCCGATTTCTTTTCTTCACTTTATGATATTAAAATAAAGTTCCATTTAAACTTTATTTGATTTCCATTCCATTTAATAACATATATTTATATATTTATTTTATTATATTAAAAAATATATATCGTATAGCTTTAATTTACATAATATATATCTATGTATATTTAAATTTAATAATTTAAATAATCTCATATACATATATATATATATTTTGTAAAAAGTATATTATATATATATTTGATATAATATTAAATATACAATTATATTTACCTTTACATATATACATGTATATGCATATACATATTAAATTACAAAATACATATACTGCGAGCCAGTCAACATACTTTCATTATACGTACCTATGTATATGTATATATATGTGTATATGTAGATTCCGAGGTAACGTCAACATAATATTTATCCATATTCACGTATATATAACAAGTTGGTTGTGGGTATGTATACATGTATATTTGCTTGCATACTTTCCTCTATGTATACGTATTCATAAGTGTATTTATATCGATGCACACATATGGCATATCCATCTACTCTCATACGTTTGTATCGATATGAATATACTTATGGATACATGTACATAACATATATATATGCCCACCTCCTAACCAGTAACATTATTCCACATATAGTTACACTGGCAAGCATCACTTATAATTGCATTCAGAGTAGATACGACTCCTAATGTTAACAAACAAGCCTATCGATGCACAAGTATGGCATATCCATCTACTCTCATACGTTTGTATCGACATGAATATACTTATGGATACGTGTACATAACATATATATATATATATATATATATATATATATATATATATATATATATATATATATATATATATATATATATATGCCCACCTCCTAACCAGTAACATTATTCCACATATAGTTACACTGGCAAGCATCACTTATTCATGCATTCAGAGTAGATATGACTCCTAATGTTAACAAACAAGCCTATGGATGACTTACCCTTAACTCAACAAACTGACTTAGCTTACTCAGTCTATAGGATGTGTGTGTATGCTCAATTGGTACTCGTTACTGTTTACCCAACCAAGCTCCTCCCCGAGTGATATCTCTCCTCTGCCTGGAGGAATGAACCTGTTTCCTGCACATCATGACATGACAATGGAAGTCATATGCTCAAAACAAGGCAGTATACATAAAACATCACAAAAAGTTAGAATAACATTATTCCATAACTTATATGCCACATTCATTCAAGAATTACATCAATAGAAATATCAAACAAATGAGACAATCATTTTAAATAAGACATATTCATTTGATAACAAGAACAATATGTTTTATTCATTTAAAAGATTCAAACATTACAATGCATTTCCTATGTAGTAGTAGCTATACAATCGGGGTGTGACAGTTAATAAGAAAGAACTGATCAGCATTACCGAGAGACTTGGTTAGGGGGAGAGCAAAGGCACTCTCACCATCATAAACTCTATCAAATTGATTCATTCTCATTTGTTATAAGAGTCTTTCATGTTTTGAACGTCACTAGATTGTATGGTCATTATTGATTTCAAAAGCATCAACAAGGAACTATAGAAATGGCTGCAAGCCATCCTTCTGTTTTGTTTGCACTGTTTTCAAATCCTAAAATTCGACTTGGTCTGAGGGGCTGGAAAAAAATGACAAAATTTTCAAATATTAAAAAACACACAAACTTGCAAGATAATTTTAAAAACATACATAAATCTGAATTTACAAAAGTTAAGTGCAGTTTTCCTTTACTTATGGAATGGAAAACAATTTTAAAAACTTCGTAGGCTTAAAATTTGTCTTTGGACTTAAAAAAACTTGAGAAAATTTCTAAACATTAAAAAACACAAATTTGTAAAATAACCTTAAAAAACATGTATAAAACTGAATTTACAGAAGTTGGTGTAGTTTTTCATTCAGAAAACATGTTCAATGGCATCATAGTGTCATATGATTATAAATTATAATATACAAATTTCATCCACGGAAAACATGGGCTCTGCCACCAAATCCAAATTAAGGCCTTTCAAGACTATGTAGACCTTCATAGCGCTTGCCCTTTCAAAGGAACAATTGCTTTAGTGAGGAAAATATAAAAAGAATTTTTTTGTATGTTTTATGCCTACCACCTTTTTTTCCTCCATAGACAAGCAAGCTTTTTGGTACAAACTTGCCGCCATTTTCTTGCCTACAACTTGCTGGTCACTGACTTGCGCCAACCAGTTTTGGTTGCGAGATTTTGACCTCTGAATTACAAAATGGTTGAGGGATAAGAAAATGAACAATTGCATTATTGAGAAAATGGAAAAAAGAAAGTATTTTTATGTGTTTTCACCCATTGCTTATAATTTTTGAGCATGAAAAACAAGTTGAACAAATTCACCATGAGTTTCATGGTAAAATTCTTGCCTACAACATGCTGGCAAGTTTCTTGTCGGCCAGCTTTGGCTTGTAAGTTTATCGCCTACAAAATATAGAATGGTTGGGCGAAAAGAAGCACGATGCAAGAGGTGCAAATCAACTTAAAGAGTTGTGGCCACCCAAAAATGTAGAGTTAGCTCACTTGCCCAGGTTTGCTTTTGCACCAAAGTGTCCTAGAAATTGCACACAATTTCAAATCTGAAAAAAATGATCAGGACAATATCTCTGTGATGTGTAACTTTCTACATCCAACTACTTTGGCCCATATCTTCCAAATTTGTGTTTTCCTACTGGCTATCCTATCCAATGCCGCCACCACTTTCTTACTTTGATTTTTCGCCTAATTCTGCAATTGATGTACCACTCAGCATCAACCTTGGGGAGTTCATCTTTGCAAGGACAACAAACATACTTGGATTTGAAAAACATGCTACTAGTGGAAAGATATAATGTTTAGTACCTATATAAGCTAAGTTCTAGATAAGTTTAGCTGCAGTTTGAGAATATTTTGAAAGCTACAAAATGGAATGGATTTTGGTTTATTCATTAAATCTTCTCTAACAAGGACAGGGCCCCTAACTCGACATCCCCACTTAGCAAAATAAAGAATAAAACCATCTACAACCTCCATGAGAAGATAATAATAATACAAAATTCAATTCCCTATTTGTCCATGTGATATTTTTTTATCCTTTAAAGACTTTCAATTGTTGGAATTGCAAAACTTAATATCATATGATTTTACAACTGCAGTGAAATAAAATGATTAAACTCTAATTTTCTTACATTAGTTTAGTTAGTTTAATTTCAATGATTAAACTCTAAGTTCAAGTAATTGAAATTGATAGATTAAGTAATTTAAATAAAAAATATGTTAAAATTGATTTTGGGTGGAATTATGGATTACATGGAATTTGATGTGATGTAGATGTTGACTAATGTAGCGTTGTAAGAAAAGTCTTTTAACTTCGAAATTGATAATGGATATGAAATTAGAGATTTAGGATGTTTGAAATTTGAGAATCTTAGGGCGTGGGATTGAATCACACCTACAATCTGGTGCATTGACAATTTTGCATCATGTAATTATGTCTACTACGAAGTCTATCCTTTGGTACTTCCTAAGAATGTTTTTTTGATGTATATTTGTGTCTAAGAAAGTGGGGTATTTTGATTAAGGTAAGTAGGGATTTTGAAAGGGCCCAAACCCTTGTACAAAAGACCAAAGAATAAAGAACATGGGAAACTAGGGTTTCGACCCTTAACAAAGTTGTCATAAGCTAAGGCAAAACAAGTCCAAGATGGCCAGATACAACAAAAACCAACAAAACCAAAAATGAGGAACAATAGCAATCGAGATGCAAAGGACAACAACAAACAAATGAAAAGGCTAGGGAACTTGGGTCCCACTTAGACAATGGCAAAACTAGAATGGGTTAGCCTCTCATCCAATGCTCGAACATGAGTTGGGGAAGTGATTTAGGAAGACCTTTCTTCCTAATTCTTACAATAGTCCATGAAGCATTAGTATCCAGATTCTTAGCACAAGGGAAGAAGAGGGGATTCCCCCACGGAGAGCCCAAAAACACAGGAGGAGAGAACCAAGGAATGATGAGGTGAAGTGAGGCCATCCACCACATGACTAGTCTGGAGTTGGTTCGAAGCCAAGGGCAGATTAGGTTGTGAGGTCAAGATAGGGGTTTCTCAATAGGGTTTGAGGGACATGTGAGAGCAGCACCAAAAGCAAAAGACTTTCCCACTCCTTGAGAAGAGTCATCTGATAGAGAATCATGAGCATGAATAGTTAGACAATCTTCAATAGCATCCTTCCACCACATAGCAGAGCCCTTGCAATGTGAGAGAGGACAAGTTGTAGCTACGTGACCAATAGAGAAGCATCAACGACATTTGAAGGGGAGGCCTTCATTATCAAGAGGTTGAGTCCAAGGCTTATCCCCAACCATCAAGACCACATCTTTGTGAAGAGGCTTGGAGATGTCAATATCCACCAAAATGTGTGTAAAAGTAGAGTGCCCCATATAGGAAGTGGAATTGTTAACTTTCCAGAAGTGACCAATAGAGTTGCCAATGGCCTCATAGAATGAAACCTCCCAAAACTGTAGAGGACGGTTTGGGAGTCTAACCCACATTGGACACACAATTAGTGGTTCAATAAGAGAGTTAAATGAGGTTGACCAAGGCTTAATGAAGAGAGAATTCTCTCCCCAAGCCCACAACTTACCCAAAACCAAATTTTTATCTTCAAAAGAGGTAAAGGAAGCAATGAAAAAACCCTTAGCAAAGGGGGAGATCTCAATCTTACCAACCACAGGAGGCCTCCAAGAAGCCAACATCCATTTGTGAAGGTCAAGAAGAGAAGGCCAAAGATTGAAAAATATGCACACCAGAACCCTATGTTGGTAGAAGTCCTCATTTTCCACCACATCCAAGCCACAAACCACCATTGGGGAGGATTTGGCACAAGAGGATGAGATTTCACCCTTAGAGGATGAACAACACTAGCCAAATAAACTAAGCTCTGACTACTAGCAACAATAGTAGGCATTAGATGGGGGGCACAACCCTCACCCACAATCCCATAAGCAAAAGGTGAGCTAATGGAGACACTATTGACCCTAACAAAAGCCATAGGAGTAGAAGGTGAGCCAATGTTGACATCAACAACCTCATCAAAAGCCCTATGTGTAGACACGATAGCCACACCAATATCTAAATTGACAACAAAAAACATTGAAGGGGGAATGCCTCCCAACAACACGTCATGGGAGATCGAGAGAACAAGTGAGAATCGGTGATTTGAAACTCCTCCATCAGAGAACAAAAGATGTGCAACGAACATGAGCAACATTAAAAAATTGAGCTAAAGGAAATAAAATAATTAATTCAATTATATTATGTTCCAAGAAAGTGGGATGTTAAAGACCATCATTACAAGCCTATTATGTACATATAATAGTATGAAACTTCCTTGATGATAGTCAAGCCCTTAAGTTGATTTTTTCAATATTGAGAAAGATAAAAGAGGGCAATGAATGTTGATTAGTTGATGTTTGATGCAAATTGAATCTAATGCTAATTGTGACTGATAAATGACTTTCTAGTAATCCTTTGATAATGAAGATTAAAATAGAGATAAACTAAAAATTAATAGATGTTGATTTGTTATGTCTGATGCAATTGAGATCAATGTAAATTGGGTTGATATTAGTTGAGTTTAGTGTGATTTGGTTCTTGTGAGGAAACATACTAACCTTCTATTCTTGAAAATGATATAGGATGATGTGCTTAAATACACAACCCTAGACAAGTAACTTGATGTTTTCTCCCCATATGCTTATGAATAATTATCATAGCCTAGGTTTGTTGACCTTGGAATTCATAATTTTTATTTTTGAATCTAGGGAACACTTATGATCTGCATTACAAGGGATGAGATTGTAGGTGTGATTGAATATAAAATGGGAAATGTCTTGAGAAATATTTTAGTGAGGCTTTAAGCTAGATGATTTAGCGTAACAAAGTGTTGGATTTAGGTTTGAGGTTAGTGGTGCATTAAAAGAACCAAAATGGGTGTTAAAATTTTGCATGTATGACATCAACACAAAGTGACAAAAATGACAAAGGAAAGTGTGAAATATACATTTCTTCCTTTGCATTTCCCCCCTCTTTGGTGTTCATGCAAAATTAAATGAGTAAACGTTCTAAAGTAGAATTGAAAGAAATAACTATGATAAAAAAGGATATAACGTTTTTGAATCTAGCAAACTAAGAAATTGAAACAATCAAGTGTAGAAACTTAATTAGTCATATTGTTAAAAGAAAAACACCAACCTATTAAGTATAATAAACTAGAAACCTAATTACTAAATTATATGCCCCTTTCAAATTTTGTGTAGTATGGAGTGCCCACAAGTTGATGAAGAGAATAAATGAAAGTTGTGAAATAAAAATTTAGTAAAATAACTTATAATGATATAAAAAATTAAAATTTAACTAAAACTTAAATATAACATGCATATTTGAGATATACTTGTGTTGCCCCTTTGACATTGGTTTTGGCATTGACGTGGCAAACATTAAGGTGGTACACATTGATACATTATGCATCCTTGGTTTGGTTGATATTATGGGTGACTATAGCATTGATAAATCATTGAGGCAACAATACTTTATATGCACATGGTTTTTGTTTCTCTCTTGGTACATTTGAGGTTTAGACCATGCATTGGTCTTTTGCATTGGTTTGAATCTACACTTCACCTTTGATACACTTGAGGGTATTTTGGTGCTTGATTAAGTGGACAGACATACATTATTGGACATCATGAGGTTTATTATTTTCATGAAAATAATGTCAAACATCGACACACTAGTGTGTTTTGATTTGCAAAGGTAAGATTGTTGAGCGGGAATACCGACATAATGAGTGGTTCAAAGTGAATGGTTTTTGTGAAGTGTATCGACAGTATGGTTGTGTTTCCCTACAAGTTATCATATGGAAAAACAACAAAGCATGGTTTTGACAACCGACTTAGGGCTTGGTAAAGCTTGAAGGAAATGATGGTTTTGCGGCTGGTTGTTCAAAAAATGGTTTCCAGATCTTAGTGGTAGTTGGTTTGCAAAGTTTTCAAAGTGCATCGATTTCATCCAGGCAAAGATTAAAGTTCTCAAAGTGGTAACACCATTCTTCGAAACCCTAGTCTGTTTTTTTTTTGTAAATGCATTGGTGTTTTGTCTGAAAATTTGTTAAGGGCTTTGCATTGAATATATTGTTTCTCCATTTTGTAGTCGGGTTTCATTGTTCTTGCATATAGTCGACTCAAAGGGTTTGGGATATAGAAAATGGATGTCAAAATAGGTTTAATGTTTCCATTTGTTGTTTTGACCTTGGTTTACATTCTCATGTTGTTTCATAAGGGGCTTGTATACAGGTCACTTAACTTGTCTGTTCTTTGAACATTTTGCATACATTTGCTTATACCATTTTGTTATGACTTTTAGACAACAAAAGTTTAAACTATATATGTGGGTCGAGTTCTTGTGTTTTGGGGTTGGGTGACCCTAGTGTTTTCATGGCACGGTTCTTAGTGTTGTTTTCAAAGCATAAACAAAGGTTTATTTGTCATGCATTAAAAGCCTTCTAGGGCATGGTCCTTGTCACATTTATATTGTTGTGTTTGTGCAAAAGGTTACAATGTTGTATTTTGTGGGGCAGTTTATGTAGTCTTCATACCCCAACTTATGTATTGTTGACCATGTTAAAATGTATTTTTAGTCATATGTTTATGTTGCACATAAATTGATATCATAACAATAGTCGTTACTTTCTAGAAAAGGGGAATACCACGATGACTTCAGGGGTAGTTATGAAACAGTTTGAACAGATTTTGAAGATTACATTTGATAGTTTTAATGAGTGACAGTTGGCAGCATTGTGTGCACTATTGATTGTTATAAAAACAATGTCTTTTCAATGTTTTGGTTTCGATGATTTTATTGTAATATCATATACTCTACAAGAGTTATCATTCTTGAGCAAAATGCAAAAATCTATTTTGTAAAAATTGTATGGAAATACAGTGAAGAGTAACTGAAATATTTTATGTTTTAAAGGTTCCGGTTTTATGAATCTTTGGGACATAGGATGTATTAGTGTTAAGAGTTGTAATGGTTTGCAAAGAGATAGAGTAACCCTCTGTAATTAGTTTCTTTATGATTGAAAATGTTGTTTTTTCCAGTGAGGTAGTTACTACCATGAAAGCCAGTGAGGCTACCATGAATGCTAGTGAGGCTGTAGTAACATGAAAAAGCCAATGAGACAGCTGTGTTTTCCAATGAGGCAGTTGCATAGCCAGTGAGGTTTTTCCAGTGAGGCATACATTTTAGCCAATGAGGCACAAAAAGCAGCCAGTGAAGCAATGTAATCAGTGGGAATTTATTAAGCCAGTGAGGCATTTTCCCCAGTGGTTGTTTATCCCTATGAGGGTTTTCCACTCATGAAAATACTGTGTTATGGTTCTTTTGTGTTATGTCTCTTTTGAGTTTTTCATGTGGTTTAAAATTATAATATTGGTTGTCACATTCTAGTACATTCTTGAAACTGCTCTTTGCATGATTATAAAGAAGTTTTGTGTTTTGAAAAACAATTGAATTTGAATTTGGTTATTGAAACACTGATTCACTCCCCCCTCCTCTCAGTGTTTCCCGTACTCCAACAACTTGTGTGTTTGATCAAAGTGTTGAAACATGTGACAATGATGCCCCCAATGAGAGAAATGTGAATGAATGGAACTTACAAAATGTAAGCATATCTTTCTCCTCAAGTGGCGAGATCAAGTGAGAGCATGACAAGGAACAAAAATGTAGCATTTGAACTATACTATAAGACGTGGCAAATAAAACAAATGGTAAATATGAGAAGATTAGCCAAGAATATTAGTAAATTTTGATAATGCACAAATCTCACAAATATTTATCATGGAAATTAATTTATTCCCTCATGTGAGTATCCTCTATGATGTTGCAATGCTCATGTGGTGATGTTAATGAGGTATAATCATGCATTGTCTCTCTACAAACAAAAGTATTATATAATGCTTCAAATTTTGTTGTTGTGATGTGTGTTTCATGTCCTTTCTTTTGAGATATTTCCTTATTTTTCTTTATTATGCCACTGATCATGATCATAAAAACGTTTAACTTGAGATGTATCTTTTGTAAGTATTCTCTTTTTGATACTTTATATATTATTAGATTATTTAAGGGTTATTATAATAATATCTACAAAGAATTTGATTTTTTAGCATTGCTTTACTTGTGTTATCATTAGCACATTGTTAAAAGTAGTTTGTGTGGTTGTTATGAGGTTATTCCTTGATTGTAGGGGTTGAAGTTTAATACTCTAGCTTATATGATAAACCATGTGACAATGTAATCTAAACAACTTAGTTAATAAGATTTTATGGTATTATAGCTTGTATTTTTTTTCATATTCAATTGGAATAGTTTTTGACTAGTGGGGTAAGAAAGATAACAATCTGATAAGACAATTGGGTGCAAGCTGGTTGATCTCACATTAGTGTGACTTCCCAAAATTTTCTTGAATCACATTTAAAAAAAATGATTTAAGCCTAGAGGGGTTCCACCTAAGGGGGTTTGATAAAGGGGGTTATATTAAACACTCTTAGATCAAACCCCTTTAGATAATGTAGAAACTCAAAATCTACTAACACATGCATCATTAATAATATGCATCACATATTCACTAATTAATCAAAAAGATTTAATTAATTTGGCAATCTTTCTTTTAATAGTTAATTAATTAAAATATATTTATTTAATTAAATTATCCCCTTCATCAATTAATTAAATCATATTTAGTTTTTGATTAGGTAAAAAACAGGTTTTGAAGGGACCCGAAACCCTTTACAACCAAAAATAGAGCTGCAAAAAGAACAGCCTGCAGCCAGCCAAAAACCAGCCCCCAAATAAGACACTTCAAGATTTACATTTAGAACTACTCTTGTGGGAGCAGAGAGTCATGTCAAAAGAAGGCTTAGAGAATTTTTCTTTCTTTCCCTTTACAGTAATCCAACCTTCTTCCACTTGCGCTGCCTTAGCATGCCAAGCCGACATACTACTATCTTGAAGAAAATTGCTTGTAGCCACTGTCTCAAAGATTTCATCAGTATTTCTTCTTGCAGGCAATATCTTATCAGAAAAGCTACTAGAAATACTAGCTGGAGCGCTATCCCCAATAATGGCAGCCTGAGACCCATTCTCACGCTCTTTTGGGGTTTCAACATGATAATCTTTCTCAGTATCAACAACCCCTTCATTTGAGACATCCGGAGAGGATGCCCCAAGACCCTGTGATTCCAACGCAACCACCTCATAAAAACTCCTATGTTGCTCAGGTTTCTTCTCAATCGTATAATGTTGTTGAGAAGCACCTTTCCACCATGTAGTCATCATTGCTTTCTTCTCTAATCCACATTGTGCAGCAGCATGACCTGTTTTAAAACATCTTCGACAACGGAAGGGGACCCCTTCATAGTCCAAAGATTGGACCCAAGAACCCTTAGAAGATTTAAGTAAAATATCAATAGACAACCCTTTTGAAACATCCATTTCCACCAATATACGGGCAAAGGTGGAGTGAAAAATATCAGAGGATTCAACATCCACCAACAAAAAATATCCAAGGGCTTCACCCACTTCTTCTAGAAGAGAATCAACCCATAAATGGAGGGGGAGATTAGGCAGCTGAACCCAGATCGAGATCTTATTGAAAGTTTTAGAGGAAGGGTTGAAATTAGAATGCCAAGGCTTAATCATCAACAAAAATCTGTCCTCCCAGCTAAAAAAATGATCACATAAAATTTGGTTTCTATCATGAGCATTGTCAAACTTGGCAATTAAAAACCCCTTAGCCATGGGGGAAAATATGAACTTTACAAGTAATTAGAGGCTCCCATTCTTTTGATATCCATGAGTGTAGCTGAGGGAGACTAGGCCAAAAACCCCTAAACCTACAAATCACCCTTTGTAATGAAAGCTCAGAAGCATTATTATCAATTTCCTCCACCGTCTTTGCTTTCAGATCGATAGAGATGGCGTTTGCAATAGGGATGAAACCCCTGTTTGGCAGTCTTCTCAAAGTCGTCGTCGTCGCCCAAGCAGTATGACCAAAACGTGATGACTCCTTCGTTGTAGCTCTGCCGCTGCTATGGACAACATCACCAGCAACGCCCTTGCCACCGCCATGGCCATCCCCACTGTCAAAAACATAGGCCACTAGAGAAGAGGATCCTCCACAAATACAGGCCGCTGACTTCACCGTAGGTTCTCCTGCACATTTCGCCGCCATTGCCTTAGGGTTTCCACCTACTCAGGACATTACTATTAAAATCATATTTAGTTAATTCTCATCACTAGTTCAATAAATAGATCTCTCTCTTTTTAATTTAGTATAACCTTTCTTTTAATTAGTCAATTAAACAAACCATGTCTATTAATTAATCAAGCCAATTCACTTCTTTAATTTCTTCCAATTAAATACAATTAAAACATTTTCCTTCCACTAAAATTTAAAATAAATCATCTTTTAATCTTAGCCATCAATTTGAAATCCCCAAAGCATCTCTAACCACTATTTTCACACATCTCTACACTCTCCCAAATGCTCAAATCTTTCCTCTCTATCCCAAGATTCAATCCTCTCCATGTCCACTTGCCTATCTCCTACACCTCCACATGCTTGAATCTCCAAGCTCCATGCATTTTAAAGTAATATCCACCCTCCATTACATCCACTTTGTCTCTTCCTTCCACTTGTCACTTGGAGAGCTTGCACAACCATGCAAGCTAATCTTCACCATTGATCTCCTAAACAAATCTCAACCCTCTATCTTCATGGCTAGAGATCTATTTAACAAACCTCCTCCAAAGGACAAATGGACTACATTCTCATGCAAGTACATGACACCCAATTTAACAATTTATAGCAACAATCAAACATCATATCAATGCAACTATATATCATGGAGCAATGCCATTAATCATGAAGGTTTAGCTTATCTTTTGTGCCATTTACAAGTTACTTTATGTTTTCATTTCTCTCTAAATTGAAGCACATCTTTTTCCTTAATGCATTTACTCACCTTGTTTGTTTGAATTTAGCATCCATATTTTTGGCATGCCTAGTGGGACCTTTTTCCTAATACTAATTTTTATCTCGGAGTGCTTTAAAGCATTTATTTTACAGGTTTTCACATTTTCTAAGTGTTTTCATGACTTTAGTGTCTATGCTATGTGTCTCAACATTTGCATTTAAACACCACTAGTATCTCCATCATCTCTTTCAACATATTTGCTTTTTAGATTTTATTTTGCAAGTTTACTATATGTGTTATGGTTTGTGGGTGTTTTCTTTCTAGTTTAACATCTTAGCTTCTTGTTAGAATATCTACACTTGTCTCTATTTTTTGGGTTGCTTACTTGGTTTATATATATATATTTTTGGGCTTCTAGAGGCTTCTTATAGTTTTTTTCTCCACTAATTGGTTATTATGTATGAATTTACTTATCATTTAGTGCATGTTTTCCTTCTTTTCTAAATATGGTTTCAAAGTTTACTTTTTGACCTTGGTTTAGTTAACCTATGGACTAATTTAGGTTTATAAGATATCTTACTAAACATTTGTGTTGTAGAACCTTAGCTAACTTTATTTGTAAGGTTTTTATTTTATCATTGGATCCCACCCTTAGCTTTTGTAGCTTTTAGGGTGTGTGCACAAATTTGGGGGACGAAAAAGTGGCAACCAACATTTTTTGGTCCATCAAAGGAAAAATGTGAGTGCGCATTCATATTATACCTATGATAAAAATTAAAAAAATAGAGGTTGAGATCATTTGAGCCCAACCCATTTCTTTCGATGCCCGAACATGAGTGAGGAAAAGTGCAAGTGTGTTTGCAAAACCTTTGAGTGGATTCAAGCCAACATGATTTTTTCACAACATCTGCAAGGTTGAGGATGTAAGGTTTTGAGTGGTTTAAATTAAAATTAAATTTATTTTGTAATTATTTTCATTCAATATTTTTAAATTTTTAGGAATTTGAAATCCTTCAACATCCTTAAATCCTAATTCATCAAACCATACACATGGGAAAAATCTTGTTGAAGAGCAGCATGACTGAATCCTCTTCAAACTCCTTCCTCTATTCCTTTTCATCCTTGCAAAACACAAGAAAACTTATTAGGTTAAATTGAAATGAACAAAAAACACTTCAAATATTGGTTGAAATATTAAAAAATTCAAATGCAATTAGTTCACAACATAGAGCCCTCATCACATCTTTTGAATATATTATTTCTCATATAGATTCCATTAGTGGCCAAATAAACATATGGTCCAATCATAGGGATAATGCACAACACTTTTATTCAACAAAACTATTGTAAAAACAAGTGAAAGAGAAAATTTAAAATCTAATTTGTGTGCATTATTTATTGATCCAAGAACCAACACACCCATGCATACAAGTTGCAAGAGATTCCTTATTCATTGATGCCAACACCAAGGAATAAGGGATGATTTTTTAGAAATGTGGTGAACAATTTTTTACTATCCCATATGTAATTGTAATGAGGTGCCACAATATTTCTTGAAGAAACTCTATTATGAGTTCATCTCGACTAAATTATTTTGATATACATGATTTCCAAGTGTAGTGTTGTAAATTACACCTTGTGGCAATTTCACACATGTGTGCATATAGCCCACCACATTTATGACAAAAACCTATAAGAGAATTTCATGATTCCAACTCATAGGCGACAATGTTGAAGCACCAACAACCTAGATACCTCATTCTTGCAAAGCTTTGAGTAGGACACTTGTGTGATGCACGGATGTGTCCGGGATGTGCTAGCATCCCTGAACTTTCTGAGATTCGAATGAGAATATTCTATGTCCTTTGCCTATAACATGTGTCATTGTGACAAAAACAATGATGTAACGACTCCTCCCACCCATGCAACCTCACAAAACTCCACTTTTCCCTCTCATTCTCATTCATTCTCACTCTCTCTTGCTCAATCCCACTCTCTCTCCCATTCTACTCCATTCTTCTTCATTCATTCTTTCTCTTGTTTCCATAGCAAAGCTTTGCCAGATTTCTCTCAAGCAACAGTCAAGGCTCTCTTGCACACAAGATTATCATGTCTATCAAACCAAGAGGGGAGCCACAAGCTATTAGTAACACTCTCTTGTTTTCTTGTCTCGTCTATTTAGTGTTAAAGATTTTATTATTTGTTTTAACATAGATGATAGCATGGGGCATAAACGTCCCTGCGACGTGCTATCGTCCATAGCCGAGGCTTAATCCTCTTAGGGGAAAAATTTATGACTTATGTGCCTTCCATTTATGTATATTAGAGATTCTAATGTCATTAACTTCTATAATTAAGTGATTTTATCATTCTCGTCCTTAGTAATTTAGCTTCTATTTAATTAAGTTGTGCAAATACTCTTTATTCTTTATTTTGTCACTTGAGCTTTGATCCTTGAGGTGCAAATACTCTTTATTCTTTATTTTGTCACTTGAGCTTTGATCCTTGAGGTAACCGAGGGCTATTTTCTCCTTGAGACCCTATCTTCTTGAGGGTAGGGAATCCCATCCTTTATATTTTGGTGAATCGGACGTGAATGAAATCATGTCAGATCTTTTTCTTCACGATTTTAATTCTTTTATTAATGCTTTCTCTAAACAAGATTTTGACATGTTGGATGATGCCCTTAATGATTTCTTAGAGGCATATCCTTCTATTCAAAAATTTGATAAACAAACCTCTTTATCAAATTCTTCTTCTTTGCAAGTCAAAGAGTTCATAAATGTGGTTGTAGTCTTTGGCGCCCCTCCAAGGCTTAATAGACTGGTCATTTACATGACTTTGGCTAGCCCATCTCCTAAAATAATTCATTCTATTCATGGGGTTCCTGTCGCAAGTGGCATGCCAAACTTTTAAATGAGATATCGATCATGCCATTCCAAGCCTTCTCGTCTCATCCCAAGTCTTTACTAGCCCTTGAGTCCATGAGCGAGGCATTAACAAAAGTTAAGTGTTTAAACTACCATTTTTCCCTAACATATTTAATTAAGTTATCACTTATTAAACCTTAAGTGAGTTACCCTGGCGCCCCTTTGTGTGTCGGACCCCCACAAAGAGCCACTCTCCTACTGACAACACATGGTTCAAATCCAAAATACCATGGGTAGTCTAGAAGCACAAAACTGATAACAAATATCAACCTTAAGACATAAGGTCACACAACCCGTTCGTAGTAACCGGGTATCCATACCATATCACATTTCCCATTCGTAATAACCGGAAGTTCAACTGACTATAACCACATGCACTACCCAAGTTAACTCAAAAGCCAAACAAGTAAACTCAAAAGCCAAACTAACTCAAGTTGCAACCCCACCACAAAGGAGACGCATCTGGAAGTCTTACATAAACAATAACTCAATTGCCCCAACAACGAGAATGAGAGAAACATAACTTTAGAACAATTTCAAGCAAAAGATAAAATCTAATATTAGGATATTCTAAATCTAAATAAAACAATTACATATTGCATGCGAACAATCAAAAAAATACCTTGCTCAATTATTTCTAATTCAAGACAAATTTCATTCATAAGATACAAACAAATCACAACTAATTGTTTAACTCTATAATTCCTCGATTACACATTACATGAACATAACTAATCTTATCATAAATTTGTTTGCAACCAATAAGAAATATAAATAAATACAAATTGCTTTCTTAAAAAAATTCATTTCATTTAAAGCAAATAACTATTTCTCTCAAAATTATTACCTTATTAAGTAACTACTTGAGCATTTGACAAGCAATAATAGATTTAAATATAAAGGTTTACTTCGGTTTCCCAATAATATTTAAATATAAAAATCTCATTTCCCCATTGAAATCATTTCATTATAAAATAGCTACTTGGACATAGACATGCATCTCTATTAATTAATATTCATTTAAATACAAATGTGTTTCTATATAAGTTTAATATCCCTTTCTCATATTTAAATATTCATTTATTTAACCATATGCCCATTATCCATTTTCCTTAATTACACATAATGATCAAAATCATTTTTTTTCAAATAAAATCAATATTTGCATCTAATAAAATAATCTTAAAATAATTATATTTAAATATAAATATATGTTTAAACATATAAATATTATTTAAATATATAATTATATTTTCAATTTAAATTCCAACCCATTAATATATTCTAATTACATAAAATATATTATATATAATAAATAATATATAAAAATAAATATAATAAAATATATTATAATTATTATATAATATATAATATATAATATTAAAAAAACAGATTATATTCCCCAAAAAAATAGATTTTATTTTTTTTTAAAAACAAACCCCACAAAACAGGGGTCGTCGCCCACCTGTGGGAGGCTTCTACGCAGCCTTCCCCATAGGGGGGTGCGGTATGAAGGCAGGGCAACTACCTCCACAGTCGCCTCCCTATGGGGGCAGCTGTGGGGCAGACCCCCCAGCCTTCAAAAATAAATTTTATTTATTCATTTTTTTTATAAACCCTATTTCACAATTTCGCCGTACGATCTTTTTTTTTTCTTTTCAAATTAGTATTTTTTTTAAACAGAAAATTTCCCAGCATGCATACAAAATTATATACATAAATAATATATTATATATATATTCTCACTATATATATATATATATTTTCATTTCACAATTTAAATTGGAATTTTTTTTTACAAACATAACTACACAACAAATTTCAATTTCTAAATTATAATGAAAAAATTCCAACTCCAACACAGAGGTTTCAAAATTTTCTTTTGTTTCTCTTTCAATTTTTCTATTGTTTAAAATTTCTATTGTTTTCTTTTGTTTTCTCTTTCAATTTTTCTACTGTTAAATTTTTTTTTCACTACAAAAAATTTAAGAACTTCACAATTTTTCCACAAAGATTTTCTAAGAATTTACAACAAGCTTTCAAAATTTAATATCCAAAACTTCTAAACAATAATTCTGAAGAAATAAAATTTGATGTTGTGCTTCTTTGCCAAATCCAAAATTTCAAATCCTCCTCCAAAATCTCCACTTCCAAATCCAAAAATCTCTCAAATACAAGAAAACCTTACTCTATTTTAGCAACAAAAAAAAATCCAAGATATTTTACTCCTCAAAAAATAAAATATCTCCTTTTTTATTTTTCTTCAAATTTAGTCAAATTTCTCAAAATATCCTAGATATTTTCTTTTTCCTAAAATAAATATCTCCATTCCTATCCTTAACACTTAGTCAACTTTTCACAAATATCTCCCTTTCAACCACTATAGATATTTTTTCATGCATTTACAAAATATTTTACATTTTAATAATTTAAAACACAATTTACATTTCAAAATAGATTTAAATCATTTACTTTATGCACTTTACAAATACAATTAAACTATTCACTTAATAAATTTAATAGATTAATTTATTTACTCAACAATTAAATTTATTTAATTAAATTATTTATTTAATAAATAAATTTAATTACAAAGATTACATTACTTTACCAAATAAATTATATTTAGTTAATTAAATTAAATTAAAATCTTTTTAACAACTTTACTCTAAACTAAATAAATAACATTTAAAACATGCAATCACTAATTTTCACATATACTTCCCACCAATAATAAATTATCAAAATATCAATGACGACATGACTCAACAACAAATCAGACACAAACTAACGACACACTATAACAGGGTTATGGTTTGACAAGGGAACCTCGTTACTATCTCCCAATCAACAAAACCGTTGGGATATGGACACACTCAAACCTGTGAAACTAGGTGGAGACGATATCCTGTACCTGCAATCCTGTAATCAAGATGAATGTTGAACATGCATAAACATAACAATCACACCATGAAGAGAAATCACAGAATCACAGAGCATTCACATGCGAGTGATGTAATCCCATCCCCTTCACCTATACAGTCACATCAAGACTGACGAAAGTAAAGCATCATAAATCAACAGAGAAACATAAATCAATATTAACAACTATGCTAATCAAAAGCATAACATAAAACATAACATCCAAATAGTGCATCATCTCATCACAGTATAACATCCACATCGCTCTAAAGCCAGCGGTCACAAGACAATAATAAATATCAAGGTCTACCATAGTAAAGGTACTATCTAACAATATATACAAATCTAAACACATAGCAGTAACGACTGGAGGGGCACTACACTCTTTCCTTCTTCCGCTAGACCGATGGATGTTAATGCATTGATAGATCATATTTGTGTGGATTCGTCGAATATTACATTTCATCTACATGAACTCTTTCCTTCGAAAGTATAGATGCAAGTGGATCCTTTAATGATAATAGTTTATATTAACAATGTTGTCATTAGGCGGGCTATCATTGATACTAGTTCGGCTCTCAACGTGTGTAGCATCGACTTGTTACTTAAAATCAAGATTGACTCAACTTCTCTTGCTTCTTTGTCTTTGTATATTTGTGGAATCAATAATGTCAATTGACAAGCCTTAGGGTCATCCCACAATAATGGGTTACACTTTTTGGCCAAACTTGACATTGAAATCAACATTTTGAACTAAATCTTCACTTTTTGACACTTGAGTAAAAGTACAAACCTGTGTTACACTTTATAAAGGAATCAATCAACAACAAAAAAGATTTGAACTTCGACCACATAAAAGTGGTCTTTATGTTTTGAATTTCAAAATGATGTAAACTAATGAAATGTAGAAATCTTGATGAAGTTTATTCTTGTAATTTTTTTAGATTTTTAAAAAATTGTTTTGATTATTTTTTTATCAATTTAATAGCAGATTTTGGAATGTTGAAAATTTCAGGAAAAAGTGATGTTCACTTGATGTCAAGAAACAAATAGAAAAAAAACTTCATTTTCCCCTAAATTGTTTTCTCCAAATAGGTAACTTCAATATCTAATGCATGGAAAAAAAAAAAATTGATGTATATTTTTCTCATAATAACATTTTAAAGTCAAACTTTCCATAATTTGATAGATTTTATTTGATGTCAACTATTGTTTACTTTTTCAATAATTTTCAAAAACTAAATTATACCCTTTTGAAGAGGATTCTCTCCTCTAGTGCACCATATATTTTTCAAAAAAATTTAATATGTTTTACTATTTTTTAAAAATATTTAATCAGCCTCTTTTTTAACTTTAACAACCTACATGCATTATTTAAAAAAACATATATTAAAACTAATCAAAATATTAAAAATATATATATTTAGATTCACCACTCTAAGCTCTATAAAAGGGTATTTTTCTTTTTCTTTTTAAAATCATTCTGACTAAAGAAATACTTAGTTGAAGTTGAAAGTTTCAAAAAATTATGAAAAAACTAAGTTGGCTACCAACTAAGA
>VDFB02193867.1:82979944-83120512 GCA_007258455.2 Sequoia sempervirens | reverse complement strand
CTTTGTAATTATCACTGGAGTGAAGGATGAGTTGTAGCTTTAGTTTGGGATGCCCAAATGGGTAAAGCACATGTTCTAAGCTTTGGTCTTCACGGTAGAACTCAATTTGAAGAAATATGGCATACCTTTTCAAGGGCTTGAGCTTGTGCATTGTAATTATCACCATTTGGAGATTACAAGGTTGCATATTGTCTATTTATCTCAAGCAAGTTGAATAGAGTTGTGAGAGTTTTTTATTGTAGGTTGTGAAAAAGATTGGCGAAGACAGAAGAAGCATTCTCAAGCAAGAATTGGAGCTATTGTAATTCAAATATTGAATAATAGAATAATTCTTGGAGTTTTTTCTCGAAAGGGTTTCTCCACGGTATATCTTGTGTGATCTTTCTAATATCCTGTCTAATTCTTCTATCAACTTCTCTCTTCATTCAACAACAGTAAAATGAATTAATCAAGATAATCACCCACAAAGAATAAATGTAACAAAGAAAGAGCTTACTTAGATCAACAATATTAAAGTTTTACAGAGTATTAAGCTAAGAAAACACCTCATTTTTCAACAATGTCATGGATGGTAATTGCTAGCTATATTATCCCAATGGTCTACAATATCTTGCTTTGATGATATAATATTATTGATAATATTGCAAAATGGTTGATGTGAGAGTAATTCACTCTAGCATAAGGACTCAAAAGAATTAGTCTCTTTGGTAGGAATGACAATGTAGCAAAGTGATACAAATAATAGTAGATGTTAAAAATTCCTCCTACTTTGCAAGATGTTATAAATGTCCAATTTTTTGCTTCTTCAATAAGTGACATTATTTCCAACTCCAAAGGTTGGCTCATGTATGCATCAATAAATATTAAATTTGGATATTTTCATCATTAAAGGTAGTGATACATTGCAAGTTATTATTCACATTTAGAGAAACAAATTATTTGCTACGTATTGTAATGGGTAGTTTTAGTAGTAAGTGGCAAGGCTCTTGGGAACTAATATCATGATCAACAGTACCTCAACAAGGAGCTTTTGAAGTACGTATGGAGTTGGATTTTCAAGTTAAATGTTATTTAATATGTGAGTTAGCATATCATGTTATGTCTTAGACCTATGCTAATATTTCATTGCATATTTTGTTATTTAATTAAGCACTTCATGGCTAGATATAGGTTGGAAATATGCATTAGCTCTCCAAATAGATAGAATTGTTGGGTTGTGGATGTTTAGTATATCATGAATACACAGTCATGTAATTGGGTTAGCCATTCTCAGTAATTGTTAAAAAAAAAATTCTTGCAATCCTTAGGGTTATTTTAATGAAATACTAGGGATTGTCCTCTCCTTTTCAAGTATTTTTCTTTGTTACATTTCGCACGTCATTATACACAATTGAGTAGCTCATTGTAGCCAATGGATGGGGAAAAAATGTTAAAGATTTAGAAAAAATACCAAACCCTCAACATAAATGATGATGGACAAAGCAGAAATGCCAAACTAGAAAAGGTTAAAAATTGAAAATACCAAAATATTATTACAAGTGTCAAAATACAGACATAAATGTTGATGGGCAAGGTAAAAATGGGGTGACTTGTAAAATAAATAATTTTAAAAAATGAACATCAAAACTAGGATAGAAATGCCATTGGACAAGGAAGCAATTTTGATTCTTGTAAAAACAAACAAAAATAAGAGCACTAAAATAAATAAATAAAACATCAAAAAATAGTGGAAAAAATGAAAGTAAAGAAAATACACCACATGGAAAAACAAAGATGTCATTCTAGGAAATTAGGTCATGGATGCAAGAAAACTTGTAAAAATACTTTGGAAATGACATGCGATAGAAAAAATTAGATAGCGGCAAGGTCCCACTGAGCATGCTAGAATGTATACCCTAGTTTTGAAACTTCTACAAGAGGGAAACGTAAACATGTTAAAGAAACCCTCCTCCAAAACTATAAATACCTCATATAGAGCATATAGAAGGAATCAAATGTACTGAATGCTCAATAAAAAAGTAACATTATACCTTATTCTTAAAGGGATATGCCATTAAATGTGATTTATTAAATGTGTTGTGCAAGATCCTTTCGAACTTTTAAAAGCATGTGCTTGTAAATTATCCCCCTCTCCTTTTGGTTGAGGATAGTGATTAATTTATAAATGTGTGGATGATAGGATGGACATGTGATTGCTTATGTGTTGTGCAAGATCCCTTAACATTTTAAAAGGATATACTTGTAAAATATTCCCCTCTCCCTTTGGTTGAGTATGATGATTAATTTATAAATGCGTAGATAGGATGGAGTGAAGTTCAATCTAGAATGGATAGGTAGGATTGAATGAAATAAATTAGGACAAGGTTAGAAACTTCTAAGGAAAGCTAAAAGGATGAATGATTGAGATTGAATGAGGATTGCGGGTCAAAATTGAGATAACAAGAATTGGTAAATGATTGATGTAAGGGAGGTGGCGAGATAAAAGGCGGGGATTTATTGAGAGAGTTGTGTTTGAATAGATGGCTACAATGTGAAGTTAGTCGACTTCATGGTGGGAATACATGTGTTTACTAAATCTAGATGACTTTTGTGGGTTAGCGAGCGATAAAGTGGACTTTCTAAATTTTTAATTGTGAATGGGACATAATTTCTTATTAGTGAGTGACACATAATTAATTAGGGAAGGGATGTAGAAAATCATTATAATTAAATAAAATGATTTATTTAACTAATCAGACGGAGAAAATGTTAAAAATCTAATCCTTTTTAATTGATTAATTAATTTATCCAATTAATTACTGTTAAAATTATGCAAATGCAGTTACAATAGATTTATGATGGTACCAAAATTGTTAAGAGTTGTATTAAGATTGTGATGCTAGACATATCATTAGGATGTCATCCATTTTACGTATCTACACAACATAGAATCCAAGAATATATCTCAATACAAGGACATTCAAGAACAATTATTCACATATGCATTGAGCATAACAGATCATACACTCATCCTTATGTATACAAATTGCCTAGCAATCATTCTATAATTTTTGTTTATGTTTGAAGCATGTTACATGTCAAGGTATTCTGAATTCCAGTAAGTTAATATATAAAAAATGAGTGTTGAGAAGAGTACACTTTATCTTCCAATCTATTTTTTGAGTTCATAGCACAAAATTCAAAAATCATTTATAGATTGTGTTTGAAGCACAAGTAAATTCCTAACCACAATCTAACTGCAAATTAACAAGTTGAAATATTCTAAATCTTATCCATTCACAACTATCAAAAGCATTTATACATTCCCAAATTCATAAATCTAATCATATTCATTAATCATATAACTAAACAATCTCTTCTCATTTATTACTATTTTATAACATGATAATACTTTTTACTTAGTATTATGAGATTTGATCAACTCCACAACTCATTAAATTGCCTCATACTTAATTGCTTAACCTAAATTATCCTTAAATAAAACTCATATATTTTTCAAAACATATGTTTAGCAATCACTTTCATATGGTTATTCAAGCCCACCCCTCTCGCCTCCCTCCCTCCCCCCCGCCCACTCTCTCTCTCTATCATTCATTGTGTTCTCTTATTTTCCTTCATTTAATTTCTTATTTAGCATTTTTCCTCTTAAATTCCAATCTTGAATCTCAATCAACCCCTCCCCTTACCCATCTCTTTTTAACCTGTCTTGGTCTGCAATCAATCACCCATTCTTCTCTTATAGCTTTTTTTCATTTTGATGCTAGATCATGGATTGTGCACTTCAAAACATTGATGCAAACAAATCATAGTTTAATCCAGGGAAACCACACTTTCATCGATATAAACTATAGAAACCTAATGTCTTTAATATGCAGAACATTTTGAATCACTACATAATATAATAGAAGAGATAAAATCATGTATACTAAAAACATTATTTCAAAAAATCACTTCAACTCACTTTTCAAACATATATTGCATCAGTCCATAATGCAATAGTAAGGACAGAGTCATGGTTACTAAAAATATTATTAAAAAATCACTTCACAAAGATGGTTATATTTGGTATTAAGTCAATAATCATATATTAAAATATAATGACAATACTAATATTATCTTGTTTGACAAAGCAAACTTAGTAAAAAGTCTCTCAATCAATGGGGTACATTAAATATATAGCTGGGAAACTTTTTAGTCCCACGTTCAAAATTCAGTACAGATATGAAGTGGAGTTAAAAAGTTGGTGAACCATGATGCACATTCTGGGGGCGTTTAATTTAATGTAAGATAAGTCACTTCCCTTGCTTTTTCCGTAAATGTGATTGACTGCAGTGTTTGCAGAGCTAGGTAGTCTTTTCCAAATTAGAAGCCTAAAATAAAACGTATGTTTTTTTTTTTCCTTTTCAAATGACACTCAACAATCTATCATCGGACAGAATAATTTTTTTTTAGGACTTTAATGTATGTAGAACAAGGAACAGTAAAAAGCTTGTATACTGAGAAGAGCATGGAAATACCAAATGAATGAAAACTATACAAAACATGACTGGTTGAAGGAAAACGGAACAATGTCCTATTTTCTCCCCTTAATGTAAACAGATTCTTGACAGTAAATAGTTCTATAAATTAAGATTTAATAACAAAATGATAGTAACCATAAACAGATTCTGATAATAACCATAAACTATAGTTATATATAATATGTATATTCTTTACATTTACCAAGATCCCAGTTCAACATCAACTTCCAGGGCACATTTATCACCTCCAGTATTACTTTAAAGCTTCCAAAAAAACGTAGTCTAATATAAAACCGACCCAAAAAGCTGATATCTAAACAAGCCTGCAATATATCGACGTACAAAAAGTTTTAAAACATGCAACAAAACCTAATTCACATGGGTAACTTGGAGAAGCTTCTCCAAAGTCTTTGGTATCTTGGGCTGTGGAGGCGGAAGCTTTGGAATGGTAACAGTCAATACTCCATTTTGGCAGCTGGCAGAAGTGGCCTTTATATCACAGTTGTCAGGCAAGGTAAATTTACGTATAAATTTCCCGACCATGAGCTCCATACGGATAAATTTTGCATTGTCCTCCTTCTCCCTTGTTCGCTCTCCACTTATTGTCATTATATTGTCATCCTCTAGCTGAACCTGATTATTGTCAAAAAAAAGTATCAGATTTGTTGTTGTAATAGTTGGCAAGTGATTTGATTTTGAATCATTTTTGAATTGTAGAGGAAATGAGGGTTTGAGAGCTTTAGAAGGGAATTACCTTGATGTCATTGTTTTGAAGGCCTGGCATGTCTATTATGAAGGCATAAGAGTTGGGAAACTCTTTGATATCAGCAGGTGTGGAAGCCATGGCCTTGCTTTGTAGATTGTAATTGTTTGTTGAGTGGGGACTCGTAGAAGCTGGTGATGTCCTGTCACGGTTCTACATATTTGTTAACTTTCATAAGCATTTCCTTTAAAAAAAATTGAAATGATAAATTAACTATAAATCTAGAGGAGGGCAAATACATTTATGATGTTAAATTTTATTGGGGATCTTAACTTGTGTAAATGAGCAATGGGAGGAGTGTGTATTTAAGGAAGAAGAGAAATACATTTTTGAAGATAGTAACAATAGTAATAGTTGGTATTGTAGGGGAAAAAAAAAAGTGGCATACCTGTAGTAGTTGACATTCCCTTTAATTGTATTAGTTGTTTGAATTTGACAATGCCTGCAAATGAATCTCTTCGTTTATTCTGCGAGCAACATATGGGCTTTGTTGAATGCGTGCATATCGTTGGAATTATTGCTTTCTTCTGCTTTGGAGAAGCTTTTACTGCACCACTTCCTTCATTCTCTCCTTTAGCACCATCTTCTTTCACAGTCGTGGAAACCCTAGCAGCCTTTGGAGCCATAACTTTTATACTTGTATGATAAACTGCAATTTACCTTGCTCAAGTTCTTGTAGTCCTCAATGCCTATATGTACAAACCCTCATTTAAAGCATTCTTTTCGTGAGATTCAGACCATACGTACTAGGACTTTTCACCTGTTGCCAAAATCTTTTCAAAGAGATGGCGCCTTGTGTGGAATTGAATGTTGTGTACCTTTGATAGATTTTGCTCTTATTTGGTCTCATTGGGAGTGATGACATTTATGCAGAGAATTTTGTATCAGATATGACATCAAATCAATAATTTGAAGTTTAAAGCGGTTACCTATATTTATAATGCAAAGAAGGCTGGAAGAAGCAAGATACAAATAGTGAAGATGTATTACCTATATTCTATTTATAATGCAACTAAGTTTGGTGTGATGATTTTGGTTAAGATGTATTACAATTACAAATAGTGAAATATTTGAAATTATTTAATTAATTAGGATTTGTATTTTAAAGTGTTATAGTTAAATTGATAGTAAATTATATATTAAGTAATATATTGGAGAGTAAAATTGAAGAATGGAACAAGTCTCACTAGTGGTGAGTACTTATCTTTGTAGCCTTGTAGTAATTGTGTTTATTTTATGTAGCGATTACATATTAATGAAAAAAATACATACAAAATTTTCATAAAATTGGTTTTCAACCCTTAAAAGGTTAATTTATTGGGATTAAGCATAAATCCTAATTTACGAACATACTAGGTTTTCGATACTAAGTTTGCAAGAGGCAAGAATTGTTTTTCAATCAATTTGAACTCCATAACAACAATTAGGCTTGATTTATGCATATATATAATCTATTTGGCTAATAATTTTGTAAGAAGAAAATTATTATTATTTGTTGCATTACTACTTCTCTACAAATGATTCAGTTTCTTATAAAACTAATCATGTTTTATAGTTAAAATAATATTACTTTATATGTCACCATTTATAAGATTTTAATTAACATTTCACATTTTAAGAAATGACAATATTCATAGTAGAAATGGGTTGATAAAGATATTCTAATAATATGAACATATTTTATTAAGGAGTTGGCCATCAATTTTTGTGTGTTTGATTGATGTGTGCATGTGCTTTACCTTTTATTTTCATGTTGTCTATTATATTTTTATAAATATCAATGGTTGGAATCAATTGCCTAGAGATCAATAACATTGGGTGAATATTGCTAGTTTGTTGAAGCAATTGTAGCCTACAATGGACTGAAACTAGCTCATCCTCAAGGGTTTAAGAAGGTGTGGATTGAAGGTGACTCTTTGAATATCATTAATTGTATTAAAGAGGTGCATATCCCTAGTTGGATGATTAAAAATCCTATAAGGGACTTAATAAATATTATCAAGAACTTTGAAGAGTGCCACATATCCCATATTTATAGGGAGGGAAATAAGCTTGCCGATTTTTTTGTGATCCTAGGAGTTTCTAACTCTTTGA
Source organism: Sequoia sempervirens (assembly GCA_007258455.2). NCBI lineage: Eukaryota > Viridiplantae > Streptophyta > Pinopsida > Cupressales > Cupressaceae > Sequoia > Sequoia sempervirens. The sequence continues at coordinate 83,113,135 of VDFB02193867.1, read as the reverse complement.
TGCAAAGGTGGAACTCCCATGACCCCCTTCCCCTCAATGCTAAGGCCATCATTAATCACGAACATTAGCAGAGTTGAGGTGGATTCGCCATTTATGGATATGATTACTAGAAGTCACTTCAAAGTGACTTTCACACAAATTTTGGGCAATATTTTGGGGCCTTTTTTTCTCTGTGGTGGGGTTTTCTTTATTTCATTTTTTTTCTTATATGTTCCATTGTTCCTTTGATCATGGGTGGTGATAGGAGTTGTGTCGAGTTGATTTCTTGCAAAGGAATGATGAGTAATGCTCGGGTCTAGAAAATCATGGTGGAAGGAGGGCTTACTCCTTATTTAGAGAAGCTTCATGGCTTTGATTCACAAGTTTACAAGGTTTTTGTTAAAGGCTAGAAAAACTGCATTGTGTCCATTTATGGTATGGAAGTGGAGATCTTAGTGGATTTAATTGGTCAAATTTTTGGGTTGTCCACAAAGGATAGAAAGATTTTTAAAGATAGAAAGGTGTTGGAGGTAGCAATGAATAAGTTCTTTAGGAAGGATGAGAGAGATATATTGATAAAAGTCTCCTTAGGAGGTTATGATAGGAACTCCATCAAGCCAATTTGTGTCAAAACTGTTGAGGTAATTATGTGATATTTTACTCTTGATGGTAGGTTACCTTCTCTATTTGGTTACCACTTTATCTTGCTCAACCACTTTTTCCATAAAAAAATAGTTTCATGTTCATTTTATTTGCTTGCTTCTCTTGAGTATGGCATTAGAGAACATAGGAATAATTCTAAGCTTCCTCTTCTTCATGAAGGTCTGATTTTGTTAATTATGGAGTATGTGAAATCCTTGTCTATCCCTGCTAAGCCTAATAAGGCTTAAAAAACCCATAAGGTTCACCCTTATCGAGTGCATAAATTGGATATGTTGATACTAAAGATGAAATGAAGGATGAGTGGATTGCAAAGGAGGGTGATGGGGACTCTCTGGAAATTTATTCAACCCCCTCTCTGAGGAAAAAAATAAAACTAAGAAGAAATCTAAGAAATGAGATAAACCCCAAATCTCATGGACAAGGGGCTCCTTTACCGGGGAGTGTGATGTGGAGACAAATGTGCATTCTACTATTAATAATAGGAAGAAGATAAAACTCGATAGGGGGATGATAAGGACAACCTAGTAGGGAAGATACAAGCTATTGAGAAAGGGAATAAGAAGACCTCTCTTGGTGAGGGGAAAGAGAAAGGAAATCCTAAAGGCAAAGAGAAAATGGAAGATTTTGAAAAACCCTAGGAGAGAGGTAAGTCTTTAAAGGAAAATAAAAATGGACTACCGTATTGATTTATCTCATGAAGACAACGATTCTCCTTCATATGAGTTCTTTGAGGATGATAATGTTTTCAACACCAATTGGGAAGAAATTTACAACGTGCTTGGTTTGGCTAAGGAGGGTGTTGTGAGGCAATTTAAATTGTCCAAATAGTTTTTTTAGAAATGAACCAGATTAATGTGAAGTTGTGGTATCTTCAAAACAAGATAGAGGATAAGGATGACAATAATGATTTATCTAAGAACAAAGCTAAGAACAATAAGATGTTAGTTATCCTATAAGAAGTGGCTAAGGGCGTTAGCTTGATGAAGAATGATTATGAGATTTGTATCAAAGTTTTGGAGGATAAAATTTAGAAGGTTCATTAGAATCTGGAGAAGGTTGTGAAGGTTAACTAGACTATTCTTGAGAACAACGTTGATAGGATCCACATTCTTAATGAAAAGGTTAATAATTTTAAGGGTGGTGATCTAATGGGGATGCCTAAGGATGTTGATCATGCTAGTGAGTTTGTGGTTAAAGGTAAGCAAGACACTTCTCCTTTTGGGGAGGGGTCGAGTGCTTCCACTCATAGTTAGTCTAGGAAATCCTTGGAAGTTCATAAGAAAGAGTTGCAAGAGAGAATCAACCTTCATAATCACTTATATAAATAGGACATTGAAGCATCTAAGATTCTTAAGGAATTACAGTAGTGTGTTATGTTTCTTTTTTGTTGTCTTGTTTTGTGTTGGTTCGTTGATGGTTGGCTATGCTTATCGCTTAGGCAATGTTTCATTGTAAAGCATTTTGAGTACCTTCAAAACCTGTTTTACCTTTAATCAAAAACATTGGGTGAATAGGGGTAGTTGTAGTTATATGCCATCTCCTTTAAACATTTCAACCTATTAAGGATATGTTGTGATAATCTTGGTTGAGATCTACAATATTAGTTTAAATAGGATAATGGTAAGATAGATGTGGGTTCATTCACCCTTTCAACTTGGTGATTATGTGTGGCCTTAAGGTGGGGCATCTATTAGATAATACCTAAGATCTTCACAAATAAAAACTCACCTCGATTGACTTTTCAGAGTTCACATGACAAAGGTTGATTCATACTTAGGCCTCTTTTTTCACCTATTTTATCCCCTTCAACCAATAATATGATGATATATATGCCCTTTGATTAAATTATTATTCATATTTATTATTTTAAACCTACACTTAACCTTGTTAAATATCAAAATAATATGACACTTTATAAATTGCTAGACATAAGATCTACGGTTAGGGTTCAATAATATTTTAAGCAAAGGTTCTTGCCATAGTAATTTTTCTATTTAACTATATTCTAATATGTGTTCACTAACTTAGAAAAAAATGTAACATTTAGTCATTAATGAAATGGGTCCTACATTTTAAATTCATTCATTCAATTTGTTGAGGTGTATTAAAGAAGAAATATAAATACCCTCACAAACACGGTCCTTGATTATTATTTTTAACTTTAATTATTAATTTTGTAACATTTACAATCTAATGATTTTGGCATGTGAACATGTAGTGTTACAATAACTAGCATAAATATGTTATTCAAAAGTAATTCTTAAATATACATTATTGTATGATTATTATATAAAAATTAGCTAATGATTAATTTATCTATGTGGAGAACAAAAAATTACGGAGATATAACATGATAAAGTAAATAGGGGTTGCTTCTATTTATATATAATCTAAAAAAGGTAACAATTTATTTACAAAACTAGGTAATTTACAAAATCCTGAATCATATTTACCTAATATCCTAGTAGAGCCTCTTATAATAATACATAGTTAAATAATTAAAAAAATATTTTAGTTCTCTATGTCATTCTTTGACCTGATAAGGATGAACTCATTCATCCACTCCATCATGTCTGACTCCATCAAGCCAATAACTTTTTTAGGAATTTGACTCCCTTGGTAGTCTTTCGATGTTTTTAGAGCACCAAAGAAGGTCAAGAGGTAAATATGAAAGGAAACTAGCTCACCATTTTGCCTCCAACTTGGAGCCTATTGAAATATGTAGGAGTGGGAACACCAATGCTATAACAAGAAATGTCCAAAATATCATTAAGACCACCTAGAAAAAATTAATCAAAGATGAAACCAAATTCTTGACTATATCTTTGAGTTCCTTGGCTCCAAGAGCACAACTACAAAAATCAAAATTATATATCCAAATTTACCCTGTTGGAATCAAGGAACACTAAGAAGGGGGGTGAATTAGTGTTATGAAATTTTAAACTTTATTAATTTGATCTTTAAAGCACTTATAACATTCAACCAAAAGAAAGATGCATGAACATAAAACAAGCAACCACAACACCATAACACAAGGATTTTTTATGTGGAAACCTTGTTAGGGGAAAACCACGGTGGAGGTCAATCCACAATATTATCTGAGTATACTCAAAAAGGTGTTTACAAAAGGAGAATGCACATGCATTCAAGCACACTACCTAGAGCTCACTGCTCAAATATAAAAGAAGACTCACTGTCTTACAAAAGTATTTGGATTACATCCAGAAGATTTGAACTGACAAAATAGCATCTTCTAATGCTTGATTACAGTTCTGGTTAAGCACATTAATCACTTTCTTGCCCTTATGTCTGATTCTACTCTTCTGCTCTATCTGCTTTAATTCACATCACAAATCCTTTTATGCACAAATGAAATTGTGCATAATCGCTCTACAATCCTTCTGACTTTCACAACACACATCAACACACTTCGTGCATACATACAAATGATATAAATGATCGCTTATATATATCTGCAACTAAAAATTTAATCAACCACATGTTGGCTTCAACAAAACATAAAATATTTACAAACTGTCGGCTCAATCCATAAATAATTTTCAATGTGCACCTGCCAAAGTCGGCCTCAACATAGTGAGGACCAAACCAATATCCTCAAACACAAAAACACTTAAACAATTACTCCTCAAATATCTGCAACACGCTACATTCACTTAGTCAGCCTTCTTGCACACGAATCGATACGAGGCTCTAAGATTCAAGGAAAACATAGATCATACATCAAAAAACCTTCCTTGAGATCCACAACTCAAAATGATAACAAAAAAATGCATATGAATCGATGAACACAATTTTGTTGGATGCTCTGTTCTAGTTTGATAGTTAATCACAAAACTTCATTCTGACTTCCGGTATGATCAAATGTTGACGTGTGGGTCGAATCACTGACTAGGTTTGCCATCAATGACAACACCAGATGACATGTGCAGTGTCTCTTGCCAACATACCCTATATCTATGCTTAAAACAAGAAATTATTCTCCCAACAACCACTAAACTGCAAAAAAAAATCAACCCACTCTAAGTCTTGAAAACACATTGTTGTCCCTTTCTGTCACCTTACGCAAAAACACCATTTTTTGTTGGGTGTTTAATAGTTGAATGTGAGTATACATGAAGTAGGTAGAGCAAAGAAAAATGAAAAACAACTTAATTTAGACATATGTTCAATGCTTAATAAATAATATTGGCTCAACTTAAAATTCTCATGAGTAAAAGATGTGAGGTGAAGTTATTATGCATCACTTAAAACTCACTCTCATGAGCATGCTTACAGTAGAAGGAAGATTTTCTCAAGAGCCATGAATCACCAAATATTTTCACTTTTAACTCCTTGTTTGTATCCACTATAAAACCAAATGGGAGTGTTGATAAAGCATACATAGCAAAGAAAAATGAGAAACCATTTAATCGAGACGTATATTGATTGGGCTAGAATTAATTCTCATATGAATAAAGGAATGGAGATGAAGGAAAAATAAAAGTTTCACTATAATTTATTACTTAAAACTATCACTCTTATTAGAATGGAAACCTATAATTGTTGGAATTAATGGTTATTTGTAGCTTCCTTACGGCAAAAGGAAGACTTTGTTTTAGGATACAAATTTCCAAATGTGTCCACTTTTAACTCCTTGACCCTATCCATTGCTAAGTTGGCGAGTAATTCAACCACACATTGGCTTTTCTATAGACATGGTTCATGGTATAGTTTTATAATTCCTCAAGTAAAGAAAGTGTTGAATCAAGTGACTTAATAGAAAACTATTAATATAAAATTTACTTCTATTTACATATCAAATTTAATAAATCTAATAAACTAATACATATCTATGTGTCATAAGTTCTACTCCCTTTAAGGTAATAGTACAATTTCATGCTTTATTTGGAACTTTCTTTAGTAACCTCTTCATTAATACATTTTAGACATTCCATAGCCTTGACATTTCCCATCAACCTAGGAGAATGTGTTAGTACTACCCTAGAAAGTGCTTTGTTGATCAAATAATATCAAATTGACCTTGAAAAATGCTTATTTGTTGGATAAGTCCTAATTAAAGTAGAACCTAAACTTATAAATCAATTTTGAATGAGTGCAAAAGAGTTGGATAGGGGTGTCAACGCCCTAGTCTAGGTATTTTTCCTGATAAATTTGATTTCTTGTTTTTGTTAGTCTCTGATTTCAAAGATGTGAATTCAAATTTGGGCCTTAGCAATAAATTAATCTCAAAAATTAAAATTAAATGAATCGGCCTACACTTTAATTTATTTATATGTTCCATTGTATAAAAATTAATTATTATTTCAAATTAGGATAGAAGAAACAATTAATAAGGAATAACTCTACCAAAATACATCCATTTTTACATATTTACAATGTGAATTTTAGAATTATTCAAGCTGGCACAATGATTGGAGTTTGATGTCAATAGAAGGACATGATAGAATCTAGGTTTTGAAGATAGCTTTGGCTTCTTTCAAGCACTTAATGACTTTTTTCATAGTGATCTCATTTTCAAACTTTGATCTACTTATTTTCCCAAGCAAGGTATTTATGCATTTGGATTTTCCTAAGGGTATTTGACTTTCTCTTGGGCTGATCTTGTTCATGTCATTCAAGAATCCTTCTCTAACACCTTTAAGTAGGATTTTTGTCATTTTAGCTCATTACAACCTTAGAAACACTTAATATTAGGAGAACACACATCTTATTAGTCAATCAATTGGCTATTTGTGGAGGTAGAAATACCAAAACAAGGGTTTGACCAAGGAAAAATCCTATATAGCCACCCCTTTTCCCCTCTTTGTTATGATTTTGTAGGTTCAGATTTGAAGACAAAATTATAGAGTGAAAGTACAAAGTGCAGATCTGGAAGTTTCAAACCTAAAAGTTGTAGAGCTAAATCTCATTTCTCAGTCAAGGGTGCCCAATGATCTTTACCCCTTAATTTAGCCCCAAATTTGTAGTACAAGTGAACAAAAAAAATTCCTTCTTGGATTTGTCTTCTTTTTGTGACTTTTCAGTTTTGTCTATGCATAAAAGTTGCATTTTCCAAATTAGGTTACATAGTTAAATAGGTCAATTAATTCACAATAAATCCAATCAATTTTTAAGGCAACAAGAGAACCAAGCCCAGGGAAAATTGACTCTCCTTCTAGGTTGTTAGACAATCTCACTACCTTGTCAGCTTGGCTTCTAATGTTGATGCAAAGAAAGATTGATCTTAGCAATCTATTCATTAGGTCTAGGATCTCTTGTTCCACATCACAATATCTAAAAAAGGAAAAATATCAGGTAACTTAGTGTTTATTCTTTTGGTGCTCTCATTTAAACATTAAAAGATGCATTATATTCTGCTAAGTTCATCAATATGCATGAAAGAGATTGTCAAAAAACATATTGCATTTTATTCCAATGTTGCAATTATAGAAAAATAAGAAAGAGAACCAATATGTATTGCAAATGTAATCTTTATTGATAATCATGAGTGTATAAATGTCCCTCACAAGCCAAGGGACTAGCTATCCTAATGCTAGTAAAGAAGAGATCATACGCATATGGATAACACAAATAAATTGCATATAACATGAAAAGGGGCCCGTTATTTCCTGGTGGAATGATGAATCTCGTTGACTTGGCCTCACATCATCTTGATCCTACTCTGCTGCTCTGTTGCTCTGCTTCCATTTGACACCCTCCTCGCTACTCCTAGGTTTCCTTCATTAGATAAAAATAGTGTTGTTAGAGCAATGAAAGATCCCTGATCAAAATTATATGCAAAACATCCATAAATGTGTGATCTAATGTCTACAAGCATTAAAATAGCAGCATACCATAAGTTTCCCTGAAAACAAGAAAGGAGTGATCAAACACACCTATGATATGCTTTGTTTATCTAACTGTTTATTCCTTGTGCAGATTTAGGATAAGTCTTGTTACTATTCTGATTTAGCTAATTACAACATGAGGGGTAAATGTGGCTCCCACAAGGGTAGAGCTCAACATGCCACCCTCTAATGTTTTAAGAGGGATAGGAAATTGAGCAACTTGATCAAAACAATGATAGACATGCTATTAATTCATTAAATAAATATGGAACCACACCAGTTGATCAACTTTCATTATCAGATTCAAAAGATGCAACACATAATTTGAGCTGTCAAGAGTTCATACTTCATCTTTTCATAATGAATCAGCTATATGACTGCCATCATGTCAAGAGGAAGGTACAACTTGTTGGACATGTCTTTCAATCATCTTAAGTGGATCCATGATCCATTTCATTAAATGAAGAAAGTGATTTCAAAGATGCATCTCTTAAAATAATGAAGGAGAAATCAAGGCATGCCTGAAGCCATCATGAGGCATATGGGGTATCAAGAAGGAACAGTTCAAGGTACTATCAAGTCCATCTCACCACAATCCTATTGGATAGCCACACATCACCTAGGATGGTGAGCTTTTAGGTCATCACCATAAATGACACATGTTTTCCCAATAGGATTAAAGCAAAAGTGACGCCAAGTGAGTATAACAATAACTTTTAAGAGTTTGCAAAGGGCAGTATTAGGTGGATAAGGAGACAACAACAATGATCTCATGACAAGGACAACAACAAATCATGCTACATGTCATGAAGGGACAACAATATTGAGTGCATGTTACAGGGCAGCAAGGGGAGCTTTCTTGGTTTCAAGAATAGCTATCAAGAATTGTCAAAATGCAATCAATAGGCCATGAATCTTCAATGGGCAGTAATTTCATGAAAGGATGCATTTACGTGTACCATTGATCAAGTCATATGATGGATAGATGAAAGAGGTCACTTGAAGTGACATGTAGTTTATTTATATCAAATGGTTCCCTTTGCAAAATGAATAAAGAAGTGCAATGTGTTGAAACAACTATATGCATTTTGAAGGGAAGATAGCAAGTGCTCATGGATAGTAAGGATAGAATATGGCATAAGAACAATTGAATGCAAGGCCAAAGCCATCATGATAGTATGTTGTCCCGAAGATCAATGCAAAAGAAGGAAAGCACATTGATGTAGATGAGTAACTTATGTGCATTGATAATAATCTTGCTACTAGAATACAATGAGTATTCATAGACAACTAGAATGCACACTCTAATAAACAATCAATGCATGATGGTTTGAGGAGAGGCACAATGGTAGAGCTAAAGAAACATACATCACAGTGCATAGTAATACAATGACTGTCATTCATCATGAGAATAAAATATGCATGCACTTTCCTGTTATTTGTCATTGAAAAGCTATTAAAATGGAAGGTCTCAATTTTGACAGTGATCAAAGCATGTAAATAGGGAAATTCATAGTGCAAAGGGATAGTATACAGAGTTAATGATGAAAGGAATAAGAACATTGTTATGTATGATGCAATGTAAAGAAGACAACAGTGTTAGTGTTGATGAAAGGGCTGACTGCAAAAAGGTTCTCTTCAAAACTTGAAAGTCTCTGTATAAAAATGTTTTCAAAATAGTGAGATCTTAAATCAAGGATTGTAAATGGTGTGAAATATCCATCAAATCATAAGTCATGGCTATGGGCATGTTACCAAATGTACAATCCTCTAAGTAGTGGAATACAATGGGAATGGAAGATCTTGATAGTATTACAAGTGCTTCATCATGAAATGCAAAAGGACAAAACAATCATGCAATGAGAGCACCGTGTGTTATGGATAGTGAATGACACAATAAGATTTGAAATAGCACATCTGGAGGTCGATTTCAATCAAATGGAGTCACAAAGAAGAGTTGATGTTATGGAAATGATGAGGAATTGAACTGCAGAGATTGCCCAAGACATCCATTTATCACATGCACACTAAGCTCGAGTGGAATTCATAAATAGGATGCATCAATTAAATGGATTATGAAGTTACAAAGAATTTGTTACTACCACTATCTGCCCTAACCCCTGTTGAGACACAAAATGCCTTCAAAATGCAAAAAAAAAATGCCAAATGCTTCCCATGGGATAATAAATGATATTGCAAGCCCTATTGCAAAAGAAAATTGCAGAATGGATTAAAAAATTGTTGGAAAAATTACTGAAAATCTCATAATGAAATTTAAACACATGAAAATATGATTTAATTATGACATGCTGGTTGGTAGAAGTCAGTATGGAATTGACCTAGGCGGATAGAATGAGCATTCAATTTACTTGGTTTTGGTTGCTAGGGAACATGGCATTTGTAAAGCTCAAGAATATTTTGAGAAAATATTATTAGAAATGATGGGGCATGAAAATGTGAAACCTAATTCATTCACATATAGTATTCTGATAGATTACAGGGGCTTGAAGTATCATTGAGCACATGAATTGATTCCTATAAAGAGGATGTTGAGTTCTTACACATATGCCATAGTGTTGTTTCTTCATGCATCTTTGGAAACTCTGACAACATAAGGGCACAAAGTTTCTCATCAAAGGCACAGTGAGTATGGCAAGAAAAAGCCTAGAAGACCATGTAAAAAAGAATTTTATAATATCACTGCCAGGAAATGTACAAGATGAGGCCACGACCTGTAGTGGAGAGTATATTCAGAAAGCTTTCATAATATTCCCACAACATAATGTATTCATACAAGCCCGAGTTGGAGTAGCTTTCTACAGAAAATGCAAGATACAGTGATTGGTGTTAAAACTCTCTAATAGTTATAGGAGGTCAAGACTCATATTTGCAAGTGGAGGAGAAGGATAGTGTTCATGAAGGAATGGAAAAGATGTGTAAATCATATGGGTTATACCCGTACTATGCAATGGCATTGATCATTTTACAAACCCTTTCTTATTAACAGGGCAACATCTTCTGGTGGAATAGTTGGTTGGGAAGCTCTTGCTTTAGTTGTCCCCTCTCATGAAATCTCATTCATATTATAATCTTGCATGATTTTATCAGCAAAGAAAGGTTATCACGGTGAGAAAATCAAAATTCCCTCGAGTTACAGATGAAAGGAAAAGGAGATAAGGTTTTATGCTAACCATGATATCTCATTGTTTTGTAAGAACCCAAAAGCACATGGCCACGACCATTGAAAAATATAGAGGTATCGAAGAGTTATTTAATAGAAATCATTCTACAGAAAATACCAACAAAAGGCTAGTAGTTCTTTCATGGCCGCGACATAAAAGAGCAGATTTTCCTCACAAAACAATGAATACATCAGGGCTTTTTAAATCCAACTTCAAATACAGAGGGAAATTGACCTTTTTGCTTTATTCTTCAAGTATGGAGGCTCAAAACAAGCTCTTTTTCTAAAAAATCATGAAGGTAGAGGTATGAGAAAAGCTTACTTGACAAAATAATTGCTCATTCGATGCAAACATTTAACTTTTTTTTAGCCTCCATTTGAGCTTAAAAGATCACACTCATGGCGGCTGAAGCAAGACAAAGAGTAACTACAAAAAATGATAAGAAAATGCTCTTGGGTCGTGGCCTTGTTCATGAAATGAATTGCAAATGATAAAAAAGCCAGATTTCTACATTAGAAAAACACATTACCTCAAATTCTAGTGTGGAAATCATGAGATTCCATCAAAATCTTCTAGCAAAAATCATTCTATAGTGCAACCATTGAAACCCCCATGGCGGCCAGAGGTGGAGCTCCAGAATGCTCGATGAAGAAATGAGAGATTTTTTACAAAGTCTTTTTGTTTTGTTTTAGGGTTTGAACCCTATTGAGGGCCGAAAAGGTATTTTTACCTTGTATTTTAAAATTGCAACATATTTTAATGTGTTATGGGGGCGTTGAATTAAGGTCTATAACTTAGGCATTTTTTTCCTTATGATGAGGTTTTGAGACTTAGGCAATTTGTGCCTTGTGTTATATTTTTGGAAAACCACGTGTGCCTTGGTGCTTTTTTAATTGTCTTTTGAAAAATGCAAAGTCTGCCAAAGACTATGGAGTTGCATTTTGACCTTTCACATAGGCTAGGTCTAAGCCTTTCTTTTGCATTGTTTTGTAATGTAAAACATTTAATTAAAGTGGTGTACCTATAAGCCATTTAATTGAGTGTTATTTTAAAATGCAAATTTGAAAAAAGACATGTATTGAAAAGGCATGTGCTTTTAAAATCTAGTCAAAGGAGGTTAGTTAAGCCCGTGCTTTGCAAACACACTAAAAGTGTGAGTCAGAATAGTTGGGAGATATAATGATATTGACCAACATGTGGGATTGATGTGTGGGTCATCTTTGACTATTTCTGAGGATATCGGACCATTTTGGAGGCAGTTTTGTCACACTTTTGGCATGAATTAGGTTTGGGCTTGAATTTTCACCATTTTGGAGGCATTTTGGAGGAGTTTTGGAAGGTTATTTTTTGGCCTTTATGCTGCATTTGGCTAGGGTTTCTAGAAGGACTTGTGTGGGCAGTTGTTTCAACATTGCTTAAGTATTTTCACACTTGAAGTTTTAGGGAGTTCTTTCTTTCTTTCTGCAGGCATTGTAGCTTTTTTGGAGCTTTCTTAGGTAGATGACAGTTTTGTAACTCAAATTTGCAGACTTATGCAGCAATGTAACACCTTTTGATTAATAAGTTAACTTATTTTACCTTCTCATTATGTTGTTTTATTGTGAAAGCTTTAGAAATGGTTGATGAAATCTTATGGTAGAATTGTTTTCCCTTTTATTTTGTCCCTTTTTTCTTTTCCTTTATGTAGTTAATATGAACTTGTAGGTCATAACATGTGTTGAGTTAGTTCAGGATAGAGTCTAAGTTGTGAAGATATATTTTTCTTCCTTCTAGATGTTGTCCTTGAAATTTTTTTCCTAGTTATGAAGCACTGATGCAAAGACATATAAAGTTTTGAGTTGTGTAAGCCACTATTAAGTTGTTGATAATACGTGTGTGTAAAAGTAGCTGTGTAAGTTTGAGGAAAACACATTAGGTGCATCACCATAGGGGTTAGTTTTCTTTTCATGCTTCTTTCTCCCCTTTTCCCAGTAAGGAATAGTTTAGGTGACACCATCAAAAGGGGAGCCAACCCATAATCTGGAGGTCTTCTTTCAAAATAGGACGCCCACAACCTCAAAGTAGTCCCATGTTACATCCAAACCTGTTGAGTTCTTTCACAACTTGGCATAAGGGGTACAGATTTGGATCGCTAACAGTTACAACAAGAAGATCAAGAGCTAGACCTTCCAAGTCAGAGAGCTTGTGTTGAAGGAGAATCAAAAGAATGTTCCAAATCCAGATAGCAAGGGGAAGTTTGAACCCAATTGGTTGGGACCCTTCGTCATCACAAAAAGCTACAAGTCAGGGGCATATCAGTTATCAACACCATAAGGGGAACCTCTATAGGAACCCATGAACAGTTCCAATCTCAAAATAAATTATGCCTAATCTTTCAAGGTATAAAACCAAAAATACAAAAAAATAGAAAAACATAAAAATCCAAAAAAATCAGAAAAAGGATCAAAAATAGTAAAGAGAAAAATCGTCCTCTAGTGAAAACCACTTCGGTGGCGCTTTGGGCAAGTACCTTGGTGAAAACCTAGCAAATAGACGCCTTGTGTAAATAAGCACCTTCCATCCACTAGGATCTTCACGACTTGTTCTGCATCATCTATCCATCACCCATCCACATCCACATCATAGCTTGGTCCTGTATCGGCCATTCTCAAGGTCAGTTTGTCTTGCTTATATTAGAGTAGTCTATCGCATCACGCTAGGGGCATGGTCTCATCGGATCAGATTTGTGTATATTCTTGAAGTCTTCCTAAAAATAGAAAATCCAAAAATATCAAAAAATCCAAAAAACGTCATAAAATTAGAAAATCCAAAAACATTCAAAACATATCAAAATCCAAATATAGGTCAAAAGGTCAGTCAAAAATTCAAAAAACAGAGTCATCTTGTCGAACTATGGGTCTCTGAGCTCTAAACGTAGGCAAGGTTGATCTTTGATCATCCCTCGAGACACTTAGGTCGGTCCTTTAGGAGTCTGTCATAATAAAATGACAATCCATTTGTTCATATCTCATCAATAATCGAGTTGTGTCAGTCAAACTACGTGGTCTCTACGTGTATAATGTAGGCAAGGCTAATCCATTGATCAACCCTCGAGGCCCCTAGGATAGGTCTTTAGGTTAGTCTCTTGATTGAAATCTCATAAAACCCCAAAACATTGGAAAATTCAAAAATCAAAACATTTGCAAAATCTTGAAAATACCAAAAACAACCTTAGAACATTTCAAAAACATCAAAAAATCCAAATATTTGAAAAAATCCATCCGTCCCCATCTCGCTTTCACTCGAAATAAACTTTCACTCGTAATAAATCATTGTCATCCTCAACCTTTGGTGAAACAATCGGAAACAAGTCTAGCAAATCAAAAGTGACTCAATCGTCAAAGTCTCAAGTCTAGGTTAGTAAATAAACAAGTTAGTCAACTCTTGGTACTAATAGCTCATCATCCAGTTTACCCAAAATCATGTGATAACATCATGTCCTAGGATGCATCCTTCCTACAATGGACATCAACATTAGGAATCAACGTAGTTTAGTCTTGGCTAGCGGTATTGAAGAACATTAGCTTGTTTGTTTACTTGATCTTTTTCTTGTTGATTTATCTTATTGCGCTCAGTTTGATGACCTCTCAATGATGTCCAAATAAAAGGATTTAGAGAGAAAGGAATGGGGCAATGATCATTATCTTTTATCTGTTGTGCTTGTTGGATATTCTTGTAATATAACCTTGGTCATACGTGTTTTTTTTGGATATAGGGAAGGTGTTTAAGGTGTCTTGTTGACCACATAGGAAGGCTTTCCTTTCTACATTTTGGTCCAAGATGTTTGGAATATTTGAACTATATTTTGAATAAGGTTTCGTATGTCATGTATGAGTAGGAGTACTCCTATCTGATTGTCGAGTCAAAGTCCATCACACTAGGTACAACGCCATCCTGGTTCTTTATACATTGATGCATTGTGCTTATGTGTGTCATCAAACATAAGGTAAATAGCCCTTTTAAAATCCCAATTCCTAATAAGAAAATCATCATCATCATCATCATCTCTAATAATGTAGGCTTGTTGGATCTTATTTCTTCTATCTTCTTTCCGCGCTAACATGGTACCATGATAGTTAATCAAGAACATTGCTAATGCATCCATCCTGCATCCACAAACCGTCAACATAATGCATATCATGTCATATCATATAGGAAACATTGATTATCTCACATGCATTGCATTTCATCATTGCATAATATAGATTGGTTATTCTAAGCATTTCATAAACCATACATGTGCATTCATTATCATATCATAAGCATCACATCATATCATATGCATAGACATCATCACAAAAGCATCATAACATCATAACATAGACATCATCATATCAGCCATTCACATCGTCACATAAGCATCACCATATCATTCATTTGCATCATCACATAGGTGTCATAATAAAAGCATCATCACATCATATTACGTGCATCATCATGTCACCCATACATATTGGAAAAAGTACTGAAAAGGGAAAAAGAGCATGTCATACATCTCAAGACCATAGCATATAACATCATCATCCATATAGATATGTTAGTCTAAGCATTTAAATCATTTGCATAGCATAACATTTACTTCCATACATCATCATAAAAGTACATAGAAAGATACTAAAAAAGAAATGCACCCATGCATAAACATCTGCATAATCACAACATCACATCATCACATAATATACCATCATACATACATAAAATAGAGTCACATCATGTCATCGCATCACATATAGAGCATCACATATGGAAAAGTAAAAACATTCATCCATCATGCATAAATAGAATAGACACATCATCATATATCGAATCAGCCATATCATATATATATCATAAAACATGTAACTGTCATGGTACAAAGAATCATGATCAAATGTGTATCTCATCAATCAATGTATACAAACGCCCATGGGGCTATCAAAAATGGATCCCATGGATCGTAAAAAGAATGGTGTCTCTTATCAAATGTATGAAGCTAGCCCTGATGGCTGCTCCCCTCACCCAACTATCTCTCGGGCTGATCCTGCCTCTACTCTATCTGCTGAGAGAAATCTGGTGCCCGAGCTGCTTGAGGCACTGCCTGATGATAATGAACTTTGTAATACTATGCCTCTCTAACCACATCTTGGTACATGCATGTCGAGACTATCCTATCGACCGGTCTCCTGTACTAGTTATAGCTCGGTGGCCTGTCTCTGTTGTATGGCCTGATCCTACTCTACTCTCACCTAATCTCTCTCGGTTGTTAATGTGGAAACCTATGCCTACAACTACTAGATCAGTGCGTCCCTCTGGTCTGGCAGGGGTGGTGGTGGTGGCGGTGGTGGCTGCTAGTGATGGTCCCTCAGAGGTTGTTGTGGGTCCCTTGGGGCATCTCTCTGATCTCCATCCCTCTGCTGGTGAACATGCACCTGATCCCTCTGGCCTCGCTGGCCGAGAGGTGGTCCACCTCCTTCTTTTCCCCCATCTTCATCCTCGTCTCCGTCTTCTCTGCCTCCTGGCCCCCACCCCCGCCCTGCTATCCGACCTTGGGATCTCCGCTGTGGTAAAGCTACCCCGAGAACTATCAATCTAATAGGAGGATGAAACCAATCGCAATATGCATGTGTGGTCCCTAGGTCTGCCTATCCTTGATCATATGGCCATGGCCTAGCCACTAGCTACCTAAAGGAGTCTATGACATCCTCTGGAGGGATCGTCCGACCCCATGTGGTCTCCCTCGTAGTACGAACAAATATGGCCACGTACTAGTCATTGGGCCTATCTTGAGTATTTCTGAATTGCCTAGCCACCTGATCTGGTAGATAACGCTCGACCATGGTGTGTTCTTTGCCCTGCATGAGCCTATCTTGCCTCGCATAGAATAGCTGCTAAATGTTGTCATACCAGGCGGGCATACCAAGCCAAGGCCTCCATGTAAAGACAATCATCTCGTCAATCACCCTCCTCCAGTGAGGGATGTTGTTTGCTCTTGTGTGTGTAAAATTCAAGCCACCTCTGTACCACCAGAATGCTAGGTCATCTAGCTCCATTTCGACCGGTGTAACATGTGGGTGAAGCACTACAATGTGCTCCCAGGCCCAAATATGCAAAAGTGTAACTCCGACTTCGATGGCCCTGTTGTTGCAATATATGAACTCGTGCAAATCATGGTAGAGTGAGGCCAACATCACTAGTCCCCACACAAAGCACTCTCTCCGGAAGAGCATTCGCTCCCAAGCTAAACCCCATCCCAGACTGAAGTATTGGTCACGCTGATCTAGTGCCACAAGGCCTAAGATAATGGCTGCCACAATCAAATAGAATGACAACATTGAGATCCTGTACCACTCTAGCTCAATCTGTCCCTTAGCAAAAATAATCTCGTCCAGTCCCATGACCTCATAACATGCATCTGTCTTGACGTCCACATCATAAATGACCCACTCTCCATGAATGGGAAATCAAAGAATATGTCAGACGTCCTCCAACGTGACTGTCGCCTCACCTATGAGGAAGTGAAACGATGGCGTCTCATTGTGCCATCTCTCTGCTAGTGTTGTCATCACACCAAGATGTGTCCTAATGGTCGGAGCGTATGTGACATACCAGAGCCCAATCACTCCTAGGTGCTCCTAGAGCAACTCGTGTAATCCTGTCAATTTGCTCATAATCAAGGACCGGTGCTCATGTGAATGTAAAATCTCTGCGTCCTCCTACATTAGTAAAGCCACAGCGTTAAGTTTCATAAAAAAATTAGGATCTCGTTTGAAGCTTTCGCGACCAAAACAACAAATGCATCGTTGTTTGCAATGGTGTCGCTGTTTGAAAGCTCCAAACAATGCCGCTGGAGACCTCAAAGTTCCAAACTCCACCGTCGCGACGTTGTTTGATCGCGCTCTTATTTGACCCCAAACCCTAAATTCCTAATTGGACCGTTGCGATGCTATTGGCACATGTGGCACATTTTGAATTTTAAACCCTAATTGCTAAACTGTGACACTGCATTGCTAGACTCAATAGCGACACACTTTAAGGCCACACAACGCCGATTCTAAGCTTTCAACGACGCCAAACAATGTTGCTTGACCAAGTTTGACTTTTGAGCCAATTAATGTGCATGAAGATTAAAAAAACAAGGTGGGGTAGGGTCACATACTGGTGGTCCTACGCTTGGAAGTCACTGGTACACTCACACATGCTCCAAAATGTGGCAGGGAAGCACTTTTTGTGCCATCTCGAATGAAGGTCAGAGCTCAAAAGTAGGAAATCTCTAAAGGCTAGGTGTGCAAATGAATTGAAAGTGACCCCTTGAGGGCTATTGAAGCATGAAAGTTAGGGTTTTTTGACCTCGTTTAGTCATCCAACTAGTGTTTCGTGCCCCCAATCCCGTTTTTGTCCAACTGAGGGTCGTTTTGCATCATTTTTTCATGTTTTTGCACATTTTTGGCATCCTGGACCCATCGGGCAGGTTGTCCTCTTTTTTCGCGAGATCACCCAAAAATCCAAATTTTCGTTCGATCTCTCAAGGGGTAGTATAATAGCATAATTCGTTCGCTGGGGTAGCAGTGGGGCATCTAAAAAATTGATTTTTTTTGGAATTTTGATCTCAGAAAGTTTATTCTTTAAACCAACACAGCAGGCATATTGTTTCAAAGAGGGGCAAAATGTAGACACAAAAAATATATTGATTGATCCTATACACCTAATCCTGATTACTAACACCAGTTCGTCCTGAATCATCTTGTTTCCTTACCATTTGATTAAATAATCTTTATTTAATTAAATTCATCACATTTTGTCTCTTAATTAAATAAATCTATTTTATCTGATTAAGTCATAATCTCCTATTAATTAAATAAATCACTTTGTTTAATTAATCCTATAGTCCCTCTTTTAATTAAATAATTCAATTTATTTAATTAATCTCTAAAGTCATCTCCTTTAATTAAATAAATTAACATTTATTTGATTAAGTCTAATACCATCCCCTTTGATTAAATAAATCCAACTTTATTTAATTAAATCTAATAATCATTTTCCTCTCATTTTGATTTAAATTAATCCAAAAGTCAGTCAAATTGTCAAATCAACTAATTTTCATCTTAATTAATCAAATCCTGATTAATGCTAATACTAATCCATCAAATCCTCTAGCTTTTGCCACTTGCTCATGAAAATCATTTTAATTGTTTATTAAATCTCTATTTTCATTCAAAAAGGCATCAAAGTGGGAATATTCTCCAAGTTTGAATTCTCCCCCCAAAAGTACTTGTCCATCCAACAAGGCATTAAAGGCCTCTTACATGTCTTTTCTTGAGCCAAGTGGTATTTAATTCATTTCTTCTCTCCCTCCAACTTGTCACTTCTCCAAATTTGAAATTCCACCTAATTGCATTAATGTGCACATTCATCCAAATGTGCTCCACCTTTATCCACTCACATGTTGACAAGTGGAATTATGCTATTGGTTGGTGTTTGATCCCACATTCATCCATTTTTCCTCATCCTCCATCATTCTCTTGTATAAATAGAAGGTTCTCATTTGGATTTTGGATCCACAAACTCATTCATAATCTTAGGCATTTGCATCCGCAACTTGAGCAAGGTTATCATCTTCATGTGTTGAGCAATCTTCATCTATTTCCATCCATTTTCATCATTACATAGCTAGGTTATGGAGAAATTTCACCAAGGAGCATCAAATATTCACCATTGATCATCAAGCTTGCAAGGAATTGAGAAAGGGTCATTTTCCACATCAAAATGGCACCAATTCCCCCATGGGATTGAGAGTTTGTTTATTTTGAGCAAGATTAGATAGTTTTTATCCATGTTCTTCACTTATTTCTTGTTCTTGATATCTCAAATGAATTTCATGGGGAATGTTGTTTCTAACTTGCATATTGGACTAATTATGTGTTTGTTCTTTGTGTTTGTGCAGGTCTAGGATCACCATTCACATTTCCAACAAAGTGAGAAGGAAGAAAATTATAATTTGATATATCCTACATTAGTTGGCCATGACTTTAAAGATGAACCATTGACTCCCACACACACCCATGGACATGGTGTTGGCTCGCTAGCTTGACACAACCGATACATCATACATCACATGTTGAAAGAAAAGGGCCATGTATGACTCCCACTTTTCAAAGGGAGGTATTATAGTTAATAGAAGAGGATAGGGGATTTTTTTTGCATACAAGTTGGCAGTACTCAAACTAGACAAAATAAATGATCTATGGAACTGTGATCTAGATGGTTGCATAGCCACTTTAAGGGTTGGAATCCCTGTTGTCCTTGAGCCCTAACCTTTCTTTGAGGAGAAAGCTTCACTGAAGGATGATGACCTACAAAATTTTATTGACTTAGCAAGAGAGCTATTGGTTGATTGGTTACAAGACCAATGAAATATGGGGCTATTATTTGTTTGATTATATGGAGATCAAGGATGTCTCTATACAAGAGTTCATCCACATAAAATTTCATCCTCTCCTCCCTCCAACAACAAAAACAATCTTAATCTGCACCAATGGATCAAATTGAATCAACAATAGTATGCTTCAAAGATGTAAACCATGCTAGGTGGGGGGCATATGAGGCTCATTTTTTATCAAATTAATTTTTTTCTTGAATTATTTTTATATTTACATTTATTCTTTCTCTTAATAGAGCCTCATCAATTGGAGGGGGTGGGGGGTTGGGATGTGGAGGGATTTGTGGTGGAGAGTGTGGAGGCGGGGGTTTTGAAGTTGGGGGCTATGAAAAAGATCATCTATAAAAAAATCATTAGGTGAAGGTATTCACTCCACTGGGCCACTACATGTTAAACAATTTGAAGAAAAATATCAAAAAACTAATTACATAATGAAGCATCATGAACTAAATTTTTAAATGAAATATTTAAAATAAATTGATACTTGTTGAAGTGATCATTAAATAATGTACAATTTATTAAAGATCACATCAAACACACATTTAAAATACATCATTTAGACACATTCAAATAAGATACATGTACAACATGAATTCCTAATTTATAAGATAAATCCTATTAAGATTGCAATTAAGAACTATTTTTGTTTGTACTTAATAAACCTAAGATCATATTAAATAGTAAATTTGTGCATTTAAATATAATGGAAAAGGAAGATATTTTCACGATGTTCATATTTACCATTACCTATGCTAAAATATGGATGGGTCTAGAATTAGGTAGATACTTAGGTATAATTATAGGATATGCCATCATGAGAGAATATATAGGTCAAGGAGAGAGAACAAGAGGGTTTAAAATTTTCACAACCCAAAATTTGTGAACTTGAAATTAAATAAAACTTGAGTAATTTTTATTTACTAATCATAATACAACTAAGTGAAAAAAGTTTTATTAATTTAGACTATGTGACACAAAGTTGAAATCATGTTTTAAGTTTACTATCTTATTATATTAAATAGCCACATAAGATAGAATTGATATCAATATCTATCCTACAATTTACTAGGCTCATCTCATACATGTTGAACTATATTGTCTATGACATATATGCCAATAAAATTAAAATTATTATTTATTTTGAGCAAAAGTGGCAAGCCACTATATTATATTATATTATAAGTAAATAAAATAATACACAAACCTGGTTCAAAAGAGCATACTGGTAGGAAAGAACCAGGAAGAAAACCTCTGGTTGATACAAAGTTCTTCCAAAATCATCCCAATAATAGGGATCCATATCATGGTTTTACAAAAACAATAATCTACCAAATTACAGACCACCGAGACTTTGAAGACTACAATATACATCATGTCTCAAAATCAGGATGAACCCATACTTAACAAGATATTAATTTCCTTTCATCAGCCTATTACAAAACAAAAACCCTTATTCTTCCATTTCCACAATGTCATTTTCTCCTTGGTTTTCTTCATTTCCCTGACCTCCATTGCCCTGGTCATTTGATTACAGAGTTATTTGTAAACCCTGAGACTTCATTATTACAATCATACTAAAATCCTAAAAAAACCCTTTAACTTTGTTTAAATAATGTACTCAAAATTTTGCATTTTTTTTAATATTGACTAAGTGGTATTGTACATTGTCTTGATCAATTATGTCAAATCCTTTTCATTATATAATTTACTAGTTTAATTTTGATCAATATAAAATATCCTTTAAAGTGGAAATCAATCATATTTAAATGGACCATCAAACTAATCTATTTCTATATAGGTGAATTTAAATTTCTTTAGGTTGAGATCCTTTTTACATGATGAAAGTTGTAGTGACATAAGGCAAGTAATGTTCTTACACATGATTATGGTGATGAAGAAAAAAAAAGTGAAAATATATTATGAGGATAATATAGCATAAAATACAAATTGACATTGATGTATAATTTGAAGCAAATATATATAAATTTCATTAAGGGAAATGTATAGTTAGTCTAGAGTAAAAAATAAATTAACTAAGTTGCATGAATAAATTTGAATTGAGAATGAGTAAGAATTAGCTATAACAATAATATTTGTGAAAAATAATATAGAACTAATAATGTTCATAGAGTAATTGATAATATATGTAATCATAACTAGGACCATATAAAATTGTGAAATATTAGAATATTAACGTTTAAGATGAAATTATAAGTTCAATATGGTAACGCAAGTTAAATTGTATAATTCATGATTAGATATCTATATGTTAGTTATAATGGATGTAAGTAGTAATACTAAATTGGTTGCAAGATAAGGAATTAAGGTAATAGCGATGATGTAACCCCACATCTCTATCCATATATGATATCATTTTAACTAGGATGAACTAGACTTATTAAGTTACACTCTACACTACATAAATATTACTATATTTAATTGTGGTGGTTGGTTATAAAATTTGATTATTATTTGATATGACATGTCCATGTCCTAGTGTGAGGGATATAGCTATATATATTTTTCAAACATAGGGCCTGATCATATATTATTTGAGAGGAGCCCCACATACTACTATTAGATTAATAAGTGGAGCAACCCTAATAGTAAGATAAGGCACATGATGTTAGTGTTGAATGAACAAGACAACTGAGAGAGAGGGTGAATCAATGGTATCAAATTAAAACATCAAAAACCCTCAACAGTAATCAAATCCACAAGCATTCATTAAACCTTTATTCTATTATAGTGATTAATCATGAAATGCAAATAACAAAAATTGAAACAACAACACCATACAAAAGAGAACACTAGATTTACATGGAAAACCCAATGAGGAAAAAAATATGGTGAGGATTAGCTCACAATATAAGTAATTGCAAAATTGGTACAAGGGCTCACTACCAGAATAGGACACACTATCCAATAGGGTTCACAACCAAAGCTCACTACTAGAATATGAAAATAGGATAGAAGAGAAATGTTATACAAAGAAAACTATCTTAATGCAACAAGGAATCCACCACAATTACTCCAACACTTTCGTAGCCTTGTTTGAAAAATTGTAGACACCTTCAGGTCATTGCCTTCAGAAGTCCAACACTTTGAAGTTCACACTTCTCTACTCAAATTTTCATCCCCTACTTCTGCAATTCGCACCACATTCATCACTTATATCTTTCTCACACCTAACTTGAGATATTCCAACAACACCACTCTTATTTATATCATCCTCAACCTTGAAAACCTCCTCTAAGGTCGATAACACATCATTTACATTTATAATTTTAAATTAGGTCAGCACCCAAAAATTCTCGTGGTGGATAGGAATGAAGATGACCCACATAAATCCTTAGTTAGGAACCAAATTTGTCCTAACACACCTCAACATGCTTCCATAAACTTTGAAGACACTTCACATGTAGTTAGCACTAGGTCGGCCATTACCCATGCTAAACACCATAAAACTATTAAGTACATGCTTCCTACTTGATCAAGATGACATGTGGACCACACAAATATCTTTTACATGATCTGGAACAATCTATGAACCACCTGAGATCCAACAAATATTTTTTCCAAACTTGCATCATAGAAATACTTCAACCTAGAACAACCAGTTAACCTTATACGCACATTAACACATGAAACACACATTGTACTGCACCAAATCATGAGAAAACTTGAATTCTAAAATATATAATCAACATAAGAAACTTACCAGATCCGCACAACCTAAAACCAAACTATGGAGAAATGCAGAGCAAATACGTTTCTCCCAGACCACAACAAACAATGCTAAAAACCTAGTTCACACACTGGTAAACACATCTCACTTTGCACAATGATCCAAAAGCCCAAACTCTAGATATAACAACTAATGACAACCCTGAACAACATATCAGGTCTACATAGGCATAACATCAACACAGAAAAAATGCAGAGCACATCTTGGAGCATGTACTGAACATTTGCACAACACTATTTTATTTATTTGTCAAATTTTCTCAAAAGCACTTGAAAACTAAGCACCAAAGACACCATCTCATCACATTGCATCATTCCAAAACATCTCCAAATACTAAAACATAAAGATAGCTCCATGTACTCAACACTTCTACAATATCTCAACTATACGTGCACAAACTACAACAAATTGTTTCCCTCTTTTCCACAATTTTCTCAATATCCTCGACATCTTCATCATGCAACAACCTTCCTCAACACATAGTTGAAATCAATGACAACACCAACTTGTTGAAATCAATGAAAATACTTTCATACTTGCAACAACCTCCCCATTTGTCATTGATGGCAACACATGATGTGAAAAACCATCAAAGACACAACAACTCTAAACATGCATATTTATTCTTCACTTTCTCTCCCCCTGTGTATATAGAAATTTTCACATGATTCTTTCTCCCCCTTTGACATCAATGGAAAAGCATAAATTATTTTGCATTGTTCTCCCCATTTGACACTGAACCCAGATACTTGCAATTTCACATCATTTTCCTTTTACTGCTTTGAATACCCCCCCTTAGGAGTACACTCAACCAAATCAACAACTCTACACAATGGCAACATATATTCCTTACTGCAACAATGACACTACCTACTCCCCCCAGAGGTAGCCAACAACACTAGTCAAAACAAGAAATGAATCCATAGATCCATTGGACTGATGCATCTCCATATGCATTTAGTTCAAAGGAGGGAAAATAAGCCCCAACTTCTCTCAGAGATACTCAAAAGTATCCTTAGGAAGAGCCTTAGTGAATATGTCAGCAATTAGATCCTTTGTAGGTACATATTCAAGCTTCACCTCATTCTCCATAACCTTCTCTCTCAGAAAGTGATACTTGATTGATATATTCTTTGTCCTCAAATGCACCATTGGATTCTTTGAAATGTTAACTGCACTTGTATTATCACAAAAGATATAAATAGGCTCACCATACATTACTCTGATATCCTTCAATATATGTATCATCCATAATACTTGTATGCAGCAAGATGCTACTGCAATATACTTAGCCTCTATAGTGGATAAGGAAACTGAATCTTGCTTTTGACTTAGCTATGCTACCAATCTACATCCAAGAAAGAATACACCATCACTTGTACTTTTCCTATCATCAACACAACCAACCCAATCTGCATCCATGTATGTACTTAATGTGAAATCAATATCCTTAGTATACCATAAGCCATAATTTGGAGTGCCTTTTAAATATCTGAATATCCTTTTTACTACTATAGCATGTGTCTCTTTAGGATCTTCTTGAAATCTATCCACAAGACAAACTGCATGCATGATATCCAGTCTAGTAGCAGTTAGAAATAGAAATCCACCAATAATAGATCTATACTTGCTCTGATTAGCCTTAGAAGATTCATCATCCCTGCTCAATTTGCAACCAGTTTCCATAGGAGTACATACCGGTTTGGAATCTTCCATTCTAAAATTTTTCAACATCTCTTTGACATACTTTGATTGTGAAATGAATATACCTTTTTTTTTTGATTGATTTGTAGCCCAAGGAAGAAATTCATCTCCCCAAACATTGACATCTCAAACTCTTTTTGCATCTCTTCTGCAAATTTCTTACACATAGCTTCCTTTCCTCCAAAGATAATGTCATCCACATACACAACCACTATCAAGATTTTGTCTTCCTCAATTTTGAAGTAAAGATTACTATCCGCAATTCCTTTATTGAATCCTTTCTATATCAAATAACTGTCCAATCTTGCATACCAAGCTCTGGGAGCTTGCTTTAATCCATACAATGCATTTTTCAATCTGCAAACTTGTAACACCACAGATCTGCATCTTTATCCTATTTCATGGAATATAAGCATGAAGTTAGTTAAAAGAAAGCAAACCAAGAGGTATTTTTTATGAAATAATCACCTATGCTCTTCAAACATAAAAAAACAAACTAGTTAAAATTCTAAGAAACACGGTGAATAATCTATTCCATAGTGGATTGGTGTCACATGTGTTAGTGACCCTTTCCCAACCCTTGCTAAGAAGCCAAAATGATGAAATGCAAATAAGATGAAGAGCAAGATGAGTTCTCAAACCAAGAGAGTAACCTTGCATAAAAGTTGTGGATGGATGAATGAGGATTAAAGCCTTCTTTTATAGATTTTCTTGATGAGAGATTGGCCAAGAGGGTGAATGTGGGATTAAAGATCCACTAATGAGAAGAGGACATTTTTCAAGTGGTGATAGGTCAATGGATGTGCAAGATTTGGGAAGAGTGCCCATGAGAGGGAGAATTTGAATTCAAAATTTGCAATAAATTCAAAGAGGGGGACAAGAAAAAGAGCAATAAATGCAATGTTGGAGGGACAAATCAACTTGTCATGTTGAGTGAAAATGAGGGTTTTTAATAAATCAATAAATTGATTTATTTGTGCAAGTGGAGATATCTAGAGAATGCAAGTGGGTGAGATTTGCATTTAATCATGGTTAGATTAAATTAATGATGATTAGGATGATTTGACTAATTTGACATGATTTAGGGATTTAAATCAAATCAAAGTGAGATGAATGAATTGGATTTCAATTAAATAAAGTCTTGATTTATTTAATTAAAGGGATGATGATAGAATCAAGTTTGATTTATTTGATTTAAGCTGATTGCCTTAGGAGATTGATAAATAAACTTGATTTATTTGTTGAATGGAATATGATTATGCATAATGCTAATTTTGCGTGTCTACATTTTTCCCCTCTTTGAAGCAATGTACTTGTTGTGTTGGTTCAAAGAATAAACTTTCCGTGATCTAAATTAAAAAAATTCTTGATTTTTCGGATGCCCCAGTGGAAAATACATTGGTACATTTCCCCCCTCGAGAGATCGAGTGAAAAGATTCAATTTGAGGGTCGATCTCGCGATAAAGAGGTTCAAAATGGATGGTTATGGACGATGAAGAAAATGAGATGATTTCAAGATGCTTAGAATAACGAATCTATATTATTTTAAGCAACTTAAATGATGATATGATGTGATGATGGATGTCATAGATGATGTGATATGCTATGATTATGCAAATGTATGATTTATGTAGATGCTTAGACTAACAGATCTATATTATGATGATGATATGAATGCACGATGGATGCATGATGGATGAATCATGGATATAATGGTGATGATGATTAACTATTCATGCTATGAAGTTAGTGCAGAAAATGAAGAAATTAGATGATGACAAGAGGATCCAACAAGCAAACATTATGAGAGATGATGATGAGAAATGATGATAAGAAATGATGATGATGGATGGATGATTTTGCTTTATCAAGGATTGGGATTTTCAAAGAGTCACTTACTTTATGTTTGATAACACGCCTAAGTATGATGCATCAAGGTATGAAGGACCAGGATGGTGTTGTACTTAGTGCGATGGACTTTGACTCGAAAAATAGATAGGAGTATTCTTGTTCACACCTGACATATAGAAACCTTGCTAGGATGCACTTTAGAAGTTTGAAATATCTTAGACCAAAACACAGAGAGGTATAACCAATCAATGCAATAGTCAACAAGCCATCCAAAACATCCTCTATACATATCTAACAAAGAAAGTATTCGCTAAGTTATTTTACAAGAACGTCCAACAAGCATAGCAGACAAAAGAATAATGATCATTGCCCCATTCCTATCTCTCTAAATCCTTTGTTCGGATATCATCGAGAGGTCCTTGGAGTGAGCGCAAATGAGATAAGTCAAAAGATAAAGATAAAGCACAAAAACAAGTTGATGTTCTTCAATACTGCTAACCAAAAGGGAATGTATTTTTAAGGATAAGAACCGAAACTTATTGCCAAAAGATAATGCCTATTGTAGGAAGGATACATCCTAGGACATGTTAGTGGATGGCGGCACGTCATTTCGTTTATCCAAAGTGTTCTTTCTGATAAATAATGCCCCTTGTAGGAAGGATTCATCCTAGGACATGATGTTATCAGATGATTGATATGGGACTATTTGGATGATGGACTATCGACACAAAGACTTGACCAACTTGTTTACGTACTGATTGAGACTTGAGACTTGACACTTTTGAGTTTTACTTTTAACCTGCTAGACTTGTTTCTAATTGTTTCGCCAAAGGTTGAGGATGACAATCAGTTTATTATGAATGGTGTTTATTGCGAGTGCAAGCAAGATGAGGCGGATGGATTTTTCAAATATTTGGATGTTTTAATGTTTTGCAATGTTTTGAGGCTATTTTTGGTATTTTTGAGGTTTTACAAATGTTTGATTTTCAGTTTTCCAATGTTTTGGGATTTTCTGAGATTTTGACCAAGATACTAACCTAAAACCTATCCTAGGGGCCTGGGGGGCTGATCAACAAATTAGCCTTGCCTACAGCTATACATCAGAGACCACGTGGTTCGGTGACAACTTGACCGATTTACAAATGAAGATATACATGATGCGATGTTAGTTTATTATGCCAGGACTCCTATAGGACTGACCTAAATGTCTAGGGGATGATCAAAGATCAACCTTGCCTACGTTCAAGCTCAGAGATGACGTAGTTCGACAAGACGACCTTGTTTTTGGCTTTTTGAATGACTTTTTGACTTGTTTTTGGATTTTGATATGTTTTGAATGTTTTTGGATTTTCTAATTTTCTGATGTTTTTGGCTTTTCTGATGATTTGATGTTTTTGGATTTTTTGATTTTCTGATGTTTTTTGGATTTTCTGATTTTGAGGACTTTAAGATCATACATGAATATGATCTGATGAGAATGTGCCCCTAGTGTGATGCAACAGACTACCCCGATAAAGGCAGGACAAATTGACCTTGACGATGGGCCGAGTAGTACTAGGAGGGATCATGCTATGAACACAGAACCAAGCTATGGTGCGGATGCGAATGGATGTGTGATGGATGGAGACCTGAATGTGATGGATGGTGGAAGCGAAATGGAGGGATGATGCAAAACAAGCCATAAAGATCCTGGTGGATGGAAAGTGCTTATTTACACAAGGCGCCTGTTTGCCAGGTTTTCACCAAGGTACTTGCCCAAAGTGCCACCAATGTGGTTTTCACTAGAGGACAAATTTTTTGATCATTTTTCTGATTTTTTTTGGATTTTTTGCTTTTTTGATTTTTTTGTTGTTACCAAGACGCCTGTTTGCCAGGTTTTTGCCGAAGTAATCATTTTTTTAGGACTTTTTCTGATTTTTTGGATTTTTTGGTTCTATACCAGGAAGAATTAGGCATAATTTTTTTGAGGTGGGAGCTATTCATGGGCTCCTGCAGAGGTTCCCCTTCGGGTGTTGATAACTAATATTCCCCTGATTTATAGCTTACTGTGACAATGAAAGGCCCTAACCAATTGGGTTCGAACTTGCCTTTGTTGCTGGGATTCGAGACATTCTTCTGATTTTCTTTAAAGACCAATTCTCTAACTTGGAACACCCTGCTTCTGATCTTCTTGTTGTAGCTTCATTTGAGTCTATTTTGATAGACTTGCAGATGATTCAAAGCATCTATGCATCTCTCATCCAGTAACTCTAGCTTGTTTAATCTTGACACTTGATAGTCCTCGTCAATGATGAGATTTTGCAATGGTATTCTAAGGGATGGAGCTCGATCTCAATGGGGAGGACAACCTATGATTCGTAGACCAAGGAGAATGGGGTGGCACTAGTGGGTGTGCGGATGCTGGTTCGATAAGCCCAGAGGGCGGGATTAAGCTGCAAGTGCTAGTCACGACCTACGTCATTGACTGTTTTCTTGAGGATTTTGAGGATGGTTTTGTTCATGGCTTCTGCTTGGCCATTGCCTTGGGGGTAGTACGAAGTGGAGAAGTGATGCTGGCTTTTGAATTTCTCACACAAGTCACGAACCTCCTGGTTCTTGAATGGTGTCCCATTATCTGAGATAATGGCTTGTGGAACACCGTAACGACAGATGAGATAGTTTAGGATGAATTTTGAGATTTGCTTCCCAGTGATATATGTCATGGGTATGGCTTCCACCCACTTTGTGAAGTACTTAGTTACAGTTATATTGAATTTATGGCCATTGGATGAGGTGGGTGAGATTTTTCCAATGAGATCGAGTCCCCACTGTGAAAAGGGCCATGGTGTGATAATCGGGTGAAGCTCTTGAGCTGGAGCATGGATGAGGTCTCCATGCTGCTAACATTGTAAACACCTTTTAGCGTGATCATGTGCTTCTATCTCCATTGTGGGCCAATAGTACCCTAGCCTCAACAGTTTCTTGGCTATGGTTATTCTGCTCGAGTGTGAGCCACAAATACCGTTATGAACCTCGGTTAGAGCGGTTAATGCCTCCTCAGAATTTAGACAGTGTAGTAAAGTACCCTCTATGCTT
Organism: Sequoia sempervirens; assembly: GCA_007258455.2. Lineage (NCBI taxonomy): Eukaryota > Viridiplantae > Streptophyta > Pinopsida > Cupressales > Cupressaceae > Sequoia > Sequoia sempervirens. Next base: position 83,082,631 of record VDFB02193867.1, on the reverse strand, counting down.
GTACGGTATAAGGTATCACCTAGGATGACAAATTTGGATGCCTTTTTGATAAAGGTTCATTTTAGGCTCAATGGTAGGTCAGCGAGTATGACTCCTATGCGAAGATATGTGTAGATTTTGTGATACCAAGGATTGCCAGGACCAACGATTTGACACACATATTTTGATTCTGGTACCTCAAATGTGGGAACGAGAAGCTGCTCGATCAGAAATTCATATTTCGGCACGTTGTGAGGGATATCTACTAAAGACCCAATTGTAGCCATGGCATCAGCGGCTCTGTTGTTGGTTCTTGGAATTTGTTCGAATGTTATGTCAATGAAGGATTCCTTTAGAGTTTCCACCAATTTCTTGTATGGAGTTAGCTTATCATCCTTGGTCTGATATTCGTTATTGACTTGATTTATGATCAATTGTGAGTCGCCGTAGACCTTGAGAGCTATGATATTCCATTGCACTGCTATCCTGAGACCTATAGTCAAAGCCTCATATTCTGCTATGTTGTTGGTGCAAGGAAATATTTGTATGACTTTGGTATGCAATCCCCTTGTGGAGTGATGAAGAAGACACCAACTCCTGATCCATGTTGCGTGTATGACCCGTCGAAGTATAGTTTCCAGTGATTAGCAACGTTGAGGTTAAAAATAGACTCATCTGGAAACTCTGAGACAAAGGGGATTCTCAGAATACATAGGTGCTTCTGCTAATTGTTCTGCAATAACTTGACCCTTGATGGCTTTTCTTTCAACATACTTGATGTCATATTCTGATAATATCATGACCCATTTTTCCATTCTGCCAGTTAACATTGCCTTTGATAAGAGATATTTAAGGGGGTCAATTTTGGCAATAAGCTTGATCTTGTGTGCCAACATGTAGTGTTTGAATTTTTGGGATGCAAACACTACTGTGAGGCATGCTTTATCAATGAATGAGTAATTTAGCTCATGACCCACCATTGTCCTACTGATATAGTAGATAGCCCTCTCTGTTCCTTTTTTATCATGTTGAGCAAGAAGAGCTCCAAGGGCTACTGCTGTTGCTGACACATATAAGATCAATGGATTTCTCGGGATAGGTGGCATTAACACTGGAGGTGTCAGTAGATATTCCTTAATTTTGTTAAATGCCTCTTCACACTTTATATCCCATTTGTATACTACCCCCTTGTGGAGAAGGTGCGAATATGGGTTATGCTTGTTTGCCAGTTGTGCTATGAACCGTCAGATGGATTGAAGTCAGCCCTGGAGGCCCCTCAGTTGTTTTAATGTCTTTTGTGCTTCCATCTCGAGGATTGCTTTTAATTTTTCTAGATCCACCTCAATACCCCTCATGGACACTATGTATCCTAGCAGTTTACCTGATTGTATGTTGAAGACACACTTCTTGGGATTTAGTCTAACTTTGTATTCCTCTAGTCTATCAAAGATAACACTTAGAGTTGCTATATGATCTTGTCTTTTTCTTGACTTTGCTAGGATGTCATCGACATAGTCTTCGACTATTTTGTGAATCATATCATGGAATATTAGTGTCATGGCTCATTGATATGTTGCTCCTGCATTCTTGAGGCTGAATGGCATCATGTTCAAGCAATAGGTCCCCCATGGACAAGTAAAAGTTGTCTTATGTTGGTCTTCTTTTGATATCATAATCTGGTTGTATCTTGAAAATCCATCCATTAGTGATAGCATCTCATGCCCTGCTGTCATGTCCACTATCATATCGATATTGGGAAGTGGAAAGTCATCCTTGGGACATGCTTTGTTCAAATCTCTAAAATCTGTACAGATTCTGATAGCTCCATCAGGTTTTGAAATAGGTACCAAGTTCGATACCCATTCTGGATAATCAATTGGTCAGATGAATCCAACATCTAATGCTTTTGAGCTCCATTTTGATAACAAAGCGATTTGAGGATGCATTTTATGAAGCTTCATGCGATAGATTTGCATCTGGATACACTACTAAGTGGTGGACCACAGTCTTTGGATCAAGCCCTGGCATATCAACATAACTCCATGTGAAGTTTATTTGTCTTTCCTTTAGGAATCTTTGCTAGGAGTTCTTGCTCTTCGATAATAGTGATTCACATAGAATGTGATATCACGGGGTCTCCTCTGTTCCTAGGTTGGTTGGGTTACATTTTCAGCCAAGGTATTGACTTCTCTTGATGAATAGCTCTTAGGGGAAGATTGAATCCTTCATCCTCGGGTGCCTTAGAGAGGTTTTCACCATTGGATATGTCCTTTCTTTTACTATTTTTCTTGTAGGAGAGTGCCACAGTGTGGTTTTCACTCAAGGACTTGGATATGATTCTTAGTTTCTCACTTTTATGACTGAAGGATTCAATCGTTTCCCCATAATAGGCGTGTGTGTCCAAATCCATTATAAATCCTGCCTTGTGATCTCCATGGAATGTTATCCCTCAATCCTATGAATTATGAGAGTGCTTCATCATTTTGAATGTATCGAGAACTGGTGGTCCTCGTTGGTCATAGTCGATCAGTTGGGGGTAGACTAAATGAATCTCATGATTTTGACTATCTGGTTCAAAGGATATGGTACTAATCATACACAGGGTGGTATCTTCGAATAGCCTAGGTAGATTGGATAAGGTATCTTTGTCATCACTACTAATATAGGGCTCAGTTATAAAATTATGTGTGTCCCTACCCGCGACTATTGGTGAGTGTACTTGTACTAGTACTGGCTGAGGAGAAACATTAGCGGCTCTAACCGGAGGACTTCGGCCACGTATGGTTATTCTTGGAGTGAAACATCCAAGACCAAGATTTGTTATGGGTCGCGTCTCTGGCATGATAGGTATTATGAGCCCATTGTCATTTTGTCCAGTCTTTGATTTTGGTCATAGCCCATTGCAAGCATCATGTGTAGGCCTTTGCTTCTTTCGTCCATTGGTAAATTAGCTGCCGGTCTTTCATCTTGATACAACATGTATGATGGATCTGCTTCGATGACCTCATGACCAAGGTCTCCCCATCTTGTGAATTCAGGATAATCCTCAGGATACGTTTGTGATGTGGAAGCTTGATTTTCTTGTGGGCATCCTCGTGATCTAGGAGATTGTGGTAACTCTCCTATCACAAAAGCATTGTTAGGGAGCCTATAACTTCCACAACTGTCCTCCTGGATGATGAGCTTGATGTCGGAGATGGTAGGGATGGCAGGAGTGGGGGTTGTCTCTGAAATAGAAGTGGATGTGAGGGTGGCGGGATCAATGTATGATGTGGATGGGCCCTCATCATTTTTCAGCACTTGGGGGATTTTGTAATATTTGGCTTCAAGGTTCTTGCAGTATGAAAATGGCTCAGGATCTCCATGGATGGTAACCTCTTGTCCATTATGTGTGAATTTCACACATTGGTGGAAGGTTGATGCTACTACTTTCATCGCAAGAATCCATGGGCGTCCTAGGAGGATATTGTATGGCAATTCGAGGTCCAAGACCTGACATGTGGTTTCCATGAGTATTGGCCCCACTTGGAAATGGAGTTTAATTGTGCCCTGAGACACTCTTTCTTGGTCATCATATGCTCTGATTGTGATGCCCTTTCCTTTGTCAACAGAATCTTCTGATATTTTCAACTGTTTGATGAGGCTAAGAGAACAGATGTTCAAACCTGCACCTCCATCCACCAAGACCCTTTTGATTTTGCTTTTGTTTACAATGGCTTCCAAGTGAAGTGTGCGGTTGTGAGATGGTTGGGCGGGGAAATCTTGGTCAGAAAATGTAAGAAGATTAGGTCTTATGATATTTGTGACCATAGCTTGGAATTGATCCACATTGAGATCTGCGGGGATAGTGGATGAGGCTAATGCTTCCTCAAAGATATTTTTATGCGCTAATGAGATTTTTAACAACTCCATGATGGAGTGTGTGCTAGCATTCTTTTAAGTTGGTCTACAACATTGTAGCTATACGGAACGACTCTTGATGTAGGGACCCTATTTGGTTGGGATGATCCTGCGATGGTGACTTTGCCGCCTCTTGTGGTGACTCCATAATCTTCGACATGGGAGCCCTTGATGGTGATGACCATGCAGTCTTCATTTAGGGAGGTAACGACTGATTCATAGACATGATTTACATTGCCTTTCCCTTTATCACCTCTATTTCCTTTGTTTCCATGATTCGGCATTGGATTTGTGTAGATTTTAAGGTCCTGATTTCCCGTAGGTTGTTCCACATTTATGATTTTCTTGTCAATGAGATCTTGGATGATGTTTTTGAGTCTCATGCAATTGGTTGTGGTGTGACCCTTTTATTTTGTGAAATTCGCAAAGTTGATTCTCGTTGTACCAAGCGGGTTTGACATCATGTTCTTTGTAATTTTTGAATGTAGGAGGTTTGATAAGTTTTTCGTCAATCAATTTTTTCATTATATCCTCCAATGGTTCTCCCAAAATGGCGTATTTGTGTTTTGGATAAGTTTTGCGTTGTGGCGGTACTCTTTGGTCAGTGAGGTTATTGATGGTGGGATTATTGGGTTGGTATGTTGTGTGATGAGTGTTTTGGTGTTGTGTTTGGATTTGTGGTGCGGGTGTATGTTGGCGTGGACCACTAATGACCACCTTGGCATCAACGACGCCATCATTAGTGATGTTCTTATTTCTTGCCCATGTACAAGGTTTATCATTGTAGTTTGATGATGGGCGATTGTTTTGTGGCTCATGATATGACATTGACTTGGGGGGTTGGGTTACAAGGGCCCTTTCAATGCTGAGCGCCTTGGAGATTAATTGTTCATATGTAGTGATTCCCTAAACCTTGAGATGAAATGACATGCAGCTTTCAAGGTTGGTGATGATTGTGCAGACTTGTTGTTCCTCTGGCATGGTCCACTTGCTCTGATTGGCCTTGGATTGCCATCGTTGAAGAAATGAAGCAAAAGATTCATTCTTCCCTTGTTTTAGAGTGTATAGTTCTTCAAGACTGACATCCATTGCAATATTGCATGCGTAGTTCCTAATGAATGCATCCCTGATTTCTTAGAATGTTCTAATGCCTGAAGGTAAGCAAGAGAACCATTCTATAGCGTTTCCTACCAAGCTCCTAGGGAATAGCTACATCAGATATGTATCGTCATATGCGACTTCCATACAATGAACCTAGAATTCCCTGATGTGATCTTCAAGGTTTCCCATCCCTCGATATTTGCCAAATTTGGGGATTTCGAATCCTTTAGGGAATGGTTTCATGTCTAGGCTCCTATCAAATGGATAGGGACACAAGTTGCTTTGCATTTTAGTTGTTCACCCAGATTGAAGGTCGAGCACTTGTTGTGAGAGCAACCTGAGTTGTGTCGTCACATCACTCTGCGGATCAGGGGGTGGGATGAAAGTGTTTTGTGTTGTGGTTTGGGTCATGGGTTGGGTGGATGGGTTGTTTGGTGCATTGTTTGATGGTATCTGCATGTTTTGTCAAGTGAAGTAGGCTTCTACTTGATTTTGTATGAATGATGCCTGTTGTTGATCCTGTTGTTGTTGCGCTAGGGTTTGGGCTTGTTTTGCTTATTGTTGCTCCAACAATGCTTGTTGTTGTGTTTGCTGCTATTCCCACAATGCTTGTTGTTGGGCTACCAATTCTGCTACTTCTTGTTGCTCTTGGTATTGCTTCAATGCTTGTTGATATGCATGCAATTGTGCTGCTTGTGCAAGAATTTGTGCTTGTGCTTGCACTTGGGCTTGTGCTTGTGCGGCCTGTTGTTGTAATAAGAGTTGTGCTTGAGCGACCCTTTGTGATTGCAATGCTTGGGCGGCTTGTTATTGTTGCTATTGCAATAATGCCTGGGTTTGTTGTGCTTGTATTGCGGCTTGTGAAGCTTTGGTAGCTTTTTGCACGACTTTTTTGTTTTTGGACTTGTTGGTATCCCTTTGAAAAGCGGCTTGTAATGCTGCATCGAATTAGTTTGATGTGGTGAACATTGGTGGTGGTGGATTTGGAATGGTGGTAGATGATGATGTTGTGTTGATATTTTGTGTGTTGGATAATGGTATTGATGTGATTGGTCCTTGTGAGACCATGCTTTGTGATGTTAAGGGTGTGTTTGATGGTGTTGCCATTGCTTGTGTATTTATTGTTTGTTGTTGCGATATCAACGATAAATTTTGTGTGTTTGGTACAATGTTTTGATTGATGGTTGGGATGTAGGTCTGATTGATACTTGGTAGGGGAGGAAGCCCTAGGCCGAGGAGTGGTGCGAATGATAATGGCAATGGCGGAAGAGGTGGAAATGTAAGAGGCATGAGTTGTTGTGAAAACATTGTGGTGTTGAATAAACCCCCTAGTCCAAACGTATCTCCCTCTTCTTGTGAATTTGTGAGAAGAGGTGTTTGTGGTGCTCCATGAAAAGATGTTGATGGTGGGTCATAATGTAAAGTGAGAGGAACATTTTTGTGTAATGGGTTGTTAAGTATGTTTTGTTCCAAGGCGGTGTTTGTGTCCATGTTTTGATTATTAACAAGGGGATCTGATTGAAGAGCATTGAGGAATGTGTTTCCCTTGTTGACATTTGGTTGGGTTGGAGCAAACGATGTTGTAATTTGTGGGATGTTTTGTGTGACGTTTTGGGATGGAGGTGTAGATGAGATAGGGATGGTGGATGAGATTGGAGGAAATGATGTGTCCATGATAGTACTTACATCAAAATCCGATGGTAACTTAGCCCCTTGTTTCGCTAATTCAAGCATGTACAATGAAGGGTTAAGTCTCATCATGACATTGATGATTCGATGGTTATCTGGGTTTTGAAGCATTTCTGTCATTTCCTTGTGAGACATTCTGAAAGTGAGGTCCTCTCCTTGATTTTCTTCTTGGGGATGTTTTGATGATGAGAGGGTCAGTGGGTTGCTTGATTCTGCCAGATTCATTTCTGCGTTGGTTTGACTAAGGTCGCTTGAAGCGGGTGTTTCTTTGTTGGCTTCCATACTCTTCTTGTGTTGAGATCTTGTTTGGACCATAAAATAAGGATCAAGAATATGGGAGATGAATCTCTTGATTCTTTGGTTTGATCTTTATTTTATGTCCCAAAGCTAAAGTTTTTAGGATGTGTCTTGAGGATCAAAGGAGATGATATGATAATGATGTTAGGAATGGATGTTCTTGTCTTTTGATGAATTTTGAATGAGACACTAGGCTTTTAGGACTTTGGATTTTTCTTTTGATTTTGAGATTTGGTCCTTGACTTTGATTTTGATTTTGATTTGGGATATTTGAACAAAAAGACCCTAAGATGTTTGATAATGATCTAAGGGATAGCTTTTTCCAAAGGATGATAATTTAAATATGTGTGAGAAGAAGGATGCATCTACCCACACCTATTCAAACAAGATGATTGTTTCACTTAAGCATATGGAGAAGGATTCATCTACATACACTAAGCTAGACAAGATGATTTTGATAACTTTGACTAAGTATATGCAAAAGGATGCATCTACACATACCTAGCCAAAGGTGTTTTGATAAATGTTCTCAAGGACTTTGTCTCAATGATTTTGATGATGCTTTGGATTTTGCCATAAAGCCTAGTTTCAAGATTTTCCCAAAAGATGATGATGAGATGGATTTGTTTTGATGTTTTGATGGATGGATGAAAAAGGTTTTGATAATGTTTTGATCCCAAGATGAACCTAAAAATTTTATACTTTGTTTGCCAAGACCTAGCTATTGAAGAGCATGCATATGCTTCCTAAAGACCTTTGTAACCAAGAAATGATTTCATTTTGAACTTTCAATTTTGGATTTTCAATCAATGATTTGTGCTTTGGAATTTTGGAGTCTTCAATCACATATGAAAGTTCATTTTGCTTAGCTTTGCTTAATGTCTTTATTTTACCAAAAACACTTTCTTCAACTAGGTTTTCAAACTAAGATGCCCAATGTCTTAATTTCTTCAAATCCCACAAGGTAGGTTATGTGGAAATTTAATGAACTTAAGGCAAGGGTTTCCTATTGTTTACTTAAGGAGATAAATTGAGATATAATCCAATGCTTAGAAACCTCTAAGGATGTGAATCCCAAGGGAAAGCAATAACATATGGATTGAGTCAATTGTATTTGTCTTCAAAAGGGTTTGAAATTTGGATGATGTTAAGTGTTTGTTTCCATGATGTTTTCGAGCAAGCAATGTATTTTGTAACTCAAAACAAGTATAATCCTATGGATGTGTAAGACAATATTTGTTGGATTCCCACTTGGACAAGTCCAGCTACGCTTATCTCTAGCGGATGGTTAGATGCTTGACCCCACTGGCTCCCCTCCACGACACTCACTTATACGGGGCAGCCAAGCATCAACACCCATGAAACTCCCATGGCATGCTTTCCATCTCTACTAGAAGATTGTAAAAGTGTGGGGTGGCTTCAAAACGACCGTTCTTGCACCAAAAAATAGATAAAGGATTTTGGAAAATTATAGCACATGGGTTCTAGTAAGGACTTTCCGTTCGTAGGAGTTGACCCAACGTGGCAAGAGTCCCCTTTCGGATCCATCTTTTCGGAGTCAACCGCATGATATTGGCGTTTCTTCCAATATCCACATTTATATCCCAGCTGGAAATACTCTTGGGTTCAGAGTGCTACTGGTTGAGTCGTTCCCTTGGGTGATTACTTTTTCCCACAAGGCGGGCCCTCTAAGATACACAAAAGCGAATGAAGAACAAAATCTGTAACTCGATCAATCTTTGATAGCAACAAAGAGAGAGAATGTACGCAAAAATGCCCCCACTCACACTCGCACAATAGTTTGTTCAATTTTAAGCCCAAATTGAAGTGTGGAGGTGATTGCTTTGTCTTAACCCAAAGTCACCAAAAAGGCCTTTTGATTCTCAAGATCGCTTGGAAGCGTGAGAGAAGCGCATACATCCTTTTCAATGATTTTAGTTTAAGTAAGTAACCACAAAACAAAGCAAACACACATTCATTTAATCCTTCCAAAGCAATTGTGAGTTCGTTTTAAGCACCAAGATGAAGTGTGAGTTTTGATTGTTCAGTTTGTTAACCTCAAACGAAATCTAGTCAATGTTGCCTAAAGTTCGTTTTAACCTTAACGAAAATTGAAAACCTAGATAATGTTCGTTTTAAAGCCCAAAACCAAAGATGAGTTAGCCTAAAATAGAAAATTAAGGCGTATGATGGATCCTCCAAGCATTAAAAAATGCTTTTGAGTTTTAATTTTTTTTTTTGATGTTCAATTTATCGCCAAGTTCCTTCAAAGAACTCTTGCAAGCTCCTTGTGCAATGAAACTCTCCTCCTCGCTTTTTACCTCTATCAAAAAAAAAAATCACACAAGAATCAAGTGATTAAAATTGTTTTAATGATTAATTTCAAACAAAAAAACAATTTTTTAAAATATAGATTATTTGAAACCAAGAAATGGAGCATTAATATGAATCCCGCTTTCCACAGCCCTTTCCCATCTAGCTTCTATACTCGCATAATCTTCAACTTCAAATTCTACTAGCAATTGGTCATAAAAATTAATTTGTTCGATGCAACATCCTCTTCCTTTCAAATTAATCAAAAACCAATGTAAAAGTGAGTAATGTATTTAAGAGGGAAAATCAGCCATATTTTAGTTGAAATCTCCATCAGAGAGAAATACAAGGACACTCAGGCTGTAAAGAATGAACGGATCTCCATGGTACCATTTTTTGCTAATTGGGTGCAATAAATTTCTGAGTATCACTTTCAAGTAGATAGTCTGAAGCAAGTAGGAAGCATTAATCAGTCAGAAAATCTCAAGTCCTACTTCAAATAAATGACTTGAAAAGTATTCTAAAGTCCATGCACAAACTTCCACAAAAGGGACAAGCATTAATAGTTGTTCTTCTTTCTCTACATATGGACAAAAGACTATGAGTGAATCATTTAACTATCCTCATTTTGAAATTAGAAACATACAAAGAAATGTAAAGTTTCTTTATACTGTATCCAAAATCTCATCTTATTCGCAGGCTATTTACTAATCTTGTGTAGCATGCAATGGTAGGGAAGTCAACTCATAAGTACATTTTGAGAAGAAAATGCAACAGAGAAAGATACAGATCATTGGCATAAAGAGAACACACAAACTATTTAATTCCCCACCATTTTTTTTAATACCCAGCGCCTAACATCCCTCTAAGTTAGCTATGAAAATGATAGGCACTTTCTTTATGTGGACTATTGTATTGGCCTCTCCAATTGTTGACCCGTTCCACCATGCCCACTCTTGGTCTTCTAGCTTGTCATATTATTTTCCTGCAAGAGTTTCACATGGTTGTCTTTGAATGTGTGAGTCGTGGCTATTGTTTCCACATGGAAACTCTCTATATGCTTCACAACTATTATTGTATTTTCAATATTTACATACCACTCATGCCACAACAAATCATTTCGCAGAAAAAATATTTCAAACAGTGCGTAGTAGCAAAAAGGTAGTAAAAGCAGTTTTTTAATGTTTTAATCAAGCACACAACATTAAATATTTGGCGCTGAGAAGAAAAAGCATGACTTCCAAAAGATTGTACTATCGAGTGCATTGATAGCAGCAATTCGAGCTTATAAAAACTCTAGTGATGAGTAGAGATAAAACAACTTCTCTCCTGTTATCTCTATAAACTATGCCGCATATTTTAAGCCATGATGGAAAATATGTAATGCATACCATATATCGCATGAACTAGTAAATGATAAACACTCCATGATGAAATCTTCTCATACCAATATAAGAGATTTAATAAAAAAATCAGAAAATAGATCATGGATAAGATAATACCAGTACTTTGACCATACCATACTTCTAATCATAACATTACTACGATTTGATTGTCTGACGTTTTTCCTTTTTTCAATCACTTTTACTGGTGAGAAGGTATCAAGCCAAGATCGCCATTATTTGGCTCTCTTCCAACCAAAATGGGAAGTCTCTTCTAATGCCCTCTTTGCACTATCTCTTAGTGTTCTCTCCCTCAGTGCTATCTCTCTCAGAAACCTGCATAGAAGCGAACAACAATAGGTGCACAACTTAAATGTGGTAGCATGTGTAGAAAAAATAATTAACAACCATACCACCTACCAAAGGAAGATGGTGATTTTGAGTCCGTGGTTGCAAATTTGGAGGCAGTGAATACAACAACCTTCCTGAAGTAGTTCCGAAGATAGCAAAGATGGCCTTTATTTAGGGTGACTGTCGTGGCTCTGTTCCACAATGATGGCCTTGATCCTACATCCTCCTCATGTAGTAGTGGTGTTCTTTCTTAGTCAAGGTCATGTGAATCCGCTTATGCACTTTTCCAAGATCCTGGCTGCCAGAGGATTCTTCACAACTTTCATCAACATTGACTGGATGAAATAGAGGATCTTCAAAATGCCCAATGATTCATTGCACTTTTCTGCATTCAGATCAATACTTATATCACTACCTCCTATTTATCTCATGAGAGCATGGAGAAGGTACAAAGATATCTACCAATTTAAATATGAGACACACTTTCTTCTATTGATGTTGCTGTGCTACTGCTTGGTGCCATGAAGTTTGTAATTATCTATAGTTAAAAAAGCTGAACAATATGTATGGCAAGGGATTGGAGGCAGAGATTGTAGTTGTTGTTGAAGAGAATATAACCAGATTGCTCAAAATGTAATAGCTTACTTTCAACAAAAAGGACAATTATGCGTATTTAAGTAACAAATTCAAAATGATTCTAAATCTAAACATTTAGAGATTACTCATCAAGAGTATTTCAGCCTGCAAAAGAGAGATTTAAGACAAAAAGTGAAAAGAAAAAAAAACACACACAGTGTTCCCTCTTAGTTGGCTATTCCCACTTTCGTTTCAGCCCTATTTGCTAGAAATCAAAATAAGATGAATAAAATGAAATGGAGGCTATCGAGAAGCCCCACGGTGGGCGCCAAATGTAACACCACAGATCTGCATCTTTATCCTATTTCATGGAATATCAGCATAAAGTTAGTTAAAAGAAAGCAAACCAAGAGGCATTTTTTATGAAATAATAACCTATGCTCTTCAAACATAACAAAACAAACTAGTTAAAATTCTAAGAAACATGGTGAATAATCTATTCCATAGTGGATTGGTGTCACATGTGTTAGTGACCCTTTCCCAACCCTTGCTAAGAAGCCAAAATGATGAAATGCAAATAGGATGAAGAGTAAGATGATTTCTCAAACCAAGAGAGTAACCTTGCATAAAAGTTGTGGATGGATGAATGAGGATTAAGGCCTTCTTTTATAGATTTTCTTGATGAGAGATTGGCCAAGAGGGTGAATGTGGGATTAAAGGTCCACCAATGAGAAGAGGACATTTGTCAAGTGGTGATAGGTCAATGGATGTGCAAGATTTGGGAAGAGTGCCCATGAGAGGGAGAATTTGAATTCAAAATTTGCAATAAATTCAGAGAGGGGGACAAGAAAAAGAGCAATAAATGCAATGTTGGAGGGACAAATCAACTTGTCATGTTGAGTGAAAATGAGGGTTTTTAATAAATCAATAAATTGATTTATTTGTGCAAGTGGAGATATCTAGAGAATGCAAGTGGGTGAGATTAGCATTTAATTATGGTTAGATTAAATTAATAATGATTAGGATGATTTGACCAATTTGACATGATTTAGGGATTTAAATCAAATCAAAGTGAGATGAATGAATTGGATTTCAATTAAATAAAGTCTTGATTTATTTAATTAAAGGGATGATGATAGGATCAAGTTTGATTTATTTGATTTAAGCTGATTGCTTTAGGAGATTGATAAATAAACTTGATTTATTTGTTGAATGGAATATGATTATGCATAATGCTAATTTTGCGTGTCTACAAAACCATATCTAGTTGATCTGATAACTGAAATCCTTTCGGTTGTTCCATGTAAACCTCTTCTTCCAACTCATCATTTAAGAAAGTAGACTTCACATCCATCTAATAAAATTTAAAGTCTTTAGGTTCTGTAAATACCAAAAACATCTGGATTGCTTCCATCCTAGCCACTGAAGCAAATGTTTCCTCAAAGTCTATTCTTTCTACTTGTGAGTAACCCTTACACACGAGCCTTGCATTGTTTCTTACCAATTTTCCATCCTCATTTATTTATTTTCTGAATACCCACTTAGTTCCAATTAGGTTCTTATTTGCCAGTCTTGGAACTAGTTCCCAAGTCTTATTTCTCTCAATCTACATAAGTTCTTCTTCCATTTCCTTCATCCAATGTTCATCTTTGCATGCCTCACTCATAGTTTTAGGTTCAATTTTAGAGAGTAAGCACAAATTTACATCAGTTTCAATAGCTCTTCTTCTTTTCAATACTCCTTTCCTATTGTCTCCAATGATCTATTCTTCATAATGATTTCTTTGCACATACTTAGGGGTCTTAGGGGTCTTTTCCAAAGCTTCTTCCTCTTCATTTTGCACTTCCTTTTCTTTAGCTTTTTATTTTTCTTCTTCTTAAGCAAGTTCATCTGACACATATCCGTCAATAACAATTGAATTCTACAAATCTTCATCAACCTTAACATTTTCTCTTTCAACAATCTTTCTTAACCTTTTGTTGTAATATCTGTAAGCTTTGATTTTAGTAAAATACCCAAGGAATATACCTTCATTAGACCTTGCATTGATCAAAATTTCCTATTTTCTTCATCTCTTTTGATATAACATTTGCTTCCAAATACTCTAAAGTACTTAACAGTAGGAATCCTTTCATAACACAACTCATAGGGAGTCTTTGTACTGTTAGCATTTTCTTGAACTCTATTAAGTATGTAAACAACAATATGAATTGCTTCTCTCCAATAGAATTTTGGTAGGTTAGCTTCTTTCATCATAGTCCTTGTATCTTTTTGAACAGTCTTGTTTTTCCTTTCAACCACTCCATTCTATTGAGGAGTTCTAGGGGCATACAAGTACCTCTTTATTCCATGAACTTCACAAAACATGTTAAACTCATTAGAGGTGAATTCTCCACCTTTGTCTAACCTCAAACATTTTATTTTTAAATCCATTTCATTCTCAACCATAGCTTTAAATGCTTTGAATCTATCTAGAGCATCAAATTTTTCTTTAAGTAACCCATGTCATTCTAGAGTAATCATCAAACAAAAGAATGAAATACCTATCACCTTGAAGACTTCTCACCCTTGTAGGACCACAAATATTTTTATGTATCAATTCCAATAGTTTGGTAGCAAATTTCTCTTTTCCTTTGAAACTACTCCTTATTTTTTTTCCAATTGACTTTTTTTTCAAATGGAATTGATAGGCTTTGTAATTCTTGGTAGGTCTCTTATTGGTTGTACTGAACTGATTCTAACTAAATTTTTAAAATTCACGTGACACATCCTCTGGTGCCATAACGAACTGTCATTAATCTGATTCATAAAGTAATGACCATCAACACCCTTGAGCTAGTATATATTTCCATTTGTCCTATTACTACCAACAATCATAGTTCTAGACCTTTTTCTAATCTCACATCCTCATCCTGAAACACAAGATTGTATCCTTTGCTACACATTTTTCCAACACTCAAAAGGTTATGCCTTAAGCCTTTAACATAGTAAACATCTTTAGTATTATGCTTTCCATCAAAATTGATTGAACCTATTCCATAGATCTTAGCTCCTGAATGATCTCCAGATTTAACTAATCCTCCATCATCCTTTTCAAGTTTAACAAACTTAATTTTTTCTCTGGTCATGCGATTAGAGTAGCCACTATTAACAACCCAATAGTTCTTATCTTTCTTAACATGAAAAGTAAAAACCAAAGTACCTTCAACCTTATCCTTCTTCTCCAAAACACTTTCCTTCACACAACTTTCAGAGTTAGCATAAGTAGATTCATCTTTTAAAGCTAAGAACAAGAATTCATTTTCATCAACATCTCCATAACTAGATTCATCATCAGAAATACCAACATCTTATCTAACATAGTAACTTATCTTAATCATCTTTCCTTTGTTCTCCTTACTTTTATTGTTCATAGCTCTGTTTAGACATCTTGAAGCATAGTGACCTATATTTTCATAGATAAAACATTTGAAAGGTAGTTTACCTTTGTACTTACTGGTGCCCTTTTTAATCCTTCTTACAAAGTTAGCTTCCACATTATCAAGATCATCATCATCTGAATCTTCAACCTTTTCTTTTTTTCCAACCTTGAAAGCAGTCTCCACTTTTGTACCATTTTTCAAACCAAGTTTTCTTATTTCAAATGAAGTTAGTGTACCAAGCAACTGATCTCTATAGTAAGTATTAAAATTTGCGACTTCCTCAATAGTAGATACCTTTTCACTGTAAGAATCAAGAAGATATCTGAGAACTTTCTTTACCACTCTAGGTTCTTTGACTTGTGCATCAATACCTCTCATTGCACTTACCAACTCATCAACTCTCTACATGTAACTTGTAATTATTTTATCTTCTGACATTCACAGGGTCTCAAATTGTGCCTTGAGACTCTACAACTTTTCTTGTTTAACCTTATCATCTCCTTCATAAACGCTTTCTATCTTGTCCCAAACTTCTTTAGCAATTTTCAGATTCATAACTTTTACTAATTCAGAATTTGAAAGACTATTCAAAAGAACAAATCTTGCCTTACCATTTTTTTCATAGGACTTGATCTCATCACTTGTGCTTGGACCATTCATAGGTGCAAAATATTGAGTATTTATTACCTTTTCAATCTCATACCCAAGGGATGCTAGATATCCTTCCATC
This sequence comes from Sequoia sempervirens, assembly GCA_007258455.2. NCBI lineage: Eukaryota > Viridiplantae > Streptophyta > Pinopsida > Cupressales > Cupressaceae > Sequoia > Sequoia sempervirens. Next base: position 83,066,891 of record VDFB02193867.1, on the reverse strand, counting down.
TTTGTCTTTCATAATGCATAGTCTATTCCATCAAACTTAGGGCTCTCTATCTTGTTCACCATCTTGGATCTACCTCAAGTGGTTAAGCTTTTCTCTAAGGAACCTTTCTATGATACCAATTGTTGAATGAACAAGGCAACTAAGGGGGGTGAATCAGTTGTATCAAATTAAAACATCAAAAACCCTCAATAGTAATAAGATCCACAAACATTCATTAAACCCTTATTTAGTTATAGTGATTAATCATGAAATGCAAATAACAAAAATTGAAACAATACCATACACAAGAGTAAACTAGATTTACATGGAAAAACCAATGAGGGAAAAACCACGGTGAGGATTAGCTCACAAAATAAGTAATTGCAAAACCAGTACAAGGGCTCACTTCTAGAACATGACACACTATCCAATAGGGCTCACAACCAAAGCTCACTGCTAGAATATGAAAAGAAGATAGAAGAGAAATGTTACACATAGAACACTATCTCAATGCAACAAGGAATCCACCACAATTACTCCAACACTTTCATAGCTTTGTTTGAAATATTGCAAACACATGCAACTCACTGCCTTCAGAAGTACAACACTTTGAAGTTTGCATTGCTCTACTCAAATTCACATCCTATACTTCTACAACTCACATCACATTCATCACTTATATCTTTCTCACACCTAACTTGAGATATTCCAACAACAACACTCTTATTTATATCATCCTCAACCTTGAAAACCTTCTCTAAGGTCACCAACACATCCTTTACATTCACAATTTCAAATTAGGTCAATACCCAAATAAATCCTTATTTAGGACCCAAATTTGTCCTAACACTCCAAAAACTTTGAAGTCGCTTTGCATGTAGTGTTGACACTAGGTCAGTCGTTAATAGTGATAAACACCATAAAACTATTAAGTACATGCTTCCCACTTGATCAAGATGACACATGACCACACAAATATCTTTTACATGATCTAGAACAATCCACAAACCACTTGAGATCCAACAAATATTTTTTCCAAACTTGCATAATAGAAATACTTCAACCTAGAACATCTAGTTAACCTTATACACACATTGATGCATGAAACACACACTATACTGCACCAAATCATGAGAAAACTCAAATTTTGAAAGATATAATCAACATAAGAAACTTCCCAGATCTGCACAACTTGAAACCAAACTGTGGAGAAATGTGGAGAAAATACATTTCTCCCAGACCACAACAAACAACGCTAAAAACCTAGTTCACATATTGGTGAACACATCTCACTCTGTATAACGATCCAAAAGCCCAAAATTTGGATATAGCAACTACCAAAAACCCTAAACAACATATCAAGTCTGCAAAAGCATAACATTAACACAAAGCACATCTTAGAGCACATACTAAATATTTGCACAACATTATTTTCTCTATTTATCAAGTTTTCTCCAAAGCACTTGGAAACCAAGCACCAAGGACACCATCTCAACACATTAAATCATTCCAACACATCTCTAGATACTACAACATAAAGATAACTCCATGTACTCACAACACTTCCACAATATCTCAACTATATATGCACAAACTACAATAAACTATTTCCCTCTTTTTCACAATTTTCTCAATGTCCTCAACATCTTCATCATGCAACAACCTTCCTCAACACATAGTTGACATCAATGAAAACACCTTCATACTTGAAACAATTAGAAATATTTAAATTTATGTTGGAAGGAATATTATAAGAGAGAAGAGTGATTTGGATTAAAAATATTAGGATATGTTGCATTGGGGTGCTTTAAAAATGCTTGATAACTTGTGCATGATGACAAAAAGAAACTAAAGAAAAAACACCAAGTGTATTGGAAAATGAATAGGTAAGGGATGAAGAATGAATGGAAAACATATTTAAGAACTCATATAAATAATAAGGAAGTGATTGATATGAATGCAATTAACTAAGTATATTATTATTTGAAGGATTTGAAAAAGAAGACATAGGTTCATTATAATATAAAATATATACATAGAAGATTGCACATTAATTTTAGAATGCTTTGTGTTGATTTTTTAGAAAATAACATATATATGTATATTATAATAATAAGATGTATTATGTATAGAAAAAATATTATCAATATGAGTAATCAAATGTTCATCATAAACTTCTTGAATCTAGTGCAAGTTGTATATGAAAGCCTCAACAACCTTTATTTTATGATATTATTTAGAATCCTCATGCTTAATGTATCATAGAGGAGTTAAAGGAGGTGTATGATCATATTTATGAGGGGTATCAAGAGGTAAAAATTATGGGAGGAAGTGAGTAAGGGTTGAGGAGGAGAGGATTATTACAATAATGAGGATCAAAGATGCAAGGGGGAGGATATGAACAATGCATCATAATTAAACAAGTGAATGAAAGGATAACCAATTTAAAAATGAACGTAATTCTAATTTTACATAAATTATAATTATAAATGTAAATCATATGAGTTCATTATCTAATGTAACAATATAATATTTAAAAAAAATAAATTAAGTGTGATAAACTAGATCAAAATAATGACATCATAGAATGGGTAAAAGAGCCTAATTTTTTTATAACTTGTATAGATGAGAGTTCATTATCCATGTCTATATCTCTGTCCTAGTGTGAGGGATAGCTATGTATATCTTTCAAACTATGAATCCTATCAATAGTTATGTAATTTGAGCATAAGGTAAAATCATATCCTTATCTTATTATATCTAGTTAGTTTCAAGGTTTAGGGTTTTAGTTTCTACATCTAGTTAGGTTTTGGTTTCTATATCTTTTAGGAGATCTTATTCTTTAAAAGTTTATTGTATCTATTATTTTGATGTCATATATTTAGAAATCAGCTTCACAAGCTATAAAATTCATCCTAATTATGAAAATTAAAATAACCTAAAATATAAACCATAATTTCAAACTATAAATGTTAAATCATATACACAAAATGTAAACCCTAATTACAAACTATAAATGTTATATATATAGAAAAAAATTTAACAAATCCTAACTTGGAGGACGTTAAAACTTTCCATGTAGACAGGAGGAGGTGGCAGGCACTGTTTCGAGGTGTAGATAGCATAATGGGTACCCGTTCTGATTTTAGGCCTAAGATCCCATTCCTAAATGGGTACCCATATGTAGTCATCTCGATAAAAAATTTGTATCATCTATAAATTGTTGGTGTGTGAGTGGTGGCATGTTTCTCACAATCTTCACATCACACCAGAAACCTTATTTTTCTTTTACATTAATCACTCTTATGAGATCATCAAATATCAACACAAATAAACATGGTGATAACATATCACATTGGTTCAAACCACTTGATGATTCAAAATAGCCACTAGGACCTTATTGACCAAAATGGAGAATCCTAGCATAAGCATAAAATTGATGATCTAATATAGTCAAGCTTGGACAAAACTAAATTTTGCAAAATTTTCATGATAAAGAGACAAATTACTCTATCATATGCTTTACTAAGATTAATCTTTATAACCAATTTATTTCAAGTATTCAATTTTATGATTGAAAGAATAACTTTGTATGTGATTTTTTTTTGAACAAAAGGCTAACTGCCTATAATATATATTAATATAATCATAGTTTAATTACAAAAGGGCCAAATAGATATGGCATATACCAAAAGATGTCTTATAACACTAAGCCTGAAGCTAGTTTCCCTTGACAGACTTGCCAAAATTCCCTTACACCCATTGATCTTCTTCATGATATTCCCATTATCCCACTAACTTTTCTTTCCCACTAAGTTAATACTTACAAAATACATTATACTAGAGGCATAATATGCATCATATAAAAAAATACAGACATTAACAAAATATTCTTCTCTAATCAACCCTTACAACTAGCCCCTAAACAAAGTTCTCCCCAATTTCTTCATTAACAACAACCATAGCTCGATTATTTGGCAAGGAACTTGAATGCATTGTCACATTGATGTCTGAAACTTGTCGTGAAACCCTTGGTTGTTTCTATTGAACACACTCATGTGATAATAGAATTTCTATTGCATGATATTTCTTCTTGAATTTGCTAATAGCACTCATTCCCAAATCAAATTGATACTTGGAAAGTTCTCTATACAAACACCCTAAACAATCCATCTTGATTGACATTTTCATTGACTCAGAAATTTCTATGTACTTGTTCTTGTGAATTAGATAATGCCTGGGAAACAGGCCACTAATGTACGCATCCCCCTGCTAGATATCGTAGGATTGTATGCTCTTAAGCAAGGAATTATTCTCCAAGTATATCTCTTTAACAATCTTTCTAACAATTATTTGCACCAAGTTATAGTCATTAACTGGATCAACTCGAAACATTGTTGGAGCTCTTCCTTCTCTACTATGCTTGAAAATGGTTGCTCCCAAGCTAGCACTAGAGAATTAGCTCTATAGTTCCTCGGCATGTATTCCATGTTGCTAGTCACCATCCTATAGAGCACACCTTATTGCAAATACTCCTTCACTGTCCAAACAAATTGGACTCAGAAGCAAGTTGTTTAAAATGACCTTGAAAGTAGCCTTCAAACAATCTAAAATAGAGCCTTCGCCACACTTGAAATCATCTTTGCCAAGTTGGAACTGTCAAATATTATTAATACTATGTTGTGAAGTACATTTAAGCTTTCCACCTTGCGGTTCAACTTAATTAAAAATAAATTTTAAGACCTCGAACCTGCAACCATACAAGCACACATTAGCATTAAAAGATTACAATCCTTCTTCTCACTTCATGAAATCCTCTCGACCTTCGTAGCAATCTTTCTCAAGAATCGTCTGTCCACAAGTACCCTGCCACCTCCAACGTTTTAAGACCTTGGCACACTCACATGATAGTGACTGCATGGAAAACAACATTTTACTTTCCACTTATCCATGTTCCAAATTGCTCGCCAACTTTTCTTAGCTGAAAATATAACAAGATTTCCTTGTTTTTGATAAACCTGTTACTTGTTATTCCTTAAAATATCCTGTCATAATCATTCCTCCCCCACTTCATCCCTGATCTAGTATGTGTGGAAATCTATAATACTAGTTTTCACATTTGTATGCTAACATACTCTTAGAACATGTCATGGCAGGGTATGCTTGATTATTTAACATGGTGTGTATAGTCTTAAGGCACTCTTAGATTTAAGCGTGCTCATTGTCCATTCTGTTTTCACCTCATTTCAAAATATCATGACCTTATATTACCAATATTGAACTTGCTATATAGTCATTGCCTCTTGCATTGCTAATTCCACTAACTTTGGATATGCTTTAATTTGATTAGCATCATTAATAATATTTATTTCCTGTACATCACATCCCATTCCTACTAGAAAATCTACCAATCTGTTACCTTCCCTGTACGTATGTGATATTAAAAAAGCCTGAAATTTATCTAACAAGGACCATGATTTTTGCAAAATATATCCTAAATTCCAATTATCTATGCTTCTCTCCCTGCAAGCATTTACAATTATTAGTGAATCCCCTTCCACATGTAATCTTGAGATCCCCATTTTCAATGCAAGTTCCAACCTAGAAGTAGTGCTTTTTCTTCTGCAATATTATTAGTTCCTTTATGAAGATGTAATGAACTTGCTGCCAAAACTTTCCCAGATGAATCCCTAATGCAAATGATTGCCCCTGAGCTACCCAGATTGCCCCTTGATGCACCATCAAAGTTTAATTTTATGAAATATTCTTGTGGAGCCTTCCATTTGATTATGCTTCTATCCACTTTTTTATTGATAATTTTATGTAAGCTTCCATCAAATGGAAATTTGATCCCCTTCCAATTCTTTAAGAGAGAATCATCCCAATTTGTGAATAGTAAATTGATGGTTCTATGCTTTTTAACATTTGAATTAACCACCTCAGTTATTGCCTTTTCTATCTTCACATTTGTAGCATCAACTGATGATTTAATCTTTCTAAAATTATCAAATTATGTTCCCACCATATGTTCCAAATGACTAATGTAGGAACCACATGCCATATACATGCAAAAAAAGATGATTGATATAAGACAAGCCAACTTTGAAACAACTCCCATATTGTATTTGGTAGAGGAACAAGCAAATTTAACTTATTCTTAACATAATCCCAACATTGTTGAGAAAAACTACACTAGAGGAGCAAGTGATCTGCTATTTTAAGCACTTATTCACATAATAGAAACTTAAAAGGATCAATTGTTTTCAATTTTGTTAACCAATCATTTGTTAAAATTCTCTTTTTTAAAGCAAGCCAAGCAAAGCTCCCGAACTTAGGTAGTACTTTGTATGTGATTATAATTGAATTAGTTATAGTTATTTTAGGAGTGAAGCCACTTTTTTTTTTTGATATAAACTTTGGGAGGATGGATTTGAGCCAATTATCAATGAATTTTGATATAAATTTGTAAATAATGTTTCATAAGTAGATTCAATGTAGTAGTAAGAAATGCATCACAAGTTAATTTATTTAAAATGAAGGTGATGTTCATTGTGTTGATGTCTTTGAGAAACTTCTTGGATTTTAAGAGTCTTCCACCATATTGTGTAAATCCATACCTATGATGCCCCAACACTTTTGATAGAAACATGTTGGAAATGCAAAAGGACTAGGTGCCTTATTTGGGTGAAAATAAAATGTCACAATCTTAGCTTTCTCCATTCTGATGGGTGAAATAAGGGTCAAGTTATCTTCAACTAAGACCAAACTTGGAATATTATCAAGTAAGTTTGACAAGTTTAGATTGTCCACAACTCCTCCAAAATCCAAAAAATATTTGAAATATGCAACACCCTTTGCTTGTATGTCCCTTATCTTATTTAAAGTAGTTACATCATCCAAATTAATGATATCAATTTTTTTTGTGCCTATCAAGCTTTCAAATTATTATGAAAATTTTGATAGTGAAATCCCCTACCTCTAACCATGTTTCTCACATTTTATATTTACAATTTATTTTCTCCCTTGTAAGAACTTCTACATGATCCACCATCACCTCTTTCTACATTAGATAATCAACCTTAAACATTCCTTTTAACTATAATCTATATATTTAAGCTTTCCATTTTCACCTTTATTTTTTCCTTTTCTTGAAAAATATTTTTGAACGATGTCTGATTGTATTCCTTTAATTGTGACTTAATATATATTTTTTAAAAAGTATAATATTTTTGAAATTTTTTGTGTCTTGGATATAAACCACCATTCCTATATGAGATTCAAACTACAGTCGCTTTGAAACCACACCCATTCAAGCATAAATGAGAAATAAATTAATGGATGGTCTTCACTAATGGAGAGAAGGACCGAATAATGATCAAAATCCAAAAATTAGTAGATAATGGATTTCAAATGAGGTGCATATGATATTGTAGACACTTAAAAAGTACTGATTAATACCATGCTTCTGATTCTAATTAATTAACACCATTTCCTCCTAAATCACCTTGAACTAACCAATTAATTAAATAATCAACATTATTTAGTTAAATTCAACAATTTTGACTATTAATCAAATAATTAAATTTATTTGATTAATTCACCCTTCTTCTGACTAATGTTCATCATATTTAATTAAATCAAAACATTTAATTAAATCCCCCCAAAGTCCTCTCATTTGATTAAATAAATCAAATCAAATGTCACAATCCCCTAACCCATCCAAGTTAATTAATTCTAAATTAATTAACTCTAAATCACTTTCTAATCATCATTAATAAATCCTCTAGCTTTTAACTCCTCAAAAGTTAAATCAACCCATGGTCAACTAACCAAGTTGCACATAGATTCTTAAGAGTGCTGTTAAGGGCTTTGCTGGTAAGAAGTGTAAGGGTCTTGCCAAGGAAATGAATGTTAATATTGAGGAGGTGGCTGATAGTTTTTAGGTTGAGGTGTCGGGTGGTGGTGGGTCCTCTGTGGTCAGTAAGAAGAATTTGACTGATAACCCTAAAGATTCTGCTTGGGGCTCTGCTTCTAGGGATCGGGGGAAAGCCAAGTTGGGTTCTGAGGATGTTCATGGGGAGGAACCATTGGGTGGTTCGCATTAGGGCAGGGGTTTGTTCTGGGGTGCTATGGATTTTTTGCAGGCATCATGCCTTGTTAAGGAAGGGGCAAATATTTCTTTCAATCTGCTTATGTGGGTTGTTCAAGAGATTCAGGATCTCCATAACAAGCATGATACCATTTCTAGGTGCAACATCTCTACTCTGCGAAGTCTAAAAGAGTAGGATTCTATTTTTGCTCTGTCTCAGTCTTTGAATTCGAGTGTTGGTTGTATGGTGGATGAAATTGCTGCTCTAAAGAATGACTATGGACCGAGAGTGGCAGTATTGGAGAGAAAAAATAGGAAACTACGAAGGGATTTGGATACACTCATAAACATAAGTAGGGAGAAGTTGGAGATGTCAGCCGAGGGGATGATTTTCCTTAATCAAAAGGCCATGGAGTTGACTGGGAAGGGATTGTTCGGTGACCAGGCGATTTCAAATCATGGGGAGGAAGCTGGTATGGATGGACTTTCAACTGATTTGGTTGCTGGTACGAGTGTTCGTACTCAAAGATAAACCAAGAAAGGTAAGAAGGATGTTGCTCATGATGTTGAAGAAATTATGGAAATGCATGACAAGTTGGCGACTGAGGATTTGGGGGCTGCAAAAATGCTTAAAGAACTGCTTTAAGGGTCATTTTGGATTGTCTTTTTGTTTTTTTTTTTTGGCTGATGTTTCTTCGGATGGTTGGCTGATGGTCTGGTAATCAATTGGTGTTTTTTATGATTTTTTTTTCTGGGTAGGTAGTCATTTGTATTATCTTTACTGCCACTTCCTTTTTTGTTCAGGGTTTCTAGTCCCTTCAAAACCTATTTTTTGTTAATAAAAAACTAACCAAGTTGCACATGAAATTAACTTCTTTTAATTATATAATTCCTCTATTTATCCTCACAATGGAATATTCCAAGGAATATTCCTCTCAATTACCTCTCCATCCAATTTCCCTCCAAATATTTCAAAACACCTCTTACACATTCATAAATACCTCTTACAAAGACATTTATTTCCTCTTACATGCCATCTTGTCTTTACAAGGGCATTCAATCCTCTTACATCCTCACCCACATTCTCTTACATCTCAACCATATTCATTTACTTCTTACAACCTTTCAAATCCTCAACCATTTTCATTTATTCCTCTCACACCTCCTTTCCTCTTCACATTTTCAAAAATTTGCTCCATCCTCATCCAATGGAATTGTGATAAGTGTCACAATCCTATTGGTTCCTCTTTTATCCCACATTCACCAATTTCTCTCATTCTTCAACCCTTGAGTTCTATAAATAGAGGCCTCCTCTACACAATATGGATCCACAACTTGAAGCATTCTTACTATAGGCATTTCTACTCCATATCATTTCACCATTTCCATCATTTTAGCTAGTTTATGTTAACACTTTGGATCATCAACATCATCAAATCTTATCAAAGAGATTGGGAAAGGGATTTTTTCCACATCAAAGGAGCACCAATCCCCCTATGGGATGAAGGTTTAGCTATTTCAAGTTGATTGCATGTTGTCTTTGGTTTGTTTATGCTCTATTTTTATTTTTTCTTCTTGATGTAGCTAAGAATTTCATAGGAAATGCTTGATTTGTGTTTCTAATATGATTAACTAATGTTTTTTGGTCTTGTGTTAGCTTATTGCAAGTTTGGTGTTCACATTTTGGCGCTAGAAGGAGGGATTTTCTCTTTATTTTGACGAATTTGGCTTGAAAATACTATTTTTTTGCAGCTACAGGAGGGTGATGCCACGTCTTCTTCATCCAGTGCCACTTTCATATATAGTGTCATCTTTGTTCACACACAGAGCATTGCCTTTGCTTCCAGTGTCACACCTGTCACATCATGTTGCCTTTGAATGTTGTTGTCATGTCACCTTTGTAGGAGTGTTGCTTTTGTCCTCTCATTTTCTCTCTTCTCTTTCTAATTTCTAATAGAGCACCGCCTCTGATACTACACCGTTTTTGTTTCTATTGTGTCACATTTGTGCTCTCTATTTTCTGTAGAGTGTCACCTTTGCATTTCACTAGATCGTTGCGTCCGCTTTCAACCTTTGTCAGTTGTAGAGAATTTCCTTTGTTGCCCAACATCACCTTTGCAAGAAGAAGAGGAAAATTGACTTAGTGACCCAAAATCATTTTTTAATAGTCATTGTAATAGCCTAGGCTTTCCAATTATGATTTTCATTTTATGTTTTAGGACCAACTAGCATTTAATTTAGCCTTAAAATTAACAATCAACTCAAACTTTGTCAAAGTTGGACTAAAATTGAACATTAGAAACCTACTAGACTTTAATTTTGGGCTAAAAATGAACAAGAAAAACTCACACTTGGTTTGGTGCTTTAAAACGAATTCATCATTTCTTTGAGGATAAAATGAACAAGTGCTTGAATTGTGTGATCTTGTCTTTAGTGCATCTTGAGTGTGTATCCTCTCCCCTTGCGCTTGATGTGATCTTGGGTGCAAGAGAAATACTCAAAGTGTATTTTATTTCTTTGAGTCACAATTAAGAGAGGGCTTACTATGAGACACACCCCGCAACATGAAACTCATAGGAAATTTCTTGAAGCACGTTTACCGATAAACTATATTAAAGGTTGGGAAATCGTGAGAAAGTACCTTTTATCCTAGACTGTATAACATAATGCACCTAGTACCATGCCTTAAGTGAAATGGGAACAATAGTAAGAGCCTTAAGTGGCAAAGTGGGTGTGTATACGATTGGGTGTTCTTGGTTTGTTACTAAGAGCTAAAATTGTTTAGTTACCAAAATCCTTAATACTTGTTGGTGCAAGAACGATCGTTTTGAAGCCACCCCAAATTTGTACTATTCAAAGTAGAAACAGAAAAATCCTTAAGGTCTTCAGATCTTCAAGATTTTAAGATTTGGTGGTCCCAAGAAGTGAGTGTCATGGAGGGGAGCCAATGTCACCAAATCTCTGACTGTTCGCTTTGTCTTAGTGTTTGGAGAAATCCAAGTGGGGACTCAAAAAAGTATGAACATTTCTAACCTAGGATTATACAATTTGTGAGTCAATCAAAACACATTGCTTGGATCTCAAACTTTGAAAAAAACATTAAACAAATCATCAAAATTTCAAACCCTTTGAAAAGAGTGAATATCTTTGAAGGGTCTAATTATTACTGCCTGTCCTTAGGGACTTTATCCTTAGAGGCTTCTAAATATTTGGGCTCACATCTCAATTTACTCTCTCCAAATTCAATCTAGGGAAACTATGGCCTTGACTCTTTGATTTTCACATGATGGACCTTGTGGAATGAAAAAGAGCAAAGACAGAAATTTAGTTTGGAATTTAAACAAGAGGTGTTGGTGTGGTAAAAAGAATCCATTTAATCAAGATAAAAGACAATGAACCCCACATATGTGTTTGTTCTCATGATTTACCACAAATTCAAGATTCCAAAGCAAAATTATTTATGCAAAAACTCCAAGTTTAGGTGTCATACTCAAAAATACATCAAAAGATACATTAGGAAGTGCAACCTAAAGTAATACACTAAGATACACAAGAAGGTAACAAGGTTTTATAGGCTTATTCCACATCTGGACATGTATGCTCAATATGAACCATATGAATTTTTGAAAACACTTTAGAGGTCTAGCATGTTCTTCAACACCTTGGTCTTCTAAACAAACTCTTTCTAGGTTCATCTAGGATCAAAATCAACACTTCCATTTATCACCATAATTTGTCAAACCCATCCCACAAACAATTCTTGGAACTTTGGAAAAATCAGCTATGCTAGAATTTTTTGGTAAATCCTTAAATCAAAATAAAAATCATCTTGTTTGGCTGTGTGTGGATGAATCCTTTCTCACACATTTAGTTAAATTATCACCCCCCTTGGAAAATTTTACCTCAAGATCACATCTAACATCTTGGGATCTACAAGTCCATTATCCAAATCAAACCAAATCAAAAACTAAAATCCAAAATACTAAGGTCTAGTATTCCTCCAAAGTTCTCAAAAGTTCAAACATCCACACCATTCACCCTTCATCATTCACATAATCATCATTTGATCCTTAAAAATTCTAGATTTTCCTTTTGCACCTAAATTTTAGATCAACCAAAAGAGTTAAAGGTTTACCTCCCATATTCCTAAAACTTGATCCCAATTTTATCGTCCAAACAAGGTCACAACACAAGAAGATTATGGATAAAAAAAGAGAAACATCCACCTCAAGTGATTTAAGTCAAATTGCATCAAAATTCAACCCTAGGAAATCTATCAACCCTCCACTTAATCCCCCTCAACTACCACAAAATATTCAAGAGGGAGGGTGCCAAGTGGAGGATGTCACCAACAAATTCCAAGGGATGTCCCAAGATGAAATAATTGAGCTAGTCCAAAATCCCAAAACACACAAGATTTTCAACATAGTCATGAGGCTCAATCCCACACAATACATGTTGGCATTAGCAAAGGAAGGGGCTAAACTCCCTTCCAATTTTGATGTGAGCACTATTGTTGAACAATCTTTTGGGAACATTCCTCAAACATCATTTATGCCTTCATTCCAAAACATCATTCAACCCATCATACAACCATCATTATCACATGCCCCAAGTCAACCCATGATCACCAAGAGAAGTTCACTACTCCAAGCCCTTCAAGGGCATCCACTTGTCAACAACCAAAATTTGGAAGTAAACATGATCTTAGGTATGCCTAGCACCATCCCACAAGACCATAAACATCCATATGTGCCACTCATTTTCCATGATACAAACAATCCCTCCACTTTTTCCGCAACATTGACATACCCTTTTGATACACAAAGCTCTCTACCCAATGTATCACAAGGACAAGTGGATTTATTTGGACAAGTGGGAAATTTCAATGCTTCATCCTCACTTTCACAAGGTAATCCATCTCAAATCTTCCAACCATTCCTATCTTGACATCATCATCCACACCCATTCAAAGTATAGGGCCAATCCCTTCATCCAACAAATTGAACCAAACCCAATCCAATCAAATCAATCCTACAAGCACAAATCAAATTAGCACATCTATCATACTGAATCCTTTGAACATGCCACCAATATTGCAGCAGCAAGTGGCACCAATCCAAATCTCCCAACCAATCATCACATCATCTACAACACCCCAAACATCTCAAAATCTAGTCTCACAAGGACTAAACATATCAACCATCAATCCAAACCTACCCTCCACCACACCTCAACAAATACCACAACAACCACCTCAACAAAGTCTTGCCACCTCATCTCTTACCATCCCACAAAATCCCCCACCTCCACCTTCGAATCCAAATATAGCAAATCAATACAACATCACATTACAAGTAGCGCAACAAGCTTACCAAAAGGCTTTGCAGCAATTTCAAGCCCAACAAGCACACGTGTAAGAGTAATCACATGCACAAACACAAGCTCAGACACAAGATTTTCTACAAAAACAAGCAACACCATAAGTGCAAGGACAAGCCCAATCTCAATCCCAAGCTCAAGCTCAAGCACAAGCACAAGCACAAGCTCAATACCAAGCATAGCAAGTTCAAGTGCAAGCCTTGTTACAAAAACAAGCCTATCAACAATCCTTACAATATCATGCACAACAACAAGAATTGATAGCACAACAACAACAAACAGTGCAACAACAGGCCCAACAATAGGCATTATTGACCCAACAACAACAATAGAAGCAAGCCCAACAACAAGCATTGTTGGCACAACAACAAAAATAGGCATACCAACAAGAAATGCTTGCACAACAAAGCTTCCAACAACCTTTCACAAACACGTAGCAAAATGCCTTGAATCCCAACACACAAGCCACCCCATCTATCACCCAACCAACCATACCATCCCAAAACACTTACATTCCACCACCTGATCCACAAAATGACCTCTCCACACAGGTCAAATTGCTTTCAAAACAAATACAGGACATCCAATCTGGAAAGGTTAAAAAATCACACACACAAGGAAATTTGTGCCCCTATCCTTTTGATAGAAGCATTGCAATGACTCAATTTCTACTAGGCTTTGAAATACCAAAATTTGATAAATACCAAGTGAAAGGAAATCAGGTGAATATCACATTAGGGAATTCCACGTACACTGTATGGAAGTGGAATATAAAGATTCTTATATGATGCAATTTTTCCCGCAAAGCTTGGATGGTCTTGCATGGAATGGTTCTTTTGCTTACCTCCCAGAATAAAATTTTTCCAAGAAAACATAAAATTATTCATTGAAAACTACTCTTTCAACCTTGAAATGGAGGTAAGCTTGGAAGAACTATCTGGCCTTAAACAAGCTAAAGGAGAGACATTCACATATTTTCTACAACGATGGAGATCTTGAGCTAGCAAGAACAAATGGTCCATGCCAGAGGAACAACATATTGGGACCATTATCTCTAACCTTGAAGGGATCTTGTCCTTCCATCTCAAAATGCAATGCATCACAACCTACTACCAAATCATCCCCAAAGCGCTGAACATCAAAAGATCCCTCATAGCACAAGGGGCATATCTGTGTACCAAGATAATTGACCATCAACAAGTTATAATGTGAAACCTCACACATGGGCTAAGAACAAGAATGTCACCAATGATGGTGTTGTTTATGCAAACATTGTTATCAGTGCTCGAAGGCCAAATGTGAAACAACAAACATACACACAACTGCTAAAAAACACACAAAACACCTTGTAAACCAACACATCACAACAACAACCCAACAATCAGATGGTTAACAATGTAAATGCTCAAGGGGGACCACCCCCAAAGAACAAATACCCACCAAAAAAAAAAAATACACCATTAGGGGAACCCATTGAGTCTTCCATGCAGTGGTTGGTACAAGCAAAGCTTATCACACTTTGTTTTTACGAAAATTATCAAGAGCCTCAAGTTAAACCACCATGGTATAACGAGAAGCACCTCTGTGAATTTCACAAAATAAAGGGACACACAACAACTAGTTGTATGCAACTCAAAACTTTGATCCAAAATCTCATTGATGATAAGGTCATAACCATTGAACAACCAGTCGGGAATCAAGATCTTAAAATATACACAAATCTGATGCTGGATCACAATAAAGGAAAGAGTTACAACAATGTGAACCATATCTATGACCATGTTGTTTTATCATTGGATGAATGTGTAACAGTTGTCAATATCAAAGGACCTAGAGTCAAGTGTGGAGTCACCACATGTAGTAGAAAACTTTCCATCCCAGGATCTTCACCATCCCAAGGCACCAGTTTCCAATCCAAAATAAATCACTAATGGTTAGAATGTCTTAGAGCAACTGAATAAGACCCCCACCCAAATCTCCATCATGGAGTTGCTCAAAATATCACCTGCACATAGGGACATCCTAGAGAAGGCATTGGATGCATCTCCCATTCCCACAGATCTTGATGTAGACCAGTTCCAAGCTATGGTCAGACATATCACTCCACCAAAAATCCTCACATTTTCTAAGCATGATGTCCCAACCCAACCATCTCATAACATCACACCCCATCTTGAAGACCTAGTCCACAAGAACAAAGTCAAATGAGTCTTGGTGGATGGAGGTGTGGGTTTGAATATTTGTACCCTATAGCTAATCAAGAATATGGGATTCTTAGAAGATGCCATCAAAAAAGGTAAAGGTATCACCATTAGGGCCTATGACGATCAAGAATGAGTGTCCTAGGGCACCATTCAACTCCCCATCCAAGTGGGGCCAACAATCATGGAGACCACTTGCCGGGTCCTTGACCTTTAACTCCCCTATAATATTCTCCTAGGGTGCCCATGGATCCATGGGATGCAAGCTGTCACATCCATGTTCCATCAATGTGTCAAATTCCCTTACCAGAATCAAGAAGTCACAATCCATGGCGACCTTGAACCTTTTTATTATTGCAAAAATCTGGAGGCCAAGTATTATGTGATCCCCCAAGTCCCAAAAAATGATGAGGGACCCACATCCCCTTATATTGACCCATCCACCTTAGCCTCCACTTTTGAGACAAAGACACCTACCATTTAGAACATCCTAGATGTTAAGGTTGTAATACAAAATAATGGGTGTGGGGACTATAAAATAAAAAAGAGCGCCTTTGTGGTAGGAGAGTTACCTCAATCTCCTAGATCTCATGGAAAACCACAACCAATCGACATGTCTCTGACCTTCAAAGCAGAACCTACCATCTTCAGAAAATGGGGAGACTTAAGCAAAGAAGTGGTAGATGAAAAGGATGTATCAAGCCTATTGTGTCAAGATGAAATACCTGTACTTGAAATTTCCATGGAAGATGATAACAAAATACTACAATTAATGTTTGGATGGGGCTACAACAAAAATGAGAAACTAGGGAAAAATGACAATGGCTTGTTAGAACCCATCATTCCTGAGAAGCGCCTTAAGAATCTTGGCCTCAGATGTACCCCTCAGAAAAATAACCATACTTGGAAAAGGTGCTACAGTTAAAATAGTCAAAGCTTCCCCATTAGTACCCGTATCGCTTAGTAGTCCCTTTGAGGATCCCATCTCTGATTTACCCATGCTATTTGAGGACTCTTCTCTCTTTATGATCACCACCATGTATTTCGAGTTAGATACCCAAGCCATCAAACTAAAACTCATTTACCCCCAACTCGTCGATTGTGACCAACGAGGACCACCGATCTTAGATACGTTCGAAAATGATGAGGCTCTCTTGGAATTCATAGGAATAAGATATAATCTTCCATGTGGCAACTATAAAGCAGGATTTGACATAGAGTTGGACACAGATGCGTACTATGGGGAAACAATTGAATCTCTTAGTCGCAAAATAGAAAATCTAAGAGTAATGTCTAGATCTTTAAGTGAAAACCACACTGTGGCAATTTATGATCCAAAAATAGTAAAAATAAAGGTTGTATCCAATGGTGAAAACCTCTTTGAGGCACCAAAGGATGAGGAATTCAATCTTCCCCTTAGTGCCATCCATCAGGAAAAATTAGCAGTATTAGTAGAAAAATGTAACCCAGTAAATTTGGGAACCGAAGAAGCCCCACACATCACTTTCTAGGATGAGTCACTTTTGACTGAAGAACAAGAAAATCTAGCTGCATTTTTGAAAGAAAAGAAAGTGAAATTTGCATGGACATATGCTGACATGCTAGGCCTTGATCCAGAGGTAGTGGTCCATCATCTAGCAGTCTATCTAGAGGCAAAACCAGTAAGACAAAAATTGAGAAAGATGCATCTGGAGATCGCCTTATTGGTCAAACTTGAGCTACGAAAACTCCTTGATGTTGGCTTCATGCAACCCATTGATTATCCTGAATGGGTTTCCAACCTTGTACCTATCTCCAAGCCCACTGAGGGAATCAAAATTTGCACCAACTTCAGGGACCTAAAAAAAGCATGCCATAAGGATGATTTCCCTCTTCCTCACATAGACATGATTGTAGATTTGACGATAGGGGACAAAATGCTATTATTGATGGATAGGTTTTCAAGGTACAATTAGACTATGATCGCAAAAGATGACCAACATAAGATGGCCTTCACCTGTCCATGGGGGACCTATTGTTGGAACATGATGCCATTCAAGTTAAAAAATGCTAAATCCACATACCAAAGGGATATGACTTTGATTTTCCATGACATGATCCACAAATCTGTAGAGGACTATGTGGATGACATACTAGCCAAATCAAGAAAGCATCAAGACCACATATCAATGTTGGGCCCAATCTTTGACAGATTGGAAGAATATAAGGTACAACTCAATCCTAAGAAATATGTCTTTGACATCACATCAGGAAAGCTTCTAGGGTATATTGTATCAATGAGGGGAATCAAGATAGATCCTACAAAAGAGAAAGCTATCCTTGACATGGAAGCACCACGAACACTAAAATAGTTGAGGGGTTTGCAGGGAAGGCTTCAATCAATCCACAAATTAATAGCATAGTTAGCAGATAAAACCATCCCATACTCCCATCTCCTTCACAAGGGAGTAGCATACAAATGGGACGAGAAATGTGATCAAGAATTTAATCAAATCAAAGAATACTTGCTCCACCGGTCCTCATGCCACCAATCTAGAACAAACCATTGATTCTCTACATATCAACTATGGCAAAAGCACTTGGGGGCTCTCTTAGCTCAGCATGATGAAACATGGAAAGAAAGAGCCATTTACTATATCAGTAGAACCTTGTTGGGACATGAGCTAAACTACACATTGATTGAAAAGGCTTGCCTTGCAATAGTGTTTGCCTCACAAAAATTTAGGCACTACATGTTGGCTCATTAAATCAATCTCATCACCAAGATAGACCCCCTAAAGTATCTACTTTCTAAAGCAACACTCATAGGACGAATGGCTAAGTGGTTCATGATCTTGAAAAAATATGATATTGAATATGTGGAGCGAAAAGTCATCAAGGGACAAGTAATTGTAGATGAATTGGCCAAAGCACCTATATATTCAGAGAACCCATTGGTATTAGAATTTCCAGACAAATCAATCTTCAACTTGAATGTTGCAAACCATTGGAAGGTATATTTTGACATATCATTCACACAACATGGGTTAGGAGAAAGAGTCTTCTTCATCACACCAAAAGGGGATTGTATCCTGAAATCATACAGGATATCTTTCCCTTGCACCAATATCATTGCGAAGCACGAGGCTCTTGTCATAGGAATTCAAATTGCAGTACAATGGAAAATCATTGCACTTAAAGTCTACGCAGACTGAAAAATAATTATCAACCAAGTCAACGATGAATACCTAACTAAGGATGACAAGTTTACCTCGTACAAAAAGCTCATGGAGGATCTCAAGGAGTTCTTCATCGACATAACATTTGAGCAGATATCACAGGTAAACAACAGAGCAGCTGACACCATGGCTACAATTGGATCATTGTTGGATATCCCACAAAATTTCCCTAAACATGAATTCCTTGTAGAGAAGCTTCTTGTATTAGCTTTTGAGGTACCATAATCTGAGTTCATGTACGAAATCATTGGTCCTGGTGATCCTTGGTACCATGACATATTCACCTACCTAAAAATAGGAGTCCTCCTTTCCAATGTCACACCAAATATCAAAATAACCTTTATTAAGAAGTCATCTTGTTTCATCATCTTAGGAGAAACCATTTACCGTAGGAGTATTGAAGGAACCCTCTTGTGATGCCTTAACCCCAAGGAAGCTTTGATTGCTTTGACTGAGGTACATGATGGTATTTGTGGTTTGCATTCTAGTGGTATGACCTTGGCCAAGAAACTGCTGAGGATTGGGTACTACTGGCCTAAGATGGAGAAAGAAGATCATGACTACATTCAGAAGTGCATACAATTCCAAAAGAATGGGGACCTCATCCATGCACCAACTCGATAGCTTCAACTGATTATAACACCTTGGCCCTTTTCACAATGGGGGCTTGATCTCATTGGCAAAATCATTTCCACCTCATCTTTTGGACACAAGTTCATTATCACCGCCATAGAGTACTTCACAAAGTGGGTAGAGGCCATCCCCATGACCTATATCATAGGGAAGTAGATCTCTAAATTCATTCTGAACTACCTCATTTTCTGTTACAGTGTTCCACAAGCCCTTATCTCAGATAATGGAACACCCTTCAAAAATTAGGATGTCCATGAGCTATGCCAAAAATTCAATATCTAACATCACTTCTCTACCCCATATTACCCCTAGGGTAACGACCAGGCTGAGGCTTCCAATAAGACCATACTAAATATCCTTAAGAAAACAATCAATGAAGTTGGCTGTGACTGGCACCTACAGTTAACCCTTCCTGATGGGCTTATTGAATGAGTATCCATACACCTACAGGTGCAACCCATTTCTCCCTAGTCTATGGATCATAAACCATCTTTCCCATTGAGATCAAGCTTCCATCCCTCAGAATATCACTATAGAATCTTATTACTGATGAAGAATACAAGGTGTCATGGTTGAATGAGCTAGAGTTATTGGATGAGCGGTGCATGGATGCTTTGAACCACCTGCAGGTTTACCTGAACAGTCTCAAAAGGAGCTATAATAAGAAGATTAAGAGTTGGTCCTTCCAAGTTGGAGAGCTCATGTTGAAGGAAAATCAAAATAATGTGCCAAATCCAGACAGCAAAGGTAAGTTTGAACCCAATTGGTTGGGACCCTTCATTATCATGACAAGCTACAAGTCAAGAACATATTAGTTGTCAACACCAAAGGGGAACCTTTGTAGGAGCCCATTAACAACTCCCATCTCAAAAATTTTTATGCCTAAGATTGCTGGGTATAAATTCAAAAATTACAAAAAAATTAAAAAAGTATAAAAATCCAAAAAAAAAATCAGAAAAAGGATTGAAAGCAGTAAAGAAAAAATCATCCTCTAGTGAAACCACTTTGGTGGATCTTTAGGCAAGTACCTTGGAAAAAACCTAACAATCAGGTGCCTTGTGTAAGGAAGCACTTTCCATCCACCATTGATTCTTTGGCTTGTTCCAAATCACCTTCCATTGCATTCACCCATTACATTCCATTGATCCTTCCATCACCCATTCACGTCAGCATCATAGCTTGAGCTTGTGTTAGTATCATGTTCCCTCCTAGAACTACTTGGCACATTCCTAAGGTTAGTTTGTCTTTCCTATATCAAGGTAGTCTATCGCATCATGCTGGGGGCATATTCTTATACCTACATTGGATCAGATTCATGTATATTATTGAAATTTTCCTTAAACACCAAAAAATACAAAAACATTCATAAAACCAAAATATCCAAAAACATCCAAAACATTACAAAAATCCAAAAACAGGTCAAAAATAGTGTAAGAGAGGGGGACCAACCATGTTCAAGGCCCCAGGTCACAGAGAGCCAAGAGTGGAAGGCTACCCTAACTTACCTCAACTTAAAGGGGTGTTTTGAAATGAGGGACGAGAATGATGAGGACTATAAGGTCCTTCAATCACCTTGCAGACCTGGAACTTGGAATGGGGCTAGGCGAGCCAGTTTTTGGGTTCCATACTATTCCTTAGGTAGCTCTCTACACGAGGATGAAAGTGCGGTTTTGAGATGATAGCGTGGTGTGCTGGCGTCTCTTAGGTGCACTGAAATCCATACCAGAGGACCAAAAAGACAATGTGAAACGCCAGAAAATAGGCTGATGACCTAGCTAGTCACTTCCAAAGGGACAAATCAGAGCTATAAAGTAAGACAAATACGAATGAATATGATAACAAAAATATATGAGAGTTAAGTTGACAAGAATGATCTCACAAAGGTACTCGTTTGCAAGCTAGCTCCAAGAAGAACGTCCACATACACACAAGAAGGAGGAAAATTGTTGGGGGGTTGTATAGGGGTCTACCTCAGTCAGACCCCCGTTTTGGTGTTTCCACCTCCATGGAAAACCAAGATAGCAACTATGGAGAAAAGTATGATAAAGGAGAATGAAAGTAAATAACACAATAACAATACAAACAATAATGTGCTACTCAACCAAATCGTAGAGGAGAGGAGTGAAAATATTACCACCTCCACCAAGAGCTCACTAGCTAATGGAAGAAAAAATGAGAGGACTCAAGCCCCTGTTGCAATGGTGTTGTTCCACACTTGCTCTATGGAGTTGATGGAGTGTTGTTGTTGCTGCTATGGAGTGCAAAGTGTTGCTTGAGAGTTGAGAGTGCAAGAAGTTAATGCTTAGAAGGTTGCTTGAGCTTGTGAAGAAGATGAAATGCATGAAGGAAAAGTGAATTTGAAGGGAGAATGAAAAAAATAGCCATATTCAGGTCGGTTGGTTGAAGAGGGGTGTTACAAATCAACCTCAATGGGAAGTGTAACGCCTCTTCCAACTTCAGATGCAAGAATCTGTCAGGGATGTATGTGAGCTGTACAGATGTCTGCGTGTCGCGCGAGCATCCCTGACAGTTATTCTTCTACCGACACATAAAACAAAAGCCAAGTGGAATAAAGGTAGTGAGCTGATGTGGATTTTTTCCTTCGGATTTGGTTTTCTAAGGTGAGGAAGTGTAAAAGGGGAATTTGCCTAAGGGGTGAAAATTCGTGCCTATACATTTTTCCCCCACTTTAGCGAGCATGAATACTGATGAGTGCTTTGGTAAAGTAGATCAGAGAGGTAGTAGAGTTAGAAATGTATACCTAAACCATCAAGGAAGTAGATCGTGATTTGGTGAACTCGAGAGTGCAGGACAAGTAAAGGAATTCATAGCCCCGCAGAACTATGAAGCTGAAGAATGAAAGCGTCTTACAGGCCCACAAACTTGCAAGGAGGCAACCTGCAAGATCTCTCACATGAAGGAAGCCCCGAGAAGAAAGTTATAAGCCCATAAACCTGCAAGGAAGGTGTCTATAGGATCTCTCACATGAAGGATATCTAGAAACATGCCTTATAGAACTACACACTTGCAAGGAAGTGTCCCCCAAGATCTCTCACATGGAGGAAGTTGAGAAAGCACCCTACAAACCCATAGACTTGTAGGGAAGGTGTCCTTCAAGATCTCTCACATGAAGGAAACCCAGGAAAGTTCCCTACAGACCTATAGACCTACAGGGAAGGTATCCTTCAAGATCTCTCACATGAAGGATACCCAAAAACATCCCTACAGACCCACAGACTTGCAGGGAGGCATCCCCCAAGATCTCTCACATGGAGGAAACCCAAAGAAAGATCCCTACAGACCTACAAACCTACAGGGGAGCCACCTCCAATATATTTTGCATGGAGGAAGCTCAAGAAAGTGCCCTATAGACCCACAAACATGCAAGGAGGTATCCCCCAAGATCTCTCACATGGAGGAAACCCAAAGAAAACACCTTATAGACCCGTATACCTATAGGGGAGCCACCCCCAAGATATCTCGCATGGAGGAAGCTCAGAAGAAGCGCCCTATAGACCCCCAGTCCTATAGGGAGGTATCCCCCAATATCTCTCGCATGGAGGAAACCCAAAGTAAGGGGACTCCACAGAGTCAGAGAGGGGCTTCAGAGGTGCACCTGCAAAGCGACATGTTCATCCGCAAATAGAACATGTCAGAAAGCGGCCATGCAGGAAAGTAAGTGGATAGTCACATAGACCATCAACAAGTTGGAAAACTTTCAAAGGGGTCCCTCGAGAACCTGATGTAAAGAATGGGTCCACTCAAGGGACACACTGTTCGAAAGTATGAAAGAGTTGTTTCTTTCTCAGATTGATTCATCATCAAGGAATCCTTTTGAAAGATATCCACTTCATCAAGGAATTAGAAAGGAAGAAGACTCCCCCACATGAGGGGAAGATCAAAGGTGTTCCCACTTTAGAGGAAGGTTCTTAATCTCTTTATTTATGAAACCATGATGAAGGAAACACGTTCCATTAGGGTTTCAAGTCGAGAATGCAATCCTTGAAAGGAAATTTGTGAAGATTCTTGAGAAAATATTCAATTGGTAACGAATGTGTTTTTCAAAAATCAAAGCATTGTAGAAGTGACATTGTCACACATGAAAAGGACAACTCAATCAAAGAAAAGAGAAAGATAAATGAAAAGAAAAAAAAAAGATAAGAAGAACAAGGGGCACAGAGGTAGCCTGATATTTCAGGGTTACAACTGCTCATAAATATATAAGTATAGTAATAGTATATAAAATGAACTATCATCAACCCCCTACTATATCATACCATGTGAAGAATGCAAGAGAAGACAAAGTAAAAATAAAAAATTGGGTCAACATGGAAGGGAAGCCTAAATGCCCCCAACACTTTGCATCATCCCCAATTTTCCAAAAATCAAGTCACAAACATGGAAGAATGATGATACAAATAGAAGAAGATTTGCGACACAAAAACCATGCCCATATCCAAGCACCAACAAGGGTGACAAGGGTCATCTAGGCACACATAGCATGATCACGGGGGAACACATCACAACACACATATAAACATCTAATCTAAAGATAAAGAAGGGGCCTCCTCCTAACACTAATCAACCAAGAGGTCATTTGCTTCCCACTTTAGATAATCATAGGGGGAAGAAAGATAAACCTACAATGGTGGAATGTTAAGAGAAGGAGCATCCCACCCTCTCGCAACAAGGGTTAAGGAAGAGGGCCTCACAAGCTCGTTTCCACCGAGCTCTTATGGAGCTAAGATTGTTGTTCGAACCTATAGCAAAATGCACCTTAGCTCCCATCTCAGAAACTTTAGATTTTAAGATCCACTCTGCATCCAGTTACGTAAGTCTGCCCTGCGATTACTAGAAAAATCACATCAAACATCAACTGAGGAATTCCATGCAAGTCATGACCTAACACCCGAGAGACCTTGGGGAGATTTTCAACAACTTGTTGTTGGAGATTTCCTTTCAAGAGAGGTAGTGCACATACGCATTGCTTGTGTTGAGAAAGTGTACAAAACACCCATCAATAGTGAGGTTCTGGCCTTTTCGGTGATCTTCACGAAATCGTTGACCAATGCTTTCTTCAAGTTTTGGCTTTACAATGTGCAATGAACCTTATCATAGGTTGTTTCGAAAAAAAAGGGAAAAAGAGCAGGGAAGAGGGAAGGTTCTTGGATCTACAACTAACTATGAACAATGATCATGGAGGTTCTGCTATGGACAACTTCCTTGAAACATGATTCCACTTAACCAAGAAACCTACAATATCCTAAAATTTGTGCTATCTTCAAAGGTCTGTAGATATTTTACCATTCATCGACTATTTTCATGCATGAATAAAGATAAAATTTTGAAAGCAGCTTCAAATTTCAGTCCAGGCTAACTTTACAAGACTATTTACCAGCAGCAAACAACAAAAAGTATGGACTGGAAGGCATCAACATAGCTGAAATTTCTATAATCACGGAACAACATTACTAAAATCTACTCAAGAAATTTAAATCTAACTTAAAACAACAATGTAAATCTAAACAAAGTATCTAACAATGGAGATTGAATCATGAAACATGTGAAGAACTCAAAAAAATGCACCAAGTCAATGTATTTTCATTATAAAGTTCTCCAGCATGTCTTTGAAACAACTAAACTCCCCTTTGAAAATGAGAGGAGACCCCTATTTATAGTGCCCAAAAAGTAGAATGAATGGCCAAGATCCAATCTTATTGTGTGGCCAAGATTCACTACAAACTAGGGTTCTACCTACCCCCCAAATATATTACAATTTAAAAATACAGTTTTGTACTTATCCCTATTTTGTCTTCTAGTGACAACATTGTAGCATTTTGTCTTTTGCTGATTGCTCTTTCTGCTGTAGCTATTCCTTTAGAAGCTCTTCACTGATAATAGGGCTACCTTCCTACTTCTTTAAAGTTGCATACTCCATGAATTTCAGGACTACCGGTTGGAGTTTGTTGATTTCCATGATCTTGGACCACAACACTTGATAAGTCCATTCCTTGGAGTTGTCCTCATGTCTCTTCTAGTCTTCATCATATTTGGTGGTGTGGTCCCTAAACAGTTCTGATTGGGAAAAGGCACTGGTGGGAAAACTCATAAAATATGTGGTTATCTCATCTGACATCTCATCCTCCATCTTTTTCTAGAAAAGAGTCTTTATTTTCTCTAGATCTACTTGCACTGCGGGCATGTCATAACCCGTCATTAGCCTCAAATAACGGGTGCAATCCGCCATAATCTCCTTGACCCATTCGATATCTGGATCCACTTTATCTATTAGCTACTCCAACCTTTCTCTCATATTATCAAAGTCCCTTTTCCACACATCCACTAGCCAATGATTGTCGCATTTTAGTGCGAGCTCGCTTTCCCATGTGGCCTTTGGTAGTCGGAGGATGGCCTCAATCTTTGGATAGGTGGAATTATATGTTGTAGGGAAGTTGGTGCAAAGCTTCTTTGTACCTTCCAGGGACTGCTGTAAATCCAATAACTTGTTGGCTGTTTGAACAACCCAGCTGATAACCATGTTCCCAACGTATAGGACCTATTAGAACCAGCTCTCTATAGTTTTGTCCAAGTTCTTTCTTTTTTCCAGTTTGTCAATTTTTTCTTTGGACAGTAGTTGGGGTGGAGCTGCTGATGTGGTAGGAAGGTCTTCAACTAAAAACCATTGTTGGATGTAATTTGTTAAGGTGGCCACCTATGCTTTAAGCTCGTCTTTTGATACCTTATCTTGTTGTATTAGGTGCACCATCATAGCCACTAACTCCTCAAGATGCTCCACCTTTTGTTCCCTAGTAGAAGTTCCCAATTTGATAGTGGAGACATTATAACTTACTCCCTCCTGGCCTACCACCGGTGTTTCTATTTGCACAGTTCAGGACCCAGAAGCATCCAACGTTACCTTGGATCTAACTTTGCGATTCTTCTCCTTAATGGTTGAGATCTATGCCCGAGCTAGGATAGCTTATAGCCTCGCTCTTGGATCCTTCGGGGTGGGAGTCTTCTTTTCAAGCTACCTCTCCAACCATTTGGGCATGGTAGACTTTCCCATGGGCGATTCTTGATTACCCTGGCCTTCCCTTATTTGGATCCCTGTTTGTTCTCCTGTGGGAGCCCTTTCCTCCATTTTTGTGTTGTCTCCTTCCTCATTGGAGTCTTGGGTAAATGTGAGGCATTTGATGGGATGCTTAGTAGGCAATCACTCCTGTGGGCTTTCTTCTATCTCAATTTCCTTCTCTTTTCTTTCTTCGACTATTTTTTCCTCATGCACAGGCTCCTCAGGCTTGTCCTCTTCTACATTTCTTTCTTTTCTATGAGGAGACGACACATCCTCCAGCTGTTCCCCTGTAGGGAGTTCTACATTTTCTAAAGTCCTACCACCTTCTTGCTCTTCTCTGGGAGGTGAACCTTCAGTCTCTTCTCCATCATGCTTCAATTATTTGGCAATTTCCTCTTTGAGATCATCATCGAAGGTTTGTACTATAGTTCTACCACATGTACCCTCCTCTTCATCTCCACTTTCAGAAGACCCTGTTCATTCTTCTTCATAGACCACCCTCTCAATTTTCCAGTGTTCATACTCTAGGTGTTTGTGGTACTTGTCAGCTTCCTCCTCCATTGCCTTCGAGTCTTCTTTCTCCTGCCTCTCCAATTCTTCAAAAATTAACATGGTGGCCTCCATTGCCAGCAGTCCCATTGGAGGTTGTGAAGGTGTAGCATTGGTGAGGACCTACGCTAAGGCGGCTTGAATGGTGGGATCTAGAAAGATCTGAGAAATTTTAGAGGGAACATTCTGCATGTGTTGCAAGAAAGCCTCTGGTAATGCGAGTGCAGGCATTGGTGTTGTCACTGCTACCAATGGGAGTGATGTGGTAGGTGACATGGTGGCGGAGGAAAGTGGAGTAGTCATAGTGGAGGAAGAGTCAATCATTATTATGGGCCCAGCCGGGGGTGAGGAGGCGATATGGACTAAGATGTCCACCCCAGGTGGGGATGTGGTGACCATGGCTTGGGAAAAAGATGTTAGGGTGGTCAAAATAGGGGGAGCCAGAGGAAGTTCTGGCTGATCCACTTTCTCTTCCTCACCATCTTGAACTATTGGATGCTCTACAACACTTCCCGTTTGTTTGGGCCTCTTAGAGGGTGAGCCCCCTGAATCTTTCCTTGAATAAACCTTGGGGTCTGGAGACTATTTTGTTTCAACCCCTTTGCTCCTCTTTGATCCTGTGAGTGGAGGAGTTTTGGATGTCTCGCCTATTGAAGTTGTAGCGATGACATATTCTGTGGCACTTGGCTCGCTCTTGAACCATTCATACATTAGGACAACCCCTTGTTGCTTTAATCAAACAACTTTTCCCTTAACCCATTCTTCAGTGTGAGCCACGATTGGTTTAGTTACAATGTCCAGGTTATTGATGACCTACTCATCCCAATCTATTGCAGGCAGGGGAAAGTTGGCGACCACGTTGTATTTGGGATCCGTGTTGGTGCTCTCATCCTCCTCGACCTAGTCTGGTATAGGAAACAATTGCACCCTTCTTACAAAGTATGTGGTCATCCACATGTAATGCCTTGTGCGCACCTCTTTGTCATCTTGGCAGTCTGCCCATAAATCTTCAACGTGATGTAGGTGGGCATACTCTGGTCCTAATTCCTTTCTTACATGCCCATATGGGTCCACCCGTGGGCGAGGAGTGTGTAGGCGGAAATGGTACTCCGCCAGTTCCTTTTCAGAATTCTGAGCACACTAGGAAGTTTTTAATTTATACATCCCTTGAGTGAAGGCTAAGGGATAAGGGATCCCTACCAAATGCTTACTACCAAGGTCTGTATGCACATGCTGCAGCTGTTGGGTGAGTTCTAATAGTATAATCTAGTCATTGGGGTACCGGGGCAGCTTATTTGGCCTTTCTGTGAAACCCTGGGCATGCATATATGTGAATTTTGGGAACTATATTAACTAGAAGGGGTATTGCTTCAAGAACGACCATGTGCTATTGGAGACCCTTCTCTCATAATCCCCTTCAAGCAACCTGATGATGTGGCCGATGAAGGCGTCATTCGCCCTACAGTACTCTTTCTTGAAATTCTTGAACTATAGCTAGGGATATCTGTCATAGACTTTCAATTTTTGACCTGGCTCCTCGTCGGGTGCCACAAATAATCCACTGTACTAACTTTTCTTAGCTAGTGAGTAGACCAGGTTGGAGGTCATGTAGAATTTAGAGCTCTTCTTAATATTCATAAACTGCTCATGGAAGCAGTCATTTATGATGCCTCCCTAGTAGAATGAGGCTTTTGTGGTGACATCCTCATCCCCACAGAGGATCCGCTCAATGAAATACACCATCCATTCTTGGAAAAAAATAGCAGTGGGGAGGCCCATTACCCTGCTCAACATGGTTACTAGGTCATGGTTGTCCTCATAGAAATCGTTGCGAAAGAGCTCTTGAGGAACCTTTGCAGTGTTGCCTCTTTTCTCCTTGATAAAATATTGATTTATAAACTTTTTGCAGCCCACTGGGTTTCCATCCCAAGTTTCCTTTCCTTCCTCCATGGTGGGCATCTCCATCTCCTCAAAGATAGGGATGTGAAAAGTTCTAGTAATTCCCTCAACCGACATCTCAATGAGGATGTTCCTGTCCTTATCAACGATGGTTCTTGTTTGTGGCTAGTAGGCCTTCCAGCAAGCCATGAAAAATTCAGGGGCTATGAGAGATGGGGGAAGCCTGCTTCTTTTTCAATCCCACTATGTCTGATTAATCTGGCATTGTTAGTATTTGGGTGAACCTTGACCCTTTGTTTGAATTCATCAATATCGCCATGGTCGATATTGGTGTCTATGATCTCCTTCCAGTCAGTAACGATTTTTGAACGTAGGGGCTCACTTTGAAACTGGAACTTCATCTGGTCTGTATCCTCCTTTCCACAAGGAGTCTTGCCTATTTTCTTCCCTTTGTCTTTCTCTGCAGCTCCCCCTGAGGAACCTGCACCCGATTCCATATATCCTGCAAACATAGACGTAGTGAGTACAACCATTTTATGAAAGCATCGACATTAGTGAAAATCCCATGAACTAAATCCAATTAGACATCATATGATTAATGAAGTTAAATCTTTTCTTTTAGATGCCATTAGTCATTTTTTGAAGGGATTTTGGATAATCGAAGCCCAAGGGGTCAGACTTCCCTGTTAGGAATGCTGTTTGAAATGGCGAATAGGTTGGGGCAATCTGGGTACTCTCTCCTGTCTTCACATTTTAATGGTTTAAAAGGCTTGTGTCGAAGAGGGTCGAATTTAAGAACGTGGGTCAAGATTGTTTTTCAAATTTGAGGTCATTTTGGTCAATTTTGGGGCACTCGGAGGTTTAGGGCCGGAAAGCTGTTAGGACTTCACTGTTTGGAATGGTTTGGGAGAAATGGAGTTCCGGGACCCGGAAGGTCAAAAGACGACTGATGGTTTACGTCGTACTTCAAGGTGTTTGGGCTCAGGGGTTTGGGAAGGCATTAGGGTTTCGCTGTTCAGAATGGCGATCATTGCATGGAAGCCCGACAGAAGCGGTCCAACAGACCAGACTCGGTAGAGCGTTTGGCCGCTGGTCTTCTTTGTGAAGTTTCTCTAGGCAATTAGGGGGCGAAACTCGAGACTTAGGAAGACGTGTCTATTTTTCCCATATGCATTGGATGAAGGCGAACGAAACCCTCACTGGCGGAGCCTGGTGGAAGCAGGGATGACAAATGGGGCGCCAAGACCCTGGAGTCGGAAGGTCGCCGATACACGACTATTTCAAATGGTGGAGACTCCACGGTGGCTCACGGATGGAACCATGTAGACCGGGACCCAACGCTATGAAGACTCAACAACTTAAGTTTGAATTCTCCCAATGACGAAAGACAATATGGACCCCGGAGGGTAGAAAGGCACACCCTCTTCACCATTGAGGAACGACGAGGGCGATGTAGAGTCCCGGGAGAAATGAGAGTAGTCTAAAATTTTGCAAATTTTAAAATGGCCAGAAATCGACAAGCCAGGGCTCAAGATTTGGGAAGGTGGGAGCCTTCCGCCATTTGGGGATAGTGAACACTTGGGGGAAACCCAGAAAGGGAGTCCCGACGAGGCAGGCCCAGGAGGCTGAAATGAAAGCCGAAATTCGAGTGTTCAAATTTGATAATTCTGACAGTGATCGGCCGATGGATGTACATGGTGGCGGGCCCAACAGGTCATTTCGCTGCTTTGAAAAGTTTTCATTTTCTAAGTTTTTAAATGGCATCCAGACGAGCTGAGCCTAGAGGGTGTTAACGCCTTGTGCGAAGAACGACGACATAATGGTGTAGCTTCGATTTGATCTTAGGGGGCAGTTTTGGAGGTTTTTCAAAATTTGAGATGGGTTTTGTAGGCTTTGTCATGTTTTATCAATTAAATGCATTATAGCCCATGTTTATTCATTATTTTAAGCATAAGATCATAAAAAAAACCTCTCGATGGAATGGACGACAAACCTACCTCGAAAGTCTGATGGGATGAGATGAGAAATCGATTAAGGATGGCTGAATGATGATCTTAGACGTGAGGGTGGTAGGCGATGGATGCACTGATCTCCTCTGGAAAGCACTCTAATCTCCTCTGGAAAACCTAACAAATGAAAATGATAGGTTGGGCCCTATATTTATACCCTCATATGCATTTAATTCTTTCATTTAATGCTCGTACGGTCAACTGTTGGGTTGGTGAGTTCAAATTTACAGACGACGGCGGGAGGTCTAGGACTTGGGGGCTAGAAGGACGTGGACAGATGGTCGTTTGAAACTTCTTTTTCACATAGCTAGCGAAGGGGGACCTAGAGTCCGGAGGGCGGAAAGACACCGCATGCCGGCCGTTGGAAACGATGAAAATGTAAAGGAATTATGGGGAGGGAAGTCCGACAGGACGCGCCTGGGATGGTCAATGGCCATGTAATT
The DNA here is from genome assembly GCA_007258455.2 of Sequoia sempervirens. Lineage (NCBI taxonomy): Eukaryota > Viridiplantae > Streptophyta > Pinopsida > Cupressales > Cupressaceae > Sequoia > Sequoia sempervirens. The sequence goes on along the minus strand of VDFB02193867.1, from coordinate 83,035,417 downwards.
TTTTTGAAAGTTAAACAGGGTGGCGAATGAGGACCTGGGTTATGGGGCTTGGGGAGGTGGGAACCTCCTGCTGTTCGGAATGACAAATGCCCGACGGAAACCCGGCAAGGCAGGCCCGACAGGCCCCAAGGCCGCTGGCAGAAGCAAAATGCCAAGGAGAGTTTGGAAGGCTCTAGGACTCAACTGAGATGAAGGGGACAAAACGTGGTCAACCAAAGATGGGAGCTCGAAGGTACATTGACCATCTGGGACACAAAAAATGGGGGCATGTAAAATGAGGTAGTGAAAGAACAACCCAGCAAAGCGATAGAAAAGAGGGTCCCTGTTCCAAGCAGGGCGTGTGTGCTGAGGGCACAACAAATGGCGACTTCGCTGGGAAATCCTCCTGATCATTCTAGGGATAAGCATTCATTCTGGACCCAGAATCTCTAGTTTCGTAGACCAGGAGTGGGCTTTCAAGGGTGAACCGGGAGAACAGGATCCTTAGTTGGGTCAGCCTACAGGACATCTCAGAAGTCTGTGTGTGGTGAACTCATTCCTTTCCATGGGACTATGCCAAGTGGCTGCTACTCCAACTAATCAAGCTACATAAACCATCCAACACCAAAAAGGACATTGCCTCGCTACTAGTAAGACATCCATAGCCCCAACGAAGTTGTTGCTGTGATCCCATAGATATTGCTCTACTTCCAGCCGAGCATCCATAGCCTCGTAAGAGTTATCCGCACACCCATACAGCCACTTGATTTCATAATTTCTTTCCTTTTCTATTTTTTGATTGTTTCTTTCAACTTTCTTTTGCTCGACTGCATAAGCACCGAAGCCTACAATGGGTTTCAGAACCACAGTGGTCACTGGAGCGGACTTAGGATTTTTTCACTTACTAGGGTATCATAGCAGCCATTGTATTATCCCTTAGAAATAATTAATATGTGTTTTGTGCGAGATCTGAGATGTGTGTAGAAGGATCCAACCAAGGGTCGAGTTCTAAAGTAGAGTTCAAATACAAAAACCACTTCTAGGAAGCTTTCAGGGACCAATAGTCAGGAATGAATGCTTAGCTGAAGAACACCAAGGACAAACAACAAAGAAAATCGTTCATTGAGTGAGCACGACCACCACAATGGGACGAAGAACATCCTCTTCGAAACAAAACAACCGGGGAACAAGCAAAACAAAAAAACAACAAAGCGCAAGCAAACCAAAAGGAAACCTATTCTAACCTATGTACAGGTATTTATAGGAAAGATCTCAACAGAGCTCAGGCTTGGAAGTAATGCTTGAGGTGCTGCCAATTGACTAGCAATGGGACGTCTTCACTAGTTAAGGTCTTTAGGCAGAAAGCAGTCTCCCAAAATTTTAGCTATTTGAAAGGGGCCAAGCCAAAGCTTGTCGAATTTGTTGTGTCCCCTTTTCTTCTCATGGGCCTTGTCCTAATACAATACTAAATATGCAATTCTAAAGGCCTTGACCTTAGCTCAGCGGTCGAACCATCTCTTAACCACACCCTGATGTTTGGAAAATTTTTCTATTGCATGGTCTCAGACTTCTTCTAAATGTAAGAGCTCGACTAACCAAGCTTCTCTACGGTCCCTCCCTTCATAAAAGTCATTGATAAATTGGAGAGTGGGAATCTTTAAGTGGTTAGGAAACATGGGCTCTAGGTCATAAACAAGATGGAATGAGGAATCGCCAAGGGTAGCTTTGTGGCGAGTGCGGTCTACCCAAAGGGCGAATTGGAGCTTGGTATGCTAGTCCTTGGGATTCCTATCGAGCAATTTCTTGATCATTGTGATTAGGTTCTTGTTTGTGGACTTGGCAAGGCCATTGCCTTGAGGGTAGTAATTTGACAAAAATTTAAGGGCAATCCCGTAGTTGAAGGCCCAACTAGCAAATTTTAATGAAGGAAAAGCAAGTCCATTATCACACACTAATGCATAAGGACAACTTAAGCGATTTAAGATGAAACTTTCCAGAAAATTTGTAACTACCTCAGTTCTGCATTGCTTACATACAATTGTTTATGTCCATCCAGTGCACTAATTAGTTGTGGTAAGAATGTACCTGTGTCCCATAGATGATGGAGGACCTACCAGACCAATGAAATCGAGACCCCATTGCGTGAACAACCTCACCTCTAACATGGGCTGCAGTGGGAGAACAACCTTCTTCTCCTTGGTAGTGATAGTCTGACACGTGTGACAAGAGTGAACATGACAATAAGCATCCTTGAAGACAGTGGGCCAGTAATATCCTACTCTTAGTATCTGATTTGCAGTGGAAGGCCTGGATCCATGAACCATGCCAAACCTATCATGAAACTCTTTCAAGACTTGATCTACTTCCTCCTTACTGAGGCATCTCAGGTAAATGCCTTCATGATTTATCTTGTATAAAATGGACCCTTGCAACATGTAACTGCTGCTTTTCAGTCTAAGAGCATATTTTTGGACTCCTTGTAAGTGAGGTGGACATTTGTGATTCATCAAATAATAAACAACGTCCTTGTACCACTCTCCTGGGGAAACATCTCTGAGATGGTATTATTGCACAGTAAGTTCAAGTCCTACTTCTGCTGTTGTCTCAACAATTGTCCGGGTAAGTGCCTATCCTCTCACCAACTTCATTGATTGTATTTCCATGTCATACTCCTGGAGTAATGTGACCCATTTAGATCTTCGTTCGCCTAATTCATTTTGTATGAGCAACGTTTTCACTATTGGGTTGGGGACAATGGCGAACACTTTATTACGCAGGATATAATGCCTGAATTTCTTTACCCCCTAATGAGGGCATATGCTTGCTTTTCTACATTGCGGTAGTGCAATTCAACATCTTTCAAAGGAGCACTCATGAAGGCGATCGGGTGCTCATTCCCTTCATCCTATTTCTAAGTCAAAATGCTAGCACAGGAATGTTCTAAAGTGAATGAATTGATGTAAAATGAATTCAGATAGTTTGGGTTGACGAGCACATGCGCCTCAGCAATAGCCTTTTTGATATCTTCAAAAGCCTGTTTGGCTTCAGAGATCCACTCAACCTTGGCATCCCGCTTTAGCATGGCATTGAGCGGTTTAACAATCTAAGCAAAACCCATGATGAATTTCCTAACAAAGTTGATATTTCTGAAGAAGGATTTCAATTCCATCTTGCTGCCTGGCGACAAGATCTTTAGCAGAGATTGGATGTGTTCAGGGTCTATGAAGATTCCCTATTCTAAAATAACATGTCCAAGCAATCTACCCTTAGTCACACCAAAAATGCACTTCTTTGGGTTAAGGGAAACTCCAAACTCCCTACACCTCTGAAGCACCTTGCATAAATAAGAGACATGATCACCCCGCCTTTTAGAGAACACAGTTAAATTATCCATGTAGATGATTATGCACTTTCCAATCAAATATTTGAAGGAAATATCCATGGAACGTTGGAAAGTGGCACCAATGTTGATGAGGCCAAAGGGCATCCTCCTGTAAGTGAAGGTTCCCCACTTAGTGGTGAATGCTGTCTTATGGCGATCTTCGTACTATACCATCACTTGGTTATATCCAGAGCACCCATCGAGGAAGGACATCATTTGGGAGCTATTAATAATTTGTAGTACCTCATCCAATGAAGGCACTGAATAGTTGTCTTTCTCCGAAGCTCTATTCAGGTTGCGAAAGTCCACACACAACTTGATTTCTCCATTCTTTTTCCTGATCAGGACCAAGTTGGCCACCCATGTAGAATGCTTGAATGGGAAGATAATTCTTGCTAAAAGTAACTTCTGTACCTCTTTGTAAATGATGGGCTCTAGCAAGGCATTAATAGGACGTTGTCGTTGGTGGAAGGGCATGACCTCTGTCTTAAGAGGGATGGTGTGTGTGATGATGGAGGTGTAATATGTCTTTAGATCCTCGTAGCTCCATGCCACCATGCCATGATACCTCCACAATGCATTAATGATTCCCTTCTTTTCTTTGGGCATGCATACTTTTCCAATAAAAATATTTTTGGTCTCTTCGGTTGTCCTAAGGTTGTGAGAATCACACTGGTTGCTTATGGCTTCCATCTTTATGTGCTGATATTGGTCTTTGATCTGGTCCAACTCAAATATTCATTCAAGCTGAACCATACCTCTAGGAATCATGTTGGTTTTGAGGTTGATAACTCCTCCTATATCCAATTCAGCCTCCTCCAGATCTGCTTCATCAATTATTTGGGTCGCGAAGACATCAAAACCCGTGATGAAGTCGAGGATATGCTTATCATCATTGAAAACCTAAAAATTAGTGACATTATCTAGGATAGATGGTGTGGATGTCAACTCAATTGTAAATTTCTTAAGCCCAGACAAGGAGAGGGGTTGCAAAGTGTTGGTTGCCTAAGTCATGACATTGGTTGTATGATTCTAAGTACGAGGGTTCAGTTGTATATTAAACACATCTAAACCTTCTAAGAGATCCCAGACCCTATGCCTATAGTTTGCAAGTCTCCTGTCATGGCAAGAATACAATTTTCTAACTTGTTTGACTACGAGTTTGGAATCCTCGAACACTTGCAGCATTTTGACATTTTTCTTTAAGGCCATAAGAAGACCATGCACTAGTGCCTCATATTCTGCTACATTATTAGTGCAATAAAACTACTGCCTATGGGTAGCAAGAAAGGTCTTACTCATTGGGCTGATGAGTTCGAACCTGACACCAACTCCTTGTTTTGATTTGGATCCATCTAATCGAAGCATCCAAAAGATGGAAAGCTCTTTGGCTTTAGACCCAACTTGGCTCTTATTTCCTTTTGGCTGGGTGGTCACCTTCACAACCTTTGAGGAATCTTGCAGCTCAGTGTGTTTAACAACGAGTGGTTTTGCTAGCACCTCCTTTGGTGTTTTCTTCTGAGGGACAACTGATTTTTTGACATGATCTACTACTGTTTGGCATAAGCAGCAATAAAACTCAGAGTGGGCAGCATTGTGAATTCTACACCAATTTGATAGTAAGAGATCCTAGAAATCCATTCGGGTAACCAAGCTGAGTTGATCCTTTGCGCACTTTTCCATGAATTCTTGGAAACCATTGAGTAGTTCCTAGTTGTTATCTTCATCGGGTTTATCATCTGATTCTACCAGCATCTCTATACTCTTAGGCATTTGAGTGAAGTAGGTTGGAGGGTTGCATTGCACCAAGAGGACTTCGGCATCGCACTCTTCTTGGGGTTCAAATTAATCCTAGCAGGCAAAGGGACAGTAATTTCCCAACTCTGTCTCAACAAACAACACCTCATTTAGGTTGTTGTACTTCGTGATCATGTACTTCATACGAGGCTCGCAATCTATACGGATCTGATTTGGTATCCCTTTCCATGGAAGCCATATGTGAGAATGGTCCATAGCAGCATATCCATTCAATGTTCTAGTGAAGTCTCTGCCCAAGATGATCCCATATGCATCAGGAATGTTAGCCACTTGAATATCAATGACTTGTTGTATTCTTGGATCTACAATGATTTGCATTAGGTTTCAATTCATTTCTCCCACAATGTTGATTTCTATTTTGTCCAACTGAGTCACCTTCCTTCTCGAGGGTGTGGGGGTAATCCCAAGGGCCTTGTACACCACAAGGGGCATAACATTAGTAGATGCTCTTGAATCGAGAAAGCAGTTGTGCAAATTCTTCCCAAATATCTGAATGGTGGTAAGGAAAGGGGGAGTTTCAAAATTTCCTTGGAAGAGGGCCATAGGCATGTCTACCTAAGCCACTTGAGCCCTATCTTTATTGTCAGTTCTATCCTTGGTTTTCTTGGGTGGCTGATCCTTGGAAATATTCCTATTGTTATGATCTGGTTCTTTTTTAGGCTGCTTACCCGTAGATTGATTTTGGGGAACTTCCTTCCTTTTCCCTATGTTGTCCTGAACTATAGGTTCCTACCTGGGTTCTTCAAAGGTGACTCTTTTAGCTGACACCTCCTATGTCATTTTAGAGGATGGGGTCCCATTAAGTACCCTGAAGAAGGCATACCTTACAACAAGGACTTTGAGTAGTTCAAAGGAAGATAAACTGATTTTCACCTTTTTGAACTCCTCTGCCACATATTCACCCATTTGTTCAATTTCAGAGTCAAAGACTCGACCTATGGCAGAGCTGGAAGGTTGGGTTTTTGTTTGATTTGTCTAGTGTTAGGGTTGGCCTAGAGGCTGATTCTATGACTAATTTTGAGCCCTATCCTTGTTAAGATACTAAGTGGGTACATGGGGAAGCCCAGGATTGTTGTTGGCATTAGGGTCAGGCGGGGTAGCAAAATTGTTCAGTGGGGTAGAAGTTGTAAAGGGTCCACCCGCCTACCTGTTTCTAAGGAAATAGGGAGTTGTTCTTTGGTAGAACATGTGAACTTCACCTATATGCGTTTCTTCCTCATCTAGTGGACCATTATCTACTGAATCAAAAAGTTGAGCTAGGGTTTGTTCATTACTTACCTCTTGCACTTCTTCACCCTCAATGGGGGTGGGCTCAACCTTGGGTTGATTGTGGTCACTTCATGGAAATGGTGCTTGGTTCACCATGAGACAGGAAGAGTCATAAGGTTCAGATGGAATGATATCTCTGCAACGACACTATCAACAACATTTTGGACCTCCACTTGGAGGATTTCAACGACTGTCTAGAATTCAGGACAATCCAACTCGAAGATTCTGCTGGTTTTGTGAATCTGGCACCATCTGAACAATGTTGCCTCAGCGAGATATACCCCACTAGTCATTTTTTCATTACTCGTTGGCTGATCAAGAGGAGTAGGGACACCTCTGTTATTGGGCCTTGTATTCCATATACGATTCTGCCTTTGAGAAGGTCTCCTTTCAAAGTTTTGATTTGAATTCTTCCCTCTATCATAATTATGCCTGAAAGAAGTGCTTACTTCTCGGTTGTCCCTACCATCCCTATTGTCTCGGCTTTCCCAATTAAAATTAGCCTGGATGCTACGTTGGGATGCCTAAAATTGATTATTTTGATTCTTTAGATGTGTCATTTTTGTAGACATTTTCTTTATCATATCGGTTAGCTCTTCGAGTTTTTCCTTCTCAGCGTTGCTTCTTGGGTGCGGTACTAGATTTTGGAGAAAGATAGGTGGGGCCATCGGCTGATTTTGATGTGCAGGGGGGAATTCTTGTCCTAAAAAGTACAAAGGTACTTGTGGCTACTGAGAGTACACTTGCTATTTTTGAGGAGCCTAATGATAACTTTGTTGTTGCCGAGGTTGCAAATAAGAAGGCACAGGAGGTGCATAATTCATTGGCTGTTTGGGGTGTGGAATGATGGGCAGCTGAGGAACCTGGTTCATAAGAGGAGTCTAATGAGTGAATGCTTGATTAAGCCCTTGAACTTGCATTGGGTGAGCTACTGGTCCCAAAGAAGGTAGTGGATCAGAGATGTTTTGTCCCAAATCTGCATTGGCAACAACAACCTTCGCATAAGCAGTTACTAGCATGGTGAGCGGTGGGCACATCCTTTTTACCAATGCTGACGTGAGATTATCCAATGCCACATAGTAGTCGGGGACTACACCAACATCATTATGTATGTATGGATCTTGAAGTCTCATGAAGGCACGATGAAAAATATCATTAAAGGATCCAATAGGTTCATTAACTTCCCTCCAGATGAACATAAATTGTTGGTATAGCTCTAAGGGGCTGATTGGAATCTTATACTTCTACAGAAAAGCATTCTTCATGAGGTCCCATGAAGTAGTGGACCCCCTCGATAAATTGATGTACCAATAAAAAGCCTCCTCACCCAACGAATGTGGAAAAAGGCAACATACAACGTCTTCATGACCAACCTGCATATTCGTAATTGCTATTTCAAATATCTTGATGTGATTTTCTGCAGTCCTTTGTGGGTCACGAGGATTGAATTTTGAACAAAAGCCTTCTAGATTCTTGGACATATTGTGGTAAGCGACGACTTGCAATGGTGAAGGGTTTTGCGCCAACCAAGCCATGGCGGGAGGCAGAAGCAGTAACTGCTGTCGTGGGATAGAAATTTGGAGCTGCACCTATTGTAAAACAATAGCCTAGGACTGCACTTGGGCTGTGGCTGTTTGGACTGTACTTTGGGCTGACAGGGCCGGGAGAGAGGCAGCTTCCTGGCTGCTTGAAACAAGAGGTGGAAAAGCAGTTTGGTATGGCTGGGTGGAAGATGAACAAGAGCTGAATGGAGATTAAGGTGGAAGGGAAATGGGTGGGGTGGAAGAAGAGGAAGAAGTAGTGTCTCCTCCCTTAGTTCATTTTTCCCTTGTGGGGGGCTGTATTCTTGAAATTCTCCCTTATTTGGTGTTGACTGTAGAACTCTTTGAAATATTTCTGGGGAGAATGATCTAATTCAATCTAGGTTAACAAGGCCCTCCTTCTAGTGCTAGTTCTGTTGATGGGAGTTTTGTACACTTTCTCAACACAGGTAGTGCATATGTGCACTACCTCTCTTGAAAGGAAATCTCCAACAACAAGTTGTTGAAAATCTCCCCAAGGTCTCTCGAGTGTCAGGTCATGACTTGCATGGAATTCCTCAATTGATGTTTGATATGATTTTGCTGGTAATCATAGGGAAAACTTATGTAGTTGGATGCAGAGTGGATCTTAAAAGTTGAAGTTTTTGAGATGGGAGTTAAGGTGCATTTCACTGTAGGTTCAGACAACAATCTAAACCTTCAATGTTTTCTTCAAGTTTTGGCTTTATAATGTGCAATGAACCTTAGCACAGGTTGTTTCTAAAACAAGGGAAAAAGAGCAGGGAAGAGGGAAGGTTCCTGGATTTGCAACTAACTATGAATAGCGATCATGGACGTTCTGCTATGGACAACTTTCTTGAAACATGATTCCACTTAACCAAGAGACCTACAGTATCGTGAAATCTGTGCTATCTTCAAAGGTCTACAGATATTTTACCATTCATCCACCATTTTCATTTATTAATAAAGATAAAAGTTGAAAAGCAACTTCAAATTTCAGTCTAGGCTAACTTTACAAGACTATTGACTAGCAGTAAACAAAAAAAAAAAAGGACCGAAAGGCACCAACATAGCAGGAATATCTATAATCACGGAACAAAATAACTAAAATCTACTCAAAAAATTTAAATCTAACTTAAAAAAACAATGTAAATCTAAAGAAAGCATCTAAGAATGGAGATTGAATCATGAAACATGTGAAAAACTCAAAAAAATGCACCAAGTCAATGTATTTTCATTATAAAGTTCTGAAGCATGTCTTTGCAACAACTCAACTCCCCTTTGACAATGAGAGGAGACCCCTATTTATAGTACCCAAAAAGTAGAATGAATGGCCAAGATCCAATCTTATTGTGTGGCCAAGATTCACTACAAACTAGGGTTCTACCTACCCCCCAAATATATTACAATTTAAAAATACAGTTTTGTCTTTATCCCTATTTTGTCTTCTAGTGACAACACTGTAGCATTTTGTCTTTTGCTCATTGCTCTTTCTGCTGTAGCTATTCCTTTAGAAGCTCTTCACTGATAATAGGGCTGCCTTCCTACTTCTTTAAAGCTGTATACTCCATGAATTTCAGGACTACCAGTTGGAGTTTGTCGATTTCCATGATCTTAGACCGCAACACTTGATAACTCCATTCCTTGGAGTTGTCCTCAAGTCTCTTCCAGTATTCATCATATTTGGCAGTGTGGTCCCTGAACAATTCTTATTGGGTGAAGGCACGGGCAAAAAAACTCATGAAATTTGTGGTTATCTCATATGACATCCCGTCATCCATCTTTTTCTGGAAAAGATGCTTTATTTTCTCTAGATATACTTGCACTGTGGGCATGTCATATCCCGTCATTAGCCTCAAATGATGGGCATAATCTACCCTGATATCCTTGACCCATTCGATATCTAGTTCCAATTTATCTATCACCTGCTCCAACCTTTCTCGCTTGTTATCAAAGTCCCGTTTCCACACATCCACTAGCCAATGATCATCGCATTTTAGTGCGAGCTCGCTTTCCCATGTGGCCTTTGGCAGTCGGAGGATGGCCTCAATCTTTGGATAGGTGGAATTATATGTTGTAGGGAAGTTGGTGCAGAGCTTCTTTGTACCTTTCAGGGACTGCTGTAAATCCAAGAACTTGTTGGCTATTGAAATAACTGATACCCATTGTTCTCGATGTATAGGACTTGTTGGAACCATCTCTTTGTAGTTTTTTCCAAGTACTTTCTTTTTTCCAGTTTTCCAATTTGTTCTTTGGACAATAGTTGGGGTGGAGCCGCAGACGTGGTAGGCAGGTCTTCAACTGAACACCATTGTTGGATGTAATATCTTAATGAGGCCACCTATGCTTTAAGCTCGTCCTTTGAGACCTTATGTTGTTGTATTAGGTGAACCACCGTAGCCATTGAGTCCTCGAGATGCTCCACCTTTTGTTCCCTAGTAGTAGTTCCCAAGTCAATGGTGGAGAAATTATAGCTTACTCCCTCCTGGCTTACCACTGATGTTGCTATTTGCACAGTTCGAGACCCGAAAGCATCCATCGTTACCTTGGATCTAACTTTGGGCTTCTTCTCCTTCCTGGTTGAGATCTGCGCCTGGGCCAGGATAGCTTCTAGCCTCACTCTTGGATCCTTCAGGGTGGGAGTCTTCTTCTCAAGCTGCCTCTCCAACCATTTGGGAATGGTAGACTTTCCCTTGGGCGATTCTCAATCACCCTCGCCTTCCCTTGTTTGGATCCCTGTTTGTTCTCCTGTGGGAGCCATTTCCTCCAGTATTGTGTTGTCTCCTTCTTCCTTGTCAAAGTCTTGGGTAAATGTGAGGCATTTGATGGGAGGCTTAGTAGGAAACCACTCTTGTGGGATTTCTTCTAACTCGATTTCCTTCTCTTTTCTTTCTTCAACTTGTTTTTCCTCATGCACAGGCTCCTCAGGCTTGTCCTCTTCTACATTTCCTTCTTCTCTATGAGGAGACAACACATCCTCCAACTGTTCCTCTGTAGGAATTTCTACATTTTCCATTTTCCTACCACCTTCTTGCTCTTCTCTGGGAGGTGAACCTTCAGTCTCTTCTCCATCATGCTTCAATTGTCTGGCAATTTCCTCTTCGAGATCATCATCGAAGTTTTGTACTATAGTTCTACCACATGTACCATCCTCTTCGTCTCCACTTTCAGAAGACCCTGTTCCTTCTTCTTCATAGACCACCCTGTCAATTTGAAGGTGTTCATACTCCGGGTGTTTGTGGTACTTATCAGCTTCCTCCATTTCCTTTGAGGCTTCTTTCCCCCTCTTCTCGAACTCTTCAGAAATTAACATGGTGGCCTCCATTGCCGGTGGTCCCATTGGAGGTTGTGAAGGTGTAGCACTGGTGAGGACCCGCGCTAAGGCGGCTCAATGGTGGGATCTAGAAATATCTGAGAAATTTTAGAGGGAACATTCTGCAAGTGCCGCGAGAAAGCCTCTGGTAATGCGAGTCTAGGCATTGGTGTTGTCACTGCTGCCAATGGGAGTGATGTGGTAGGTGACATGGTGGCATAGGAAAGCAGAGGAGTCCTGACAGAGGAAGAGTCAATCATTATTATGGGCCCAGCTGAGGGTGAGGAGGCGAGATGGACTAAGATTTCCACCGCAAATGGGGATGTGGTGACCATGGCTTGGGAAAAAGATGTTAGGGTGGTCAAAATAAGGGGAGCCAGAGGAAGTTCTGGCTAATCCACTTTCTCTTCCTCACCCTCTTGAATTGCTAGCTACTCTGCAACAATTCCCGTTCATTTGGGCCTCTTAGAGGGTGAGCCCCCTGAATCTTTCCTTGAATAAATCTTGGGGTCTAGAGATTTTTTTGTTTCAACCCCTTTATTCCTCTTTGATCTTGTGAGCTTAGCAGTTTTGGATGTCTCGCCTGTTGAAGTTGTAGTGACGACATCTTCTATGGCACTTGGCTCGCTCTTGAGCCCTTCATACGTTAGGAAAACCCCTTGTTGCTTTGATCAGACAACTTGTCCCTTAACCCATTCTTCAATGCAACCCACGATTGGTTTAGTTACAATGTCCAGGTCATCGACCTCCTGCTCATCCCAATCTATTGCAGGCAGGGGTAAGTTGGCGACCATGTTGAATTTGGGATCCATGATGGTGCTCTCATATTCCTCGACTTGGTTTGGTATAGGAAACAATTGCACCCTTCTTACAAAGTATGCGGTCATTCAAATGTAATGCCTTGCGCACACCTCTTTGTCATCCTGGAAGTCTGCCCAGAAATCTTCAACATGATCTAGGTGAGAATACTTTGGTCCCAGTGCCTTTCTTACATGCCCATATGGGTCCACCCGTGGGCGAGGAGTGTGTAGGTGGAAATGGTACTCCACCAGTTCCTTTTCAGAATTCCCAGCACACTGGGATGATTGTAATTTATACATCCCTTGACTGAAGGCTAAGGGATAAGGGATCGCTGCCAAACGCTTACTACCGAGGACTGTATGCACATGCTGCAGCTTCTGGGAGAGTTCTAATAGTATAATTGGGTCATTGGGGTACCGAGGCAGCTAATTCGGCCTTTCTGTGAAACCCTGGGCATAAATATATGTGAATTTGGGGAACTGTATGAACAAGAAGGTGTATTGCTTCAAGAATGCCTGTGCACTGTGGGAGACCCTTCTCTCATAATCCCCTTCGGGCAACTAGATGATGTGGCCAATGAATGCATCATTCACCCTACAGTAACCCTTCTTGAAATCCATGAATTGTAGTTGGGGATATCTGTCATAGACTTTCAATTTTTGACCCAGCTCCTCGTCGTGTGCCACAAATAATCCACTATATTGCCTCTGCTCAGCCAGTGAGTAGACCAGGTAGGTCATGTAGAATTTAGAGCTCTTCTTAACATTCATAAACTGCTCGTGGAAGAAATCGCTTATGATGCCTCCCCAGTAGAATGAGGCTTTTGTGGTGACATCCTCCTCCCCACGGAGGATTTGCTCAATGAAATACACCATCCATTCTTGGAAAAATGTAGTAGTGGGGAGGCCCATTACCCTGCTCAACATGGTTACTAGGTCATGGTAGTCCTCATAGAAATCGCTATGAAAGAGCTCTTGAGGAACCTTTGCAGCACTGCCTCTTTTCTCCTTGAGCCAATACTGATTTATCAACTTGTTGCAGCCCATCGGGTTTTCATCCCAAGTTTCCTTTCCTTCCTCTATGGTGGGAATCTCCATCTCCTCAAAGGTAGGAATGTGAAAAGTTCTAGTAATTCCCTCAGCCGACATGTCAGCGAGGATGTTCCTGTCCCTATCAACGATGGTTCTTGTTTGTGGCTGGTAGTCCTGCTGGCAAGCCATGACCAATTCAAGGGCTATGAGGGACGAGGGGAAGCCTGCTGCTTTTGCAATCCCACTCTGTCTGATTAATCTGGAATTGTTAGTCTTTGGATGAACCCTGACCCTTTGTTTGAATTCATCAATATCAACATGGCTGATATTGGTGTTTGTGATCTCCTTCTAGTCAGTGATGATTTTTGAGCATAGGGGCTCACCCTAAAATTGAAACTTCATCTGGTCTTTATGCTCCTTTCCATGAGGAGTCTTTCCTGTTTTCTTCCGTTTGTCTTTCTTTGTAGCTCCCCCCAAGGGACCTGCACCCGATTCCATATATCCTACAAACATAGGCGTAGTGAGTACAACAATTTTATAAAAGCATCAACATTAGTCAAAATCCTGTGAACTAAATCCAATTAGACATCATATGATTAATAAAGTTAAATATTTTCTTTCAGATGTCGTTTGTCATTTTCCAAAGGAATTTTGGACAATTTGGGCTCAAGGGGCTGGACTTCCCTTGCAACAATGCTGTTTGAAAGGGTGAACAGGTTGGGGCAATCTGGGTGCTTTCTCCTATCTTCACATTTTAATAGTTTGAAAGGTGTATGTTGAAGAGGGTTGAATTTAAGCACGTGGATCGAGATTGGTTTTCAATTTTGAGGTCAGTATGGTCAATTTTGGGGCACCTGGAGGTTCAGGGCTGGAAAGTTGTTAGGACTTCATTGTTTGAAACGGCCTAGGAGAAATGGAATTCTAGGGTTGTAACTTTGGGGTCCGGGACCCGGAAGGTCAAAAGACGGTCGATTGTTTACATTAGACTTCACGGTGTTCAGGCCTGGGGGTGTGGGAAGGCGTTAGGGTTTCACTGTTCAGAATGACGATCGTTGCATTGAAGCTTGACATAAGCGGCCTGATGGACTGGACCCGGTAGAGCATTTGGCCATTGCTCTTCTCTGTGAAGTTTCTCTGAGCGATCAACGAGGTGGAACTCGAGACTCAGGAAGATGTGTCTATTTTTCCCTTATGCATGGGATGAAGGTGAACGAAACCCTAATGAGCGAAGCTCGATGGAAGCAGGGATGATTAATGGGGGGCCGGGACCCAGGAGTCAGAAGGTCGCCAATACACGACCGTTTCAAATGGTGGAGACTCCATGGTGACCCTTAGACAGAACCCCGTGAACCGAGACCCGACGCTATGAAGGATCAGCAACTTAAGTTTTAATTCTCTTGACGACAAAAGACAATATGGACCTTGGAGGGTGGAAAGGTGCACAATCTTTGCTGTTGAGGAACAACGGAGGTGATGTAGAGTCTCGGGGATGGAAGTTTGACGAGACGGGCCCGAGAGAAACAAGAGCAGTCTAAAATGTTGAAAATTTTAAAACGGCCAAAAATCGACAAGCTGGGGCCCGGGATTCGGGAAGGTGGGAGCCTTCTACCATTTGGGGATAGCGAACACCTGGGGGAAACCCGTAAAGTGAGTCCTAGCGAGGCGGGCCTGGGAGGTTAAAATGAAGGCTGTAATTTGAGTGTTCAAATTTGATAATTTTGATGGTGATTGGCCGGTGGATGTCTGGGGTGGCGGGCCAGAAAAATCATTTTTCTGTTTTGAAAAGTTTTTGTTTTCTATGTTTTTAAATGGTGTCCGAAGGGGCCGGGCCCAGAGGGCGTGAACGCCCTATGCGAAGAACGATGACATCGTCGTTTAGCTCCGGTTTGATCTTGGGGGTAGTTTTGGAGGTTTTTTGAATTTTGATATGGGTTTTGTAGGCTTTGTCATGTTTTATCAATTAAATGCATTTTAGCCCATATTTATTCATTATTTTAAGCATAAGATCATAAAAACAACCTCTTGGTGGAATGGACGGTGAACCTACCTCAAAAATCCTATGGGACGAGATGATAAATTGAATAAGGATGGCTGAATGATGATCTTAGATGCGAGGGCGGCGGGTGATGGATGCACTGATCTCCTCTGGAAAACCTAACAAATGAAAATGACAAGTTGGGCCCTATATTTATAACCTAATTTGCATTTAATTCTCTCATTCAATGCCCATGCGGTTGGTCATTGGGTTGGTGAGTTCAAATTTACGGACAACAGTGGCAGGTCCGAGACTCGGGGGCCGGAAGGACATGGCCAGACGGCCGATTGAAACTTCTTTTTCACATAGCTGACAAAGGGGGACCTAGAGTTGGGAGGGCGGAAAGACGCCATAGGCTAGCCGTTGGAAATGATGAAAAAATAAAGGAATTCTGGGGACGGGCCTGGGATGGTCGATGGCCATGTAATTTTTTTGCAAGTTAAACGGGGCGGCGAATGAGGACCTAGGTTCCAAGGCCAGGGGAGGCAGGAACCTCCTGCCATTTGGAACAGAAAATGCTCGGTGGAAAGCCGGCCAGGGAAACCCGATGAGGCGAACCCGACAGGCCCCAAGGCCGCTGGCAGAAGCAAACTGCCAAGGAAATTCTGGAACACTCTAGGACTCAACTGAGATGAAGGGGAAAAAACATGTTCAACCAAAGCTGGGAGCTCGAAGGTACGTTGACCATTTGGGACACCAAAAATGGGGGCATGCAAAATGAGGTAACAAAAGAACAACCTGACAAAGCGAAAGAAAAGAGGGTCCCCGTTCCGAGTGGGGCGTGTGTGCTGAGGGCACAACACTCATCGAGAGAGTTAAACATGCACTTAATTGGAGTTCCATGTTTCACCTCAATGGATCGAGAAGGTTGCACTCGAGATTCATTGCTAGGATTTCCAAGGGATTCAGAAGCAGTGATGAACTCAAGGGAAGTTGGGACTGGTTCTGTCACTAGGGTAGAACATGCCAGTGCATGACCGCCTTTAAGAAAATGCGGGATCCTCTTATGTCCTTTGTTGCTAGAAGGGCCATTCTCTAACTTTTGTTTCATCAGAGGATGCAAACTCCCCATAGATGAGGCAAGATGTGTAGAGGAAGAGGAGGAGAGAACCACGGTAGATATGACTAAAGTGTTCGTCATATCTATGGGTTTTGGGAAAGGCTAGAAATTCGGAAGGGACATCAACAAAGGAGGTTCCACTGAAGGAGTGATGAAAACTTGCACCTTTTTAGGGCTAGATGCATTTGTACTCACAAAAAAAGTCAAAAGCGATACAAAGCTAGACTGAATGAAAGCAAAAGGGAGGAGAGAAGAGGGTGTGACAGGGGGCCATGATGTAGGGGCAGTTTCTCCTCTTCCTTCCTTTGTAAGGTGGCCTAAT
Source organism: Sequoia sempervirens (assembly GCA_007258455.2). Lineage (NCBI taxonomy): Eukaryota > Viridiplantae > Streptophyta > Pinopsida > Cupressales > Cupressaceae > Sequoia > Sequoia sempervirens. The sequence continues at coordinate 83,018,866 of VDFB02193867.1, read as the reverse complement.
CAACCATGTGAGCCTTTTTTCAGTGCTTGTGCTTGTGTGCAAGGGGGTTTCTATGACTCTTTGAACCAGAGGTTAGAGGCTACAAAGGGATAGAAGGCTCCTGCTCAGCCATGGGAGTGTCCACTACAATCATTTCCAGCAGAGGAATAGACTCCTCAACGAGAGCAGGAGGAGTTAGTTGAATAGTAGTGGGGGGAATTGACTCAAGTGCCTTGGCAGCGGGCCTCTTCTTATTCACTACTTTGGGAGTAGGAGTGGTAGGAGGCCATGGAGGTTGAGACATGGAGGATTCCCCACAGGGGATTTTTCCTCTACCATACAAATATTACCAAGGTCTGGGTGGTTTAGTATGGAGGTCTGATATCCTGATCTTGGTTCTACGCCAAGGAGGGATCATCAGACTCAATGGGTAAAAGCCAAGCTTTCTCTTCTAATACTCTTCCCAAGAGAGGGGAGCGAATGAGCATCCTGAGGGGGGAAAGCTTCTCCTTCCCTTTTGAAGAAGAGAAGGCAGTCGGTCGTTGTGCTACAAGAAGAGCTGATTTTGGCTATCCTTTGTCCTTGGTCTTATACTTCACATAGTTTTTGTAAAGTAGGTCCATCCTTGGAGGAAGTGGACCGACCAGAGTGGACCAAAAATGGTCTAATGAATATCCCTAATGGGACACCAAAGGCTAGTATGTAGTGTCATGCACTACATGCACAAAACCTTCATGGGAAAACTTTAGACATTTATGAATAACAGAGGCAATTCCATTCATGGAAGCTAGCCAAGGTATGCCTAACTTCATCCTGAATAGATCTGACTCTGGGATGACATCAAAAACTGTGTCAATAGACCTAGGTCCAACTAGGACAGACAAAGTTATCACACCATATGGCTTCAAACAAAGACCATCGTGTGTAGGGATGGTATATTTTATTTCTTCGTATTCTTTTCTATTTCTTCATATTCTTTCTATGTAATGAGTTAAGCTACAACTTCTCTTCTATGATAACATTCACTCAACTCATGGGGTCTACTAGAACTCCTGTCACAATGTTACCATTGAGGTGAGCAAGAATTTAGAGGGGAGAAGTCTTGTTATTTAGGGGTAAATCTTGCGAAGTGAATGTTACATCCGGTGAACCGGTCACATGCTGTGTGGTAGAAGTAACCATGACCATGTTAACATAGGCCTTGGTATGAGTGATAGAATCGGTGGGATCGACAATAATGTTAGCAAAATGCGACAGGAATGGGTCCGTGTATATATGCAATTCACTATTTTCTTTTGCCACTGACTTATTTGTATTTTTTTTGCTTCCATCAAGATGAATAGTACCTTCCTCGATGCAATCCTGTATCTCATGATGCAGGCACATACAACATTTGTATCATGTTTGTGAACTCGATGGTACTGACAATAGGTACTTGCATCATACCAACTAGGGTAAGGTTCCTTAAGAGGTCTAGGGTTTGGAAAGGTTACAATCTTATCCTTCACTAACTTTTGCAAGATGGAAGAATAAGATTTGGCTAACTTTGTGAGCTTTCGGTTGTGTTTGAGGCTGTTGTCATCTGTAGTGGCTAGTAGATTCTCAATGGCTTTACCTTTCCCAAAGATCAATACGATGGACTTTCCTTTAGAATGGGAGTGCAAGGAGGGTCCCCTGAACTGAACTACCATTTGTTATATTCTAGTAGGGTTGCGCACAAATGCGCGAAAGAAGGATATTTCATAAGGGAAAACTTTTCCTACCAAGGCCTTTGCAAGTTCCCTATGAATACCTTTTGCACATTAGAATTGAGAATTGTATCTAATTTGTGAGAAGAGCGCTTGATATCATGCTATGAAATCAGTAATATTGTCATTATCACCTTGTTTGCATTGGATGAGATCCGAAAAGGTCATCTTCGACCCAATGTTAGATTGGAATTGTCGTAGAAACTAGTTTACAAGTTGGTCAAATGAGAAAATGGAATTATTAGGCAAGGAACAATACCATTCGAGTGTTGTATCCTTTAGAGATGAAGGGAATAATTTTTCCATCAGTGTGTCATGATGGAAGAAATCTATGAATAGGGCATTAAAGGCGAACACATGCGTTTGTAGGTCTCCTTTGCCACCATATTTTTTGAATTTAGGGATCTCCATTCCTTCAGGGAAGGGAGTGTTAGAAATCGTGACTAACAGCGGGCTATGCCGAAAGAACTGTTGGAAGATAGGCTGGGCAGAGGCTTGGGAAAGAATTTCCAACTGGCTCTACATCTTACCCATATTCTGAAGAAGAGTGTTCCATGAGGGTTAGAAAGGAAGATATCTAACAATTAAATGCAGATTTAATTAATAAACAGAGAAACTAAAACACACAGAATAAATTATAACACAAAGAATTTGATGTGGTTCACCCAATCTGGGCTACATCCACCAAACCGCAACCATCTAATGATTTTATTATCTAGTGCAAAAACTTATTACAATCTTGCGAATAATCGTGTTTTTTATCATACTGTAACCCCTATCTGAACCCCTTTTTAACAAGCTTAGAAGCTTCTAGAGTAGGGTTGTACAACGTCAATTTTTTTTCTTTTTTCGTTGATTTTTCCATTTTTGGTGACGGCGCGAAAAAGTAGGAGGATACATGCCAGGGTGTACAGTATAGCATGATCAGTCGCCACATACCAACAATCTCCCACTTGGAGACTGATCCTGGACGACACTGCTGCACTTACAACTCCCACTGGAAATAAGTACCTTAGACCCTGCTACTCTATTATACTTGAATTCAACCTTCAAGGCCAACCAAAGCTGAAGAGGAGCTCGGCTTCTCCCTTGTCACCACCTTCGTAAACATATCCGCTGGATTGGCATATGTATGTATCTTGTCTAGCTTGACCTTTCCATCCTCCAACACTGACCGAATGAAATGATATCTCAACTGTATGTGTTTTTTTTTAGAATGCAAGGTATAATTCTTTGCAAGATGTATAGCACTTTGGCTGTTTGTAAACAAGTAATTTCCAGCCTATTGTTTTCCCAACTCATCCATAAAAATTTGTAGCCATATCTCCTTTTCCGCCTCTATTGTAGTAACATACTCTATCTTTGGGGTGGATAAAGCAACCACCTTTTGTAATCGAGAAATCCAACTCACTGCTATCCCACCAATTGTAAATACATAACTTGTGGTACTTCGCCTGGTATATATATCCCCTTCCAAATATGAGTCAACATAGCCTTTTAAATCAGTATTAGAGCCCCCAAAATATAAAGATTTATTGTATGTACCTCTCAAGTACTTGAGAATCCATTTTACGACATTCCAATGCTTAACTCCGGGATGACTCAAATACCTGCTAACAACTCCTACGACATATGAAATATCCGGTCTGGTGCATACCATGGTGTACATTAAATTTCCTACAGCTGAAGCATATGGTACCTTGGACATTTTTTCTTCTTCCTTTTGTATCTTTGGACACATATCCTTAGTCAATTTAACATGACTAGGCAAAGGTGTGCTGACAACTTTTGCATTCTCCATATGAAATCTCTGCAACATCTTTTCAACATAATTAGCCTGAGATAAAAATAATTTTTTGTTTTTCCTATCTCTACAAATTTTCATACCAAGGATTTGTTTTGCTGCCCCCAAATCCTTCATAGCAAAAGATTTTTTTAACTGTTGTTTTAGCTCACTTATGTGATCCATGTTAGACCCTACTACAAGCATGTCATCAACATATAAACATAAAATAATGTAGTTGTCATTATCCAACCTCTTAAAATAAACACAATGGTTAGAATTACACCTACTGTAGCCTTGCTTAGCCATAAAACTATCAAATTTCAAGTACCATTGCTGAGGTGCTTCCTTCAAGCCATATAAACTTTTCTTCAATCTACACACTAGTTTCTCCTTACCTTTGACTTCAAATCCTTGTGGTTGTTCCATATATATTTCCTCTTCCAAATCACCATGGAGAAAGACTATTTTAACATCAAGCTATTCTAAATGCAAATCTTCAGCGGCCACAATACTTAAAACAATACGAATAGAAGTCATTTTAACAAAAGGAGAAAAAATCTCATCAAAATCAATACCATTTTTTTGTACAAATCCCTTTACAACTAATCTGGCTTTAAATCTCTTCTTACCTCCATCCTCCTCTTTCAGGCTATAAACCCATTTGTTTGGTAAAGCCCTTTTACGTACAAGCAACTTGCATAATTCTCAAGTCTGATTTTTTAGCAAGGAGTCCATTTCTTCTTCCATTCCATGCTCCCACTGAACCTTGGTATCCACCTACATAGCTTCAACATAATATTTTAGTTCACCAGCATCAATTAACAAAATAGTATACAAAGAGGGAGAGAATCTTTCTGGAGGTCTACTTATCCTTGAAGATCATCTAACATTCATAGGAGTTTGTGGTATTTGTTGTTGCTATTATTGCAGAGCATGAGGAACCATTGAAACATCATTGTTTGGAATATCCTCCAACACTGCATAATCATTTTATTTCTTCTCATGCTGGAGCAACAAATCTTTGTACAATAATTTCTCATTTAATATGACATCCCTGCTTCTCACAATTTTTTTATTTTCAAAATCCCAAAGCCTATAACAAAATTCATCAATGCCATATCCAAAAAATATACATTTCTTTGATTTTGCATCAAGCTTGGTTCTATTTTCAGAATCTACATGTGAAAATGCTTCACAACTGAAGGTTGTGAGAAAAGAATAACTCACCTTCTTACCTTTCCATGCTTCCTCTGGAATACCACAACCCAAAGGATTAGAGGGGCCTCTATTAATTAAATAAACAATAGTGTTTACAGTCTTTGCCCACATTTTTAAAGGCTGCACAACATGCAATCTCATAGTCCATGCACGCTGCATTATTGTTCTATTCATGTGCTCAGCGACTCCATTTTCTTATGGAGTCCTTGGAACCATTTTCTACCTATGAATACCATTAGAGGAACAATAATCTTCAAACTCTTTGCTACAATACTCACCACCATTATCAGATCTGAGACATTTTAGTGTTTTACTCGTCTCATTCTCAACCAAGCTTCTCCATTTTTTAAAATTTTCAAATACATTAGATTTATGCCTAAGGAAATAAATCCATACCTTCCTAGTTGCATCATCAATGAATGTAACATAATACTGAGAGCCACCGAGAGAAGATACCTGAGTTGGTCCCCATACATCTGTATGCACAAGCTCCAATTTCTCATCTTTCTTTTGCTTCCCATCCTTGAGAAAACTTAGTTTCTTTTGTTTTCCATACACACAACTTTCACAGAAATCTATATTAACACATTTTAGACCTGGTAAAAAATTATTTGAATGAAATAATTTCATACCTTTTGCACTCATATGGCCAAGTCTATTATGCCATAGTGCTGATTCAGAGTCCACAACAACTGTATGATCTTCTACTTGCTGAACTGCAACAACTGTTCCTGAACATTGACCTTTTTTCTGTAACAATTAAAGTAGAAGGAACATGACCTGTACAAAGATATAAGGTGCCTACTTTCACACCTTTTGCTACTACTAAGGCACCCTTTGTGACCTTCGAATTTTTATCACTAAATGTAGCAACACAACCTTCATCATCTAGTTGCCCTGCTGAAATTAAATTTCTACTTAACTTTTGAACATGCCTTACCTCATGTAGTAGCCAATGATTCCCATTCTACAACTTAATCTTGATTCTTCCCTTTCTAACAATCTGACAAGTTTTGTTATCTCCTAAATAAACCAGCCCAAAATACCCTTGGACATAATCAAGAAAATAACTTCTATGGGGGATAGCATGAAATGAAGCCCCTGAATCTAACACCCAAGAATCATCAGCATTATCAAGGGAAAGAATCAAAGCATCCTCATCAGATTTATTAATTACCATGTTTTCCTCTTTACTTCCTTCCTTTTTGTCTCCTTTATTTTTTTGAGACCAACAATCTTTCTTTAAATGACCTGGCTTATCACAGTACCAACAATCCCTCTTGTCTCTAGATTGGGACCTTCTGTCCTTTGATTTTCCTTGTGACTTCCCACAATTTTTGGAATTGTTTCCTCTCTCCTTTGTTGTGCCCTTGCTTTCTACATTCAAAACACTGCCTAATGTGGATGTTCCACTTGAGCTTTTCCTACGAATTTTCTTGCTCAAAATAACACCAACAACATCATCAAATTTCAATGTATTCGAACTAGAAATAAAATTTCTAACAACCATTACTAAGCTATTCCAACTTTTAGGCAAAGAACACAAAATCAAAAGAGCCCTAACTTCTTCATCAAAGTTTATTTTTACAAAAGTTAATTGACTGGTTATTGTATTAAACTCATTTAAATGATCAGTAACTGACCCACTTTCTACCATTTTCATATTAAATAAACGCATCATAAGAAATACCTTATTCGAAGCAGAAGGATTTTCATATAACTTCGCTAGGGTTTCCATCAACTCTTGAGTTTTCTTTGCTATTGTAATATTGAATGCCACCGATTGTTCCAGGCATAAACAAATACTGCCAGGATCCTTTCTATCCAAAATATCCCAGTCCTCATTAGACATTGCTGAGGGTTTCTTGGTTTTCCCTTCCAATGGCTACCATAAATCCTTTTGATAGAGGTAATCCTCCATCTGCATCTTCCATAACTGATAGTTCTGCCCATTAAACTTCTCAACCTTCTTACCATCGTCTGCCATTACTCCCACTCAACCGTGAGACCTTCCTACAAATGATAATCGAAACACAAGCTGCTCTGATACCACTTGTGAGGGTTAGAAAGGAAGATATCTAACAATTAAATGAAGATTTAATTAATAAACAAAGAAACTAAAACACACAGAATAAATTATAACACAGAGAATTTAACGTGGTTCACCCAATCCGGGCTACATCCACCAAACCGTAGCCATTCAATGATTTTATTATCCAATGCAAAAACCTATTACAATCTTGTGAATAATCATGTTTTCATCATACTATAACTCATCCGAACCCCTTTTTAACAACCTTAGAAGCTTCTAGATTAGGGTTTTTCAAAGTTGGTTTTTTTTTCTTTTTTTGTTGATTTTTCTTTTTTTGGTTTCGACGCGAAAATGTAGGAGGAAAAATTTTCTCAGGGCCTGCCACCCCCAAACCCCCGCCTGGGGCCCAACCCAGCCTAGCCTCGAACCTCGGCAAGGATACATGCCAGGGTGTACAGTATACCATGATTAGTAGCCACATGCCAACATGTTCAAAATAGGGCCATTCGAAGATAGAGGGCTAGAGGAACGTCCTCTAGAACTGTCATAGGAGCCACCACCAAAATCACCCATGTGACCTCCACCAAAACCACCACCAGGGCCACTGCCACTAGTATGGTCTCCATTGGAGCCACCTCCACTTCCAAAACCACCACCATGACCTCCATCAAAATTGCTTCCACCAGCACCACCTTTGCTATCGAAGCCACCGCCACTACCAAATCCCCCACTGCTCATCCTGCCAAAACCTCCACCACTAGAGGTGATAGGAAGGGTGAAGCTGAAACCTAAGGGGATCTTGTTCACTTTGATAGTGTCAGATCCCTCAGAGGTAGAGGGGATGCTAATCGAGGGAATGGTATTGGTGATGTATACAGATGTAGGAGACATCGACAGTCCTGGTTGTCTCTCATGATCTTCAAAAGTGGCTCCTTGTATAATGTTAAGATTGTTTGGAGGAGCACATGCATCAGTCAGACTAGAGAGACTAGCCAACATTTCTATTCCTATTCGGTCTTTTCTCACTATATACTTTAGTTCACTGATAACCCGAGAGGCCCTAGCCAACTTTGGATCTCTTTCCAAGTGATGTTCCAAGTCACCCAACCCTTTACTAAGGGTGAAGACATATTCTAAAGGAATGTGAACAACCTCATGCTCATCAACTGACGATGGTGTAAGGGATGCAAGAGGAGTGGGGATGTGATCGGTCTCATTAGAGAATCTGATCTCGCCCCTTGACAACTGCTCCTATGCGGCAAGACCAACGATGAATCCAACAAAAAGGCCTATAGAGAAACCAGTAGTGACCTTCGTCCTCTCCTTTGGAAGGTGTTGTATACTTCTCCTAACAATATACCTGGAGGTTGGGGACTGGGTTGTGATGCCCATAAACCTTCACAATACTCAGGGGCACAATGATCACAAGGTATAAGGGAAAAGCTTCAACACCAATGGATGAGCAGATGTTGGTTCATGTCAAGTTCACCAAAAATGTAAGAGAGGGGGACCAACCACGTTCAAGGTACCAAGTCATGGAGAGCCAAGAGTGGAAGGTTTCCCTAACTTACCTCAGCTTAAAGGGGTGTTTTGAAATGACAGATGAGAATGATGAGGACTATAAGATCCTTCAATCACCTTGTAGACCCGAAACTCAGAATGGGGCTAGGTGAGCCAATTTTTGGGTTCCACATTGTGCCTCAGGTAGCTCTCTGCCCGAGGACGAAAGAGCGCTTCTGGGATGAAAACACAACATGTTGGCATCTCTCAGGTGTGTTGGCTTCCGTACGACCAGAGGACCAAAAAGACAATGTGAACCACCAGAAAATAGGCTGACAGCCTAGCTAGTCACTTCCAATGGGACAAAACAGAGCTATAAAGTAAGACAAATATGAACAAATATGATAAAGAAAATATATGAGAGTTAAGGTGACAAGAATGATCTCACAAAGGTACTCATTCACTAGCTAGCTCTAAGAAGCACATCCACCTACACACAAGGAGGAAAATTGTTGGGGGGCTATATAGGGGTTTGCCTTAGTCAGACCCTCGTTTTGGTGTTTCCACCTCCACAGATAGCCAAGATAGCAACTATGGAGAAAAGTATGATAAAGGAGAATAAAATTAAAGAGAGAATGATCGAAAGACTTTTGTATCCATTTCCATGCAACGAGGGAATGTTGTCACTATGCTAGAAGGAAATCGAGTTTTAATGCTGTTAAAGCCTTGTAATCCTAATTTTGCAACATAATAGGATCAATCACTTTGTTAGAGAGGGGCCCAGAGATGTAGCCAATTTGGTGAAGTCCGTTATCAACTTGCATTTTGTCTTCTTTCTCCTTTCTCTCTTTCATTCTATTCATCACATTTCTTATGCTTTGTTCATTTAAGAATTTTAGTTACGTTAATTTATTTTTAAAGCTTTGAATTAATCATTGTAATCATTAAGCATTCATGAAGCAATTGTCATAGATCCTAATTCAGTTCAAGTTTGGTATCAGAGCTTTGTGTGACTAGTATTGTAGAAGTTGATGCTAACACATTCCAAGAAATAGCGAGGTGAAGGCAAGATTGAAGAACACAATCCTTATATCAGAAAATGAAGAACTTTTTCAAAGACGGAAGAAACTAAAGCTGAGAAAAGTATTGAGCTGGATGAGAAGTCTTTTCAACAAGCCTTTCTTGACATGAAGGCTATGGTGGAAGAGCATTAAGAAGAAAAGAAGAAGCATGAAAAAGGAGATTCTTTGAAGTAAGAAAAGTAGGAAGATCGAAAGGACAAAGAGGGAAAAACTCCAAAAACTCCTAAGCCTGTTATTAAAATGGATGTAAAATTTGAATTTCCTAAGTATTATGGGGAGTTAAATGCTGAAAAGAGAGATGATTGGTTCTAGTAGGTAGAAGTGTACTATAGGATTCAACGCCTAGTAGAAGATGCTTCTAAGATCCAGTTAGCTACTCTTTGGTTGGGAGGTACAACTCTCACTTGGTGGGAGAGTAGGACTTAGGAAGAAATTGCTCGCCATGGTAATGTCAGTATGACTTGGATGGAGTTTTTTGCTGCCCTTAAAAAGTAGTTTTACCCTTTAGGTTATATGCAACAATTAACAATGAATTGGAAAACCTTTAGGCAAGGTAAGGGTTAGTCCATCCAAGATTACACCCATGAGTTTAGAAAATGGGCTATTGCTTTAAATGTTCCATTGTATACTCAGGATGCAATACTTAAGTACATATGTGGTTTACATTCTTACCTAACAAGACATACTATTCTAATGTTGAGTCCTAATAATCTAGACGAAGTATTTGTCCAATCCACTCATTTAGAGTCAAGGGGTAATAACACTTTCAGTGATAATTTCTCAAAGAAACCATCTAAGTATGAGGGTAAGCCTAAGGGTAAATACAAAGACGGAGTCAAAGGAAGAAGACAACTATAGTAAAGAAGGAGGGTGCTAAGCCCACATGCTCTCACTACAAGAAAGAGGGGCATGTTGATTAGAAGTGCTGGAAGTTGCATTCAAAGTTAAGGCTGAAAAGATATGGAGGCAATAAAGGCAAGCAAAAGACTGCTACAGTGATTCAACAAGATCTCGGATCTGACTCTAGAGATGAAACACAAATTGTTGCTGCTGGGATCCAAGGTAAAGGAAAATTTATAGCTCTCTCTTCTGATGCAAATGTTTCTAATGAAAATGCAAGTACAAGTAAAGTAAAAGCTGATAAATAACAGAATGAACTGTTTCACATTTGAGTTGTAACTAAGCACACCAAGATTGACACATTGTTTGATACGGGTTCTCAAGTCAGCTTAATATCTAAAGAGGTGGTAAAGAAACTTAATGTAGCTACAACACCTCATCCAAAGCCATATCCGCTTGGATGGGTTTGCAGTGATGCTCAACTATAGGCAACGAAACAATGTAAATTGAGATTTTCTATCACGACAAACTTTGTTGATGAGGTAGAGGTAGACATATTTTCTTTGGATATTTGTGGGCTTGTGTTAGGGAGTCCCTATCTATATGATAGAAAAGAAATCTTTAATAGGGGGAGAATAAGAATCATCTTTTTAAAGATGGGATAAAATACATTGTACGTGCACACAAAGTTAAGACTAATCTAACCTTAGTAAATACTGGGAAAATGAAAAGGTTAGTTAATGCAAGTAAGAAATTTGTATTAATGATTGTAAAAGATAAAGAGGATGAAAAATCTGAGGCATTTAAAGGGTGTGATCCAGAGTGTAAAGTTGAAATGGTCAAAATAGTTTCTTCCTATGATGACTTATTTTAGGAGATGAAGGGATTGCCCCCTAAGAGAGAGATACAACATGAAATCCAGTTGCTGCAGGATGTGCCTCTCCCAAACATCAACATGTACCATTTATCAGTTTTTCAAAATGAAGAAATCAAAAATCAAGTTCAGGAGTTGGTTGAAAAAGGAGTTATCTATCCCAATACATCTCCTTGTGGTTCTCCAATTGTGTTGGTTCCAAAGAAGGATGAGTCTTGGAGATTCGAGAATGTGCATCGACTATCGAGCCCTGGACAAGATAATGGTAAAGAATAGGTATCCTCTTCCTCGAATAGATGATTTACTTGATCAATTAAAACATGTAGTTTATTTCTCTAAGTTAGACTTGCGTAGTGTATATCATTAGATAAGAATTGAAAAAATGACATTCGGAAAACTACATTCAAGACAAAATAGTGACTGTTCGAGTGATTGGTCATGCCCTTCGGGCTATGTAATGCACTAGCTACTTTTATGAGAGTCATGAATGATGTCTTTCATCCTTTTATTGATGAGTTTTCATAGTTTATTTAGATGATATTCTTGTATTTAGTCGAACTTGGGAAGATCATGTAATTCATGTAAAGAAATATTTTGATGTATTGAGAAAATAATTTTTTTTTGTAAAGATGTCTAAATGCGAATTCACTAAGACATCCTTAGTGTACTTAGGCTATGTCATAGGAAGTGGTTAATTGAAAGTAGACCTTGTGAAGGTTGAAGTTATTGTAAAATGGCCTAAGGAAAGTACATTCACAGAAGTCAGAAGTTTCTTAGGTGCAATTCAGTACTGGAGGAAGTTAATTGCAAACTTCTCCTACATTGCATCACCATTGCATGCATTGACCAGTATGAAGATAACTTTCCAATGGGGAGGTCCACAACAAAAGGCCTTTGACACTTTGAAGGAAAATTTGAACACTGCACCAGTTCTAGCTTTACCAAATTTACAACAACCATTCGAGATTGAGATAGATGCAAGTGGATTTTTCATGGGAGCAGTGCTAATGCAATGAGGTAAACCAATCTGCTATCACTCTGAAACCTTTATAGGTGCAGTAAGTAACTATCCTACTTATGATAAGGAACTTTACACATTAGTTCAAAGTGTTAAAAAGTGGAAACACTAGTTAATGGGGAAAAAAATATAATCCACATTGATCACCAACCACTTCAGCATTTGCACTCACAATCCAAACTGCAACAAAGTGGGCACTTTAGGTGGACGGGTTTTATTCAACAGTTTCATTTGGTAATTAAGTATAAAAAAGGTGCCCATAAGAAAGTAGTAGATATGTTGTCTAGGCCTCTTGTTATGAATGCTGTGATTATCCTTAAAGGTAGTTCCATGGTATATAAATTTTTTCAAGAACAATATGCTAATGATGAAGAATTTAAGGAAATCTATTCAGCTCTAATTGTAGGCAAACATATAGAAGAGAAAGATTACTATGTGCAGGATAACTTGTTGTATCATTTAGGAAAGCTATGTATTCCAAAAGGTCAACAGGCATAGGTAATCAGAGAAGCACACACGTCATTGATTGCATGACACTTTGGGGTAAGCAAAATAATGGCTCAATTGTAAAAATACTATTATTGGCCTCAAATGAAAGAAACTGTATCCAAATACATTAAAGGATGTGTAAAGTGTGGAACAAGTAAACCTAGCAATAGGAAATTGGGGTTGTACACACCTCTACCTATCCCATCCCATCCATGGGAAAGTGTTTCAATGGATTTTGTTGGGGGGCTACCAATGTCTAGGAAGGGACATGATTATTTGTTTGTAGTAGTTGATCGGTTTAGCAAAATGTGTATTCTAATGCCTTGTAAAAAATAGGTCATTGTTGAACTGACAACTCATATGTACTTTCAATTTGTATGGGTTCATTTTGGGTTACCTACTTCTATTGTATCAGATTGAGATTCTCGATTCTTGGGGGAATTTTGGTCGGCATTATGGGAACTCATGGACACTAAATTGAAGAAGAGTACAACCTTCCATCCATAGACCAATGGACACACAAAGCTAGTGAACATGAAAGTTGTGCATCTTCTCCAAGGCTACTGCAGTAAACATCCTAAGCTGTGGGATGAAAATCTACACTATGTAAAACATGCTTACAACCATGCAACACACTATTCTACAAAAAGATCTCCTTTTGAGACTTGTTTCGGTTATTTTCCAAAGAAACTGATGGACTTTGTTTTTGCGGAAGATGACATTGAAGATGGATGCCATGATGCAGAAAAGGATTTAAAGTTCATCCAAAAAATCCAAGCAATTCATCAAGTAGTGGAAGCATAGTTGGAGAAGAGCCAGGCCAAATACAAGGCTCGACATGATAAACATCGCATCGATCATCATTTCTAGGTTGGAGACAGAGTTTGGTTACATATCAAAAAGGAAATAATGCAAGGTGAAAGAAGGAAGCTCAAGTCGATATGGTATGGTACCTTTGAGATCTTGGAAAAGATCAAAACCAACACCTTTCGCCTTAATCTTCCTCCATTTAGTTGTCAATGTTGAAAATATAAAGTTGTATGAGCCTCCAATGATACTGGATGAAGACATAGACATTCAGTTTCCATCAGTTGATGATCTTTCACTAGAGTATATGTCAGAATTTCCAAAGGATGTCATCTTAGACAGGAAAGTCAAGACTTCATCAAGAGGCACAACTAAGTACCTTAGAGTTTAGAGTGGGACTTAAGGGGATGAATCTAAGCAAGGAAAAATGGATGGAGATTGGTAAAGTGACAGAACTCTACCCTCACTTACTTTCTGATTAATCAAGCCTTCAAAGGTCCAAAATCTCTCCAATGGGGAGGACTAATCTAGGAGGATACTTTTTAGTGAAAAAATGAAGTGTCTCAATTGCTCCATAATTCTACACCATTCTGAAGAGCTCATCACCATGATTCTGATGCCATTCATTTCACGTCAAATGGAGTCGGTATGAGTGAGTTATGGCTGGTCAAAGTTGCACAAAAAAAGGTTGACCAAGACATGATGACGCTTTTGACCATTTTTGAGATGATCAAATTTTTTGCCTTTCTGACTGGCCTCTGTACCCAGTTTGACCCCAACTTTGATTGAGCGTATCTAGAGTATACAAGCTCCTTTTGGATTCGTTCAAGTTGCGTTGGGTTTTTATTTTTGGGCACTTTGACAAGGTGATGATTTTTGGAGTAATTGAGGCACTTCATTTTTTCACTGAAAAGTATCCTCTTGGATCATAAAATAAATATATGAGAGTTAAGGTGACAAGAATGATCTAACAAAGGTACTCATTCACCAACTAGCTCCAAGAAGCACATCCACCTACACAAAAAAGGAGGAAAATTGTTGTGGGGCTGTATAGGGGTCTGCCTCAGTTAGACCCTTGTTTTGGTGTTTCCACCTCCATAGACAACCAAGATAGCAAGTATGGAGAAAAGTATGATAAATGAGAATGAAAGTAAAGAACACAATAACACTACAAATAGTAATGTGCTACTCAACCAAATCGTAGAGGAGAGGAGTGAAAAGCTTACCACCTCCACTAAGTGCTCACTAGCTAATGGAGGAAAAAATGAGAGGACTCAAGCCCCTACTCCAATTGTGTTGTTCCACACTTGTTCTACAAAGTTGATGGAGTGTTTTTGTTGCTACTATGGAGTGCAAAGTGTTGCTTGAGAGTTGGGAGTGAAAGAGGTGAAGGCTTAGAAGGTTTCTTAAGCTTGTGAAGAAGATGAAATGCATGAAGGAAGAGTGAATTTGAAGGGAGAATGAGAATAATGACCATATTCAGGTTGGTTGGTTGAAGATGGGCATTACAAATCAATCCTAATGGGAAGTGTAATGCCTCTACCAAATTTAGATACAATAATCCATTAGGGATATAATTGCACTGCGTGGACGTCTGTGCGTCACACAGGTGTCCCTGACAGCTATTCTTCTACCGACGCACAAAAAAAAATTCAAGTGGAATGAAGGCAACGAGCTAATGTGGATATTCACCTTTGGATTTTTTTTTCTAAGGTGACAAAGTGTAAAAGGGGAATTTTCTTAAGGGGTGCAAATTCATGCCTATACAAAAAGAAAAAAAGTCAAAAACATAGTCATCATGTCAAACTACTTTGTCTTTGAGCTTGAACGTAGGTAAGGCTAATCTTTGATTAGCCCCCAAGCCATTAGGTTAGTCCTCGAGGAGTCCATCATAATAAAATGGCAATCCATATGTTCATATTTCATCAATAAATGAGTATATGTTAGTTAAACTACGTGGTCTCTACGTGTATAATGCAGGCAAGGCTAATCTTTGATCAGCCCCTAAGGCCCCTAGGATAGGTCCTTAGGTTAGGTTCTTCGTCAAAATCTTGGAAAACACCAAAATGTTGGACGATTTGAAAATCAAAACTTTTGTAAAACATCTCGAAAAGCTCAAAACAACCTCAAAACATTTCAAAAATACCAAAAACATTCAAAAAACCCAAAATCATCCGTCCCATTTCACGTTCACCTGCAATAAACGTCCACTCACAATAAATAAATCATCATCTTCAACCTTTGGCAAAACAACTAGAAACAAGTATAAAAAATTAAAAGTGAAGACTCAAACGTTAGGGTCTTAAGTCTAGGTTAGTAAGTAAACAAGTTGGTCAACTCTTGGTATCAATAGCCTATCATCCTGTTAATCCCAAAATCATCTGATAACATCATGTCCTAGGATGCATCCTTCCTACAATGGACATCAACATCAGGCATCACCGTAGTTTAGTCTTGGCTAGAGGTATGAAGAAGATTGACTTGTTTGTGTACTTGATCTTTTCTTATGATTTATCTTATTGCACTCATTCCAATGACCTCTCGATGATGTCTAATCTAAAAAATTTTATAGAGAAAGGAATGGGGCATTTATCATTATCTTTTGTTTGCTGTGTTTGTTGGATAACTTGGTCATGCTATTATTGTTTGGTGTGTAGGGAGGATTGTTTTGGATATCTTGTTGACTATTACATTGGGAGGTTTTTCCTCTTTTTTTTTTGGTTTGAGATGTTTGAAATATTTGAAGTACACTCTAACAAGGTTTCATATGCCAGGTGTGAACAAAGATACTCCTATCTGATTGTCAATTCAAAGTCCATCTCACTTGGTGCAACGCCATCCTGGTTATCCATACCTTGATGCATCGTATCTGTGTGTTATCAAACATAATGAAAGTAATGCTCTTTACATCCCTAATGCCTGATAAGCAACACATCATCATTGTCAATCCAATAAAGTCTCAATGACTCATTGACTTGTTGGACTTCTACATCTTCTTAGACTCAAGGGTCGATCCCTCTTTCTTCTATCTTCTCCACATACTAACATGGTATTAGATCGTGACATTCAAACAAAATCTATTTGCATCCATCTTGCATCCACAAACCGTCACTATAATGCATATCATACATATCATCATAATAGAAAACATCATCCATCATACATTTCATTATCATTTAACGTGTTTAGCATAATATAGATTTGTTATTCTAAGAATCTCATAAACAACACATCATCCATCACATAACCATATAAGCATCCTAAAAATCATCACATTTTGCATCATGCATACATCACATCTTGCATCATCATATACCACATAGAAAAGATACTGAAAAGAAATATATCATTACATTACATCCATCTCACATGCATTATCATCAGCATAACATAGATTTGTTAAACATCTCATAACATCATTATCATTCATCGCATAAAAGTACATCCATATAAATCCATCATATATTACATATGCATTCATATCATACATCGATAACATCACATACATCATAAAACATAAAGCATCATAGCATGACCATTAAATGCGTCCATCCATAACACATAAGGTAAAATAAAATAACATCACATCATATATTTGCATCAGATCCATCTCATATATATATATATAAAGTTGAATAAGATATATAGTGTCATGATACAATCAGAATCAGATATATAATGTCATCATTGGAATATACAAGAGGCTAATCAAAACTCGGCCAATGAATGTATACACATCATAAATCATACTATACATTGAAAAAAAGTGTCTAAAGCACTATCTGTCCCTGAGATCCCCTCGCTCTGTCGGTCACTATGGTTGTTGCCTTGGCTCTGATGGTGAGACCCTGATTGTCTACCTAATGGCCCTATGCAAGGCCTGCTCGACACAACTTGGCTAATGTGGGAGAAGTCTAGCTCCCAACACTCATGTGGGCAGGTTCTATATTATAGTAACCTGTAATACGATGCCTCCTACATCACTCAACCGTACATCTCTGCTAGGACTATCACCTGTCCCTACAACTGCTGCGTTGCTGCCTATAGCTATTGGCGGCATCCTATCTCCTGAGCTAGGCTGAGGTCTGCATCCTACCTCTGCTGACATTCTTATGTCACCTCTTGTCTTGCCTGATCTCTCTCCTAGATCAAGGTTTGTATCTATGCCTGCGCTTGCTACAACTATCCTATCAAAGCTTGAACCTGCAACTACATCGCTACTATATGTTCGTCCCTAGGATCAAGACCTGGCGGTGGCTGCTGTGGAGGTGGCTGTGGTGCCCTCTGAACAATAGGTTGTACCAAAGGTGGTAACTATCCATCATGACCATCCTGTCTACCACGACCATCCCGTCTATCCTGCCCATCCTAGGGTTGCTGAAGTGGTTGTTATAGCACTTGTCCTATTTGGGGTACTCTGACCCGTCCCCTGCCTACTGCTGGCATAATTGGTAAAGTCAATCTAACAAGCGTGTGGGCTTGCCAGTATGCATCATATGCCTATGTAGTGCCTGCATTTGCAGGACCATTGAAATAGACCCTAGAAGGCTACATCACCAACTGTCTGAAGTCATTAATGGCTAACTGGGGCTAGATCTGCTACCCCCAGGCTGTCTCTTGAGCTCGACATGCAAAAATGGCTCTGTATGCAAGATCAGGTGCATCCTGCACCTCCTTAAACTATCGAGCAACCCTGTCAGGTAGATATTTCTTGATCATGTGATGCTCATGTCCTTGCATGTATCTAGTTTGATGGTAGTAAAATAATTGAGCATCGTCATCATGCCACTTGTGATAATTTGGAGCTAGGGTCTCCATCAGAAAATTATCATCTCATCGATCACCTGCCTCCAGTGTGGGATTCCTATAATGCCTGTGTAGTGTAGTGTGGTCATACCCTCATATCTATAGACTGTTGGATCATCATGATTTGTCTACACATCTGCAATAGTTGCCACGGTACAAATATATGCTCGTAGGCACAAACATGAAGTAACGTCACCCCCGCTCTAATGTTGCAGACCCTACAATACACAACTTGGTGCATGTCATGATACAATGAAGCTGGGAAAATTGGCCTCGAGGTGTTGATGGTCATCTCCTCCATCATCCTAAACCAGACGATGCCCCATCCAACACTGTAGCCTTTGGCTCGTCTATCAAGAATGAGGACTCCCCAGATAAATGCACCGATGAATAAGGTCAAATTTGGGGCAATCCCCTCATATCGGCCAAGGTCGATCTGCCCACTGAGTATGTGTAGGATCATCATGGAAAAAACAAGCCCTTAAGTGGCGAAAAATTCAAAAAAATCAGAGTTAGGAAACTTGACATAAAAATTTGAATAAGTTATTTATATTATTTCAAAAATATGTAAGAATAGAATCTGTAGCAAATTAAATGTAGTTTCTAAAATACTAGGTCTATTTTAAAAAAATCTATTTGATGAAAATTTAAAATTTCAATGTAGTAGTACTTAAATTTCAGGGAAAAAATAAGAAGTAGGTGTTTGTCTAAACACCCTAACCACAATAAAATGATAATTTTTTTATAATATTTAGATATAAGTAGAGGACTCATGTCCGATGTGATGCATATTTTTTTGTAATTTTTCCCAAGTAAATAATTAATTATGAATTTTTTATTACAACTTTTAGAAAATATAAAAAAACTTGTATGTCTGACCACCTTAACTTGGTCAAAACTTCATGAAATTAATTTTTTTTGTTTTTAATCTTATAGTATGAAAAGCATAGAATGTGGCACATGTTTCAGATTCAAAAAATGTGATACTGTTTGAAAGCTATATATGTTTTTCAATCAACCTATCAATCAAGACTTTAGTCGTAATTCAAATAGAAAATGAATAATAATTATTTATTAAATTCAAAGTAAAGAATAATTTATATTAGTGGAAATCTGGGAATCTCCTTTAAAAACCCTTTTCGTTTCATCAATTTTGGGTAAAAAGAAAGTCATCAGCCACATACCCTACACATACCCATCATATTGCCACTTTTTGGCCCATCATGATCCTGCACATACCCCACTATCTACCTCATTTGATCAACCCCAAATAGCTAGAATATCATGTCACCACCGGCTTCAACATCATAGATAATGCGTTCACTGTGTATGGGGATTTGCAGGATCTGCCATACATCCTCCAAGGTCACTGTGGCCTCTCTAGTCGGTAGATGGAATGATGAAGTCTCGCTCTGTCATCTCTCAACCAGTGCTATCATCATTGTTAGGTGTGTCCTAACCTTGAGCATTTGTGCCACGTGCCTGAATCCAATTGAACCCAAGAAAAATAATGCATCATCCAATAAGTTCCTCACTTGGCGCAATATTTGACCTCTGTGCTCCTTCCAGCGAAGTACTCGAAGGACCTCCTACATCCAAAATGCCCATGACACCAAATTTAATCAACCTGGCATGTTTTCAAAAATTAAAAATTCCTCAAAAGCAAAGGTGAGTCGACATTTGAAAGGTGTCGCTCTTTGTTTTCACAAAAGTGACATTATAAACAAAGGTGGCGCTATTCTTGAAAGGCAGGTCGACATTTCCCCATGGCGCCATACTCTCCTAGGCTCGCACAATGCTTTCAGGAAAAGGCGTGTCAACATTTCCTGTGTGACCCTAAGACCTTCCAACGCCGTGTGATGCTATCCTACAAAGGTGGGTATATATCAACAAAAGTGATGCCAACCGTAACATTTACAATGTCCTAGAGAGCTGCTTTCGCACACCAAATTGAACCCTAATAAATTTAGTTAAAACATGAAAAATGAGAAAAGTTTTGAAAGGTGTATCAGGGGTCCTACGTCCTGAGGCCGCTATAGCTCTTGAACCCACTCCATCCGATGTCAGGGAAGCACACGAGCCACCATTCCATCAGCACCTGAGAGAAAATTTACAAGGTTTCTAGAAGGTCAAGTGCACAAATGATTTGAAGATGACCCCTCCCCTCCTTTTTATGCTAATTTTTTAGGGTTTTTGAGCCCACTAATCCATTTTTTTCCTAACGAAGCCCATTTTGACCTATTTTCGTTGCCATGAGCCTGTTTTCACATCTTTTGGGCTATTTTCTGCACCTGAATCCTTGTTGAATATTTTTTGCGAGCTTAACCCAAAATTTAATTTTTTTGCTTGATCTCTCAAGGGGGCTTGGTGTAGCAGTGTAATTTCTTCCGCAGGGGCAACAGTGGGGCATCCAAAAAAATATTTTTTAATTTTTTTTTTGATATCGGTATTGTTATTCTTTGAACCAATGCAGCAGGTACCTCACTTCAAAGAGGGGAAAAATGCAGACAATTAAAAAGTCCTGATTGATATTATGCATTTGATTATGATTAATTAACACCATTTCCTCCTAAATCATCTTGAACTAACCAATTAATTAAATAATCAACATTATTTAGCTAAATTCAATAATTTTTACTATTAATCAAATAATTAAATTATTAGATTAATTCACCCTTCTTTTGACTAATGTTCATCATATTTAATTAAATCCTCCCAAAGTCCTCTCATTTGATTAAATAAATCAAATCAAATCTCACAATCCCCTAGCCCATCCAAGTTAATTAATTTTGAATTAATTAACTCTAAATCACTTTCTAATCATCATTAATAAATCCTCCAACTTTTAGCTCCTCAAGAGTTAAATCAACCCATGGTCAACTAACCAGGTTGCACATGAAATTAATTTCTTTTAATTATCTAATTCCTCTATTTATCCTCACAATGACATATTCCAAGGAATATTCCTCTGAACTACCTCTCCATTCAATTTCCCTCCAAATATTTCAAAAATCCTCTTACACATTCATAAATACCTCTTACAAAGGCATTTATTTCCTCTTACATGCCATCTTGTCACTTACAAGGGAATTCAATCCTCTTACATCCTCACCCACATTCTCTTACATCTCAACCACATTCATTTACTTCTTCTTACAACCTTTGAAATCCTCAACCATTTTCATTTATTCCTCTTGCACCTCCTTTCCTCTACACATTTTCCAAAATGTGTTCCATCCTCATCCAATGGAATTGTGACAAGTGTCACATTCCCATTGGTTCCTCTTTTATCCCACATTCACCAATTTCTCTCATTTTTCAACCCTTGAGTTCTATAAACAGAGGCCTCCTCTACACAATATGGATCCACAACTTGAAGCATTTTTACTATAGACATTTCTACTCCATAGCATTTCACCATTTCCATCATTTTAGCTAGTTTATGTTATCATTTTGCATCAAATATCACACTTTGGATCATCAACATCATCAAAGCTTATCAAAGGGATCGGGAAAGGGCTTCTTTCCACATCAAAGGAGTACCAATCCCCCTATGGGATGAAGGTTTAACTATTTCAAGTTGATTGCATGTTGTCTTTGGTTTGTTTATGCTCTATTTTCATGTTTTCTTCTTGATTTATCTAAGAATTTCATAGGAATGCTTGATTTGTGTTTCTAACATGATTAACTAGTGTTTTTCTATTTTGTGTTAGCTTATTGCATGTTTAGTGTTCATAGATATCTAGTTACCAGATTATAGAAATATATCCAATAACTCTTCAATACATTCATAAAACCCAATCTCCTATTTGTTGAAGTGAAATATCAATTCTTGGGAGCAATTTATAAAAGATTAATTTCTCTAACAAAGTTTTGGAAAAAATATTTGTGACTAGAGAATGTGATTGATTCCTCTTTTTTCTCCAAACTAGATAAGATAACATTGAAATACCCCTAATTAAGAATTTCTCATTAGTCAAAAAATAAATGGAAGAAATAATTTATACCTAGAACTATTTCTTGTCCTCTATCTTTTTTGAGTCATAGACTTTGAGAATAATCAAAGAAATATCCAAATAAAAAATCTACACAAATATTAATATCCACTTGGGGGAGGAATGTGTGAGTTTGACTCTGAACTTGCTTGGTTTGAAAAGCATCCATAGTCCCCCAAATATATCAATAGATTATATGAACATGTCATCACATTCTTTACAATGATTGATGAATTTTTTCTTCTTCTAGGTCTCTAAGTTTTGTTTGTAGGAGCATTACTATGTCAACCAATAATGTTTTGGTTTAGTACTTGGCCATGCACTATTTGTTCTGGGAAAATTAATAATATAGTATAAATGATAATATTTATTAATCTCTAAGGGATGTTTTTATCCCTTATATTACAATAGGTGTTGGTTAATGCGAGACTAAACCTGAAACAAACACTCTCCTCTCTTCTTTTCTTATTAGTATTTATGTCCCATTTTTCCTAGAGCTTATATTTTTCTTCAATATCTTCAATGGAAACTAGCTAATACATCTTAGATATTTGATACCTAAACCATCCTCTAATTATTCTTTGTCTCATAGAAGCTTGAATTGGATTCTTCCATTATTTCTTCATCACTTGAAGGTGCCTCAAAGACACTATTATGAGATTAGTCTCTATCATTTAGTAAAGGGGTTCATTAGTAGAGGTCTCCAAAGTTTTCCCATTCTAAAAGGAAGGAGGTGCTTCTTCCTTCATGCTTGAAATATAATTGCTTAGGGGAGAAACGATATTATGGATTTATTTTATGACCAATTCCTATTATTCTTTGTAATTATGCATGTTGAGGAAATTAGTCAAACAATGATCTGAATGTCCACACTCCATGAGTAGATTTTTTTTCTATTTCAATCACCTAAGCCCAATCACTGTATTCTATATAAATGATGAAGACTTGGGAATTTTACAAATAAATATTATGTAGATCTATGCATATAGCCTATAATTTTTGTTTAATATATTCTCATCAATTGACACTAGAATCCCTAGATAATTTCTAGTTTTGTATAAGCCTACAATTGACAAGTATTCTAATGGAAATTTTATAGCTTAATCCATAGTGTAGGTTTGGCTGTAGAATACTCTAAAGGGTTAAATTTAGGGCACCACTTTGAAACAAAGAGATGTGTGTTCCTTGTCTTCGAATTACCTCTAAGGCTAATAATTTGATCTCTATCCTCCATGCTCTAGAAGGTGGTAAAAAATATTTTTTTGGAGAAACTATTCTTTGAGGTTTAGTCTCTAGTTTCTTTTTCACCCAATCCATTATAGTTTTTCTAGATGAATGACACCAAAAATCTCCCAACTATTGCACACTTTATCAACTTGACCTTTAGCCTTCCCATCTTTGCACCTTCAAAAAAATTGACATTCGAGATGAATATGTGAGAATTTACATAAATAAAACAAAAATATGGATGGATAGGGATAAGGTATGGGCCAAACTCACTATAAGAGTGTGTCACAAGTATCAATCTTTAATTGTATTTAGGCGTTCCAATCACAATGAGCCTGAAACTAAATGGGAATTGGCATGAGTATACTAATCTCACCATTTCAAATTCTTATAAATAAGAAACAAAAATCATAAAATAATTTGTTTATGTAAAATTAAGACTTTATAATAAATTTTAAAACATATTCTTCTATTATTAATAATTTAAAATATTAAGTTAACCACCTTAGACAAGATAAAACTATTTAAAAATTAATAATTAAAATTTTAGAACGATAATGTAATGACATTAAAAAATGTATAAATTATCTTTAATTTAAACAATACTATATTTGAGACATTCAAAGTATTAATCTCTTTTATTAAGACATGTTATACTAATAATATATATACTTCTTGGTCAATGTTGTGAATGTTGAACCTTTTTTTTAAATTGATGTTATTTTTCTCTAAACAATATTTTTACAATATTCTTTTTTTTTAGACTGTAGGAATTGGTTAGGTATCCACCCCCCTATAAATTGCAGTACGTCTGGTAAACTTTTTTTACGTGACTAGTGGCACTAGCGCGACATGCCCTCCGGTACCACGGGTACGATGGGAAATACGATGGGAAAACTAGACCTCATGACCTCTTTCCTACAACAGGATGCTTTAAGTTTTACAACATTCTTTTTTATTGTGTTGAATCTTAATTTTTATTCTTGTTTAAATGCTCAATGACCAATTAACAAAATTTATAAAAATAATACTAAATATTTGACTAACAATATTATAAAATTAGTTAACAACTATTCTAAAATTATATCTTATTGCGTACAATATTTTTTTTATTATTTTCAATATTCTACAATTACAATATTTATATCTCGGACCTTGAAATGTTGATCTATACCACTTTAAGATACAAATCCAACAGTAACTGATGACAATGATTTAGAACTCAATGCTTTTAAGGAGGTAAATAGGAAAAATAAAAAACATAGAGTATCTAAACATACTTATATAAATTATATAAGTAATGGATATATTTATTCTTCAAGCTACACCTTCATATTATAAAAGGTTTCTTATAATATAAACAAAAGTGATAGTGAGGATAATCACTCCAATTGGAAGTGTGGAAATAAGAACCCGATTGAGTTGTTGTTTAAGTCTAGTTTGTCCCTCATTAGTTGCATTGAATTTATATTCAATTAGCCATGCTAATGACAGGAACACAACTGCAAGTGATGGTGCTACATATGCTGTCAAGATCTCACCAACAAACATCAATCGATATTCTTGATATTCCTTAGTCTTCTTGGGATCATTCTTACCCATATTTTCTAAATCACGAGGTACTGTGACAAGAATGGTTGCACTTAAGAAAGCAAGGCATGTAGACACTATGGAGGTTCCCAAGCTTAGCATAGACAATTTGGCTAACATTGATTGATGTGCAATAAGCTTTGTTTGCAACCGTTCTCGAAAAACCCAAGCAATCACCACAGTCATAGATGCAAAGAAGGCAATACAGTCAGAGAATAAAAACACTTTAAAAATAGGTTGTAATGACATCTTAGCAATACCCTTATGCTCAGTTCCACCAGGTACTTGAAATATAGCTGCAAATGTCACTGTGGCAATGAGTGATGCCACCAATGTGTCAACATCTAATATTTTGCTCTCCCCATTACCATTGCCTTGATTAGTGATCTCTTGTGAAGCTTGCCAAGGTGGTAATTCAGATCTACATTGACGAATGAAGCTTCGAGTGGCACCAGCATCTTTTAGAATGATTATCATCTCGCTACAATCTACCCTTTTTTGGGATGCTCCTTGTTCTGCCACATCAAGTGGACTTTGGCCTTTATTATTTCTAGCATTCAAATTTATTTTTGGAATTGAAACCATATATTCCATAAGCTGCAAAAAGAAGAAACAATAACCAACTTAATAAATATAATTTATATAAACTATTCTTCTTTTAAAAAGGTATTTACTCATACACAAAACATTATCTTTAACTCCTATCTTTTTAACTTTTTTGGTCCAGTTGAAAGAAAAACCATCAAATATATTTGGATAATTTGTGCTTAATATATTACTATTTCAAAAATTAGAGGTAATACAAATGTATTTAGATTTTAATTAGACAATTTATCTTTAAACTATCCTTTTATATAATAAAATTTTTCTAGGATTTTAGTTATATTTAATAGTTAAAAATGTCTAAATACAATTATATGACCATCAAATTTAGGTACTAAATTTGTATTATAACAATCTAAAATCTATTTATTAACCTTTCCAAACGATTAGAAGATAAGCTTAAAAAAGTAACAAATTTTGCATTGACATAGATTAAAGAATGAAGGGAATAGAGCATCGATAAAGCTAACCTCAAGGTCCGCTGCATTCATGGCTGCCAAATGCAAAGCTGTGTTACCATGAATGTCATAGTCATAGCTCAATAATTTTGCCTTTCTTTCATTTGTGTGCACAAATAGAAGTTTTTTCAGTATATCAAGTTGATTATATTCCATTGCAAAGTGCACAACAGTTTTAAGGCATGTGCTTCTAATTTCAACACAGTCTGGCATTAATGATATGAATTCATCAATAATGTTGATGAAGCCTTTCATTACAGCAATGTGAATTGCACACCTTCCACAATTATCAACCTTTTTCATTAAGTTTTCACAACAACAACTAATAGAACCCGAATTCAATGAAGTGCTTAAAATCTCACGCACAATATGTACATGTCCTTCATGAACTGCAGCATGCAATGGAGTAACACCATATTTATCCTGAATAAGTAGCATTAATTGTATTACATTGAAACAAGTAGGCTTTTCATTTAGTATCACCTCCACCACACCTACACAAACACACATTAATTATTAACTCAAAATGCATATCTTTTTTAACTAGATAAAATCATTGAAAAGTTCAAACTTCTTCATAAAAACCCATCCTTAATTCAAGCTAATATTTTACACCCATCTCTATTTTAAGGATAGAAATGTTGTAGAATAAATATAAAATTATATGATTTATAAAACTCAATAAAGTTTTTTGATGAATGAGTGTATATTATCATTTATAAAATAGTGTCACACATATTCATAAGAAAAAAAGTGGATGGAAAAAGTCGTACCTCTAAAGTCTATAGGGGTAAAAGTCTATGAATAGTAGTAGTAGGAGGAGGATCCCAATCATCCGATTAACTCAAAAAGTTTTAAAAAATAAAGTTATTTAAATCTTCTACAGAAAGGGAGGGATATGGCTCATCTCAAATCACATTAAGCTAGTATGATTTCAGACCCACCTAAACAAATCAAAGCTTATAATATACTAGTTAAGTTTCAACAAGTCTCCTAAACAAATCAAAGCTTAGAATGTACTCTTTAAGTTTCGATGAGTCACCTAAACAAATCAAAGCTTAGAATGTGTTCTTTAAACTTATCCTAGTATGATTTCAGATGAGCCACCTAAACAAGTCGACGAGAAACCTAACCAAATCAAAACATAAAATATGCTCTTTAATCTTACCCTGAAAGAATATGATATTCACCAAAATTAGAACAGATCTAAACAAATAGTCAAATATTCAGTATATTAGCTATGTACATGGGACCAGGTTCTTCATATAAACAACCATGACAACTTACCCAGGTGTCCTTCATAAGCCGCAGCGTTAAGGCATGTCTGACGCTCATTCCTTGGCCAGAAGACCAGAAACAATGGCGTAGCTTCTAGCAAGAGCTTCGTTGCTTCAATGTGACCGTGCTCTGAGGCTATTATCAGCGCCGTCTCTCCAAACTGGTTGCGCCTGTACACACAGCACTTTTTATATTTGAGCAGAATTCTGACCACCTCTTGATTTCCATTCTTAGCAGCTTCATGCAGTGGCGTGTTCTTATCAAAGTTCCGAGCTCCAGCCAAGCAGCACTTCACACCAAGTATCCATTTGACAACCTCCAGGTGTCCTTCTCTTGCAGCGATGTGCAGCGCAGTATTTCCTTCAAAAGTTTTCCCCTCTCTCACCTGCTGCCGGCTCATCTGCTGAAGAGCTTTCAGATCGCCATTCTGGGCAGCAATGAACATACTGCCGTCCATTCTTGTCATTTTTTCAAGCCCCCTTATACCCACTTACCATTCTGCTTCTCAGTTTTGGTTTTTATAATAAATTTATCTCCTTTTCCTGCTGATAACGTGGAGGATTCTCTGATACATCAGAGGGGCAGCCGAGAAAGAAAAAGAAAAAGAGCAAAAGAAAATGCTGTTTTTAATTATTCTCTTAGAAACTTCTTGAGATCCACGAATACGTATTTACTTTTCTTTATTCCCTGCAATCTTTTGTAAAAGCTGTTACGTGGGAACTCCATTAATATACCTTGTCCTTTCTCTTATAAGTGGGAACTCCATTAAGAAAATGCTGTTTTTAATTATTCTCTTAGAAACTTCTTGAGATCTATGAATACGTATTTACTTTTCTTTATTCCCTGCAATCTTTTGTAAAAGCTGTTACGTGGGAACTCCATTAATATACGTGGGAACAGCTTATGAAGACATCCGTAAACAGTATGCAAATAGTTTGTGTATGGACGATATGCAGCAGTTATTCGAGGAGGATAAGATCAATCAGACGGCTAGTCTTCTTGTCAAAATCAATAGTAGGAGATCTGATTTAGAAAGAGCATGAAAGAAAATTAAGTTTGTTTCTTGGTCCCATAGACTGTTTAGTCTCGTGGACGTCATTAAAATCTTTCATTCATTCATTCATTTCAATCTATGATATTTATGACCAACTTTTGTTTTACAGATGCTTAGGATTAGAAAAAGGGACAAACGTGATTCATCATATTCATCTCAGTCACTTCTACAAAGGAGAACATTTTATCCAAATTAATAGATAAAAGTTGTATTTATTAGTTTTTAATTTAATTTTTTTTTTAAAATAGAATTATAATGATGTGATGGAGATATTAATAATTCTGATGGAAGAGAAATTTAAGAGACTCAGTGCTAAGTGGACCATTCATTATCATGAGAGATGGGTTCTTGTGAAGGCCTAGTACTTCACCTCTGTGAGCATCACCTACATGCAATGAGTGCTAAGTAGACCATTCATTATCATCATGAGAGATGGGTTCTTGTGAACCACTACTCATGAAACATGGGTCAATGAGTTTGACTCAAAAACTACACGGTTGAATCTTGATAGGAATATCATAATTTGACACGTTGGAAAATACCTCCTACTTATCAATCTAGACTCATTTCATGAGTTCATGAATTTATTTGTTATTAGACTTTTTCTTTTTGAATAAAATTATAATGATGCAATTAAGAGAACGTTATTTTAATGGAAAATAAATCTAAGTTCATTTTGGAAGAATAACTTTTAGAAATCTAGACTCATTTCATGAGTTGAATTTATTAGTTATTAAACCTTTTCTTTTTAAATAGAATTATGATGATGTGATAAGAGATTAATAAATGTAACTATGAAAATACAATATGAATTTATTTAATTAGTAAGAATAACTTTTAAAAATCTAGATTTATTTCACGAATGACATTTATTATTTTTTAGACTTTTCTCTTTTAAAATAGAATTATAATGATGTGCTGAAGAGATTAATAAATGTAAAAAATAAATCTAAATTAATTTTGGTATTAAGAATAACTTTTAGAAATATGGATTTATTTCATGAGTTACATTTATTAGTTTTTAAACATTTTTCTTTCAAAATAGAATTATAATGATGTGATGAAGAGATTAATAAACACAACTTTAAACTTTAATGGAAGAGAAATCTAACTTCATTTAGATTTTTATAAATCCAGATTCATTTCATGACAACCAATTTTATTATTTAAAAGTTAAAATAGATTAACATTTATTTAGAAATAAAGGAGAGAATTTTTTGAACAATTTTGTAGTTAATTAATTTTTACTATATTAATTATTTTTAAAAATAATTAGGATATGTGACCAAGATAAGTTTTTTTTTCTTTTAAAAATATAATTGATTTTTGTTTTAGTACTTTTTTATCCTTAATCAAATTTAAAGATTTTATTCTTTATTTTTTTTTAATAAAATATTTCTTATACATTCTACTACTTTTAATCAGTAATATTTTGTTATAGCACATAATTTGAGCTAGAAATTATAATTATATATATATATATATATATATATATATCATAGATTGTCAATTAAATTTTAATCATATATTATCAATTAATTTTTTCTTCTTATTTTATTTATTATTATTTTTTTAAATGAATAACTATAATTTAGATACATATTTTCTTATTTAATACATAATTTTTTTTTATATGCCCAAATTATTTTTTTTATTCATTGAAAGAAAGAAATCAATGTTGCTATTTTTTCAAGTGTGTCAACTATAGGACTTTATTTTTATAAAAGTGTGTAGCAAGAATAATGGGTAATGCATTAAAAGACTAATTAAGTAATTAGATTAGAAAATAACAAACACCTAAAACCAAAAGATCAAATTAAATCCATCAAATAATGAAGTTTTTGATTATGGGAAAAATAGGTTTTGAGGAGATCAGAAACCCCTTACAATTTTTTTTTAAAGGGACCCGAAACCCTATCAAAAGAAAGCTGCAAATAGATAGGGACATAGAAAATCAACAACCCAACATTAGTAGCCAACCATAAGATACTCTAGACTATCCATGCTACAAAGATCCAATTTTGAAGGGAACCAAAAACCCTTACAACCAAGTTTTTACAAGCACCTTGAACCCAATCAATAGAAATAAATTGCCTGAGTTAGCCAAGCACCAACACAGCCTGCAACAACCAATCCATAGCAAACCATCTGATCAACACTAAGCCACTACACAAAGGGAAGCAAGAGCTCCCTTTAAGAATAACCAATTTCACAAAGCTCCCTACCTCAATAAGAGAGTTACAAGGAAACACTGAATACAAAGAAGCAAGATTTCGCTTGAACCACCTACCAATCCAATCTACCATCTCAATCTCCACCTCTAAAGGAGAGAGTTCCCGTCTATTGGAGAAGCTAACATGGACATCATTTCCACCCAAGCAAGACATCTCCAGAAACCACAAACTCCATCTCAATAGGAACAACAAATGAAGTTACCAGAAAGATGAGCTTCTAACCATTTCCACAACACCCTTCTCCACCTCAATAGGAGTTAAAAAAAAAACTATAGAATCAAAGAAGAAGCCCACACTCTAGTAGAAAGGGAAAACTAATGAAGTTGAATGCAATGATTTCATGAAATAAACCCAAATCAAGAATACAATTAAAATTAAGATCAAATTACTTTATAAAACATGTAAACCTAGTACTCCATTGTAGGATACTACTTATTTGATATGTGGATTGCTCAATTATGCATGTCCCAATTGACAAAAGTAAGATTGATGATGTTGATGAAGCTTGATGATGAAGAATTTGATTCACAATGATAGCTTAAATGCTCATTTTAATGCTCAAAGATGATAAATAATTCTAAATAATTCTCTAAAATGTTTTTGAATGAATCATAATCAAGGAGAAAGCTTATTTTATAGATCTCATGAAGGTTTGATCAATAGTGGAGATTGGAGGATGAAGATCAATGGTGGAGATTAAATCAAGAGATTAATGGTGGAGATCAAATGAGAGGTTTATTTAATTGAACTCCAGCCCTTGATTTAAGGAAGATATTTTAAGATATTTATGGGGGAAGATATTTTGAAAAGGGAATATTTCATTTTTGAAAATAGAATATGACATGTGTAAGTCTAAGGAATATTAGCTAATTAAATAATTAAGAAATTATTTAATTGTGAGAGAAAATTAGCTAATTAAATAATTAAAAAAATATTTAATTGTGAGGGATGAGAGAACATTAATATTTTTAATTAAATAATTTTAAAAATCTATTTAATTAGGCGGGTTTGAAAAAAATAGTATAATTAAATAATCAAAAGTATTTAATTAAAGTGGAAAGAGGGAAATTTAAAAATTAATTAAATAATAAAAATTATTTAATTAAAGTGGAAAGAGGGAAATTTGAAAATTAATTAAATAATGAAAATTATTTAACTAAATTGAAATAGAGGAAAAATGATGAATTAATCATAATATTAATTATTTAATTAATAGAGAAAAATGTTAGTTTAATCAAATAATAAAAAAAAAAATTATAATTGATGAATTTGGAGATAATGACTGAAAATGGTGAATTACAAGAATGTGTTAAATACATCAGATAATTTTAGGTGTCTACATTTTCCCCCTCTTTGATACAATGTACCTATTGTATTGTTTTAAAGACATACTATTGCTTTAATTGTTTTTGGATAATGATGATGAAGGAGACCTCTTGAGATCTTGCTGCTTAACCAAGCTAAAAGTGATTGATTTGATTGATTGATTGATGATAGTGATAACATTGATGTTGATAAGAACAACACAAGGATTATGTTGTTAGCGATTAAACAACATGAGGATTGGGAAGGATACATCCCGATGATGATTGATTGGATAAAATGGATCAATATTTCTAGCAAGGCTACAAATTTTGTTAGATGGTTTGATATCATTCCAATGGATGGAGGAATGATGCAAGGATGGTTATTTTCCCCCTCAAGAGATCGGCCAAAAAAGAATTTATTTTTTAGGTTGACCGGGCTCATGATAGGTAAACATGATAAGCATAGTGAAGATGATTATGAAAATCAGACTTAGGGTTTAGATTATTAGATGTTTGAATCAAATGATAGATCAATGATGTTCATCAAACACATTGATGTATGAAATGACACTTTTGATAGATGAAATGACACTATTGATGATTTCGAGTCACTTTTGATGAAATGTAATGTATTTGATGATTGGTTGAATGTGATATAGATATCATGACACATTTGAAAAATGAGCTCATGAATGATTGGGTAAAGAAATGCTTTTGATTTTATAGCTCGCTTATGACTGGAAAAAGACTTGTCAGGTTGCTTTTGAAATAGAGGGCTACAAAATTTGGATTTTGGATTAAAGGTGAGTTAGAAGAAATGATTTTAGAATAAATGAGTTAGTGCGAATAGATGGATAGAATTTGGATGATGATGGATATAGATAAAATTGATGAATATATTGATAGATTAATGACGCTGATCAAATATTGATGAAATCTATGGTTATTGGATATGATTCGAGATTTTATTGGAAAGTGAGATGGAGAAGATGATTTTTCTTTTGTTTTTATGTTATGCTAAAGAACATAACTATAAATCCTTATTGTGATATATAGCAAGTAGACACTATGTACCAAGGTATGAAGACTAGGGTGGTGTCATATCTATTGCATGGACTTTGAATTTGTAAAAAAATGGGAGTATCCTTGTTCATACCTGACATACAAATTTACCTTGTTTGATAATGCAAGAGAATGAAGCTTCAAAATAAATTAGGCCTTATGTACAAAAGGTATAAAAATTGGTATACAAAGGTCATTATATTGCCTAAAACTATCCCTACATACACAAGGCAAGTATTCATCATGGTCGTATTACAAGAACATCCCACAGATATAGGAGATGAAAGCAACATGACTATGCCCCATTACACACTCCTCTAGACACACCGAGATATGAAAGATCAAAGTGGCTTTGAGTAAGAAATGGAATGAGAAAAAACATAATTCAAAAGAAAATACCAATCAACAAAACATATCAAATTTACCATATCTCTTTTCAGAGAGATTGTTGATGTTGATCCATAACTATGCCTATTGTAGGAAAGATATATCCGATAAGGAAATTGTTGGGTTTGAATGTTGATTTAGATATCTTTGTAAGGATTTTTCTTTTGTTGGTCCCAATTAGTGGGTGAAAAGATTCAAAGGCAACAATTTATTATATTCATGAATCCTATGTTGATGTTTTTATTAGATAAAGTTATACCCAGTATCATGGAGGTACCACTAACATGGTTAGATTCCTTGATCACTAAATAAATGATACCTTAATGTTTAGGATTGTTGATAAATTATAGTGGTTCTAGAATACCCTATTCATGTAGGCCTAATCCTTTGCTTTGATATTACATCCATTGGAAAATTTTGTTGGAAACAAGATATGCTTTGTATTGGAAATAAAGTGCCAACTCTTCTTTATGTCATTTGGAATCCTCAATAGTAGTTATATTCTTATTAGTAAGAACACTTTCTCTAAAAATGGTGAGTGATCTGAGTTGATAGGTTATTGGTGCTTCATTATTCTGTGGGATGTTGATCAGATCTATAGTTTCTTGTTCATCAATATCTTTGACATGAGTTTGAGAACTTAGGAACTCTGATTGTTCTTCAAAAGATGTTGCTACCTCGAAGTTGATATACAAACCTTATTCATTGTCATTTGTTGTAATATCATCTTGAAGTCATGTGAACTCATCTATAGCTTCATCATTTTCAAATATATATAGTGGAAGAATCTTGATCCGGATGAACAAGTAGGCTTAGATCATCTATGTTTCTAGTGGGAGCAATCATCTCATTCAGAGAAGTGAAATCTATTGAAATATGGATTGGATTGACTATTGGTTCATGGATGGGATTGAATAAATTGATAGGATCAATATGGAACTCCAAAGATATTGTATTTTAATCAATTATATAAGGAGATTGAAGGGTTTGGATAACTTGATCTTTACTCATTTTAGGACTTTCTTTGTTATGCTTTGGATTATGTTCTTGACATAGATCTAGGTTTGATGATGGGATATGACTAAAGGACTATTGGATGGTCTCAAAGTGTTGTCATAACAATAACATATTTTGAGTAGATGTGATAGGTGATGGGAGGCATGTTGGTGCTTGGAATGAAATTTCTTGATCATAGATTAGATTCATATAAAATTTTAGATTAGCTTGGAGATCATGATTATCTATCATGGATAACACTTGGAGAAAATCTTGAAAGGTATCATTATTAGATGAATGGTTTGATGGGGATGGTGTGGATTGGTGTTACAAAGGTCTCAAAAATGAGATGGGGGCTTCTTGTGGACAAGCTTCCTCAATGCGACCTATCACGAAATTAAACAAGGGAGGTATGTTATGTTCATGATTATTATTGATGCAATTGTATTGGAACGAGGCATTGCTAGACATAGATGGACGGTTTTTATCAGGCTTCAAAAAATACCTTGATATATGTCAAAATTTTCATTATGCACGAGTAATGAATATTTTTGATGTGAGTATTTTTGGATGGATTTTGAGGATGATCTTCAACATTGATTTCACCTTGATCAATAAGATCTTGTATGATATGTTTCAGTTGACATGAAATTTTGTATTTTATGACACTTTATCCTATGGTATTCACAATAGTTATTATCATTATACCATGAGGGTTTGATTTATTATTCATCATATTGCTTGAGCTCAGGAATCTAGATAAGGTTCAATTGAATCAATTTGTTCAAGACCGTTTTGATGGGTTCCCCTAAGGGAGTAGATTTTCATTGAGTAGCATTGTTAGGTCTTGGTGGTCCTCTTGGATGATTTATGTTTTGGTTTCTTTGTTGATT
This sequence comes from Sequoia sempervirens, assembly GCA_007258455.2. NCBI lineage: Eukaryota > Viridiplantae > Streptophyta > Pinopsida > Cupressales > Cupressaceae > Sequoia > Sequoia sempervirens. Next base: position 82,983,603 of record VDFB02193867.1, on the reverse strand, counting down.
ATTATATGGGGGTTGTATATTTTGCATAAATTTGGCATCTACCACTCCATCATTGGTGACATTTTTGTTTTTTTCCCAAAGGTGAGGTTTATCATTAGAATTAGATGTGTGCTCCCTTTTGTCTTTATAGATTTAACAAGGCCCTTAACGATAAGTTCCTTTTCAATAGTGAGTCCCTTATCTATGATCTCATCGAAGGTATTTGCACATTGTACGGTTAGATGGAAAGCAATTTCTGTATATTTAGATTTTGCACAAAATTTTTGATAAGTTGTTTTTCTAGATTCAAAAATTGTTTTGAAAATAGTATGAAATTTGTGTCATATGTTGGTATCGTAGGTTAACTTGGTATGTTTTGGATTGGTGGTGGTGGTATTTGATCAATGATAGTGTGCACCATGGGCATGTTCTCATGTATAAGAACATTATTTGTCATAGTTGGTATGAGTTTTCCATAGTCCATGAAATTGTTTGCAAGTTGATTGAAAAACATACATAGTTGAATCTAAAATCTTGCAAACAAATTATTTGTCATGCCATTTGTTTGACCTTGTTCTCTAATTTTTACAAAATTATAATTAGAGGGTAGTTTGACACCATTTTGTGCAAGTTTAAGAAAGTAAGAGTTGGGATGGAAATAAAAATAAGGGCATCAAGTTTATTAGACAATGAGGGGTCTTGTATTTCCAAAAGTTCTTCTTGAGTGAATTCACTAGATAGCTTGGATTCATTCATAATATTCTATGAGGATGGTTTGATCTTTAGGTTATTAAAATTATTGTTGTGGTGTTTGATATGCATGTGGATCAAATAAATCACTAGGCATTTTGAATGTTGTATCGGTAGTAGTCATAGGCATGATAACATTTGAACTACTAGGGATTGCCACAATGATTTTTTTTTGTTGGGACCTTGTAATAGGCATGAAATAATGGAGGATGGGATGTAAGTGAAGTTTATATTATGTGATGTTGGTGAGGGTTTTGTTTCAATATTGGACTTATGAGAGTTATCCTTAGATTTGGACAAAGATTTGATGTTGGTGATGTTGGTTTGTTGGGAGATATGAAAGCCTCCAAAAAGTCAAATTTAGATTATATCTCATTTTGATATGGTGCTAGAGGATGGTATTTACTTGTACTAGACTAGTGAATCCAAGCAAAGAGATAATAGTGAGTTTACAAGATTAGAAGTAGAAAAATACTACTAAGTTGTCATTCTCACAAGGTTTTTGATGCTAATTTGAACTATATACTTGAAAATGACTATTTTCCAAGAAAGAGATAAACTAAGAGATAGGACTGGGAGATCTAAGTAAGACTTATGACTAATTTTGGTTGCTGGTGGTTTTGATGTTTGTTGATGGTTAAGATGTCTATTGTACACAAGATAAAAAAGGTGTAATTATAAAATTTCAAGATGAAGAAAATGGTATGAGATGAGGGTGAAAGTTTGTTAGATATATGGATGAGGTATGTTGATTACATGTTTGTTAGAACATAGGTTTTAGATCCTAGGTTGATTTTTTGTTGAATTTTGGAGATTAAAATTTCAAGGATTCTAGAAATTTAAATTGATAATCAAACACATCACTTTGTATTTTAAAAGCATCATTATACTTATCAAACACATCATAGGATTACAAAACAAGTTCACTGCCCCTATTAGAAGTGACTAGTTATGGAAAAAGCATCAATACACTACAAAAGTGTCACAGTGCAAGTCAAAAGTGGTGGTTTATGATAGAAGTATCGTTGTGAAAAACTTTAGGGCTTCTAATTGATAAAGAGCTAATAGGTTCAAAAGTGTCAATTTGCTCAAACATGTCGATATGCATTTCAAAAGTGTCGATATGCTTTGAAAAAAGTATCAAGTTACAATCAAAAGCACTATAGAGTGGTCAAAAGCATCATTGGCAACAAAAGCATCATTGAGACATAAAAGCATAATTCTATAATTGAGCCTAAGATTTGTCTAAGGTAATTGAGTGATCTTATCATTTTGATGACTAATTTGCATTTATTTTGTCTAGAAAGAGATATCATGCAACATAGAATAGCATGTAAGACTAAATCCAAGGTGTATTTTAGATAAAGGTCATGAGTATTAAGTTAGTAGAGGCCCACCCGTTGAAGCATAATACCTTCAAATGAATGAGTAACAAGGGTATTTGTTCTGCATTTTTCACACATGCCTTGTGAAACATCCTTTTTCTTTTGTGCTAACCTTGCCCACATTCATTTGGTTTTTCTTTTTCCTTCACCTTTTGGCCTTTGGTCTATGTTGCCTTCAAAATTTTGAGCTCCCATCTTTGAGGATTTCTTGCTCACATTGTGGTCAGTCAAATTGGTATGATTTCCTATCGGCCTTTTTTCATTTCCTTGTAATTTGAAGCATTTTGGGTTGGGTTATCATCGATTTAAACCATAAATTTAAACCAATTTTCAAATCCCTAGGGAGGGGTATGTGCAAGATCATCATGGAAAAAATAGTCCCTTAAGTGGCAATGAAAATTTATAAAAATCAAAGTTAGGCAACTTGACATAAAAATTTGAATAAGTTATCTATATTATTTCAAAAATATGTAAGAATAGAATGTATGGAAAATTGAATGTAGTTTCTAAACTACTAAGTTTATTTTATTTTTTTAAAAGTCTATTTGGTGAAAATTTGAAATTTCAATGCAGTAGTACTTAAATTTCAAGGAAAAAATAATAAGTAGGTGTCTGTCTGACCACCCTAACCACAATAAAATGATAATATTTTTTATAATATTTTAGATATAAGTAGAGGACTCATGTCTGGATGTGACACATATTTTTTTATAATTGTTTTCCAAGTAAATAATTAATTATGAATTTTTTATTACAAATTTTAAAAATAAAATTCATTATGTCTCACCACCTTAACTTGGTCAAAACTTCATGAAATTCATTTTTTTTAATCCTATAGTATCTGAAGCATAGAATGTGACACATATTTTGGATTCAAAATATATGATACCGTTTGAAAGTTATAGATATTTTTCAATCATCCTATCAATCCGACTTTAGTCGTAATTCTAATAGAAAATGAATAATAATTATTTATTAAATTCATAGTAAAAATAATTTATATTGGTGGAAATCGAGTCTCCTCTACAAACCCTTTTCGTTTCATCAATTTTGGCTAAAAATAAAGTCATTAGCCACATGGACGAAGTCTAGAAAAACAAGGTGAGTTGTCAAACACATTTTCGCGTTGATTTCTTAGGATTGGCATGTCCAAGCCAAATACAAAGTAAGCAGAGGCTAATCCCTAGGCAATAAATTATTTGTCGAGAAATATGGATATCTATTTCAAATCGGATATCCGATTTGGTTTATATATGATTTTAAAAAATGTTTTATACTTTATAATATATGATTTAGAAAATGCATTAAATATTTTATAGTTTATTTTAATATATCTAGTTTAGAATATACAATATAGTTTATAATTTAATATATAATATATTTTATTATTATGTATAATATTTGAATATTATTTCTATATTTTAGTTAATGTATATATATTACTAATATATAAAATATTATATAACTAATTAATATTACTAACATATAAAATATTTAAATATTATCTCTTTCCCTCTCTCTCTCTCTCAAATTATTCCCCTCCTA
>VDFB02193867.1:82941936-82978060 GCA_007258455.2 Sequoia sempervirens | reverse complement strand
CACCTCCCTCTATCTCTCTCCACTCCCTCCCTCTCTCCCTCTCTCAGCTCTCTCCATCCTACCCCCTCTCCCTCTCTTAGGTTTCTCTCTCACTCAATCCCTCTATCTACCATTAACCCTTAGGTCTATGTGTACACAAATCGGATATCCGATTTATAGAACTAAAATTATACCATTACAATTATTGTAATTTTTTTTCAAATGAATCGAATATTAGATCATAACGGATATCAGATTTGTGGGCCATAGAAAAGCCACATGTGGGCCGTTTTTTGCATTCCAACGGACCCTACATTCTGTTTGTAGGCGACACACACACGGTTTCAGATAGGAAGAGACAAAGATCAACTTTTTGGAGCATCTTCTATTGAAATTTTTCATAAGCAATTATTTTTAGCATCTTTTATGAGGTATAATGGGGAGCAGCAGTCGTCAGAAGCAAAAACATAAGAGAAAGCTTACAAAAGAAGAAAATGAAGCATATAGACAAAAAGATAGAGAAAGTCATAGGAAGAGAAGACAAGGTATGTTAAATATTGGTGAACCTAACCCCTATGGTCTTTCAAGTGAAGAGGAAATTGAAGATGTTTAAGGTGAAAATATTCAAGGTGAAAATGTTGGAATTGAATATGCTGAACATGATATTCAAATTAGGAATGGAATTATTGAAATTGATAATGAAAATGTTCAAGGTGAAAATGTTGGATTTGAAGATGTTGAAAATGTTGGTTTTGGAAGTGGAGCCAAATCCACTTCCAAAACCACCACCATGACCTCCATTGGAATCACTTGTACCAATACCACCTCCGCTATTGAAGCCACCGCCACTACCAAATCCCCCACCGCTCATCCTGCCAAAACCTCCACCATTAGAGGTGATAGGATGGGTGAAGCTGAAACCTAAGGGGATCTTGTTCACTTTGATAGTATCGGATCCCTCAGAGGTAGAGGGGATGCTAATCGAGGGTACGATATTGGTGACGTATATAGATGTAGGAGGCATCGATAGTCCTAGTTGTCTCTCATGATTTTCAAAAGTGGCTCCCCGTATAATGTTAAGATTGTTTGAAGGAGCACATGCATCGGTCAGACTAGAGAGACTAGCCAAGAGTTCTATTCCTATTTGGTATTTTCCCACTATATACTTTAGTTCGCTGATAACCCAAGTGGCCCAAGCCAACTTTGGGTCTCTTTCCAAGTGATGTTCCAAGTCACCCAACCCTTTACTAAGGGTGAAGACATATTATGAAGGAATGTGAACAACCTCATGCTCATCGACTGACGATGGTGTAGGGGATGCAGGAGGAGTGGGGATGTGATCTGTCTCATTAGAGAATCTGATCTTGCCCCTTGACAACTGCTCCTATGCGGCAAGACCAACGACGAATCCAACAAAAAGGCCTATAGAGAAACTAGTAGTGACCTTCGTCCTCTCCTTCGGAAGGTGTTGTATACTTCTAATAATATACCTGAAGGTTGTGGACTGGGATGTGATTCCCATAAACCTTCACAATACTCAGGGGCACAATGATCACAAGGTATAAGGGAAAAGCTTCAACACCAATGAATGAGCAAATGTTGGTTCATGTCGGGTTCACCAAAAATGTAAGAGAGGGGGACTAGCCACGCTCAAGGTACCAAGTCACGGAGAGCCAAGAGTGGAAGGTTTCCCTAACTTACCTCAACTTAAATGGGTGTTTTGAAATGAGGGATGAGAATGATGAGGACTATAAGATTCTTCAATCACCTTGCAGACCCGAAACTCACAATGGGGCTAGGTGAGCCAGTTTTTGGGTTCCACATTGTGCCTGAGGTAGCTCTTTGCCCAAGGATGAAAGTGTGGTATTGGGATTACAGCGCAACATGTTGGTGTATCTTAGGTGCACTAGCATCCGTATGACCAGAGGACCAAAAAGACAATGTGAACCACTAGAAAATAGGCTAACAGCCTAGCTAGTCACTTCCAAAGGGACAAAACAGATCTATAAAGTAAGACAAATATGAAAAAATATGATAAAGAAAATATATGATAGTAAGGGTGACAAGAATGATCTCACAAAGGTACTCATTCTCCAGCTAGCTCCAAGAAGCACATCCACCTACACATAAGGAGGAAAATTTTTGGGGGGTTGTATAGGGGTCTGCCTCAATTAGACCCCCGTTTTGGTGTTTCCACCTCCACAGATAGCCAAGATAGCAACTATGGAGAAAAGTATGATAAAGGAGAATAAAATTAAGGAGAGAATGATTGGAAGACTTTTTTATCCATTTCCATGCAATGAGGGAATTTTTTCACTATGCTAGAAGGAAATGGAGTTGTAATGCTATTAAAGCCTTGTAATCTTGATTTTGTAGCATAATAGGATCAGTCACTCTGTTGGAGAGGGGCCCAAAGATGTAGCTAATTTGGCGAAGTCCATTATCAACTTGCGTTCTATCTTCTTTCTCCTTTCTCTCTTTCATTATATTCATCACATTTCTTATGCTTTGCTCATTTAAGCATTTTAGTTACGTTAATTTATTTTTAAAGCTTTGAATTAATCATTGTAATCATTAAGCATTCATTAAGCAATTGTCATAGATCCTAATTCAGATCAAGTTTGGTATCAAAGCTTTCTGTGAATAGTATTGCAGAAGTGGATGCTAACACATTCCAGGAAATAGTGAGGTGAAGGCAAGATTGAAGAACACAATCCTGAGATCAGAAAATGAAGAAATTTTCCAAAGACAAAAGAAACTAAAGCTGAGAAAAGTATTGAGCTGGATGAGAAGTCTTTTTAGGAAGCTTTTCTTGACATGAAGGCTATGGTGGAAGAGCATTAAGCAAAAAAGAAGAAGCGTGAAAAAGGAGATTCTTCGAAGTGAGAAAAGTAGGAAGATTGAAAGGACAAAGAGGAAAAAACTCCAAAAACTCCTAAGCCTGTTATTAAAATGGATGTAAAATTTGAATTACCTAAGTATTGTGGGAAGTTAAATGTTGAAAATATAGATGATTGGTTCTAGTAGGTAGAAGTGTACTGTAGGATTCAATGCCTAGTAGAAGATGCTTCTAGGATCTAGTTAGCTACTCTCTGGTATGGAGGTACAACTCTCACTTGGTGGAAGAGTAGGACTTAGGAAGAAATTGCTTGCCATGGTAATGTCAGTATGACTTGGATGGAATTTTTTTGCTGCCCTTAACAAGTAGTTTTACCCTTTAGGTTATATGCAACAATTAATAATGAATTGGAAAACCTTTAGGCAAGGTAAGGGTCAATCCGTCCAAGATTACACCCATGAGTTTAAAAAATGGGCTATTGCTTAAAATGTTCCATTGTATACTCAGGATACACTACCTAAGTACATATGTGGTTTACATTCTTACCTAATAAGACATACTATTCTAATGTTGAGTCCTAATAATCTAGATGAAGTATCTATCCAATCCACTCATTCAGAGTCACGGGGTAATAACACTTTCAGTGATAATTTATCAAAGAAACCATCTAAGTTTGAGGGTAAGCCTAAGGGTAATGAAAAATACAAAGTCAAAGGAAAGAAGACAACTATAGTAAAGAAGGAGGGTGCTAAGCCCACATGCTCTCACTACAAGAAAGAGGGGCATGTTGATTAGAAGTGCTGGAAGCTACTTTCAGAGTTAAGGCCGAAAAGATATGGAGGCAATAAAGGCAAGCAAAAGACTGCTACAATGATTCAACAAGATCTTGGATCTAACTCCAGAGATGAAACAAAAATTGTTGCTTCTGGGATCCAAGGTAAAGGAAAAGGTATAACTCTCTCTTCTGATGCAAATTTTTCTAATGAAAATGCAAGTACAAGTAAAGTATCTTCTCGTCCAAAAGCTGATAAACAACAAAATGAACTGTTTCACATTCGAGTTGTAACTAAGCACACCAAGATTGACACATTGTTTGATACGGGTTCTCAAGTCAGCTTAATATCTAAAGAGGTGGTAAAGAAACTTAATCTAGCTACAACACCTCATCCAAAGCCATATCCGCTTGGATGGGTTTGCAATGATGATCAACTATAGGCAACGAAACAATGTAAATTAATATTTTCTATCACGAAAAACTTTGTTGATGAGGTAGAGGTAGATGTATTTCCTTTGGATATTTGTGGGCTTGTGTTAGGGAGTCCTTATCTATATGATAGAAAAGCAATATTTAATAGGGGAGAATAAGTATCATATTTTTAAGGATGGGATAGAATACATTGTACGTGCACACAAAGTTAAGACTAATCTAACCTTAGTAAATACTGGGAAAATGAAAAGGTTAGTCAATGCAAGTAAGAAATTTGTATTAATGATTGTAAAAGCTAAAGAGGATGAAAAATCTGAGGCATTTAAAGGGTGTGATCTAGAGCGTAAAGTTGAAATGGTCAAAATAGTTTCCGCCTATGATGACTTATTTTAGGAGCTGAAGGGATTGCCCCCTAAGAGAGAGATACAACATAAAATCTAGTTGCAGTAGGATGTGCCTCTTCTAAACATCAACATGTACCGTTTATCAGTTTTGCAAAATGAAGAAATCAAAAATCAAGTTCAGGAGTTGGTTGAAAAAGGAGCTATCTATCCCAATACATCTCCTTATGGTTCTCCAATTGTGTTGGTTCCAAAGAAGGATGAGTTTTGGAGATTCAAGAATGTGCATCGACTATCGAGCCCTGAACAAGATAACGATAAAGAATAGGTATCATCTTCCTCGAATAGATGATTTACTTGATCAATTAAAAAATATAGTTTATTTCTCTAAGTTAGACTTGCGTAGTGTATATCATCAGATAAGAATTACAAAAAATGACACTTGGAAAACTACATTGAAGACAAAATAGTGACTGTTCGAGTGGTTGGTCATGACCTTCGGGCTATGTAATTCACCAACTAATTTTATGAGAGTCATGAACGATGTATTTCATCCTTTTATTGAAGAGTTTTTCATAGTTTATTTAGATGATATTCTCGTATTTAGTCGAACTTGGGAAGATCATGTAATTCATGTAAAGAAATCTTTTGATGCATTGAGAAAAGAAAAACTTTTTGTAAACATGTCTAAATGTGAATTCACTAAGACATCCTTAGTGTACTTAGGCTATGTCGTAGGAAGTGTTTATTTGAAAGTAGACCTTGCAAAGGTTGAAGTTATTGTAAAATGGCCTAAGCCAAGTACATTCACATAAGTCAGAAGTTCCTTAGGTGCAGTTCAGTACTAGAGGAAGTTAATTGCAAACTTCTCCTACATTGCATCACCATTGCACACATTGACCACTATGAAGATAACTTTCCAATGGGGAGGTCAACAACAAAAGGCCTTTGAAACTTTGAAGGAAAATTTGAGCACCGCACTAGTTCTGGATTTACCAGATTTACAACAACCATTAGAGATCGAGATAGATGCAAGTGGATTTTCCATGGGAGAAGTGCTAATGCAATGAGGTAAACCAATCTGCTATCACTCTGAAACCTTTATAGGTGCAATAAGTAACTATCCTACTTATGATAAGGAACTTTATGCATTAGATCAGAGTGTTAAAAAGTGGAAACACTACTTAATGGGGAAAAAAACTATAATCCACACTGATCACCAGCCACTTCAACATTTGCACTCACAATCCAAATTGAAACAAAGTAGTCACTTTAGGTGGATGGGTTTTATTCAATAGTTTCATTTGGTAATTAAGTATAAAAAAGGTGCCCATAACAAAGTAGCAGATATGTTGTCTAGGCCTCTTGTTATGAATGTTGTGATTATCCTTAAATTTAGTTCCATGGTACATAAAAATTTTCAGGAACAATATGCTAATGATGAAGAATTTAAGGAAATCTATTCAACTCTAATTGTAGGAAAACATGTAGAAGAGAAAGATTACTATGTGCAGGATAACTTGTATCATTTAGGAAAGCTATGTATTCCAAAAGGTGAACAGGAATAGGTAATTAGAGAAGCACACATGCCATTGATTGCATGACACTTTGGGGTAAGCAAAACAATGACTCAATTGTAAAAATACTGTTATTGGCCTCATATGCAAGAAACTGTATCCAAATACATTAAAGGATATATAAAGTGTGCAACACGTAAACCTAGCAATGCGAAATTGGGGTTGTACACACCTCTAACTGTCCCATCCCATCCATGGGAAAGTGTTTCAATGGATTTTTTTGGGGGGCTACCAATGTCTAGGAAGGGACATGATTATTTGTTTGTAGTAGTTGATCGGTTTAGAAAAATGTGTATTCTAATGCCTTGTAAAAAATAGGTCACTGCTGAACTGACAACTCATATGTAATTTTAATTTGTATGGGTTCATTTTGGGTTACCTACTTTTATTGTATTGGATCGAGATTCTTGATTCTTGGGGGAATTTTGGTTGGCATTATGGGAACTCATGGACACTAAACTGAAGAAGTGTACAACCTTCCATCTGTAGACCGATGGACAAACAAAGGTAGTGAATAGGACAGTTGTGCATCTTCTCTGAGGCTACTGCAGTAAACATCCTAAGCTGTGGGATGAAAATCTACACTATGTAAAACATGCTTACAACCATGCAACACACTATTCTACAAAAAGATCTCCTTTTGAGACTTGTTTCAATTATTTTCCAAAAAAATTGATGGACTTTGTTTTGGGGAAGATGAAATTGAAGATGGATGCCATGATGCAGAAAAGGATTTAAAGTTCATCCAAAAAATCCAAGCAATTCATCAAGCAGTGGAAGCATAGTTGCAAAAGAGCTAGGCCAAATACAAGGCTAGACATGATAAACATCGCATCGATCATCATTTCCAGGTTGGAGATAGAGTTTGGTTACATATCAACAAAGAAATAATGCAAGGAAAAAGAAGGAAGTTCAAGCTGATATGGTATGGTACCTTTGAGATCTTGGAAAAGATCAAAACCAACACCTTTCGCCTTAATCTTTCTCCATTTAGTTGTCAATGTTGAGAATCTAAAGTTGTATGAGCCTCCAATGATACTGGATGAAGACATAGACATTCAGGTTCCATTAGTTGATGATCTTTCACTAGAGTATATGTCATAATTTCCAGAGGATGTCATCTTAGACAAGAAAGTCAAGACTTCATCAAGAGGCACAACTGAGTACCTTAGAGTTTAGAGTGGGACTGAATGAATCCAAGCAAGGAAAAATGGATGGAGATTGGTAAAGTGAGGGAACTCTACCCTCACTTACTTTCTGAGTAATCAAGCTTTCAAAGGTCCAAAAGCTCTCCAATGGGGAGGACTAATCCAAGAGGATACTTTTTAGTGAAAAAATGAAGTGTCTCAATTGCTCCATAATTCTACACCATTTTGAAGAGCTCATCACCATAATTCCGATATCGTTCGTTTCACGTCAAATGGAGTCCGTATGAGTGAGTTATGGTTGGTCAAAGTTGTACAGAAAAAAAGGTTGACCAGGACATGATGACGCTTTTGACCATTTTTGAGATGATCAATTTTTTTGCCTTTCTGACTAGCCTCTGTACCCAGTTTGACCCCAACTTTGACTGAGCGTATCTAGAGTATACAAGCTCCTTTTGGCTTCATTCAAGTTGCGTTGGGTTTCTATTTTTGGGCACTTTGACATGGCAATGATTTTTGGAGCAATTGAGACACTTCATTTTTTCACTGAAAAGTATCCTCCTGGATCATAAAATAAATATATGAGAGTTAAGGTGACAAGAATGATCTAACAAAGGTACTCGTTCACCAGCTAGCTCCAAGAAGCATGTCCACCTACACACAAAAAGGAGGAAAATTGTTGGGGGGCTGTATAGGGGTTTGCCTCAATTAGACCCCCGTTTTGGTGTTTCCACCTCCACAGACAACCAAGATAGCAACTATGGAGAAAAGTATGATAAAGGAGAATGAACGTAAAGAACACAATAACACTACAAACAGTAATGTGCTACTCAACCAAATCGTAGAGGAGAGGAGTGAAAAGCTTACCACCTCCACCAAGAGCTCACTAGCTAATGGAGGAGAAAATGACTGGACTCAATCCCCTACTGCAATGGTGTTGTTCCACACTTGCTCTGCAGAGTTGATGGAGTGTTTTTGTTGCTACTATGGAGTGCAAAGTGTTGCTTGAGAGTTGAGAGTGAAAGAAGTGAATGCTTAGAAGGTTGCTTAAGCTTGTGAAGAAGATGAAATGCATGAAGGAAGAGTAAATTTGAAGGGAGAATGAGAAAAATGACCATATTCAAGTCGGTTGGTCGAAGAGGGGCATTACAAATCGATCCCAATGGGAAGTGTAATGCCTCTACCAGCTTCAAACACAAGAATCTGTTAGGGATATAATTGCACCACGTGGACATCTGTGCGCTGCGCAGGTGTCCCTAATAGCTATTCTTCTACCGACGCACAAAAAAAAATTCAAGTGGAATGAAGGCAACGGGCTAATGTGGATATTCACCTTTGGATTTATTTTTCTAAGGTGACAAAGTGTAAAAGGGAAATTTGCTTAAGGGGTGCAAATTCATGCCTATACAAACATAAAAAAAGTCAAAAACATAGTCATTATGTCAAACTACGTTGTCTCTGAGCTTGAACGTAGGTAAGGTTAATCTTTGATCAGCCCCCAAGCCATTAGGTTAGTCCTTTAGGAGTCCGTCATAATAAACTGGCAATCCATATGTTCATATTTCATCAATAAATGAGTATATGTTAGTCAAACTACGTGGTATTTGTGTGTATAATGTAGGCAAGGCTAATCTTTGATCAACTCCCGAGGCCCCTAGGATAGGTCCTTAGGTTAGGTTCTTCATCAAAATCTTGGAAAACACCAAAACTTTGGATGATTTGAAAATCAAAACTTTTGTAAAACATCTCGAAAAGCTCAAAACAACCTCAAAACATTTCAAAAATACCAAAAACATTCAAAAAACCCAAAATCATCCATCCCATTTCACATTCACCCACAATAAACATCCACTCACAATAAATCAATCATCATCTTCAACCTTTGGAAAAACAACTAGAAACAAGTATAAAAAATTAAAAGTGAAGACTCAAACGTTAGGGTCTTAAGTCTAGGTCAGTAAGTAACAAGTTGGTCAACTCTTGGTATCAATAGCCTATCATCCTGTTAATCCCAAAATCATCTGATAACATCATGTCCTAGGATGCATCCTTCCTACAATGGACATCAACATCAGGCATCACCGTAGTTTAGTCTTGGCTAGAGGTATGCAAAAGATTGACTTGTTTGTGTACTTGATCTTTTCTTATGATTTATCTTATTGCGCTCATTCCAATGACCTCTCGATGATGTCTAATATAAAAATATTTATAGATAAAGGAATGGGGAATTTATCATTATCTTTTATTTGCTGTGTTTGTTGGATATTCTTGTAATATAACCTTGGTCATGCTAATATTGTTTGGTGTGTAGGGTGGACTGTTTTGGATATCTTGTTGACTATTACATTGGGAGGTTTTGCCTCTTTGTGTTTTGGTCTGAGATGTTTGAAATATCTGAAGTACACTCTAACAAGGTTTCATATGCTACGTGTGAACAAAGATACTCATATGTGATTGTCGATTCAAAGTCCATCTCACTAGGTACAACACCATCCTAGTTATCCATACCTTGATGCATCGTATCTGTGTTATCAAACATAAGGAAAGTAATGCTCTTTACATCCCCAATGCCTGTTAAGAAACACATCATCATCATCAATCCAATAAAGTCTCAATGACTCATTGACTTGTTGGACTTCTACATCTTCTCAGATTCAAGGGTTGATCCCTCTTTCTTCTATCTTCTCCACATACTAACATGGTATTAGATCGTGACATTCAAACAAAATTTGCATCCATCTTGCATCCACAAACCGTCACTATAATGCATATCATACATATCATCATAATAGAAAACATCATCCATCATACATTTCATTATCATTTAACGTGTTTTGCATAATATAGATTTGTTATTCTAAGCATCTCATAAACAACATATCATCCATCGCATAACCATATAAGTATCCTAAAAATCATCACATTTTGCATCATGCATACATCACATCTTGCATCATCATATGTACCACATAGAAAAGATACTGAAAAGAAACATATCATTACATTACATCCATCTCACATGCATTATCATCAACATAACATAGATTTGTTAAGCATCTCATAACATCATTATCATTCATCGCATAAAAGTACATCCATATAAATCCATCATATATTACATATGCATTCATATCATACATTGATAACATCACATACATCATAAAACATAAAGCATCATATTATGATCATTAAATGCGTCCATCCATATCATATGCATCCATAACACATAAGGTAAAATAAAATAACATCACATCATATATTCGCATCAGATCCATCTCATATATATATAAAAAAATGAATTAGATATATAGTGTCATGATACAATCAGAATCAGATATATAATGTCATCATTGGAATAGACAAGAGGCTAATCAAAACTTGGCCAATGAATGTATACACATCATAAATCATACTGTACATTGAAAAAAAGTGTCTAAAGCACTATCTGTCTCTGAGATCCCCTCGCTCTGTCGGTTACTATGGTGGCTGCCTTGGCTCTGATGGTGAGACCTTGATGGTCTAACTAATGGCCCTAAGGGAGACCTGCTAGAAACAACCTAGCTAATGTGGGAGAAGTTTGGCTCCCAAAACTCATGTGGGCAGGCTCTATATTATAGTAACCTATAATATGATGCCTCCTGCATCGCTCAACTGTACATCTCTGCTAGGACTATCCCCTGTCCCTGCGCCTGCTGCGTTGTTACCTCTAGCTACTAGCAACATCCTATCTCCTGAGCTAGGCTGAGGTCTGCATCCTACCTCTACTAATGCTCCTGCATCACCTCCTGTCTTGCTTGATCTCTCTCCTGGATCAAGGTCTGTATCTATGCCTGTGCTTGCTACAACTATACTATCAAAGCTTGAAGCTGCACCTACATCGCTATTATCTGTCCATCCCTAGGATCAAGACCTAGTGGCAGCTGCTATGGAGGTTGATGTGGTGCCCTCTGAACAATAGGTTGTACCAAAGGTGGTACCTATCCATCGTGACCATCCCACCTACCATGACCATCCCATCTATCCTACCCATCCTAGGGTTGCTGAAGTGGCTGTTATGGCACTTATCCTATTTGGGGTCCTCTGACCCGTCCCTTGCCTACTGCTGGCATAATTGGTAAAGTCAATCTAACAAGTGTGTGGTCCTGCCATTATGCATCATATGCCTATGTAGTGCCTGCATTTGCAAAACCATTGAAATAGACCCTGGAAGGCTGCATCACTAACTGTTTGAAGTCATTAATGGCTAACTAGGGCTGGATCTGCTGCCCCTAGGCCATCTCTTCAGCTTGACATGCAAAAATGGCTCTGTATACAAGATTAGGTGCATCTTGTACCTCCTTGAACTATCGAGCAACCTTGTCAGCTAGATATCGCTTGATCATGTGATGCTCGCGTTCTTGCATGTATCTAGTTTGATGGTAGTAAAATAATTGAGCATCATCATCATGCCACTTGTGATAATGGGGAATGTGTAGGATCATGATGGGCCAAAAAGTGGCGATATGATGGGTATGTGTAGGGTATGTGGCTGATGATTTTTTTTAACCCAAAATTGATGAAAAAAAAAGGGTTTTTAAAGAAGATTCTCAGCTTTCCACCAATATAAATTATGCTTTACTTTGAATTTAATAAATAATTATTTTTCATTTTCTATTTGAATTTTGACTAAAGCCCTGATTGATAGGCTGATTGAAAAACATCTATATCTTTCAAACAATATCACATTTTTTGAATCTGAAATATGTGTCACATTCTATGCTTCACATACTATAGGATTAAAAAATCAAAAAATTGAATTTCATGAAGTTTTGACCAAGTTAAGGTGGTTAGACATACGAGTTTTTATATTTTTTTAAAGTTGTAATAAAAGATTCATAATTAATTATTTACTTGGAAAAAAATTACCAAAAAATATGCATCACATCGGAACATGAGTCCTCTACTTATATATAAAATCTTATAAAAAAATATTATCATTTTATTGTGGTTAGAGTGGTCAAACAGACACCTTATTTTATCCCTGAAATTTAAGTACTACTTAATTGAAATTTCAAATTTTCACCAAATAGATTTAAAAAAAAAAACCTAGTAGTTTAGAAACTACATTCAATTTTCTACAAATTCTATTCTTACATATATTTTTCAAATAATATAGATAACTTATTAAAATTTTAACGTCAAGTTGCCTAACTTTGATTTTTCTAAATTTTTTGCCACTTAAGGGCCTATTTTTTCCATGATGATCCTGCACATACCTAATGGAGCTAGGGTCTCCATCAGAAAATTATCATCTCATCGATCACCCACCTCTAGTGCGAGATTCCTATAATGCCTGTGTAGTGCAGTGTGGTCATACCCTCATATCTGTAGACCGTTGGATCGTCGTGATTTGTCTACACATCTGCAATAGTTGCCACAGTACAAATATATGCTCGTAGGCCCAAACATGAAGTAACATCACCCTCGCTCTAATGTTGCGGGCCCCACAATAC
Organism: Sequoia sempervirens; assembly: GCA_007258455.2. Lineage (NCBI taxonomy): Eukaryota > Viridiplantae > Streptophyta > Pinopsida > Cupressales > Cupressaceae > Sequoia > Sequoia sempervirens. Next base: position 82,965,480 of record VDFB02193867.1, on the reverse strand, counting down.
ACAACTTGGTGCATGTCATGATACGATGAAGTGAGGAAAATTGGCCTCGAGGTGTTGATGGTCATCTCCTCCATCATCCTCAACCAGATGATGCCCCATCCAACACTGTAGCCTCTAGCTCATCTATCAGGAACGAGGACTCCTGAGATCAATGCATTGATGAATAAGGTCAAATTTGGGGTAATCCCCTCATATCAGCCAAGGTCGATTTTCCCACTGTCTACCTCATACTGATCAACCCCAAATAGCTGGAATATCATGTCACCACCAGCCTCAACATCATAGATAATGTGTTCACTGTGTATGGGGATCTGTAGGATCCGCCATACATCCTCCAAGGTCACTGTGGCCTCTCCAGTCGGTAGATGGAACGATGAAGTCTCGCTCTGTCATCTCTCAACTAGTGCTATCATCATTGTTAGGTGTGTCCTAACCTCGAGCATCTGTGCCACGTGCCTGAATCTAATTGAACCCAAGAAAAATAATGCAGATCATCCAATAAGTTCCTCGCTTGGCACAGTATTTGACCTCTGTGCTCCTTCCAGTGAAGTACTTGAAGGACCTTTTGCATCCAAAATTCCCATGACACCAAATTTAATCAACCTGGCATGTTTTCAAAAATTAAAAAATTCCTCAAAAGCAAAGGTGAGCTGACATTTGAAAGGTGACACTCTATGTTTTCACAAAAGTGACGTTATAAACGAAGGTGACACTATTCTGGAAAGGTGGGTCGACATTTCCTCGTGGCGCCATACTCTCCTAGGCTTGCACAACGCTTTCAGGAAAAGGCGGGTCAACATTTCCTGTGTGACCCTAAGATCTTCCAATGCCGTGTGATGCTATCCTACAAAGGTGGGTCGACATCAACAAAAGTGACGCCGACCATAACATTTACAACGTCCTAGAGAGCTGCTTTTGGCACACCAAATTGAACCCTAATAAATATAGTAAAAACATGAAAAATGAGAAAAGTTTTGAAAGGTGTATCGGGGGTCCTATGTCCTAAGGCCGCTAGAACTCTTGAACCCACTCCATCCGATCTCAGGGAAGCACATGAGCCACCATTCCATCAACACCTTAGAGAAAATCTACAAGGTTTCTAGAAGGTCAAGTGCACAAATGATTTGAAAATGACCCCTCCCCTCCTTTTTATGCTAATTTTTTAGGGTTTTGAGGGTATTTTATAGGGTTTTTGAGCCCATTAATCTGTTTTTTCCTAACGAAGCCCATTTTGACTTGTTTTCATTGCCATGAGCCCGTTTTCACATCTTTTGGGCTATTTTTTGCACATGAGTCCTTGTTGAATCTTTTTTGTGAGCTTGACCAAAAATTTAATTTTTTTGCTTGATCTCTCAAGGGGGCAGTGTAGCAGTGTAATTTCTTTCGCTGAGGCAGTAGTGGGGCATCCGAAAAAATCTTTTTTTAAATTTGTTTTGATATCGGTAGTGTTATTCTTTGAACCAATGCAGTAGGTACCTCGCTTCAAAGAGGGGAAAAATGTAGACACTTAAAAAGTCCTGATTGATTCTATGCATCTAATTCTGATTAATTAATACCATTTCCTCCTAAATCATCTTGAACTAACCAATTAATTAAATAATCAACATTATTTAGTTAAGTTCAAAATTTTTTACTATTAATCAAATAATTAAATTTATTAGATTAATTCACCCTTCTTTTGACTAATGTTCATCATATTTAATTAAATCATCCCAAAGTCCTCTCATTTGATTAAATAAATCAAATCAAATGTCACAATCCCCTAACCCATCCAAGTTAATTAATTCTGAATTAATTAACTCTAAATCACTTTCTAATCATCATTAATAAATCCTCCAACTTTTAACTCCTCAAGAGTTAAATCAACCCATGGTCAACTAACCTGGTTGCACATGAAATTAATTTCTTTTAATTATCTAATTCAGGCTCTATTTATCCTCAGAATGACATATTCCAAGGAATATTCCTCTCAATTACCTCTCCATTTAGTTTCCCTCCAAAGATTTCAAAAAGCCTCTTACACATTCATAAATACCTCTTACAAAGGCATTTATTTCCTCTTACATGCCATCTTGTCGCTTACAAAGGAATTCAATCCTCTTACATCCTCACCCACATTCTCTTACATCTCAACCACATTCATTTACTTCTTACAACCTTTGAAATCCTCAACCATTTTCATTTATTCCTCTTGCACCTCCTTTCCTCTACACATTTTCCAAAATGTGTTCCATCCTCATCCAATGGAATTGTAACAAGTGTCACATTCCCATTGGCTCCTCTTTTATTACACATTCACCAATTTCTCTCATTCTTCAACCCTTGAGTTCTATAAACAGAGGCCTCCTCTACACAATATGGATCAACAACTTGAAGCATTCTTTCTATAGACATTTCTACTCCATAGCATTTCACCATTTCCATCATTTTAGCTAGTTTATGTTATCATTTTGCATCAAATCTCACACTTTGGATCATCAACATCATCAAAGCTTATCAAAGGGATTGGGAAAGGGCTTCTTTCCACATCAAAGGAGTACCAATCCCCCTATGGGATGAAGGTTTAGCTATTTCAAGTTGATTGCATGTTGTCTTTGGTTTGTTTATGCTCTATTTTCATGTTTTCTTTTTGATTTAGCTAAGAATTTCATAGGGAATGCTTGATTTGTGTTTCTAACATGATTAACTAGTGTTTTTCTGTCTTGTGTTAGCTTGTTGCATGTTTAGTGTTCACAGATATCTAGTTACCAGATTATAGAAATATATCCAATAACTCTTCAATACATTCATAAAACCCAATCTCCTATTTGTTGAAGTGAAATATCAATTCTTGGGAGCAATTTATAAAAGATTAATTTCTTTCACAAAGTTTTGGAAAAAATATTTGTGACTAGAGAATGTGATTGATTCCTCTTTTTTCTCCAAACTAGATAACATTGAAATACCCCTAATTAAGAATTTCTCATTAGTCAAAAAAAAAATGGAAGAAATAATTTATACCTAGAACTATTTCTTGTCCTCTATCTTTTTTGAGTCATATACTTTAAGAATAATCAAAGAAACATCCAAATAAAATATCTACACAAATATTAATATCCACTTGGGGGAGGAATGTGTGAGTTTTCCTTTGAACTTGCTTGGTTTGAAAAGCATCCATAGTCCCCCAAATATATCAATAGATTATATGAACATGTCATCACATTCTTTACAATGATTGATGAATTTTTTTTCTTCTAGGTCTCTAAGTTTTGTTTGTAGGAGCATTACTATGTCAACCAATAATGTTTTGGTTTAGTACTTGGCCATGCACTATTTGCTATGGGAAAATTAATAATATCTAGTATAAATGATAATATTCATTAATCTCTAATGGATATTTTTATCCCTTATATTACAATAGGTGTTGGTTAATGCGAGACTAAACCTCAAACAAAGCACTCTCCTCTCTTCTTTTCTTATTAGTATTTATGTCCCATTTTTCCTAGAGCTTATATTTTCCTTCAATATCTTCAATGCAAACTAGCTAATACATCTTAGATATTTGATATCTAAACCATCCTCTAATTATTCTTTGTCTCATAGAAGCTTGAATTGGGTTCTTCCATTATTTCTTCATCACTTGAAGGTGCTTCAAAGACAATATTATGAGATTAGTCTCTATCATTGAGTAAAGGGGTTCATTAGTAGAAGTCTCCAAAGTTTTCCCATTCTAGAAGGAAGGAGGTGCTTCTTCCTTCATGTTTGAAATATAATTTCTTAGGGGAGAAATGATATTATGGTTTTATTTTATGACCAATTCCTATTATTCTTTGTAATTATGCATGTTGAGGAAATTAGTCAAACAATGATCTCAATTTCCACACTCCATGAGTAGATTTTTTTCTATTTCAATCACCTAAGCCCAATCACTGTATTCTATATAAATGATGAAGACTTGGGAATTTTACAAATAGATATTATGTAGATCTATGCATATAGCCTATAATTTTTGTTTAATATATTCTCATCAATTGACACTAGAATCCCTAGATAATTTCTAGTTTTGTATAAGCCTACAATTGACGAGTATTCTAATGGAAATTTTATAGCTTAATCCATAGTGTAGATTTGGCTATAGAATACTCTAAAGGGTTAAATTTAGGGCACCACTTTGAAACAAAGAGATGTGTGTTCCCCGTCTTCCAATTACCTAGACTAATAATTTGATCTCTATTCTCCATGCTCTAGAAGGTGGTAAAAATATTTTTTTGGAGATTTACTATTCTTTAATGTTTGGTCTCTAGTTTCTTTTTCACCCAATCCATTATACTTTTTCTAGATGAATGACATCAATAAATCTGTAACATTTTGTTTCCACAGTCCATGATAGATGTGAACAAGATTTCTGGAATAACTGTGTGCAATTTTTTACATCAACGTTTCGGATCAAACTCCATGATCCATCATCAGGATGAAAAGCAGAAAGAGAGAGAGGTGAAAATAAGATAGCAGACTTGGGTAGAAATAGGGGAGGGATGGGGAAGAGGGGAGGCACATAACCCCAAAAAAGTCATGTCAGAAGGAGATGAGAGGAGAGGAAAAGACAAAGATGAGAGACCATTGCAACCAATGGGAAAGAGAAATGAAAAAAATGAATGACAAGAGGACTATAAAATAAACCTAAATTAAAGACCCAAGAAAAGGAGGGAGTCAACTCAAATAAATTGAAACCACTAATAAAAACCAATACCCAAGAAAGGGGACAAGATAAAATAAGGAAACAATTAGGATAAACTGAAAAAGGAAAACAAAAAAGAGAGAAACCACAATGAACCAATACGTAAAAAAAAGGCCAAAAATCTAAAGAAAGGAAACTTAAAGTAGGGAGCCAAATAATAAAGAACAAATACAAAGAACCACTAAAGAAAGCCTAGGATTGGAAGAAAAAGACATCACAAGGAAACTTCAAGAAAACTAAGGATGGAACCAAATGATCAAGAAAAATACATTGAATAACAAACAAAGATGGGGAGGCACAAGGCTAAGCAGAACCTAGAAGAAATAAGACCTTAAACCAAAAAACAAGGAAGCTTAAAAATCAACCAAAATAGAAGGGATCGAATAAACAAGTAAGAGCAAGGAACTAAAACAAAATTAACCAAAAATGATAAGAAGAGGGAAAAGAATGAGAAGAGGTAACCAAGAAATAGAATGAGGGTCAAGAAAAGAGAGACCAAAAAGCACCAAAGAATTAAGGAGTTCAAAGGCCAAACTATTAAAAAGAAAATCAACTGAGAGAATTAAATAAAGATTAAAATTGGAATTAAATTATAATTAAACAAGACAAAGACAATAATGAAGAAACAAGGAAAGGAAAGAACACACTTGAAGAAGAGCCGAGGAAAACAAAGCCATAAAAAGAATGAAAAATAACAGAAAACCTAGAGACAAAAGGAATGGAAAAAGATGAGAAAAAAGAATGGGAAATGAAAGCATGCCAATGAAGAGAAAGGAAGAGGGAGAGAGGGGGAAAAAAAAAAGGAAGGGGGAGGACCGAGAAAACGAAAGGGAACAGAGAGGAGAGAAGGAGCTTGGTGACACCGAAGAAGAAACCAAGGGGCACGGAGAGGAAGGCGGAGAGAACCTAGAGGTTATTTAGAAGAGGTTTCCACGAGAAACTTAAAGACCAACCCCCATCACGATTAAGGTTGTAAGGATGATTGTGGATTTCAATGGCCTCTTTAAGTTTCCTCTTAAAGAAATTGTCTTCTTTGAACAAAATAGAGGTGTTTTCTAAGGCAATGTGATGTTTTGTCTTGGAGGAGTGTTCAGCGAGAGCAGATTTTGAGATTCGGTCATGTCTTATGTCAGCACAATGTTCCTTGATTCTTGTGTTGAAAGAACGACCTGTTTCCCCTATATAAGGTACGCCACAAGAACATAACACTTTATAGACACCGGATTTGAGGAATTGATCTTGGGGGTCTTTGGGAGAGGGGATGCGACTTTTTACTGTGAAGAAGGGTTTGAAAGTGCAATGGATGCCCTTTTTAAGGAGGATCTTGGCAATTTTGTTGGAGATACCTTCTACATAGGGGAGGGTGGCCATAGGGAGGGACGGAGAGCCCGAGGTACTGGGCTTGGGGTTGAGTCTAGCTTTTGCTAGTTTGAAAGCCCGGTTGATGTGCTTCTTTTTGTAACCATTTAATGAGAAGACTTGGGTGAGGTGAGCTAATTCTTGATCAATATGCTCAGTGTCACAGATTGTAAAAGCTCTATAGGCCGGGTTTCAATTTATTTGAGGTGAGCTAATTCTTGGTTTTTATTAGTGGTTTCAATTTATTTGAGTTGACTCCCTCCTTTTCTTGGGTCTTTAATTTAGGTTTATTTTATAGTCCTCTTGTCATTCATTTTTTTCATTTCTCTTTCCCATTGGTTGCAATGGTCTCTCATCTTTGTCTTTTCCTCTCCTCTCATCTCCTTCTGACATGACTTTTTTGGGGTTATGTGCCTCCCCTCTTCCCCATCCCTCCCCTATTTCTACCCAAGTCTGCTATCTTATTTTCACCTCTCTCTCTTTCTGCTTTTCATCCTGATGATGGATCATGGAGTTTGATCCGAAACGTTGATGTAAAAAATTGCACACAGTTATTCCAAAATCTTGTTCACATCAATAAATCTCCCAATTATTGCACACTTTATCAACTTGACCTTTAGCCTTCTCATCTTTGCACCTTCAAAAAAATTGACATTCGAGATGAATATGGGTGTAGTAAATGGCTAATAAATGATGAATATGTGAGAATTTACATAAATATAACAAAAATATGGATGGATAGGGATTTAAGGTATGAGCCAAACTCACTATAAGAGTGTGTCACAAGTATCAATCTTTAATTATATTTAGGTGTTCCAATCACAATGAGCCTGAAACTAAATGGGAATTGGCATGAGTATACTAATCTCACCATTTCAAATTCTTATAAATAAGAAACAAAAAACTAAATAATTTGTTTATGTAAAATTAAGACTTTACAATAAATTTTAAAACATATTCTTCTATTATTAATAATTTAAAATATTAAGTTAACCACCTTAGACAAGATAAAACTATTTAAAAGTTAATAATTAAAATTTTAGAAAGATAATGCAATGACATTAAAAAATGTATAAATTATCTTTAATTTAAACAATACTATATTTGAGACATTCAAAGTATTAATCTCTTTTATTAAGACATGTTATACTAATAATATATATACTTCTTGGTCAATGTTGTGAATGTTGAACCTTTTTTTTTTTAAATTGATGTTATTTTTCTCTTAACAATATTTTTATAATATTCTTTTTTTTTAGACTGCAGGAATTGGTCAGGTATCCGCCCCCTTATAAACTACAGTACGCCTGGTAAAAAATTTTCACGTGACCGGTGGTACTAGTGTGACATGCCCTCCGGTACCACGGGGATGGTGGGAAAACTAGACCTCATGACCTCTTGCCTACAATAGGATACTTTAAGTTTTACAACATTCTTTTTTATTATGTTGAATCTTAATTTTATTCTTGTTTAAATGCTCAATAACCAATTAACAAAATTTATAAAAATAGTACTAAATATTTGACTAACAATATTATAAAATTAGTTAACAACTATTCTAAAATTATATCTTATTGCGTACAATATTTTTTTTATTATTTTCAATATTCTACAATTACAATATTTATATCTCGGACCTTGAAATGTTGATCTATACCACTTTAAGATACAAATCCAACAGTAACTGATGACAATGATTTAGAACTCAATGCTTTTAAGGAGGTAAATAGGAAAAATAAAAAACATAGAGTATCTAAACATACTTATATAAATTATATAAGTAATGGATATATTTATTCTTCAAGCTACACCTTCATATTATAAAAGGTTTCTTATAATATAAACAAAAGTGATAGTGAGGATAATCACTCCAATTGGAAGTGTGGAAATAAGAACCCGATTGAGTTGTTGTTTAAGTCTAGTTTGTCCCTCATTAGTTGCATTGAATTTATATTCAATTAGCCATGCTAATGACAGGAACACAGCTGCAAGTGATGGTGCTACATATGCTGTCAAGATCTCACCAACAAACATTAATCGATATTCTTGATACTCCTTAGTCTTCTTGGGATCATTCTTACCCATATTTTCTAAATCACGAGGTACTGTGACAAGAATGGTTGCACTTAAGAAAGCAAGGCATGTAGACACTATGGAGGTTCCCAAGCTTAGCATAGACAATTTGGCTAACATTGATTGATGTGCAATAAGCTTTGTTTGCAACCGTTCTCTAAAAACCCAAGCAATCACCACAGTCATAGATGCAAAGAAGGCAACACAGTCAGAGAATAAAAACACTTTAAAAATAGGTTGTAATGACATCTTAGCAATACCCTTATGCTCAGTTCCACCAGGTACTTGAAATATAGCTGCAAATGTCACTGTGGCAATGAGTGATGCCACCAATGTGTCAACATCTAATATTTTGCTCTCCTCATTACCATTGCCTTGATTAGTGATCTCTTGTGAAGCTTGCCAAGGTGGTAATTCAGATCTACACTGACGAATGAAGCTTCGAGTGGCACCAGCATCTTTTAGAATGATTATCATCTCGCTACAATCTACCCTTTTTTGGGATGCTCCTTGTTCTGCCACATCAAGTGGACTTTGGCCTTTATTATTTCTAGCATTCAAATTTATTTTTGGAATTGAAACCATATATTCCATAAGCTGCAAAAAGAAGAAACAATAACCAACTTAATAAATATAATTTATATAAACTATTCTTCTTTTAAAAAGGTATTTACTCATACACAAAACATTATCTTTAATTCCTATCTTTTTAACTTTTTTGGTCCAGTTGAAAGAAAAACCATCAAATATATTTGGATAATTTGTGCTTAATATATTACTATTTCAAAAATAAGAGGTAATACAAATGTATTTAGATTTTAATTAGACAATTTATCTTTAAACTATCCTTTTATATAATAAAATTTTCCTAGGATTTTAGTTATATTTAATAGTTAAAAATGTCTAAATACAATTATATGACCATCAAATTTAGGTACTAAATTTGTATTATAACAATCTAAAATCTATTTATTAACCTTTCCAAACGATTAGAAGATAAGCTTAAAAAAGTAACAAATTTTGCATTGACATAGATTAAAGAATGAAGGGAATAGAGCATCGATAAAGCTAACCTCAGGGTCCGCTGCATTCATGGCTGCCAAATGCAAAGCTGTGTTACCATGAATGTCATAGTCATAGCTCAATAATTTTGCGTTTCTTTCATTTGTGTGCACAAATAGAAGTTTTTTCAGTATATCAAGTTGATTATATTCCACTGCAAAGTGCACAACAGTTTTAAGGCATGTGCTTCTAATTTCAACACAGTCTAGCATTAATGATATGAATTCATCAATAATGTTGATGAAGCCTTTCATTACAGCAATGTGAATTGCACACCTTCCACAATTATCAACCTTTTTCATTAAGTTTTCACAACAACAACTAATAGAACCCCAATTCAATGAAGTGCTTAAAATCTCACGCACAATATGTACATGTCCTTCATGAACTGCAGCATGCAATGGAGTAACACCATATTTATCCTGAATAAGTAGCATTAATTGTATTACATTGAAACAAGTAGGCTTTTCATTTAGTATCACCTTCACCACACCTACACAAACACACATTAATTATTAACTCAAAATGCATATCTTTTTTAACTAGATAAAATCATTGAAAAGTTCAAACTTCTTCATAAAAAACCCATCCTTAATTCAAGCTAATATTTTACACCCATCTCTATTTTAAGGATAGAAATGTTGTAGAATAAATATAAAATTATATGATTTATAAAACTCAATAAAGTTTTTTGATGAATGAGTGTATATTATCATTTATAAAATAGTGTCACACATATTCATAAGAAAAAAAGTGGATGGAAAAAGTCGTACCTCTAAAGTCTATAGGGGTAAAAGTCTATCAGTAGTAATAGTCTCGAGCATAAAAACACAAAGAAATCCACTAGACAGTGAGAATAGTAGTAGTAGGAGGAGGATCCCAATCATCCGATTAACTCAAAAAAGTTTTAAAAAATAAAGTTATTTAAATCTTCTACAGAAAGGGAGGGATATGGCTCATCTCAAATCACATTAAGCTAGTATGATTTCAGAGCCACCTAAACAAATCAAAGCTTATGATATACTAGTTAAGTTTCAACAAATCTCCTAAACAAATCAAAGCTTAGAATGTACTCTTTAAGTTTCGATGAGTCACCTAAACAAATCAAAGCTTAAATGGTGTTGTTTAAACTTATCCTAGTATGATTTCAGATGAGCCACCTAAACAAGTCGACGAGAAACCTAACCAAATCAAAACATAAAATATGCTCTTTAATCTTACCCTGAAAGAATATGATATTCACCAAAATTAGAACAGATTTAAACAAATAGTCAAATATTCAGTATATTAGCTGTGTACATGGGACCAGGTTCTTCATATAAACAACCATGACAACTTACCCAGGTGTCCTTCATAAGCCGCAGCGTTAAGGCATGTCTGACGCTCATTCCTTGGCCAGAAGATCAGAAACAATGGCGTAGCTTCTAGCAATAGCTTCGTTGCTTCAATGTGACCGTGCTCTGAGGCTATTATCAGCGCCATCTCTCCAAACTGGTTGCGCCTGTACACACAGCACTTTTTATATTTGAGCAGAATTCTGACCACCTCTTGATTGCCATTCTTAGCAGCTTCATGCAGTGGCGTGTTCTTATCAAAGTTCCGAGCTCCAGCCAAGCAGCACTTCACACCAAGTATCCATTTGACAACCTCCAGGTGTCCTTCTCTTGCAGCGATGTGCAGCGCAGTATTTCCTTCAAAAGTTTTCCCCTCTCTCACCTGCTGCCGGCTCATCTGCTGAAGAGCTTTCAGATCGCCATTCTGGGCAGCAATGAACATACTGCCGTCCATTCTTGTCATTTTTTCAAGCCCCCTTATACCCACTTACCATTCTGCTTCTCAGTTTTGGTTTTTATAATAAATTTATCTCCTTTTCCTGCTGATAACGTGGAGGATTCTCTGATACATCAGAGGGGCAGCCGAGAAAGAAAAAGAAAAAGAGCAAAAGAAAATGCTGTTTTTAATTATTCTCTTAGAAACTTCTTGAGATCCACGAATACGTATTTACTTTTCTTTATTCCCTGCAATCTTTTGTAAAAGCTGTTACGTGGGAACTCCATTAATATACCTTGTCCTTTCTCTTATAAGTGGGAACTCCATTAAGAAAATGCTGTTTTTAATTATTCTCTTAGAAACTTCTTGAGATCTATGAATACGTATTTACTTTTCTTTATTCCCTGCAATCTTTTGTAAAAGCTGTTACGTGGGAACTCCATTAATATACGTGGGAACAGCTTATGAAGACATCCGTAAACAGTATGCAAATAGTTTGTGTATGGACGATATGCAGCAGTTATTCGAGGAGGATAAGATCAATCAGACGGCTAGTCTTCTTGTCAAAATCAATAGTAGGAGATCTGATTTAGAAAGAGCATGAAAGAAAATTAAGTTTGTTTCTTGGTCCCATAGACTGTTTAGTCTCGTGGACGTCATTAAAATCTTTCATTCATTCATTCATTTCAATCTATGATATTTATGACCAACTTTTGTTTTACAGATGCTTAGGATTAGAAAAAGGGACAAACGTGATTCATCATATTCATCTCAGTCACTTCTACAAAGGAGAACATTTTATCCAAATTAATAGATAAAAGTTGTATTTATTAGTTTTTAATTTAATTTTTTTTTTAAAATAGAATTATAATGATGTGATGGAGATATTAATAATTCTGATGGAAGAGAAATTTAAGAGACTCAGTGCTAAGTGGACCATTCATTATCATGAGAGATGGGTTCTTGTGAAGGCCTAGTACTTCACCTCTGTGAGCATCACCTACATGCAATGAGTGCTAAGTAGACCATTCATTATCATCATGAGAGATGGGTTCTTGTGAACCACTACTCATGAAACATGGGTCAATGAGTTTGACTCAAAAACTACACGGTTGAATCTTGATAGGAATATCATAATTTGACACGTTGGAAAATACCTCCTACTTATCAATCTAGACTCATTTCATGAGTTCATGAATTTATTTGTTATTAGACTTTTTCTTTTTGAATAAAATTATAATGATGCAATTAAGAGAACGTTATTTTAATGGAAAATAAATCTAAGTTCATTTTGGAAGAATAACTTTTAGAAATCTAGACTCATTTCATGAGTTGAATTTATTAGTTATTAAACCTTTTCTTTTTAAATAGAATTATGATGATGTGATAAGAGATTAATAAATGTAACTATGAAAATACAATCTGAATTTATTTAATTAGTAAGAATAACTTTTAAAAATCTAGATTTATTTCATGAATGACATTTATTATTTTTTAGACTTTTCTCTTTTAAAATAGAATTATAATGATGTGCTAAAGAGATTAATAAACGTAAAAAACAAATCTAAATTCATTTTGGTATTAAGAATAGCTTTTAGAAATATGGATTTATTTCATGAGTTACATTTATTAGTTTTTAAACTTTTTTCTTTCAAAATAAAATTATAATGATGTGATGAAGAGATTAATAAACACAACTTTAACCTTTAATGGAAGAGAAATCTAACTTCATTTAGATAGTAAGAATAACTTTTATAAATCTAGATTCATTTCATGACAACCAATTTTATTATTTAAAAGTTAAAATAGATTAACATTTATTTAGAAATAAAGGAGAGAATTTTTTGAACAATTTTGTAGTTAATTAATTTTTACTATATTAATTATTTTTAAAAATAATTAGGATATGTGACCAAGATAAGTTTTTTTTTCTTTTAAAAATATAATTGATTTTTGTTTTAGTACTTTTTTATCCTTAATCAAATTTAAAGATTTTATTCTTTATTTTTTTTTAATAAAATATTTCTTATACATTCTACTACTTTTAATCAGTAATATTTTGTTATAGCACATAATTTGAGCTAGAAATTATAATTATATATATATATATATATATATATATATCATAGATTGTCAATTAAATTTTAATCATATATTATCAATTAATTTTTTCTTCTTATTTTATTTATTATTATTTTTTTAAATGAATAACTATAATTTAGATACATATTTTCTTATTTAATACATAATTTTTTTTTATATGCCCAAATTATTTTTTTTATTCATTGAAAGAAAGAAATCAATGTTGCTATTTTTTCAAGTGTGTCAACTATAGGACTTTATTTTTATAAAAGTGTGTAGCAAGAATAATGGGTAATGCATTAAAAGACTAATTAAGTAATTAGATTAGAAAATAACAAACACCTAAAACCAAAAGATCAAATTAAATCCATCAAATAATGAAGTTTTTGATTATGGGAAAAATAGGTTTTGAGGAGATCAGAAACCCCTTACAATTTTTTTTTAAAGGGACCCGAAACCCTATCAAAAGAAAGCTGCAAATAGATAGGGACATAGAAAATCAACAACCCAACATTAGTAGCCAACCATAAGATACTCTAGACTATCCATGCTACAAAGATCCAATTTTGAAGGGAACCAAAAACCCTTACAACCAAGTTTTTACAAGCACCTTGAACCCAATCAATAGAAATAAATTGCCTGAGTTAGCCAAGCACCAACACAGCCTGCAACAACCAATCCATAGCAAACCATCTGATCAACACTAAGCCACTACACAAAGGGAAGCAAGAGCTCCCTTTAAGAATAACCAATTTCACAAAGCTCCCTACCTCAATAAGAGAGTTACAAGGAAACACTGAATACAAAGAAGCAAGATTTCGCTTGAACCACCTACCAATCCAATCTACCATCTCAATCTCCACCTCTAAAGGAGAGAGTTCCCGTCTATTGGAGAAGCTAACATGGACATCATTTCCACCCAAGCAAGACATCTCCAGAAACCACAAACTCCATCTCAATAGGAACAACAAATGAAGTTACCAGAAAGATGAGCTTCTAACCATTTCCACAACACCCTTCTCCACCTCAATAGGAGTTAAAAAAAAAACTATAGAATCAAAGAAGAAGCCCACACTCTAGTAGAAAGGGAAAACTAATGAAGTTGAATGCAATGATTTCATGAAATAAACCCAAATCAAGAATACAATTAAAATTAAGATCAAATTACTTTATAAAACATGTAAACCTAGTACTCCATTGTAGGATACTACTTATTTGATATGTGGATTGCTCAATTATGCATGTCCCAATTGACAAAAGTAAGATTGATGATGTTGATGAAGCTTGATGATGAAGAATTTGATTCACAATGATAGCTTAAATGCTCATTTTAATGCTCAAAGATGATAAATAATTCTAAATAATTCTCTAAAATGTTTTTGAATGAATCATAATCAAGGAGAAAGCTTATTTTATAGATCTCATGAAGGTTTGATCAATAGTGGAGATTGGAGGATGAAGATCAATGGTGGAGATTAAATCAAGAGATTAATGGTGGAGATCAAATGAGAGGTTTATTTAATTGAACTCCAGCCCTTGATTTAAGGAAGATATTTTAAGATATTTATGGGGGAAGATATTTTGAAAAGGGAATATTTCATTTTTGAAAATAGAATATGACATGTGTAAGTCTAAGGAATATTAGCTAATTAAATAATTAAGAAATTATTTAATTGTGAGAGAAAATTAGCTAATTAAATAATTAAAAAAATATTTAATTGTGAGGGATGAGAGAACATTAATATTTTTAATTAAATAATTTTAAAAATCTATTTAATTAGGCGGGTTTGAAAAAAATAGTATAATTAAATAATCAAAAGTATTTAATTAAAGTGGAAAGAGGGAAATTTAAAAATTAATTAAATAATAAAAAATATTTAATTAAAGTGGAAAGAGGGAAATTTGAAAATTAATTAAATAATGAAAATTATTTAACTAAAGTGAAATAGAGGAAAAATGATGAATTAATCATAATATTAATTATTTAATTAATAGAGAAAAATGTTAGTTTAATCAAATAATAATAATAAAAAATTATAATTGATGAATTTGGAGATAATGACTGAAAATGGTGAATTATAGGAATGTGTTAAATACATTAGATAATTTTAGGTGTCTACATTTTCCCCCTCTTTGATACAATGTACCTATTGTATTGTTTTAAAGACATACTACTGCTTTAATTGTTTTTGGATAATGATGATGAAAGAGACCTCTTGAGATCTTGCTGCTTAACCAAGCTAAAAGTGATTGATTTGATTGATTGATTGATGATAGTGATAACATTGTTGTTGATAAGAACAACACAAGGATTATGTTGTTAGCGATTAAACAACATGAGGATTGGGAAGGATACATCCCGATGATGATTGCTTGGATAAAATGGATCAATATTTGTAGCAAGGCTACAAATTTTGTTAGATGGTTTGATATCATTCCAGTGGATGGAGGAACGATGGAAGGATGGTTATTTTCCCCCTCAAGAGATCGGCCAAAAAATAAAATAAAAATAGATTGACCAGGCTCATGATAGGTAAACATGATAAGCATAGTGAAGATGACTATGAAAATTAGACTTAGGGTTTAGATTATTAGATGTTTGTGTCAAATGATAGATCAATGATGTTCATCAAACATGTCGATGTATGAAATGACACTTTTGATAGATGAAATGACACTATTGATGATTTCAAGTCACTTTTGATGAAATGCAACATATTTGATGATTAGTCGAATGTGATATATATATCATGACACATTTGAAAAATGAGCTCATGAATGATTGGGTAAAGAAATGCTTTTGATTTTATATCTCGCTTATGATTGGAAAAAACCTTGTCAGGTCGCTTTTGAAATAGAGGGATACAAATTTTGGATTTTGGACTAAAGATGAGTTAGAAGAAATGATTTTAGAATAAATGAGTTAGTGCGAATAGATGGATAGAATTTGGATGATGATGGATATAGATAAAATTGATGAATAGATTGATAGATTAATGATGTTGATCAAATATTGATGAAATCTATGATTATTGGATCATATGATTCGAGATTTTATTAGAAAGTGAGATGGAGAAGCTGATTTTTCTTTTTCTTTTATGTTATAATAAAGAACATATCTAGAAATCCTTATTGTGATATATAGCAAGTAGACACTATGTGCCAAGGTATAAAGACTAGGGTGGTGGCATATCTATTGCATGGACTTCGAATCTGCAAAAAAATGGGAGTATCCTTGTTCATACCTGACATACAAATTTACCTTGTTTGATAATGCAAGAGAATGAAGCTTCAAAAAAAGTTAGGCCTTATGTACAAAAGGTATAAAAACTGGTATACAAAGGTCGTTATATTGCCTGAAACTATACCTACACACAAGGAAAGTATTCATCATGGTCGTATTACAAGAACATCCCACAAATATAGCAGATGAAACCAACATGACTATGCCCCATTGCGTACTCCTCTAGACAGACCAAGATATGAAAGATCAAAGTGGCTTTGAGTAAGCGATGGAATGAGACAAAACATAATTCAAAAGAAAATACCAATCAACAAAACATATCAAATTTGTCATATCTCTTTTCGGAGAGATTGTTGATGTTGATCCATAACTATTCCTATTGTAGGAAAGATATATCCGGTAAGGAAATTGTTGGGTTTGAATGTTGATTTAGATATCTTTGTAAGGATTTTTCTTTTGTTGGTCCCAATTAGTGTGTGAAAAGATTGAAAGGCAACAGTTTATGATATTCATGAATCCTATGTTGATGTTTTTATTAGATAAAGTTATCCCCAGTATCATGGAGGTACCACTAACATGGTTAGATTCCTTGATCACTAAATAACTGATACCTTAATGTTTAGGATTGTTGATAAATTACACTGGTTCTAGAATACCCTATTCATGTAGGCCTAATCCTTTGCTTTGATATTACATCCATTGGAAAATTTTGTTGGAAACAAGATATGCTTTGTATTGGAAATAAAGTGCCAACTCTTCTTGATGTTTTTATTAGATAAAGTTATCCCCAGTATCATGGAGGTACCACTAACATGGTTAGATTCCTTGATCACTAAATAACTGATACCTTAATGTTTAGGATTGTTGATAAATTACACTGGTTCTAGAATACCCTATTCATGCAGGCCTAATCCTTTCCTTTGATATTACATCCATTGACAAATTTTGTTGGAAACAAGATATTCTTTGTCTTGGAAACAAAGTACCAACTCTTCTTTATGTCATTTGGAATCCTCAATAACTTAGTTATGTATTCCTATTAGTAAGAACACTTTCTCTAAAATGGTGAGTGATCTAAGTTGATAGGTTATTGGTGCTTCATTATTCTATGGGATGTTGATCAGATCTATATTTTCTTGTTCATCAATATCTTTGACATGAGTTTGAGAACTTAGGAACTCTGATTATTCTTCAAAAGATGTTGCTACCTCAAAGTTGATATACAAACCTTATTCATTGTCATTTGTTGTAATATCATCTTGAAGTCATGTGAACTCATCTATAGCTTCATCATTTTCAAATATATATAGTGGAAGAATCTTGATCTGGATGAACAAGTAGGCTCAAATCATCTATGTTTCTAGTGGGAGCAATCATCTCATTCGAAGAAGCGAAATCTATTGAAATATGGATTGGATTGACTATTGGTTCATGGATGGGATTGAATAAATTGATAGGATCAATATGGAACTCCAAAGATATTGTATTTTAATCAATTATACAAGGAGATTGAAGGGTTTGGATAACTTGATCTTGACTCATTTTAGGACTTTCTTTGTTATGCTTTGGATTATGTTCTTGACATAGATCTAGGTTTGATGATGGGGTATGACTAAAGGACTATTGGATGGTCTCAAAGTGTTGTCATGATGATAACATATTTTGGGTAGATGTGATAGGTGATGGGAGGCATGTTGGTGCTTGGAATGAGATTTCTTGATCATAGATTAGATTCTTATAAAATTTCAGATTAGCTTGGAGATCATGATTATCTATCATGGATAACACTTGGAGAAAATCTTGAAAGGTATCATTATTGGATGAATGGTTTGATGGGGATGGTGTAGATTGGTGTTACGAAGGTCTCAAAAATGAGATGGAGGCTTCTTGTGGACAAGCTTCCTCAATACGACCTATCATGAAATTAAACAAGGGAGGTATGTTATGTTCATGATTATTATTGATGCAATTGTATTGGAATGAGGCATTGCTAGACATAGATGGACGGTTTTGATCAGGCTTCAAAAAAATACCTTGATATATGTCAAAAATTTCATTATGTGAGTGATGAATAGTTTTGATGTGAGTATTTTTGGATGGATTTTGAGGATGATCTTCAACATTGATTTCACCTTGATCAATAAGATCTTGTATGATATGTTTTAAAGTTGACATGAAATTTTGTATTTTATGACACTTTATCCTATGGTATTCACAATAGTTATTATCATTATACCATGAGGGTTTGATTTATGATTCATCATAATTCTTGAGCTTAGGAATCTAGATAAGTTTCAATTGAATCAATTTGTTCAAGACCGTTTTGATGGGTTCCCCTAAGGGAGTAGATTTGCATTGAGTAGCGTTGTTAGGTCTTGGTGGTCCTCTTGGATGATTTATGTTTTGGTTTCTTTGTTGATTATTATATGGGGGTTGTATATTTTGCATGAATTTGGCATCTACCACTCCATCATTGGTGACATTTTTTTTTTTTACCCAAAGGTGAGGTGTATCATTAGAATTAGATGTGTGCTCCCTTTTGTCTTTATAGATTTAACAAGGCCCTTAACGATAAGTTCCTTTTCAATAGTGAGTCCCTTATCTATGATCTCATCGAAGGTATTTGCACATTGTACGGTTAGATGGAAACCAATTTCTGTATATTTAGATTTTGCACAAAAAATTCGATAAGTTGTTTTTTTGGATTCAAAAATTGTTTTGAAAATGGTATGAAATTTGTGTCATATGATGGCATCGTAGGTTAACTTGGTATGTTTTGGATTGGTGGTGGTGGTATTTTTTCAATGATAGTGTGCACCATGGGCATGTTCTCATGTACAAGAACATTATTTGTCATAGTTGGTATGAGTTTTCCATAGTCCATGAAATTGTTTGCAAGTTGATTGAAAAACATACATAGTTGAATCTAAAAACTTGCAAACAAATTATATTTGTCATGCCATTTGTTTGACCTTGTTCTCTAATTGTTACAACATTATAATTAGAGGGTAGTTTGACACCATTTTGTGCAAGTTTAAGAAAGTAAGAATTGGGATGGAAATAAAAATAAGGGCATCAAGTTTATTAGACAATGAGGGGTCTTGTATTTCCAAAAGTTCTTCCTCAGTGAATTCACTAGATAGCTTGGATTCATTCATAATATTCTATGAGGATAGTTTGATCTTGAGGTTATTAAAATGGTTGTTGTGGTGTTTGATATGCATGTGGATCAAATACATCACTAGGAATTTTGAATGTTGTATTGGTAGTAGTCATAGGCATGATAACATTTGAACTACTAGGGTTTGACACAATGATTTTTTTATGTTGGTACCTTGTAATAGGCATGAAATAATGGAGGATGGGATGCAAGTGAAGTTTATATTATGTGATGTTGGTGAGGGTTTTGTTTCAATATTGGACTTATGAGAGTTATCCTTAGATTTGGACAAAGATTTGATGTTGGTGATGTTGGTTTGTTGGGAGATATGAAAGCCTCCAAAAAGTCAAATTTAGATTATATCTCATTTTGATATGGTGCTAGAGGATGGTATTTACTTGTACTAGACTAGTGAATCCAAGCAAAGAGATAATAGTGAGTTTACAAGATTAGAAGTAGACAAATACTACTAAGTTGTCATTCTCACAAGGTTTTTGATGCTAATTTGAACTATATACTTGAAAATGACTATTTTCCAAGAAAGAGATAAACTAAGAGATAGGACTGAGAGATCTAAGTAAGACTTATGACTAATTTTGGTTGCTGGTGGTTTTGATGTTTGTTGATGGTTAAGATGTCATTTGTACAAAAGATTAAAAAATGTGTAATTATAAATTTCAAGATGAAGAGAATGGTATGAGATGAGGGTGAAAGTTTGTTTGCTATATGGATGAGGTATGTTAATTACATGTTTGTTAGAACATAGGTTTTAGATCCTAGGTTGATTTTTTGTTGAATTTTGGAGATTAAAATTTCAAGGATTCTAGAAATTTAAATTGATAATCAAACACATCGCTTTGTATTTTAAAAGCATCATTATACTTATCAAACACATCACAGGATTACAAAAGAAGTTCACTACCCCTATTAGAAGTGACTAGTTATCAAAAAAACATCAATATACTACAAAAGTGTCATAGTGCAAGTCAAAAGTGGTGGTTTATGATAGAAGTATCGTTGTGCAAAACTTTAGGGCTTCTAACTGATAAAGAGCTAATAGGCTCAAAAGTGTCAATTTGCTCAAACATGTCGATATGGATTTCAAAAGCATTGATATGCTTTGAAAAAAGTATCAAGTTACAATCAAAAGCACATAGAGTGGTCAAAAGCATCATTGTGACATAAAAGCGTAATTCTATAATTGAGCCTAAGATTTGTCTAAGGTAATTGAGTGATCTAGTCATTTTGATGACTAATTTGCATTTATTTTGTCTATAAAGAGATATCATGCAACATAGAATAACATGTAAGAGTAAATACAAGGTGTATTTTAGATAAAGGCCATGAGTATTTTTAATGAAAATATCTTATATAATGATTACATGTTTGAACAAGAAAATACATTTTATAACACAACTTAATTAGTAACTTAAAAATGTGTATTGAGTTAGTAGAGCCCCACCTGTTGAAGTATAATACCTTCAAATGAATGAGTAACAAGGGTATTTGTTATGAATTTTGCACACATGCCCTGTGAAATGGGGACCCCTTCTTTTCCTTTTGCTTTTGCATTGACCTTGCTCGCATTCATTTGGTTTTGCTTTTTCCTTCGCTTTTTGGCTTTTGGTCCATGTTGCCTTCAAAATTTTTAGCTCTCATCTTTGAGGATTTCCTGCTCACATTGCGGTCAGTCAAATTGGTATGATTTCCTATCACCTTTTTTTCATTTCCTTGTAATTTGAAGCATTTTGGGTTGGGTTATCATCGATTTAAACCATAACTTTAAACCAAGTTCGAAACCCCTACGGAGGTTTACTTATGGAACTTTGTGTTTGCTACATTCCAAACTTTGGCTCAGGATGTTGTGGCTCCTGCATCATTTGAACCTACATCTTGTGGAACCCTCTATGCAGAATGTCGTGATGGTCGTGCCAGAGCATCGATGAGACCATCTAGAGCCCCCGATGTTCCATTTTCCATATTTCTTTGAAAAGGCCCTTAAAATGTTCAAACCTTAAACAGTTGCATTATCCACGTGTTGAAAGAATGAACCTCAAAATATGTTAAGTCTTAAACTTGTTGTGAGAATTTACATGCAGAAAGCCTTCTGTAGAATGCCACTACTACCATAGTGTTTAACAGTACGAATGATGGCGGCTTATGGCCCTTTGGCTCCCGCATTGCAAATTTTCGGATCAACCAAAGTAGGTTATGAAATGAATGGTGGAGTGTAAAGCTTTAAACCTTGGAATCTCCCATGTGTTAAAATGGATTAACTCTAAAATTTACCAAGTCTTTATGCATTACAAAAATTTGGTCACGAGAAGCTATTTGTGGAATGTCGTTCCTCTCACGCCATTTTTAATGGCACATTAATTTTTGGCTTTTAATGTAATGGATTTCACATCTTGTTTTTTGCATGAGCCAAATTTTTTAAGTTGCTAAGTTATAAGGCTTGAATGAATTTTGAATGATCATTTCCCACATGCCAAATTCATTACCCTTGAGATTGCTAAGTTTTCACATGCTGCAAAAAAAACCCAATGTGGACTTCCATATGGGAGTTGTTGTCTCACTGACGCTATTCACTTTGGCTTTCACATCCAATATCCCTGCAACCCTATGGAACCCACAACTCTTTGGCCCGCAAACCCTGCAAATCCACAAAATGCTAGAAATTTCCTCAGGATGCTAATTTGAATCTCTTTTCTAGTATTTGATATATTTATGACAATTTTAGGTTGTATTGATGTGTTTCTTGATCAAACTAACGTCTCACTTTTTCACTTAATCAATTCAACTTATTATGCACCATTCTTGTAGGTTTTATGGAAAAAACTGAGAATGTGAGAAAAGCAACAAAGTAACAAAGATCGAGAAAGAGAAGACAAAGATGAAGTACGAGTTCCACGATGTGGAGGTCACCTCCAAGATTTTCTCAAACTGGGATAGGATATTAGATACCAACCTTGGGAACATGTGTTGGACTTAGGGAACACTGAGAGGGGGGGGTGAATCAATGTTCAACAATTTTAACTTTCAATTCAGATCTTAAATCATTTTCAATACATAAACAAAAATAAAGATGCAAGAAAAATAACAAGATGATCAAAACACCATAACACCAATATTTTTACGTGGAAACCCTATTAGGGGAAAAACCATGGTGGAGATTAATCCACAATTTATACTTTGTTAAAAGTATGAACAAAGAAATGCGCATTCGGGCATAGCATACCTAGAGCTCATTGCTCAAAATAAGAAGGCTCAACTTTGCCTTACAAAATACTTGTGATTGGCAAAAATGAGTGAAGATAACATCTACAAATGCCTAGGTCAGTTACGGTGAAGCCGTCAAAAACGGTCACGGACCTTACTGTCCAATTCACATACGCTGCTTTGCTGCACAACAACCCTTCTCTTTGCACAAGGAAAAATTCACTCAACATATCTTCTGATGTACACTCATACAACTGCTCTAAATTTTTTTGCACACACACCTTGTTACAACATCATGCACACTTACAAAAATGAATTATTGATCTCATATATATATCTGCTAGCAAAGATTTTAATTACTTAAGTTGGCTTCAACAAAACATGAAATATTCTCCAATAGTCAGATCAAATCACCAATTAAAATTAATGCGCACCCACACAAGTCATTTAGACTACAACTAGGACCCAAATCAAAATTCCTAACAGAAGAAATATTAAAACAACTACTCCTTGTACATCTGTGACATGCTATATTCACTAGGTCGGCCACCATGAGAAAATAAATAGAAAATCATTCTCTTTGGATCTCCAAGCATTTTTGCAGTTGATGCAACATTACAAAACTTACCAATAAAGTAACATACATGCTTAACAAGCTTTCTTGGGGATCCACAACATAAAATAATGATTCGGTGAAGTATACAGACTAACTTATCAACCAGATACCTTGTTCTCCATGCTTTCTGCTGGTAGTATTCTATTTTCTACTTTGCTTGCCGGTATGAGCTACTTCTAAGCTCCGGACCACACTAATGGCTCAAGTTTCCATCAATGACAACACTAGAAGCCATAAACAAT
>VDFB02193867.1:82909821-82941836 GCA_007258455.2 Sequoia sempervirens | reverse complement strand
GTGTTCATGAGTTTGATGAATGGTGTGTTTCGCACCTATCTTGACTAGTTTGTCCTGGTGTTTTTAAATGAAATTTTGATCTATTCAAGGACCATGGAGGAGCATGGGGAGCACTTGAGGCAGGTGTTACAGTGTTTGAGGGAGAACCAGTTGTATGAAAATTTGGTGAAATGTGATTTCTTCCAGATGGAGGTGAAAGATCTGGGTCACATCATCCTTGGTGAGGGTATTGTCATGAATCCTTTAAAGATTCAAGTTATCATTGATTGGCTTATGCCCACTAATGTTTTTGAGGTTCATAGTTTCATGGGTTTGGCAGGCTACTACCGACGGTTTGTATAGGGTTTCTCGAGGATAGCCCACCCCATTACTTCTCTTCAGAGGAAAGGGAAGAACTTTATTTGGACAAAGCAGTGCTGGGTAGCTTTTCAAACTGTTAAGGAGAGGTTGACCAATGCACCTAACTTAGTAGTTCCTGATCCTACTCGGGATTTTGTGATTTGTACAGATGCTTCCTTGGAGGGTTTGGAGCAGTGTTGATGTAGGATGGTCTTGTGATTTCCTATGAGTCTCACAAACTCAAGGATCACAAGTTGAACTATCCTACACATGATTTGGAGTTAGTTGTTGTGGTTCATGCTTTGATGAGATGGAGGAACTTTATTTTGGGGCATCGGTTTGGACTGCATAGTGATCACCATAGTTTGCAATATATTTTCACGCATCCTAATCTGAATGTGAGGCAAAGACGATGGATGGAGTTCCTGTGTGAGTATGATTTTGAGGTAAATTTCATTCAAGGAAAGGAGAATGTGGTAGCAGATGCACTTAGTTTCCAAATACATGAGCTTTCAGCAGTGAATCTTGGAGTGGACTTGAGGAGTCAAATCCTTTCAGCACTTCCTTCAAATAGTTGGTATCAGGAGGTGAGGTATGAGGTGGAGTCAGGAAGAGTTTTAGAGGGTAGATTTGTAGGATACTCCCTTGAGTCAAATGGAATTTTGTGACACCTGAGTCATATTTATGTTTCTTCCTCAGGAGGTCTTTGTACTTTGATCATGTCAAAGGGACATCAAGAATCCTATTCAGCTCATCTAGGTGTCAAAAAGATGCACGCAGACCTTTGAAAGTTGTACTTTTGGGCCGGAATGAGGAGAGACATTGCTGATTTTGTGTCGAGATGTTTGGAGTGTCAAAGAGTGAAGGAAAAACACTAGCATCCTGTAGGTCTTTTATAGCCTCATTTGGTCCCAGAGTGGAAATGGTATATTATCTCATTGGATTTTATTGTTGGTTTTCCCGTTTCTTCCCATCAACATGATGCCATTATGGTCACTGTGGACAGGTTAACGAAGGCAGTACACTTCTCTCTTGTCCAATCCTCATACAATGTTTCATTAGTGGCCAGATTTTTCATGGAGGACATTGTCAAGTTGCATGGGATTCCTCCCAAGATTATCTCAAATAGAGATCCAGTGTTTACTTTAGCTCTTTGGACATCCTTGTAGCATGCATTGGAGACTCAGTTAAATTTTAGTTTAGCTTATCATCCAGAGGCTGATGGGTAGACCGAGAGGGTCAATCGAATCCTCAAGGATATTCTTTGGATGTATGTTATGGATCGACAGTTGTGTTGGGAGGATTATCTATATTTGGTGGAGTTTGCATACAATAATAGTTATCATAGCTCTATTAGCATGCTTCCCTTCTAGGCATTATATGGTCATCCTTGTTAGACCCTGTTGAGTTGGGATCTCCTCAAGCACAGAGTTCTTCTTGGTCTAGAGATGCTTCAAGAGATGGAGCAGAAAGTGATTCAAATTATGGAGCATTTGGTGGCAACCTAGGACAGACAAAAGAAATATGCTAATGCTCATAGGGTTGACTGCTAGTTCTCAGTTGGAGACTGGGTATTCCTGTGGGTGCATTCATGAAAGAGTCTGATCCGTTATGGAAAAGGCTCTAAGCTCACACTATGATTTTTTAGGCCTTTCAAGATCTTGGAGAGGATTGGTCCTATTGCATATTGTCTTGCTTTGCCACCCAATCTCTCACACATTCATGATGTGTTTCACGTTTCAGTTCTTAGGCCTTATTATCCAGATATATCTCATGTCCTTGATTGGAATGCATTATAGGTAGAGGACAGGTAGTTGGATTTGGAGCCCGTGGGCATCATACAACACAAGAGACTCACCCTTAGGGGTTGAGACATTGAGCAGGTGAGGGTCTAGTTGGATCTGAATGATTAGTCTTCTACTACATGGGAGGATGTTTCCAGGATGAGAGAGTTATACCCATATTTGTTTGCAGGCTTCCAGGAGTAAGCCTGGTCCTAGGGGGGAGGATGTAGTTCCCCTCAGTTTTTTTTTTTTTTTTTATAGTTACTGGGTTGTATTGGACATTATGATACTTTGATACACATTTATGATGATATTTGATGACACTATTATCACTAATGTTTATGCTTATATCATGCTGAGTGGATTAGTTTAATTGATTATGTGGGTTATTATTGCTATGAGCATTATGTGAGTATTGGATGTATGTTCTTATCATGATTTGGTATCTGATTATTGTGCATTGATGTATTTTGGTGAAGGGGAATAGTGTTGCTTCTCTCGCTTGCAAGTGCCTTGCGATAATGTGACTTTCCCTTCATGATGTGTTTGCTTGTTTGTCTATGTACATGTTCGACTATGTGGTTTGTTGTAGGTTACAGGTACCAGACATCGAATCCACTTGAATTTCCAGGTTAGAGCATGCCTTATACCCAATGGAATTACAATAACAAGCGTCAGTGGTACAATACTCAAATATGGAGTACCAGTTATTAGGAGATATAGCAAAAGCAGTGAACTCATTTTGATTGTGATGGTGTCTCAAACAGGATCGTGTGTCAATGATTACTCAAGGACAACAATCAAATGTGATGTTTTTTCATTTTGTTTTCTATGAATTACAAGTGTCAAGTAAGATGTCACTTGTAATTGGTCAAGCCATGAATTAAATATAACAAATATGCAGGGTGTTGATCATTTTCAGATTACTCAGTCAAAATCTTAACAGAGCAGTGAGGTAAGGTTGTTGTCATGAGCACAAAATGCAGTAAGAGACCATAATGGGATGTTCAAATTCGAGCTTAATACACATATGAAGTTTTGAATGCAAAATAGGTCTTTCAGATTTTTAGTACCTAGATAGTACTCTCAGAAAGTGAATATTGGATTTTCATTTTAAAGGCTAGTCTACAGTTCTATGTCGATAACAGTTCTGTAATTGAGCTCAGGTATTATTAATATCAAGAAGGTTACATAAATACAAAATGTCACTGGTTATTTGAGTCAAGATCTGCAAGTAAGTACACAGTTTATCACTATTTCAAGCAAGTATGGGAGATCGAATTTTGTCAGAAATTAAAGACATGCTTTTGCTTTGGAAAATTTCAAAAAAATCATGATATTGTTTTGCTTCAGAAGTGTGGGGTATTCACTGTTTGTTCTAGCTCAAGCCATATGGGTGGAACGGTAATAGTACTTCGTAGTCTCGAATGTTTCCAGAACACAAAGAATGCATTTTCTTCAGAAATTTTGAATACCCACATGAGGGTTTGCTCTCAAAGAGTACATGAGTTTGATAATTTATGATACCCACATGTGTTTTTCATGAAAACAGCAGTATAACTACAAATATGAAGAGTTCTGTGTTAAATCGAGCTCAGGAAAGAGGAAAATAGACTTCTCTTTTGAATTTTTTAAAATACCCACATGAAATCTGGAGAAAATGGCAAGAATATACGGTAAATGCAAGCTTTCTGTTCTGGGTTGAAATACAGAGGAAGAAAAATACAGTTTTTTTTAACTTTCTAGAGGAATCATGAAATAAAGAGAGCTTTTATATTTCACATAAAAGCTCATGAAATTTTATGATTCCTCTAGCCATGTACATGGTACTCTTCATGCATTTTTATATTTCATGATTCCTCTCTTTATTTCATGATTCCTCTAGCCATCTACAGTGCTCTTCTGGCACGGCCTGTACATGGCTAGAGGAATCATGAAATAAAGAGAGCTTTTAGAGTTTCTACAGAGCAAGGAAAATTACCAGTTTAAATTTCTAATAGAGTCAAGAGCTGCGGCCATAGCTTCCTCTTTAGTTTCCAAATGCAGGGGTTCCAGTTCTCAAGTAATGACCGAGCTCTCACAAAAGGATAGAGCACTACAATGATAGCAGTGAGCACGAGAGGCACAAAGAATATTCAGAAGTGATGACATTAGAATACTAAGCCATGGCTTTGAGGCCGAAATGAGTAGAATACAAAGCCATAAAGTCCAAGAACACAAGCTTACCTCTGCACAGTGAAGGAGAACTAGAACACGAGTCTAAGCTTTCATGGAGTGGACAATAGAGATTAAGCTCAAACTCATGGTAGCATGAGAAAATCAAGAATAGAAGATCAGAAACAAACTTATGTAGACCGCGCCCTTAGGGATTTTTGATGCTCGAGATAATGAAGTGGAAAAGTTATTTTTCCATGAGAAAAAGACTTACCCACTGGAGATTCGGTCAACTAGAGAGCAGAGGAGGATTTTTGTGCACACGGGCTCGAATCCAACACCATCATAGCAGCGTTGTTCATGCAGACAGAGGTTCTTCCTTTCCAAAGTCACGGGTGCGAAATGGTGATAATTAGGGTTTGACCCTATTTTGATCAAATCCCTAATTCGAGCATGATGAAGTTTCCAGAATTTCCATTCAAAATGCACGTGGTGAATTCTAATGGAGGCCGAAAGTCATAATGTTTCCTTTATGATTTATCAAAACCTAAGTCTAAGTTTAATATTCATGATTAATGGAGGCCGAAATTCTATGCTAGGGTGATGTCTTAAGTATTTAAGACTTATGGTTTTGCCTTAGCAAAGTATGGACTTTGCCTTAGGGTATTATTTTAAATGAAGAGCAATTAGGGTGAATGGTGAATATCTTATGTTTAGGGTCAATTTAACTTTTAGGGTTTTATCTTTTAATTGATTTTAAAGAAATCAATTGTAGTTGTGATGAGGAGATAACGATGACGTATGTATTTTTACGATTTTTGAGAAAATCAGAATGATATCTTGGAGAAATAAGCAGTTTTATTTTTGCAAAAGATTTCCAATCTTTGAGTTGCAAAAATAGACAAAATTGAAAAAATCTGCATCTTGTAAAGCAAAAGCATAAAAGCGATATTCTATAAATTGCTTTATGTTTTCTTCCTATTTTTAGCAGATCTTTGACTGACTTTTCTTCTTGGTCGAATTCCAGACTTATCTTGGAGAGATAAGGTGTTTTTTGAACTTTTAAAGCAGGATTTGCCTATTTTTAGGGGCTTGACAGTGTAATCATAAAAGCTTTGTGCTTTTTTCTGCTTTAAAGCAGTTTTTGAGTTTGTTTGAGGCCTTTTTCCTTGAGCTTTTTCTGAGCTCGGATTAGGGTTTCCTTGAGAGTTCTTTGGATAGATTTAGTCTTTCAACTCTCCATACTCATCAGTTCAGATCAGAGTTTCTTGCCCTTACTCATTTCGGGGAGCTTGTAAACCTTTTGATACTCAGTTTGGACAGATTGACACTCGTCCAGTTTTAATAAAGCAGCAAATTTGTCCTTATTTTCTGTCTCAAGTTTTGTAATAGCAATCTGATGTACTTGTGTTTTCAAATTGAAATCCTTTTATGTCTTGCTGTTATAGGTTGTGTTTCAGAATTATATGTTTCAGGTTGCATGTTGTATTTGTTTTCTAGATCTTCATGCAAATCACTGATGGGATATGTGCCAATGAGATTGTGAGGATTACTGCAATAAAGAAGTTGTTATGAGTGGTTAGGTCTGAATTCTTATAATTTTGGTGAATCATCTTTTAGAAATAAGTTTTTATGTTCAGTTATTCTTCATCCCTTTCCTCAGAAGTTGTTTTAGAATAGAATTCATCATTCGGAGAACCGGCTCACTCTGGAGATTCCTCTTTCACGTAAGATCACCCACATCTGAAAGAGGTTTCCATGTTTGATGAATTTGCTTAATGTGCATTATTAGAAACTATTGATAACAATTATCAAAATTAAAAAGAATTTGGAAAATTAAAATAAAAGCTTTTATAAAATTGAAGTATTGATTAAATAAATATTAATAATGTTTTTATTTGATTTAAATAAATTTCAAATTATGATTTAATAAGGGATTGTAAAGAAAAAATATATTAAACTATGACATTGTGCAAACAAAATTATATGAAAGATTAAGTTAATAAACTAAATATTTTAATAGTTAACTTAATTGTGTGCAAATTGCAAGATATGGTAAAAAAACATTATAAAATAATAATAAATTGAATAAGTTGACTATAGTGGGGGGAAAAAATAAATAAATTTATTGAATTAAGAGTGCATGCAGTTACAGATGGGGGAGTAATAAGTAAATTAGTTAAGGGGATTTTGAGGATCATTCTAGAAAACTAATTTTTGGTTCTTGTCATGAACATTTCTCGGGTTCTTGCAATCTTTTCTTGGAAGCTTTGGAATTGGGATTATTAGAGTGTTGTGGAATTTTGGAAGGTGTTGAAGCTAGGGTTGCAGTAGCAGGCTAGGATTGAGCTCTACATCAAATTATCACTTTGGCAACAGGAGAAAACCAGGTTCTTGCTAAACTGAATTCCAAACTGTAGGAAATAGAAATGGAATCATTGTTCTGCTAAAACAAAATCACTCTTATTAATTTCTGAAAATGCTTATTCTATAATTGTCATGCAGCTATTGAAATCTTAATTCTTTTGAGAATCTTTGTTTATCTTGTTGCTTGTTTAATATTTTCTCCAATTTCTCTGTAAATCAACAAAGAATTTGATCTACAACAATAAATACACTCTCTTTTCTTAATTTGGCGTGACCTTTGATTTGTTCTTGCTCTTCTTCGAAGGTTTTAATTGTAGCTATACAGTTAATGTCTGATACTGGAAATCTTGATCTTTCCTTGACATTGTTCTGTACTTAGCTTTAAAATTCTATCCCTTAATGGCATAATATTTCATCATACAGGTTTTAAATGATAAGTACCTCTATTGATATATGCTTGATGGGGTTGACCATCTCTCATTCCTCATCCATCTTTGGCTATATTCCAGCTGTGACTATGAAATTTTGGTTGCACACTTGCCAAATTGTTGGACTCAGGGAACACTGAGAGGGGGGGTGAATCAATGTTCAGTAAATTTGACTTTCAATTCATATCTTAAATCATTTTAAGCACATAAACATAAATAAAGATGCAAGCACATAAACAAGATGATCAAGACACCATAACACCAATATTTTTATGTGGAAATCCTGTTAAGGGAAAACTACGGTGGAGATTAATCCACTCTGTTAAAAGTATGAACAAAAGGGAATGCACTTGCATTCAGGCACACTGCCTAGAGCTCACTACTAAAAATAAGGAAGGCTCATTGCCTTACAAAATGTTTGTGTTTACAACAAAAATGAATTGAGAAGATAACATCTACAACTGCCTGGATTCAGTTCTGGTGAAGCACATAAAATAGATTCTGAATCTTTTGTCTAATCCTACAACTTGCTCTGCTCTGCTCTGTCCTATTCACAATTATCTTTTTCTGCTCAAGCAAAACTTACTCAACTGATCTTCTGATGTTCGATCATACCTTTGTTCTTCTCTTTTCGCACATTCACACCTTCTCACTACTTTTTCCACACACCCAAAATGAATTACCGATCTCATATATATATCCACTAGTAAAAAATTTAATCACTTAAGTCGACTTCAACAAAAGATGAAATATTTCCCAACAGTCAGCTCAGATCACAAGTTATATTTAATGTCCACCCATAAAGGTCAACTAAGACATATCTGGGACCCAAAACAATATTCTCAAACTTAGAAACAATTAAAAAACTACTCCTTATACATCCACAACATGCTACATTCATTGAGTCGGCCATAATGAGAAAATAAACAAAAAATCATTCTACCGAATCTCCTAACTCGTAAACCGATTGCTGAAACACCACAAAACTTACCAATAAGGTAATATACATGCTTAACAACCTTTCCTGGAGATCCACAACACAAAATAATGATCCGGTGAAGCATACATATCGACTAACTAACCAGATACCCTATTCTTCATGCTTTCTGTCGGTAACACACTGTCTTCTACATTTTATGTCGGTATAAGTAGATCCTGATTTGTGGACTGAGATAATGACTTCAGTTTCCATCAATGACAACACTAGAATCCATAAACAATCTCCCCAAGCCATATTCCAACACAAATGGCCTAGTTTGATGAATTCTTAAGTCTTGTCCTATCACTAGTGTGTATACTTTGTTTACATTTTGTATACTTTACCACTTAGCCGTGGCCTAGTATGGGGTTTTCACATTCTTTATTAGTATCTCCCAAGGTCAATAATTTTAGACTGGGATTGTATTCTCTCAAATGTCTTATTTCCTCGTTGGCACCATGTAATTTTGGTATATTCGCTATTTCCCCTTAATTTAGGTCGATGCCTCTATTCATGTTGGGTCGAGTTGTTTCTTTAAACATTCAGTTGTCTGATGTATATTCTATGATTCATTTTGTATGCATTTAGTTTGAGAAATTTCCTTAGGTTAGAATGCCAATTTAATCTTACAATGCCTTAATACAATTTGAAATTTGATTTGGTTTGAATTTTACATATAATATGGCATCCACTGTTTGTATATTCCTATCGCCTATAGCACACCAAGGCCTTTGATTCAATTCACTGTCCTTTTACCATCTAGTATTATATGATGTATATTAATGGAAATTCATTGCTATTTGAAACTTGTTTAGTCAATGTTTACTGTGTTTCCCTTATCTATGCATTGTGTGTGAGTCAATAGAAGTATACTTTTCCTTTGGTGTCGGTTAGGGAATATTCAGTTTAAACTAAACCACAGTTTGATATTACTGTTATGCGCATGTATAGAATCTGTGTTAAATACTGTAAGTAATGAAACAATGTAACACGTGCATGTATGGATTTTGTGTTAAATACGGTGAGTATTGAAAACAATGTGATTCAAATTTATCTAATCAATAGACATGTATATTAGCATTTATAATAAGTGATTAATAAATATATATTTACTGAGCTATAAGTTGAGATTTTGCGTTTTGTGTTTCTTTTAAGAAATAAAACTAAAACTTTACTTGAATATATATATATATGTTGGATGTTGTGGATGTGTTGCTGATATGTGGTTGTCATTGATTTCAACACTATTAGCATTTGGTGTAGTGAAGGTTGTATATGTCGAGGATATTGAGAAAATTGTAAAAGAAAGTGTTCCAGGTTCCTAGTGGAACTGTGTAGGTCATGAAGGCGCTTGTTCTGTAAGTTGAATATCAAATGTTGTCGACTAAAGGTTTTATTTTTGAGAGTATCTAGATCATCTACTGGAAGTTTCAGAGGTCCGCATGAAGATTTGATTGTGTTGTGGTCTGATAGTATTTTTGTGGTCTCTATCAGTGTTCCTGAGTGAAGTTTGTGTGATTCTGGTAATTCTAGTTGTTGTAGATGTTTCTCTATTGTTTCTTGGTGTTATTTAATGTTTCTATATCATGCTCTATCTTTGTGGTATGCCCACATTGATCGATGTGCTCGTGGTCGAATATTTTTTCTCTGTATTTTTGGTTTCTCATGTTCTTGGCTGACATGATGGGTGTAACATGTGGTGGATCTTCGAGGTGAAATTAATTGAAGTATTTTCATGTTGGAGTTGCTAATTTGGGTCTCCACTATGTTGTGGCCGACCTTGGTGGATTCGCACTGAAAATTCAATTGTAAATTTGGGCCAACATTGTAAATATGTTTTATTTTTCTGACTGACTAAGTTGTTGATGTAATCTCTTGTTGCAGATATATAAAAGTGATTGTTTCATCGGTGTAAAGTGTGCTTGGTGTGCTCTCATGTGTGTATGTGTGAATATAATTCAATTGCAGAGCAGAGTGTGGAGAAGACTGAGCGAAGTGTGAAGAAGTTTGGGCAAAGAGTGAAGAAGGTTTTTCTATGCTTAACTGGAACTATAATTAGGCTTGTGTAGAAGATATTTTCTCAGTTCACAATTTGGATGGTTTTAATCCAAACCTTTCTTTGGATAGTGAGTCTTCTTTTGTATTTGAGCAGTGAGCTCTAGGCAGTGTGCTTGAATGCATGCGCATTCCCATTATTTCTCATTATACTTTTAACAGGGTATAATATTGTGGACTGACCTCCACTGTGATTTTTCCCCTAACAAGGTTTCCACATAAAAAATCTTGGTGTTCTTTGTCTCTCTGATGTGTTAATTGTTTTTGGTTAATTTATTTTTCATTAGATCTAAGACTAAGTTAAATAAAGTTTGAAAATTTTAAATTCCTGTGACAATTGATTCACCCCCTCTCTCAGTTGTCTTTCCTTGCTTTTCCAACAATTGGTATCAGAGCAGGTTCCTCTGAAGAAGTCTAAAATCTTGAGGTGATTTGAGATGGAAACATACAAGAAGGCCGGTCCTAGATTTGATGGAACTAACTACTCACTATGGAAAGTCAGGATGGAATGTCACCTAAGGTGTATTGGTGAAGCTTTCTGGAAGATTAAAAAAGATCCATATGTTATTCCTTAGAATGGTCCCTCCATTGTTGATGAGATCAAAGAAGTTGAAAATAGTATCAAGGCTATTGAAGCTTTGGCGAGTGCTCTGACAGATTCAGAGATGGAAAAGGTGATAATTCTGTAGACAACTCATGAGATTTGGATGAAGCTGGAAACTTTGTATGAAGGAGATGCACAGGTGAAGATGGCTAAGCTACAGAGTCTGAAAGGCAAGTATGAGAATTTGAAGATGGGTGAAGATGAAAATATCACTTCTCTTATGCAAAGAGTAAATGAAATAGTGATGGGTATTAGATGTGCAGGTGGTTCTCTAGATGAGGATGAAATTGTGGCTAAGATACTTAGATCCTTTCCTCCCTCCTACAAAGTGAAGGCTCATGCAATTGAAGAGCTCAGATCAGTAACAAAGATGACAAGAGACATGCTAGTTGGTAAGATTGCTGCTTTTGAATTAAGTGAATTTGGTGAATCTATTCTGAAGACTGAATCTGCATTCAAGGCTACTATATCTAGAAGTAACAAGCAAAGATATGGTCTGGGAGAATGTTCCATAAAGATATCCAAGTATGATGAAGAACTGAAACAACTTGAAGATAAAGAAAGAGAGGTAGAAAAATTGGAAGCGCTAATTGTAAAGAAAGAAGGAAGAGGAAAAGGTAAATATGAAGGAGTGTTTCCTATTAAATGCTTTTCTTGCCGTAAAATAGGTCATTTTGCATCAAGATGTCCTGAAAGAGTTCCTAGATCTAAGCCTAATAAGTCTAGATTCCAGAAGAAATGTTACTTTGCTGAAGGAGTGACTGATGAAAATAGTTTGGTGGCTACTGAATCTGCTAAAGATGAGAAAGCTCTTGCCACCCAAATTGAAGAAAAGGATGAGTGGGTTATTGATAGTGCATGCTCACATCATATGACTGGTGATAAAAAAATTTTTGTAAGTCTAGAGAAGTATGATGGTGGTGTTGTAAGATTTGGAGACAACAATGTTGGTGTGATTCACGACAGAGGTTCTATTTGTCTCGGTGGTAAGAATAACACTAATGATGTTCTTTATGTTGAAGGGCTGAAGTACAATCTTTTGAGTGTTGGACAGATGGTGGACAAAGGCTATGATCTAAAATTCAAAGATGGAAGATGTAGGATACGTGGAAGTTCTGGCAATATGATTTCTACAGGTAGAAAGACATAAGGTAATATTTTTCACCTGAATATTGCTAGTGAGAGTTGTTTAATTGCTCAAGTAGATGAAAGCTGGTTGTAGCATAGGAGGCTATGTCATGTGAATTTTGATAACATTTTCAAGGTAAGTTCCACTCAATCAGTAAGAGATCTACCTAAGTTAGTGAAGCCTGCTAACACAATTTTTAAGGAGTCTCAGATGGGTAAACAAACTAAAGTCTCCTTCCATAGAAAACAGTTTCATTCAAATGGATTATTGGAGCTTGTGCATACTAATCTATGTGGTCCCTCTAGAGTCAAAAGTATTCATGGAGAAAGGTACTTTATGTTGATTATTGATGATTACTCTAGAATGATATGGGTTTCTTTCTTAAGAGAAAAATGTGAAGCACTGGAAAATTTCAAAAGTTTCAAGGCTATGGAAAATAATGAGAAAGGTCTGAAAATCAAATCTCTAAAATCTAACAAAGGTGGTGAGTTCACCTCTAGGGAGTTCAACTCTTTTTGTGAAGAACATGGAATCAAAAGATAGTTATCTGCTCCCCGAACCCCTCAACAGAATGGAGTTGCAGAGAGAAAAAATAGAACAATTCTGGATGCTACTAGAACAATGAAGATAGAAGGAAATGTGCCCCAGATCTATCAGAGTGAAGTTGTAAGCACTGTTGTGTATACTTTAAATTGGGTAAATGTTAATAGTAATTCTGGTAAGACCCCTTTTGAATTATGGTTTGGTTATAATCCTACTGTTAAATATTTCAAAATCTTTGGAAGAAAATGCTACATCAAGAGATGTGATGATATAGGCAATTTTGATGCAAGAAGCGGTGAAGGAATCTTTTTAGGTTACTCTACTAAAAGCAAGGCCTACCGGTGCTATAACAAAAGATAGAGAAAAATGGTTGAGAGTGCAAATGTCAGAGTTGATGAGGATTTTGCTAAATCATCCAGATATTATGGTTATGATTCAGATGAATACAATACAAGCCAAGGGAAGAATTCTCAGACATAAACCAACTTCATATCATTCCATATGTTCTGGTAAAGCAACCTCAATTCATTCCAGTAAATCAAGTAAGTCAGGAAGCACGGACAAGTGCAAGTGCAGAAGAAAGATCAGAAGAACCAAAAGCTTATGAAAGTCCCAAAACTCCAAGGTATGTAAAGCTAAATCATTTTGAAAATAAAATTATAGGAGATAAGAGTAAAGGTGTGCAAACTAGAAGAAATATTATAGAAGAGTATTGCCTGATTTCCAAGATTGAACCTAAAGATGTCACTGAAGCCTGCCAAGATGAACAATGGATGGAAGCTATGAAGGAAGAGCTAACATAGATTGAAAATAATGACACATGGACACTGGTTCCCAAACCTAAAGACACAAATTTGATTGGTACTAAATGGGTGTTTTGAAACAAGCTGAATGAACAAGGTGAAGTGGTCCAGAATAAAACAATACTAGTATGTAAAGGGTATTCTCAAATGGAAGGTGTTGATTTTGAAGAAACTTTTTCCCCTGTTTCCATAATTGAAGTTGTTATATTATTTCTTGCTTATGCTACATATAAGAACTATAAAGTCTATCAAATGGATGTGAAGTCAACATTTTTGAATGGAGAACTGGAAGAAGAAGTATACATTGAACAGTCAGATGGATTTTAGTTGACTGACAAGGAAGATATGGTCTACAGATTGAAGAAAGCTCTATATGGACATAAGAAAGCCCCCCAGAACCTGGAATGCTAGATTGGACAAATATTTACTGAAGCTTAGATTCAATAAAGGTACTACTAATAGCAACTTATATTTCAAATTGGATCATGATAAATAGTTAATTATAGAAGTTTTTGTTGATGACATCATTTTTGGAGGAGATGACTTTATCTATGAAGTTTGCTGATGAGATGAAGGGTGAATTTGAGATGAGTATGATTGGAGAGATGAAGTTCTTTCTGGGATTGCAAGTTACCCAATTAGACAAGGGAATTTTCATATCTCAGTCCAAATATGTGAGAGAGCTATTGAAGAAATTTGGGATGGAAGAATCAAAGCCTGTTGGTACTCCCATGGTAACTGGATGCAAGTAAACATAGAATGATGATTCTCCTAAGGAAAATCAAACTAAATATAAGTCAATGATCGGTGGATTGCTCTATTTAACTCAGAATAGACCAGATATTATGAATGTTGTAAGTATGGTTGCTAGATTTCAAGCTGATCCAAAAGAATCACATGTGACTATTGTTAAGAGAATCTTCAGATATATGAAAGGAACAATTGACTTTGGACTTTGGTATTGTTGACATTTCCAATGGCACAACAATGTGTAACCAAAATATTACTATTCTATTTCTCCTTAAAGAGAAAGACAACACATGGATATCTTAGCTCCCAAGGTATTGGTAGTTGGTTCTCAACTGTGTTGATGTTGCTCAATGGTCAATGTAACAGTAATGTTCAAGGGGCCTACTGGTGTTGAGCTTTTGGATTGTTCTAAGATCAAGCATAAACTCAAACCTACTCTAACCATGGTTT
Organism: Sequoia sempervirens; assembly: GCA_007258455.2. Classification (NCBI taxonomy): domain Eukaryota; kingdom Viridiplantae; phylum Streptophyta; class Pinopsida; order Cupressales; family Cupressaceae; genus Sequoia; species Sequoia sempervirens. Next base: position 82,927,451 of record VDFB02193867.1, on the reverse strand, counting down.
TCAAAGAAACAAAAAAAGCTAGATCAAAGCTTGGAACTGAAAAGAATAATGATTCATCCAACTTAACCAGACTTGTTGCTTTTCAAGGAATTGCTAACTAAAACTAGAGAACAAAATTAACTTGTGATTAACACACAGTCTCATTCATTCACAGTGTTGATTTCAATAATAGATTGCAAGTCACCATTTAAACAAAACATAAAATAGAATTCTTTCCTTGAAAGCTTTTAAATCAGATGATTAAGTCAAGAAAATCACCATTCTGGAACACAATATGAAATAGATTTTATATCTGGTTGCTTCTACTGTTAGTGAAAAAGATAAGCAACATTTACAAATTTGGCACAATCACCAGTGTACAGAAAATCCATAACTCCAAATTATTTCCATCTATACTAAGGAAACTAGAAGTATACATTAATGTCTATGTTGAATCTAACTCCCGACTAAGAAGAAAAAAGGAGCTCCCATTACAAAGAATCGGGATGCAACTCTGTCTCTTCTATCCTTCAAAAAATTCATATTCTTGAAAATCTATTTCTAGACCTATCTACTCTATTATCTCCTATAATTCTGCTAACTTCTTCTAACCTTTACAAAGAGGCCAGAATGCCATATATACAAAGTGTACCCAAAAGAATGTGCTACCCTCCCATTTTAGGGTTTACAAAATATCCATTGGTTGCAGGAGGGTCGGCGCTCAAATCTTTTTGAATGGAGTTAATGCTGCTTTGAATGGCATCCCCATTGTCCATGTTGGTGAAAGATTATTTTGGGGATGATCTGTAGATCTTTTGCAGCTATAGCATTTACTTATGCCCTTCATGTCCACCTTTGATCTCCCTTACAGAGGCGCTTTGAATGCTCTAAAGCATTGCCATTAATACTGATCTTCCTTTCGCCAATAGACCTCACAGTTGTCCTTGTGACTAATAGCTTCTTCCTCTTTTCTACCTTTCTCTCCGCTTCGGATCCTTCTACCCATTGACCGTCCCCTTTGGAAATAGTTTTCAGCCTCCCCCATTAGATATCCACACCATTTGTTCATCAAGGTGTTCCATCGGCTCATTCACGGAGCAGATCCAGACCGGTTGCATCCTGCTGGTCTTCTTCAAGGTGGTAGTCAGTCAGTCAATGGCTCACTTTTAGCTCCTTTCGATTAGGCGAACAAATGCCTCGTTAGATTCTCGTGCAGTCAAAAGTGGTCCATATTAAATCGCATGTCGGTGAGACACCAATCGTGTCTCCCCAATACGATTATGCCTCTCCTAGTAGCTATCAACGTAACATATTATAGTCGGTGAGACCTTTTAGCGAGCTGCAGAAGTCATATCGATACCACAAAAACTAATCAGGAAGACAGTCGTTATCAACCAGAAGTCATGGCGAGCCCTTAGGAGATACACCGATATCCCTTTTCAATTTGCGAATCCCTCGTTATCGGCAAGACCACATTCCTTCGGCAAGACCTCACAACGAGCCTTCCTTTCCTTGGCAAGCAAACACATCTCGAGGAGACTCCTTCCTGTTGGGGATACCTCACCCAGAGCTCATGCCCTGTCACTAAGACATCTTTGTTTTGTTGAGACCTTTCATCGAGCACATTCTCTTACACCGAAGGGAGAAAACATGTTGGCGAGACCACCGCTAGTCGGTGAGACCTTTTGCCGAGCCCTAGATCCTTGGGTGAACTCATCACACCCCGGTGAGATTCCATCCTATCGGAAAGACTCTCCATGGTTGGGGAGACCTTATGTTGAGAGTAAACCACTCTCCCCGAGCTGAATCCCCCTCTACTTTGGCAAGACATCCCCAAGTCGGTGGGACATTTTTCCCTTTCGGCAAGTTCATCTTATGTCGGGAAGATCTCCATTTGTCGGTGAGACCTTATGCCGAAGGAATACCCCCTTTGGTGAGTTGAGGTCACATCGGGGAAACTCTCTTAGGTAGGCGAGACTTTGTGCCGAATACAAACCACTCTCCTTGATGTCATTTCATTTCGGCAAGAGTTCACCCTGTCGGTGAAACATCTTGCCGAAACCATCTCTCTCTAGGCGAGATCCTTCCGATGACATCTTCATTTTGCTGAGACTCTGATGGATCGGCGAGACCTTATGCTAATATTATCTCATGTCGGCGAGACCTTCCTCCTTCGCCGAGACATTACACCGAAGCCTCCCCCTTTTTTCGAGAGCTCATTTTACTTTGAGGAGACCTTGCTTAATTAGCAAGAGATTACATCAAAGCCACCTCATTTCGGCGAAGGCCTATTTTAGTTCGGGGAGACTCCACTTAGTCGCAGAGACCTCATAGCGACCGAAATGTCTAGGCGACTCCTTGGATTTCGAATGAATAGAACCTAACTACCAGTCAGCCAGACAATAGGAGGGTCTTAGCGACTTTTTCCTCAAGGGGTTTTATGTTGAATGGGACTGAGGAATGCTTTAAAGCTGACTTCCTTGAGAGAGATTTCCAGATGAGTGATTCAATCCTACAAAAAAAATGTGTCAGTTAGTCCTTGGAGCATATAAAATACATTATTATAAAATAGACTATTGCTTATGATTATTTTATTCAATCTTTCAAGCAAGAAGAAAACCAATTCAAGGTGAGATAGAACCAAAATCAGATAGAACAAAAGACAAAATTAGGAGGAAAACAAAAGAATTCCAAAGGTCAAAGCAAATAACAGAGGCAACGAGACCAAAAAGAGAAGGGGGACCCATTTTGTTCCAGAACAAAATGGGGTGGTTATGCAGGGCATAACAAATGGCGACTTGGCTGGGGAAATGGTTTAACCATTTTCAAGAAACTGAAGGATTCAGCTACCCAGAAATCCTAGTTCATGAACATCACAACTCTAGTTGGGTCAGTTTTAACAACCAAGGCTGAGCTAGAATCTCAAATGTAAATCAACAATAGCTACCCTTGAATCTATGTGTGTGCTTGATTGTGCATCACTTTCTTATAAAGTTTTCTTCATCTTTCAAACAACAATGTGCAAGATTTGAGCTAAATGAGTTGATTCCCTTTAGCTGTCGTGTAATGACATCCTGGGCATTGCTCCACTGCCAGTCAAGTGTCCATAGCCCCAACGAAGATACCTCTAGTTTTCTCACACCATTGCTCTACTGCCAGCTAGGCATCCATAGCCCCGGTAGAGATACTGGAATCACCCATTCATATTGAGTATGCTTTTCTCTTCAAATAGTTCTCTTTTTTTTCATAGAATTTTAGATATTTCATTCATTTTTATTTTTTTCAATATGTCAAATGTTTAACATCTTTTCTGGGTTGAAAACTACCATGGACCTCATAACAGCACTGGGGAGATCAGATTTTTCACCCAAATCTTACAACACTATCATCCTAGGACAAATATACCATTGCAAGAGGAGATGATCTTGATGATTTGTGACAGATTCAAAGGAGCTAATGAAGGTTATTTACTTTGTACCTTGCTTTGAAGACTTTCCACAACTCCTATTGACAATGAGCATAAAGCAAAAGTTCAGGACAAAATCACCCAATCAGCAAACCTGAAAAATATCTAAACCACGTCCGTCCCAATAACCAAAGCATACCTTAGATAACAACCCACTACTCAAGGAAGGAAAGAATAGAGGAAACCCCAAATAACAAAAAGATAGAGACCAAATAGCGAAGGAAATGAAAGGATAGAAAGAAAGAAACAACGAACAACAACAAAACTATTTACAAACAGAAAAGCACATTATTTAAAAATAGGAAACAAAAAAAATTATTTACATGCAGGAAAGAATTAGCAAGCCTCATGACTCAAAATAATGCTTAAGAAACTTCCCATTGTCAGGCAAGGGAGCAGGTTCTCCAGTTAAACTACTCAGTCTGAAAGCATTTTCTCCTAGGATCTCAGCAATCTGATAGGGACCCAACCAAAGCTTATCAAATTTCTGGTGACTGCCCTTCTTTTCACTAGCTTTATCCCATAACAACACAAGGTCTGATATCCTGAAAGCCTTGATTTTGGCTCTTATGTCAAACAAACGTTTGACAATAGCCTGATGTCTAAAGAATTGCTGCAAGGCGGCATCTCTCTGCTCTTCTAGTTTCAACAAGGTAGCTAATCTTACCTCTATTCTATCATCACTAGCATAGAATTTTTGCATGAACTCAAGGATAGGTATTTTCAAATGAATAGGGAACACAGGATCCTGTCCGTACACCAGTTTAAATGGTGAAGTCTTTAAAGCAGCATTAATCCTAGTCCTATCTGCCCATAATGCAAATCTCAACTGTGTATGCCAGTCCCTAGGGTTGTGTTCTAACAATTTTTTTATTACCCCTAAGAGATTCTTATTGGTTGATTCTACAACTCCATTGCCTTGTGGGTAATAGTTTGAAGAATACTTTAAAATAATTTTGTGATCGTAAGCCCATGAAATGAATTTAGCGGAAGAAAAGGAAGAGCCATTGTCAAATACCAATGCGAAGGGTACTCCAAACCTAGTGGCGATGCATTCAGTGAGGAACTTGACCACAACCTCTATTGTGCTATTCTTGCAAGGTATAGCCTCTGTCCATCTTGTGCAGTAATCAGTAGTAGTCAAAATAAACTTGTGTCCTACAGAAGAATTTGGGTTAATGACCCCGATAAAGTCCAATGCCCATTGGGCAAATGGCCTTACCTCGCAGACAGGCTGCAATGGCATGGTTGAATGGCGTTCTTTTGATGCAGAAATTTGACATATGTGACATGTTCTTGTATGTTGATGGGCGTCTTTGAACACACACAACTAGTAATAACTGGATTTGAGGATCTGGTGTGCCAATGAGTCTGTCGAACCATGACCTATTCTATGTTTCCCATGAAATTCAGTGATCACATGTTTAGCCTCCTGCTAATCAAGGAATCGTAGGTACACTCCCTCAAAATTCTTCCTATATAGTAATGCTCCTTTGAGAATATAGTGAGAGCTCTTCATTCTCAGCGCTCTCCTTTGATTGGCATTCATTCCCTCTAGACATCAATTGTTGAGGATGAAATAGATGATATCAGCATACCAAGGGTCATTGGAAAAGGACCGAGTAGTGTATTGCTCGAAAATAATATTCTCACCAGCATTCGCCATGGATTTAGATAGGCCTGTGCCTCTGACAAGTTTCATAGGGCATATATCCATATTGAAATCTTGCAAGATGGCCATCCATTTCCCTCTTCTTTCTCCCAACTCGCTCTACATAAGTAGAGACTTCACAGCTGCATCAGGAACTACAACAATGATTTGGCTTCAGAGAATGTAGTGCCTGAACTTTTTGATAGCCTTGACCAGCGCAAAATTTTGTTTCTCAAGAGGTGGGTATTTGATCTCAACATTCTTAAATGGAGAGCTCATGAAGGCAATTGGCCTCTCTTCTCCCTCTTCTCTTCATTGAGTTAGGACAGCTGTACAGGAATGCTCAGAGGCAAAAGAGTAAATATAGAACGGCCTCAAGTAGTCAGGACTGGTGAGAAATGGAGCTTCCAAAATGGATCGCTTGACCTATGAAAATGTGGCCTTCGCCTCATCACTCTGCTCTATCTTGGCGTCTTTCTTCATCATTTCATTCAGTGGTTTTACGATTTCTACAAAGCCCGTGATAAACTTTCTCACAAAGTTGATCTTTCCAAAGAAATACCTCATTTATTTCTTGCTTCCTAGCCTGGTGATCTTTAGAATGGACTCAACTCAGTCTGGACCGATTGATATTCCTCTTTCAGAGATCACGTGTCCCAAAAGCATCCCTTTAGAAACCCCGAACACACACTTTTTAGGATTCAAGGAGACACCATACTGGATACATCTTTGGAGAACTTTGGCTAAGTCTGTAGCGTGGTTCAGTCTATCCTTGGAGAACACTGTTAGGTCATCCATGTAAATGATAATTCATTTACCGATTAAGTCCTTGAATTCTATGTCCATGGCATGTTGAAAAGTTGCTCCAGCGTTTATCAGACCGAATGACATCCTTCTATATGCAAATGTTCCCCACTTTGTAGTGAAGGTTGTCTTCATTCTGTCTTCATAGTTAACTATTACCTAATTGTATCCAGAGTAACCATCCAAGAATGATATAATCTGAGATGCATTGACAGTCTGCAAGACCTCATCCAGAGAAAGAAGTGGGTAGTTATCTTTTTCTAAAGCTCTATTCAAATTTCTGAAGTCTACACATAGCCTAATCTCTCCATTTTTCTTACGGACTGGAACTAAGTTAGCCACCCATGTTGAATGGCGTACAGGGAATATTATCCTTGTAGAAAGAAATTTATGAACTTCTTTAAGGATTAGTGGTTCAATCAAGGCGTTGATAGGGTGCTAATTCTGTCAGAATGGTTTAGCTTCGGGCTTCAGAGGGATAGTATGAGTCATTACAGAAGCATCAAAAGTCTTTAGATCTTCATATCCCCAAGCTATCGCAGCAATATCTTTCTTAAGTGCCATCAATATGTCTTTTCTAATTGCTTCAGGGTAGGATTTCCCTATGTAGACATTTCTTTTAGGGCTAGAATCAGCTAGGTTAATAGTTTCATATTCACCTCCTTTATCTTCAACTGATATCTTCTCTCGAGCACTTGGGTCTGAATCAAAAATTCTCTCCAAGGCCACCATTCCCTTGGGAATGCTATTGCCTTTTAGGTTGAGGACCCCTTCTATATCACAATATTCAGGGTTCCAATCTCCTTGATCCCTGTTGGACTCATCAATGATCTGCCCTTTAAAAACATCTGAGCTTGCTAGAAAAGCAAGAATATGTCGATCATCATCAAAGACTTGAAAGTTCCTGACATTATTAGGAACTGTAGGGGTGGAAATCAATTCCACTAAGAATCTCTTAAGCTTGGAGCCTTGCATGGGTTCCAGGGTGCTTGCAGCAATAGCTAATGAATCAACTATCTGATTCTCCTCTCTTGGGATTAAGGCAATCCCAAAAGCATTGAAGTCTTCAATCAAGTTCCATATCCTATTTCTATATGCCGCCAACCTTTTATTGTGACATGTGTATTAGCTATGCACTTTCTTGATAAGTATTTCTAAATCTCCTTTGACCACCAAGGTAGTGACCTTCTCTCATGTGCGAACATCAGCCCCTGTGGCAGAGCTTCATATTCTGCTACGTTGTTAGTGCACTCAAACTGTAGCCGGTAAGAAGCAAAGAAGGTTTTCCCTTTCGGGCTGGTTAGTTCAATCCCCACACCACAACCTATCTTGGATTTGGATCCATCAAACATGAGGGTCCATAGCTGATCATGGGCTGGGGTTGATCCCTTGAAGGTCATTGTGGGGATTTGGATAGGATGAGCCAGAGGTGGGGATGCTTGATCTTTTGCATCAGACATAGGGAACGGGTGTTCAACAGTTTTTTTAGGTACACTTTCCAATTCATACACAGCCATATCATATAACCTGTGGCTATCCTTCTGATAGTCACTTGTGTCTTTGGTTAACTCCTTGGGTTTTGGTACACTCGTGAGTATAGGGGTGTCGAACAAACCTTGGGGTTGCTCCTCATCAATATGCTGATTCAGAAATGTGTCTGGAGTAGGTGAAATTTGAGAAGGAGCTTCCTTTGAAAGTATCCTACCCCTGGTTAACATTATTGTTTTCTTGGATTCAAATGAGAAGTGGTCTGCAACGGTCTTCGGGTGACTTAAGCTAGCTTCACCATCTTGGGAAACATGATTTAAAATGTCAATGGAGGGTTGGCAAGTCAATTCAAAATGATTTTGGTAATGCACCCTGCACCAGTTAGGGAGCAGAAGACTCTGTAGATTGGTATCTTCCCCTAAGACCAACTGATCCTGCTGTAGCTTCTTGATCAATGCTTGTTGGTTTTCATTAATCACGAAATCAGGGAACTTTTGTATTGGTAGTTCTTTAGGATCAAGAACAAAAAAGGTTAAAATTTCTTCTCTTTTATAAACCCCTATCCCAGTTTCAAAGTAAGCTACCTCATTGGGGAAATCATACTTAGTGATGACATGCTTGAGGTGAGGTTCACTCTCAACCCTAATCTGCGTAGGCACTCCCCTCCATGGTAGCCACATATGTGAAAAGTCAAGGGAGAGATATCCCCCTATACCTTTCATCAAATCTCTACTCAACAACATACCACATGTCTTGGGAATTTCTGCCACTTGAACATCTATATTGGTTTGAATCCTAGGGTCTGACCCTACTTGTACATCTATGTTTCTCAATTCCCCTACTACATTAACCTTTTTCTTGTCAAGTTGGATGACTTTCTTGTTTGTTTGGACAGGGTTTAATCCTAATTTCTTGCATATAGAGAATGACATAACATTTCTAGAAGCCCCTCAATCTAACCGACAATTATGTAGGTTCTTCCCACAAATTCTTAAACTTAAAAGAAATGGTGGAGTACCTACCTTGCTTATGTACAAGGTTGTGTTCATGTCTGCAGTAGGTACCACCTTGTTCTTTTCTTTTGATTTATTAGCTTGCTCTAAAGCTTTCAGCACTATCTCTCGTTGAGAAGGGCACCACTTTAGGATATCGAAGTATGACAAAGAGGTTTTATGTTTCTCCATCTCATAAACAATATCAAATTCTGCATTACAACTTGCATTATTTTTGACAAGAACAGACGAATTACCTTTGTTATGGAAGTCGGGTGAACCTTTTGGTGGAGGAGGGTTATTATCAGCACTTTGATTTGGATGCACCATGTGATTAGGTGGTGCTGAAGTAGTGAATGGACCCTTATTCTAATTTCTCAAGAAGTGTCCTCCATTTTTCTGAAAAGCCTGGGTATCATACATATCTTCCTCTGGTTCATTCTCATCTTGCCTTGGGAATGAAGGTTCTTCCTTGAAGAGGTCATAAGTCATTGTTGTATCCACTGAGTCACCTCCTTTGTTTGAATTCCCTTGGAACATTTGGGCATCTTCCTATGCCATCTTGACCATATTTTTCATTTCAGGGCAGTTTACCTCAGAATGGGTTGTAGTATCATGCAGCCTGCACCAGTTAGTCATAAAATTGAGGTCAGCCACATTTGCAGTATGTGACCTCTCCTCATTAGCTTGATGATTATGTGAAACTCCACCGTTGTTTGGCCCTGTATTCCATTGTCAGTTGTTATTTGGCCTCTGGTTATATCCTCTATTTTTATTTTGATAACCTTGGTTAAGGGAGTTTTGGCCTTGATAACCCCTCTGGCTGTGATTGTTGTTATTTTGATAAGTACCCTGATTGTTGTTGTTTTGATTAGGGTAGTTACGTTGGTTTTGGGAGGGGTTCAATCGAAGCTGAGCCATGTCATTTGTGACTTGGGACAGTGTTTTCTTTAAGGTCTCTACCTCATTTGTGAGTTGGATCGTCCGTTCACTTTCCACACTCTTAGCAACAAGTGGCTGACCACCATGATTTGGTGTTCCAATTTGGTTATGATGACCATGGGGACAATGAGGAACCTGTGATTGTTGAAAGAAGTTAGGAATTCCATTAGCAAAGAATGGAATAGGTGGTTGAGTTTGTAATTCAGACATAGGCCCATAATGGGAAGGAGACATCTCTGGGATAGTATTGAATAAAGGGGGCGGGCTAGGCATCTGATACCCCATTGAAGGAAAACCTCCTCCCAAACTTCCTTGTTGAAAACTAATTTTTTGTTGTAGCTTGATAGCTAGATGATAGCCTTTAGATAGAGAATCAATATCAGTCGGTTGATAAGTTCTTTACAAGAAAAAACCTAGCAAAGGGTCTATAACCCTAAAGTATGCTTGAATGGCACTATTCTCAATAACTAGATAGGGGTCCTACAATCTCCTATACATTCGTTGAAACCTGGTATTGAACAAGGGAAAGGATTCACATGGCTCTTTCCTAATGGTAGAAAATTGGTGATATAAAAGAGTTGGACCTACATAAACCCTGAACTGATTGATGAAAGCATTTTCCAAGTGTGTCCAGGTCAGAATAGAACCCTGTGGAAAATTAAGATACCAGTTGTATGCCATATCCCCTAAGTAATAAGGGAACAACCTACAAACTACATCATGGTGAGCTATCTGAGCTCTGGTACAAGCATCCTTAAAAGCTTGTATGTGCTCCTTAGCAGTCCTTGATTCACCATGAATGTACTTGGGACATATTTTTTTAGGATTCTTAGGCATATCATGAAAACCTCTGGGAATAGTCCCTAATGGAGAGGGATTATTCAGAGAAAATGTGGTGGTGGTTGAGCCAGCTATTGGATGGGTTTAACTAGCTATAATAATACTTGAGATGGATTCAGTGGTGGATTGATAGGAATCCACTGGGGTATTGGTGAAAAACCCGGTGGAGTGAGCGGAGTTGACAAGGGTGGTATAATGGTTGCCCTAGTTTTGCAAATTTTGTATCTTGTTGGGGTCTTGAGTTCGACCAAAGGTGATGGATTTTCAGTTGATCGAAGAACTTTGTGGGACCTTTCTGGGGAGGAAAACCCAGTTTTATCTAGTTTTCCCTTCTAGGCCCTCCTTCTAGCACCAGTTTCTGTTGACATGTCTGATGGCAACAATGTGTAAACAAAATATTACTATTCGGTTTCTCCTGAAAGAGAAAGAAAACACATGGATATCTTAGCTCCCAAGGTCTTGGTAGTTGGTTCTCAATTGTGCTGATGTTGCTCAATGGTCAATGTAACAGTAATGTTCAAGGGGCCTGCTGGTGTTGAGCTTTTGGATTGTTTTAAGATCAAGCATAAACTCAAACCTACTCTAACCAGGGTTTTTAAAGAAACAGAAAAAGATAGATCAAAGCTTGGAACTGAAAAGAATAATAATTCATCCAACTTAACCAGACTTGTTGCTTTTCAAGGAATTGCTAACTAAAACTAGAGAACAAAATTAACTTGTGATTAACACACAGTCTCATTCATTCACAGTGTTGATTTCAATAATAGATTGCAAGTCACCATTTAAACAAAACATAAAATAAACTTCTTTCCTTGAAAGCTTTTAAATCAGATGATTAAGTAAAGACAAACACCATTCTGGAACACAATATGAAATAGATTTTATATCTAGTTGTTTCTACTGTTACTGAAACAGATAAGCAACATTTACAAATCTGACACAATCACCAGCGTACAAAAAATCCATAACTCCTAATTGTTTCCATCTTTACTAAGGAAACTAGAAGTCTACATTAATGTCTATGCTGAATATAACTCCTGACTAAGAAGACAAAAGGAGATCCCATTACAAAGAATCAGGATGTAGCTTTGTCTCTTCTATCCTTCAGAAAATTCCTATTCTTGAAAATCTATTTCTAGACTTGTCTACTCTATTATCTCCTATATTTCTGCTAACTTCTTCTAACCTTTACAAAGAGGCCAAAATGCCATATATACAGAGTGTACCCAAAAGAATGTGCTGGCCCCCTGTTTTAGGGTTTAAAAAATATCCGCTGGTTGCAGGAGGGTCGGCGCTCAGATCTTTTTGAATAGAGTTAATGCTGCCTTGAATGGCATCCCTGCTGTCCATGTTGGTGAAAGATTATTCTGGGGATGATCTATAGATCTTTTGCAGCTACAACATTTACTTTTGACCTCCGTGTCCACCTTTGATCTCCCTTGTAGAGGTGCTTTGAACACTCTAAAGCATTTCCATTAATACTGATCTGGTTTTCACGAATAGACCTCACAGCTGTCCCTGTGACTCGTAGCTTCTTCCTCTTTTATTCCTTTCTCTCTACTGTAGATCCTTTTTCCCATTGACCGTCCCCTCTGGAAACAGTTTTTGGCCTCCCCCGTTAGACCTCCGCACCATTTGTTCATCAAGGTGTTCCATCGACTCATTCACGGAGTAGATCCAGACCGGTTGCATCCTGCTAGTCTTCTTCAAGGTGGTAGTCAATCAGTCAATGGCTCACTTTTAGCTCCTTTTGATTGGGTGAACAAACGCCACGTCAAATTCTCAAGTAGTCAAAAGTGGTCCATATTAAATTGCATGTCGGTGAGACACTAATCGTGTCTCCCCGATGTGATTATGCCTCTCCTAGCAGCTATCGGCGTAACATATGACAGTCGGCGAGACCTTTTGGAAAGCTCCAGAAGTCATATCGATACCACAAAAACTAATCAGGAAGACAGTCGTTATCGGCTAGAAGTCATGGCGAGCCCTTAGGAGATACACCGATATCCCTTTTCAATTTGCGAATCCCTCGTTATCGGCAAGACCACATTCCTTCGGCAAGACCTCATAGCGAGCCTTCCTTTCCTTGGCAAGAACACACATCTCGGGGAGACTCCATCATGTCGGGGAGACCTCACCTCGAGCTCATGCCCTATTGCCGAGACATCTCTGTTTCACTGAGACCTTTCATCGAGTAAATTCCCTTACACCGAAGGGAGAAAACATGTCGGCGAGACCACCGCTAGTCGATGAGACCTTTTGCCAAGCCCTAGATCCTTGGGCGAACTCATCGCACCCCGATGAGATTCCATCCTATCGGCAATAATCTCTATGGTCAAGGAGACCTTATGTCGAGAGTAAACCACTTTCCATGAGCTTAAACCCTTCTACTTTGGCAATACATCCACAAGTCGATGGGACATTTTTTCGAGTTCAAGATCTTTCAACAAGTTCATCTTATGTCGGGGAGATCTCCATTTGTCGGTGAGACCTTATGCCGAAGGCATACCCCCTTCAGCGAGCTGAGGTCACATTGGGGAAACTCTCTTAGGTTGGCAAGACTTCATGCCGAATGCAAACCACTCTCCCCAATGTCGTTTCATTTCGGCAAGAGTTCACCCTGTCGGTGAAACATCTTGCCGAAACAATCTCTCTCTAGGTGAGATCCTTCCGATGACATCTCCATTTCGCTGAGACTCAGATGGATCAGTGAGACCTTACTCCTATATTATCTCATGTCAGCGAGACCTTCCTCCTTTGCTGAGACATTACACTGAAGCCTCCCCCTTTTTCGAAGAGCTCATTTTACTTCGGGGAGACCTTGCTCGGTCGGCGAGAGATTACATTGAAGCCACCTCATTTCGGCGAAGGCCTGTTTTAGTTCAGGGAGACTCCACTTAGTCGTGGAGACCTCATAGCAATTGAAATATCTCGGCGACTCCTTGTATTTCGAATGAATAGAACCTAACTGCTAGTCGGCCAGACAACAGGAGGGTCTCAGTGAATTTTTCCTCGAGGGGTTTTATGCTGAATTGTATTGAGGCATGCTTTAAAGCTGACTTCCTTGAGAGAGATTTCTAGATGAGTGATTCAATCATGCAAAACAAATGCCTCAGTCATTCCTTGGAGCATATAAAATACATTATTATAAAATAGACTATTGCTTATAATGATTATTTCATTCAATCTTTCAAGCAAGAAGAAAACCAATTCAAGGTGAGACAGAACCAAAATCAGGTAGAACAAAAGACAAAATTAGGAGGAAAACAAAATAATTCCAAAGTTTAAAGAAAATAACAGAGGTAACGAGACCAAAAAGAGAAGGGGGACCCATTTTGTTCCAGAATAAAATGGGGTGGTTATGCAGGGCATAACAGGTATCCAAAGGATGATGATCTCACTTTGAGTGCATATATTGATGCAGATTGGGCTGGAGATGTAGATGATAGGAAAAGTACTAGTTGTGGTACTTTCTTCCTAGGGAAGAAGCTGGTGTCCTGGTTGAGAAAAAACCAGAATTCCATTTCTCTAGCTACTACTAAAGTAGAATGTATTGCTACTGCAAATAACTGTACTCAAGTGATATGGATGAAACAGATGTTGAAAGATGTCAGGGTGATATATGAAGAGCCTATTACCATATACTGTGACAATTTGAGTGCAATAAATATTTCAAGGAATCCGGTGCTACACTCTAATACTAAATGTATATCAATCAAGTTTCACTTCTTGAGGGAGAAAGTGAATGAGAAAGAAGTCAGATTGGAGTATGTGTCTACCAAAGAATAGATTGCAGACATCTTTACTAAGTCGTTGTTGAAGGATACTTTTGAGTATCTCAGAGGAATAGTAGGGGTGATTACCCTTCTTGATAAGAACTAAAAGATGCATTTACTTGCATCAATCTGTGAGCTTCATTGCTATATTCTAATCTGGATTGATGTTTTTGTGGCTGCTACTCAAGGGGAGTAGTTAGATGTGCAGATATGTGGTTCAGAGCATGTCTATGGGAAGGTCATGGTTACCTTTTCCATTGATGTCAAAGGGGGAGAAGTGCAATGTGAAAAATCTTCCGAGGAGAAGAGCCTTATGGGAGAAGAGCGGTTGAGAAGAAGAGCCAGAATCTAAGGAGAAGCAAGTGTGTTGGGTTGATGGTATTTTTCACATCATGTGTTGCCATCAATGCTAAAGGGGGGATTATTGGATGTTGTGGACATTTTTCTAATATGTGGTTGTCATTGATTTCAACACTATTAGCATTTGGTGTATTGAAGGTTGTATGTGTCGAGGATATTGATAAAATTGTAAAAGAAAGTGTTCCAGGTTCCTAGTGGAACTGTGTAGGTCATGAAGGTGTCTTGTTCTGTACGTTGAAGATCAGCTGTTGTGGACTAAAGCATTTATTTTTTAGAGTATCTAGATCATCTATGAAATTTTTTAGAGGTTTGCATGAAGATTTGATCATGTTGTGGTCTCACAATATTACTGTGGTCTCTGTTAGTGTTCCTGAGTGAAGTTTGTATGATTCTAGTAATTCTAGTTGCTGTGAATGTTTCTCTGTTGTTTCTTGGTGTTCTTGGATGTTTCTAGATCATGCTATATCTTTGTGGTACGTCCACATTGATTGATGTACTCATGGTTGAATATTTTTTCTTTGTATGTTCAGTTTCTCATGTTCTTGGCCAACATGATGGGTGTAACGTGTGGTGGATCTTTGAGGTGAAATTAATTGAAGTCTTTTCATGTTGGAGTTGCTAATTTGGGTCTCCACTATGTTGTGGCCGACCTTGGTGGATTCAAATTGAAAATTTAATTATAAATTTGGGTCGACATTGTAAATATGTTTTATTTTTTTGGTCGACTAAGTTTTTGATGTAATCTCTTGTTGCAGATATATAAGAGTGATTGTTTCATTGGTGTAAAGTGTGCTCGGTGTGCTCTCATGTGTGTATGTGTGAATATAATTCAATTTCAGAGCAGAGTGTGAAGAAGACTGAGCGAAGTGTGAAGAAGCTTGAGCGAAGAGTGAAGAAGGTCTTTCTATGCTTAACTGGAACTATAATCAGGCCTGTGTAGAAGATATTTTCCCAGTTCACAATTTGGATGGTTTTAATCCAAACCTTTCTTTGGATAGTGAGTCCTCTTTTTTATTTGAGCAATGAGCTCTAGGCAGTGTGCCTGAATGCATGTGTATTCCCATTATTTCTCATTATACTTTTAACAGTGTGTAATATTGTGGACTCACCTCCACCGTGGTTTTTCCCCTAATAGGGTTTCCATGTAAAAAATCTTGGTGTTCCCTATCTCTTTGATGTGCTAATTTTTTTGGTTAATTGCTTCTTCATTAGATTTGGGACTAAGTTAAATAAAGTTTGAAAAGTTTAAATTTTTGTGACAACTGATTCACCCCCCCTCTCAGTTGTCTGTTCTTGTTTTGCCAACAATATATATATATATACATAAATATATATATGTGTGTGTGTATATATATACATATATATATATATATATATATATATATATATATATGTCTATATATATATACACATATGTATATATATATATACACACACACACACACAATAATATATATATATATATATATATATATATCTATATATATATATAATTATACTCATGTATATATATATATATATATATATATACAACTATACTCATGTACATATATCTATATATATATCTTGCATAAGAATTATACGTATGTATTAGATGAATGTACATAAGCTTGTGCATAATTAGCATTCAAATAAAGAATAATATTGTCCTACTATTAATAGATCTTGTTTGAAAGATTAATGAAACAAAGAAAATTAAAATATGGAAGGTTTTAGTAATTATGTAAATGGATGACTAGTTGATAAGGAATAATGAGCTATTCTTGATTTAAGATGAATTCTTTGAAAGTGTAATGGTTGTGTTTTAAATTTACCTTGCTTTCTTTTATTTTTTCATTGAATTAAGTTATTGTATGAAGTATAGTTAGTGAGATATGGAAATGGGTTAGCTGTGAGTTATTGTTCAATGTCCAAGTCATTGGGTGAAGTAAATGGTGGAAATCTTCCAGAGGCTTGGAAAACTATGTTATGGGCTAAATGTGTGTATTGACCCTTGTATTTTGTTTGATTTGAGACATGGAGTGTTTTATTGAGGGGTTTTCAACCATACACTGTCCATTCCTTTATGGTTGATTTTGTGTGCAGGATGGTTCATGCCTCGCCTTTGTGTATGTTCATATGGTTTTATGATTTGTGCATGTAGGATTTCCTTGTTGATTATTGGGTCTCCTAGTTGTTGTAGGGGGAGTGGCATCTAGGACAACCCATGTGAGAGTTCCTTAACTAAGTGATAACACAAATTAATAAACTAGGGGGTTGGGTATAATTTCACTCTAATCAAGATAATTGGATGCCTCACCCATGCCTATAGCACTCTTTCAGGCTAAGGATGGGTTGAGAAAGCTTATTTGGCAAGATCAATTTCCTTGTCCTCACGAAAGGAAATTGGTCTTGCATCTGTCACCCTATGGGGCCGACGTCTAATGTGAGACTGTTAGGACAACCATAGATGGGGGCCGACATCTAGTGAGAGACTATCAGGACAACCCATGCCAGGACCATGTTATGACACTCTCCTCTACTACAACCCAACATTACCTTGTCTTATATTTCCATTTTCTATTTGTGAGTGCCTTTGGAAGCGGTGTCACCATTGTGAAATGTTACATTGTACTTTGCATGTTGGAATCATTTATAGTCTTGCTGTATCAATTGAATATCATATTATTTTCATTGTGGTGGTGGTACCCTTTCGCTATCTCCTAGCACGAGGGATGGACCTTGTTGGAATAATGAAGAAGAACATCTCATTTTTTTGTTTTGTGTTTTCATTGATGTCACCATGATATATGAGTTGCAATTACAAGATCAAGTCTGAATTTGTTTCAGTATTCTGGTTCGGTATCCTAATCGGTATAATGTTTATATCCTCTGGTATTTTGGTATACCCTATGATATTTTGGTCTGCATTTGTTTGCTAGTGATTATTGTAGCTTGCGGTTTTGGGAAATGGTTCGTGGATGTTGGGAGCACGTACATTCAAGATCTCACGCACTCAAATGCTCATATGGTGTATCAATATTACTGTGTTTTTCTATTAGGTCCATCCTTGGCTGACCTAATGGATGTAGTATGTAATAGTTAATTAATTTTTGTTATACAGACATATGTGTGACCTATCTTAGGTCCATGTTGACTTGATGTAGCATGTTGGATGTTTGAATTACTTTTTGGGAAGATTTTGTGAATGCTTGGAGCTGAAAAGTTGGTATTTTTTGATGAATAAGAAGTGCATCTAATTAGGCCAACCTAATTGATGCTTGCAGAGAGATCAGATATATATATTCGATATTTTTTGAAGATTTTGTGAGATGATGGTGTTGCAAATGCGA
>VDFB02193867.1:82883971-82909721 GCA_007258455.2 Sequoia sempervirens | reverse complement strand
CAAATTTGTTGGTTATTTCTGGAGAACATTATGGAAGAAGTTGAAGATATATTTGAAATTTAGTTATGCTCACCATCCACAAATTGATGGACAAATAGAGGTGGTCAATAGGAGTTTGGGTAACCTACTAAAATGCTAAGTAGGAGATAAACCAAAGGGATGGGATTTGATTTTACCACAGGTGGAATTTTCTTATAACAATTCTATCAACATGAGAACTGGTAAATCACCATTCCAGATTGTATATGGGAGTAGTCCGAGGAATGCTTCTGAACAAATGGATAAAGGAGAGAAGAGTAGTGTTGAGGCTGAAGATTTTGTTGAGCACCTGGAGAATTTTCATGACGAGGTGAAGAAGCATATCAATAAGATGAACTCTCAGTATAAGGCTAAGGTAGATCAGAAAAGGAGGTATAAGGGGTTCTAGGTAGGAGATGAAGTTATGGTCCATTTGTGAAAGGAAAGGTTTCTAGTTGGTACATACAACAAATTGAAGATGAAGTTTGGACCATGCAAGATCTTGAAGAAGCATGATTCAGGAAATGCATATGAGGTAGAGTTGCCTAATGGAATTCATATTTCTCCTATATTTAACATCTCAGATTTAACAAAATATCATGAGGGAGGAATTGATGAAGAAATAATAGAGGCACAATGGAACATTCCAGCACCTACTTAAGAAAAGGAGGAGATAGAAGAAATTTTGGATAGTCTTGTGGGAAGAAGCACAAGAAACAGGCAATATGTAGAGTACTTGGTGAAATGTAGAGGAAGGCCTGCTAAAGATTCATCATGGTTATCTGAGTATGAGGTTAACCATCTTGGTTTCCCTCTAACTCCTAAGAAGTGACAGGACCACTTTTCAAATTACCCTGGGTGTTTGATGCAGGAGCATCTAGGGTGTAAGAGCAATCTTGCATCACCCAAAAAAAATGTTGTTTCTTTTCAATATAAAGGGCTAAATTGGCAAAGGTTGCTATTTTTGATAAGTTTGTATTTATGCATAGTTAGTTCAAATCTTATAGACCTCTGAGAATGGTAAATTAGAAACCAATGGTTGAAATCACTTGATACATTTTTGTTTGAGAGATATTAAATTTTAATTTTAGAAAATCCTAGTAAAATCACAGGAGGTCAATTTTGGTACTTAAGACTCTAGATGGTTTTAGAAAATTAGTGGAAAACAAAAGTAGCTGGCCTTTAGGCCTTTCTTTTTGGTGAAATATTTCTCGAGAGCTTTCTGAAAAATGTATTATAATAGAAAATTTGATAGTCGAATAAAAATTTATGACCTCACGAAGTTGTAATACCAAAATTAATAAAATTTCAAAATATCTTCTTGAGGAAGTTACACTTTCTAGAAGATTCTAGGGTGGTTACACTTTCTAGAAGATTCTAGGGTGGTTACACCTTCCAAATAAAGGATGTAAAGGGGGACTACATAGGGGAGGAAAGAGTAGTGTAGATGGTGGCTCTGATTTACATATTTGCAGATTTATGTAATCAGAAAGCACATGTAATGGAAAATATAATTTTGTAATTTCATTTTCATTTCAGTGATAATAGAAAATATTTTCTTTCCTTCTTGCATTTTTTTTGTGCCATTATCTGTTGTTTATGTGAGTTTTAGATTGTAAGGGGAGTACCCTTCATCAGTCAGACATAAACCTACTTAGAACTCCCATTTCTTGGGCTATATTTGGTCTAGTGCAAAACATTGCCTACATCAAACTACCAAAAACACTAGTATTAGGAACCGTAGAAATATCCTCAAAATCATCATCAAAATTAGGAAACATATCTAAGCTCAACTTAGTACCAATTGAAAATGGAATACTAATTGGCTTACAGTCATGCTTATTAAACCTCTGCAAAATGGTATCAACATACTTACTTTGACTTAATCAAAGCTTTATGTGAACTAGATCTTTGTTGATCTCCATCTGAAGAATATATTTTTTATCCCCCAAGTCCTTCATATCAAATGTGCCAGAAAGATGTTTCTTGAGCTCACTAATCATCACCTTGTTGTTACCAATAAATAACATATCATCAACATACAAGATAATAATTAGAATATGATCATCAATAACCTCAATAGACACACAATGATCCTCATCACTTCTAAGAAAACCCAAATTTAATACAAAAGAATCACACTTCCGGTTCCACATCATGGGTGACTGTTTCAAACCATACAAAGATCTCTTCAACCTACAAACCATTTTTTTTTTCATTTCATAACAAAACCTTTTGGTTGTTGCATATAAATTTCCTCCTCAAGATCCCCATGCAAGAAATAATTGTTAACATCCATTTTCTCTATCTCAAAATCAAAAGAAACATAAATAGATAATATGAATATAATAGAAGTCAATTTAGCAATAGGAGATAAAATTTCATCAAAAAATAAATTCCCTCTCTCTAGGAGTATCCCTTAGCCACTAATTTTTCCTTGTACTACTCTAACCAATCATTTTCTCAAAATTTATTTTTAAATATCCACTTGCATCTAATGGAATTTCTTCCTTTGGGAAAACTAGCAAGATCCTAGGTGTCACAACTATCCAAATCCATCATCTCCTCTTGCATGACCTATAACTAAGACTTACTTCCCTCTAAAGAGAGAGCCTACCTAAAATATCTAGGTACATTGTTAGTACTCAACAAAAAAAATACACAATGGTAATCTGATGGGCTATACCCATCAATTGGATTTTGTTGTCTTGTGGACCTCCTCAAGGTAGGAGTAATGAGCTCTACCTATTCTTCTTCTTTTGTATGCTCATCCTACACATCCTTTGAAATATCTAAACCCTCTTCTTCTTCTCCATCAGATTGTTCTTCCACATGTACATCTTCCCACTTCTAATCTTTGTCTCAAAGTTTACTATCTTTGTCTTATCTTTCTCCTTTGGTTATTCTTCTCTCGAGTAAGCTCTAAAATCCCTAAAAATCACATCTCTAGAAAATATTATTTTATGAGTTAGAGGATTCTAAATCATATAACCTTTTACATTCTCATCATAACCAATGAAGATGCACTTTTGATACTTTGGATCTAATTTAGATCACTTCTCTTGAGGCACATGAACAAAAGTCTCACAACCAAAGACGTTTAAGTTTGAAACAAAATGCTTTCTACCTATCCAAATTTTATAAGAATTTTTATCAACAAGAGATGAACAAAGAAATCTATTAATCAAATAAAAATTAGTACCAACCACTTATGCCTAAAAGCATCAATAAAATTTAGCACCACTCAACATGCTTCTAGCTCTTTCTATCAAGGTTTGATTCATTTTTTTTGCTACCCCATTTTTTTGGGAAGTATAAGGAGTAGTTCACTACTAAATAGTACATGCATGCTTATAGAACTCATCAAATTCACTAGAAAAATATTTACCCCCATTGTTAGATCTCAACAATGTTATATTATAATCTGATTGATTCTCAACTAAGGCCTTAAATCCTTAAACTTAGTGAAAAATTCAGATTTAGAATGCATAAAATAAATCCATGTGTATCTTGAGACATCATTAATGAAAGGGACATAATATTAAGCTTTACCCAAAGAGTCAACATCCACTGGTCTACATACATCTGAATGAATTATCTCTAATAATTTCTATTAGGAAATGAAGATCTATTCTATTTAACAAACACACAATGTTCACATAAATCATTTTTTCTAACAGAATAATTTGAAATATCGTCAATCAAATTTTTATTAAGAATGGTCTTAAGACCTTTTTCACTAATGTGACCAAAACTATGGTGCCACAACATACATGCCTTTTTAGTGCTAGTTAAATTAGAAGAGTTACATAAAGTAGAGGCATTTAGCCTAAACAAAGTAGTTATTTGAGATCCTTTAGCTATCACCAAACTCTTACCAACCTACAATCATACTTGTCAAATACCACATGCATTCCAAATACTTCAACTTGGATACTAAAAGTAAATTTCTCGTAAGTCCTAGAATATGAAAAATATCATCAAAAGATTTAATCCTCCTATTACTAAAACACAACTTTACCTTTCCCTTACCAACAATATTCTTAGTGTTTTTATCACCAAGGAAAGCATCTCCCCATCATATTCTTTGTAAGTAGTAAACTACTCCTTGTGAGGAGTCATATGGTAGGAGCAACCTGAATCATTAAGCCAAGAGTCATTAATAATAGAGTTAGCTAAAATAAACAAAGTAGGAAACCAATTACCTTATCTTTTAGTTTCTCTTTTTGAATGCCTTTGTATTTCATGACCTTTCATCCGAATTTAACTCTGCAATAAACCTAATGCCACACCCAATAAGATTCTAGTGTATTTGACATGATTCACTATTATCTACAGGTTTCATTGATTAAGATATCCTTTTAATTCCTTTGACCTATGCCCTTTCCTCATGCCAGTTTATTATATTCAAGCATAGGTTTATCACATGTTGAATGCAACTTGAATAGGGTTCCCTTTATTATAATCACCAACTAAATATAACAAGCTTGTAAGATACATCTTGTAAATTCTTTCAATCTACCTCATATTCTTCCTTTTCTTGCTCTAAGTTATAATTTTTCTTTCATAGCAATAATATTGGTTGATCATTGATACAATAATCAAGATCAAACCAAGGGAGAGGATAATATTCCAAATTTTGAGACTCTGCGCATTATCTTGGCTTGAAAAATTAACATATATCTAGTTCATCGTACATCAATTGAAATCTTTTAAAATCTTGTAGCTATTCAATTTTTAGGTTCTACTTGCTCGACCTAAAACATTGGTTTCAATTATGTGATTATTCATTGTAAATATTCAACATTGGTTGTAGGAATTTAGTTATCACCTCATGATCAGTTTCTTGGTAATGTTCATAAAATGCAGATAATATAGTTTTGTACCATTAGCATTGATGGTTTAATGAGAATAAGAGAGAAATTCATAGTGAAATAAGGACAAGGTAAAGGAGGCATTAGAGGGGGAGGCACCGCATCTTCAACAATTAAAATATTGTAGATTTTAGAATGAAAGGGGTCA
Organism: Sequoia sempervirens; assembly: GCA_007258455.2. Classification (NCBI taxonomy): domain Eukaryota; kingdom Viridiplantae; phylum Streptophyta; class Pinopsida; order Cupressales; family Cupressaceae; genus Sequoia; species Sequoia sempervirens. Next base: position 82,904,681 of record VDFB02193867.1, on the reverse strand, counting down.
AAATTTCTATGATAAAATAGGCACACCTAACAAAACAAAATGAGATATAGCTTGTAGTGCCCCTCAGTTTGCTTTCTGTTTTTGATAGTTATTGGGCTATATTGGACATTATGATACTTTGATGCATAGTTATGATGATATTTAATGACACCATTATCACTGATGTTTATGCTTATTTCATGCTTAGTAGATCACTTTAATTGATTATGTGGGTTATTATTGCTATGAGCATTATGTGAGTATTGGATGTATGTCCTTATCATGATTTGGTATCTGATTATTGTGCATTGATGTATTTTGGTGAAGGATAATAGTGTCTCATATCTCACTTGCAAGTTCCCTGCAATGTTCTAACTTTCCCTTCATGATGTGTTTGCTTGTTTGTCTATGTACATGTTCAACTATGTGGTTTGTTGTAGGTTGCACGTACCAGGCATTGACTCCACTTGAATCGCTAGGTTAGAGCATGCCTTATAACCAATGGAGATAGTTGATTTGGAGATATCATCGGGTTCCCCATGTTGAATCATTATCCTCAATGAGGATGTTTATCTGTGTCACCATGGCAGTGTTGTTCATTTGTGTCCTATGTCGTGGTCCTATTTTCCATCTTCGCCATGAGTTCTTGTATTACTAGGTATTTTGTGTATTTGATTGAATTGGTTGATTGTACTTTGATTAATTTTTATATTAAAATAAAGATTATCAAAATTAAAAGGCTTTGGAAAAATTAAAATAAAAGCTTTTATAAAATTGAAGTATTGATTAAATAAATATTAATAATGTCTTTATTTGATTTAAATAAATTTAAAATTATGATTTAATAAGGGAATGTAAAGAACAAATATATTAAACTATGGCATTGTGCAAACAAAATTATATGAAAGATTAAGTTAATAAACTAAATATTTTAATAGTTAACTTAATTGTGTGCAAATTGCAAGATATGGCAATTTTTTTTTATAAAATAATAATAAATTGAAGAAGTTGATGGTAGTGGGAGAAAAAATTAAATAAATTAATTGAATTAAGAGTGCATGCAGTTATGGATGGGGGAGTAATAAATAAATTAGTTAAGGGGATTTTGAGGATCATTCTAGAAAACTAATTTGTGGTTCTTGTCGTGAACATTTCTTGGGTTCTTGCAATCTTTTCTTGGAAGCTTTGGAATTGGGGTTATTATAGTGTTGTGGAATTTCAGAAGGTGTTGAAGCTGGGGTTATAGTAGCAGGCTGGGATTAAGCTATACATCAAATTATCACTTTGGAAATAGGAGAAAACCAGGTTCTTGCTAAACTTAATTCCAAACTGTAGGAAATAGAAATGGAATCATTGTTCTTCTGAAACAAAATCACTCTTATTAATTTCTGAATGCTTATTCTATAATTGTCATATAGCTATTGAAATCTTAATTCTTTTGGGAATCTTTAATTATTTTGTTGCTTGTTTAATATTTTCCCCAATTCATCTACAAATGAACAAAGCATTTAATCTGCAATAGTAAATACACTCTCTTTTCTTAATTTGGTGTGACCTTTGATTTGTTCTTGCTCTCCTTCGAAGGTTTTGATTGTAGCTATATAGTTAATGTCTAATGCTGAAAATCTTGATCTTTCCTAGACATGGTTCTATACTTAGCTTTAAAATTCTATCCCTTAGAGGTGTAATATTTCATCATACAACTTTTAAATGATAAGTACCTTTGTTGAGATATGCTTGATGGGGTCGGCCATCTCTCATTCCTCATCCATCTTTGGGTATATTCCAGCTATGACTGTGAAAGTTTGGTCACACGCCTGCCAAATGGTCTAGTTTGATGAATTCTTAAGTCTTGTCTTATTTCTATTGTGTATACTTTGTTTACATTCTGGATACTTTATCACTCAGCCGCAACCTAGTATGGGGTTTTCACATTCTTTATCAAAATCTCCTAAGTTCGATAATTTCATACTAGGATTGTATTCTCTCAAATGTCTTCTTTCCTTGTTGGCACCATGTAATTTTGGTATATTCACTATTTCCCCTTAATTTAGGTCATCATCTCTATTCATGTTGGGTCGAGTTGTTTCTATAAACATTCAATTGTCTGATGTATATTCTATGATGCATTCAGTTTGTGAAATCATCTTAGGTTAGAATGTCAATTTAATATTACGCCTTAATGCAATTTGATATTTGGTTTGATTTGAATTTTACATATGATATGGTGTCCACTATTTGTATATTCCTATCACCTATAACATGCCAAGGCCTTTGCTTAAATATGCTACCCTTTTACCATCTAGTATTATATGATGTAGATTATTTTAATGGCAATTTGTTGGTATTTGAAACTTGTTTAGTCACCGTTTACTATGTTTCCCTTATTTATGTGTTGTGTTTGAGTCAAAAAAAGTATACTTTTCCTTTGGTGTCGGTTAGGGTGCATTCAGTTTTAACTAAACCATAGTTTTTTATTATTATTATGCACATGTATAGAATCTGTGTTAAATACTGTAAGTAATGAAACAATGTAATACGCGCATGTATGGAATCTATGTTAAATATGGTGAGTATTGAAAACAATGTGATTTGAATTTATCTAATCGATAGACATGTATATTAGCATTTATAATAAGTGGTTAATATATATATGGTACTGAGCTATAAGTTGAGATTTTGTGTTTTGTGTTTCTTTTAAGAAATAAAACTGAAACTTTACTTGAATATATATATATATATATATATATATATATATATATATATATATATATATATATATATATATATATATATATATATATATATATATATATATATATATATATATATTATAATACATATGTACATATACATATATACATATATATATATATATAACTATACTCATATATATAACTATATATATATATATCTTGCATAAGAATTATACGTATGTATTACATGAATGTACATAAGCTTGTGCATAATTAGAGTTCAAATAAAGAATAATAATGTCCTACTATGAATAGATCTTCTTTGAAAGATTAATGAAACAAAGAAAATTCAAATATGGAAGGTTGGTGTAATTGTGTAAATGGATGACTAGTTGATAAGGAATAATGAGTTATTCTTGATTTAAGATGAATGCTTTGAAAGTGTAATGGTTGTGTTTTAAATTTACCTTGCATTCTTTGATTTTGTCATTGAATTAAGTTATTGTATGAAGTATAGTTAGTGAGATATGTAAATGGGTTGGTTGTGAGTTATTGTTCAATGTCCAAGTCATTGTGTGAAGTAAATGGTGTAAATCTTCCAGAGGCTTGGAAAACTATGTTATGGGCTAAATGTATGTGTTGACCATTGTATTTTTTTTGATTTGAGACTTGGAGTGTTTTATTGAGGGGGTTTTAGTCATGCACTATCCATTTTCTTTATGGTTGATTTTGTGTGCGGAATGGTTCATGCCTTGCCTTTGTGTATGTTCATATGGTTTTGTGATTTGTGCATGTAGGCTTGCCTTGTTGATTCTTTGGATCTCCTAGTTGTTGTAGGGGGAGTGTCTCTCAATGGGGGTCGATGCACAAAGTGGCGTCTAGGACAACCCATGTGAGAGTTCCTTAACTAAGTGATAACACAAATTAATAAACTAGGGGGTTGGGTAGAATTTCACTCTAATCAAGATAATTGGATGCCTCACCCATGCCTGTAGCGCTCGTTCAGGCTAAAGATGGGTTGAGAAGGCTTGGTTGGAAAGATCAATTTCCTTGTCCTCATGAAAGGAAATTGGTCCCGCATGTGTCACCCTATGTGGTCGGCATCTAATATGAGACTATCAAGACAACCATAGATCGACATTTAGTGAGAGACTATCAGGACAACCCATGCCAGGACCATGTGATTACACTCTCCTCTACTGCAACCTAGCATTCCCTTGGCTTATATTTCCATTTTCTGTTTGTGAGTGCCTTTGGAAGTGGTGTCACCGTTGTGTAATGTTATGTTGTACTTTGCATGTTGGAATCCTTTATAGTCTTGTTCTGTCGGTTGAATGTCATCTTATTTTCAATGTGGTGGTGGGACCCTTTCACTATCTCCTAGAATGGGGGGTGGACCTTGGGTTCCACATGGTCGGGTGGAATGTTCCTTGTACTCCATTGGGTTCCCTTACCTTGTTCATGTTTGTGAGATTACTCATGGATTTGAAGACTTCTACACTTGTTCCAGTTCATGTGGATTATCTTTCATGTATTGTACCATAAATCTATTGTATCATGTATTATTCTTCTGATGTACCCTCCTCACATAATTGCAAGGAGACATTGTAGTTCAAGATGTAACGATGTAATGATGTATTATTGTAATTAATTGTAACTCTCTCTTTTAATAATGAATATAATTGATATTAATGTCAAATTTAATGATCATTGATGTTGTTATACTATTGGCATAAAATGGATAATCCATATTAGTTGATCTTGTAAATGTGATGATTAAATGAAATCCTTATTAGTGATGTAATTTATTTAATGTAATTATTTATAATTCTTTCTAGTTTAGTTGATGGGTTTCCAGTAGCGTACCCTCGGAACCTTATAGGACTTAGGTTAGAAAACAAACTAATGTTTCTTTTGTAATTTTGTGAACATTGCACTTTAAAAAAAAATTCCCATTTTTAGGTGTTTAGTGTATTGTCCTCTAGGGTTTCATGGTAGGCGTTACACATGGTATCAGAGCCCAATTTCTAACACTAGGCACTCTAGGTATATACATGAGCCTGTTATGTTGTCTTAGTTGTATAGATTTTGAAGTTTACGATTTCCCTTGTTGACCTCGTCTAACACCCTAAACTTTTGCTTGGTGGTGTCTATGTAGGATAATTCATAGAGGCCAGGGTTGAGGTCGAGGATGTGGTAGAGGTCATGGTGGTGGCCACGGGGCTAATCACCAGGACTCCCATCCTTAGAGTTCCCATGAGTCTGATCATGAGGAACAATAGGGTTCCTAAAATAATCAGGGAGGTGGAGATTAGAATCTGGGTTAGCCGAGGTTGGAGGGCGCACAGTTGTGTCACTTACTAGAGGAGGTTCTTTCCGGTCTTGGTCTGAGACAAGAGGGTGAAAATTTGGTGGTTAGAGAGAGAGAGGTCTCCAAGGATGAGAGAGATTACAATTGAGCAAGAGGCTATATTAGATGGACATATGAGGGGCCTTTTTTGAGCACATCCTCCTACTTTTGATGGGACTGGTAGTGGTTTGGACGTAGAGACCTAGTTAATTGATCTAAATAGGTGTTTCACTATGCATCCATATGGTAGTAACACCAAGTCTAGGTGCACTATCATGCATCTCCGAGGTTTTTCTTCCACGTGGTGGCGTTTAGAGGAGTAGAAGCTTCATTTGGATATAGATTTAGTATCATGGGAGATGTTTTTAGAGAGATTCAGAGCTTGATTCTTGTACGATCATTGGTGGAAGCATTGTGTGGATGAGTTCCATGAGTTGAGGCAGATGGAAATGTCAGTTGAGCAGTATAAGCTGAGATTTTATGAGCTCAAGAAGTATGTTGGAATAGGTGATGATGAGGATATGTTAGTACAACATTTTATCAGGGACTTGAATTCCCATATCAGTGGGGGTGTTTATGTGTTTGAGCCAAAAACTATGGAGGTATTTGTAGAGAAGGCTCATATAGTTGAGGAGAATTTGGCTATGGCACTGGGTGGTCAGATAGATGTATAGATTGGTAGTGCACCTCCAACAGGTTTCGGTTATTGAGGTGGCCAGACTCATATAGTAGGCCCCTCTAGGAGTCACCATGCACCCGCTAAGGGTGTTCAACAACATTCTCAGTCTCAGCAGGGTGATGAATTTTGGTGTAGGAAAAATTAGAGTTGGCAGAAAGCTCAACGTTATTGTCCTAATCAGCCAGCTCAAAGTTCAAAGTCTGCAGCTAGTAGAGGAAGTTTTCAATAGTCTGGTGCACCTCCTAGTGGTAGAGGTTACGACAGAGGTACATGGTCCTTCTCTTGTGGTTAGCAAGGTCACATTGCTAGACAGTGTCCTCATAAGGGCACATATGGATTTAGTGAGAGACTGACAGCTTTAGAGCCGATAGTAGGAGATGCAGATAGGTCACACAGTCTTTGCAGTGGTTGATAACCACCAGGCTGAGCATCAGAGTACAGTGGTTGAGACTTCAAGTGTGTTACAGGGTAGTAGGGTCTCTATTCTCTTTGATTTAGGTGCTTCAGACTCTTTTATTTCTCCTTTCGTAGTAGCACAATGTGGATTGGTGGCAGCGTAGTAGGATGATAGGTGGCAGGTTGAATTGGCCTCTGGTGCTAAGGTAGCATTTGAGTCTCTTGTTCATGGTTGTGGTTTGAGGATTGGGTCTCTTTGAACCACATTAGACCTTTGTATTATTCCTCTTGGGTCGTATGATATTGTATTGGGCATGGATTGGTTAGAGGCTCATAGAGCAGTGATAGATTGTTGACGTAAGTCGGTGCAATGTGTAGATGATTCTGGTAGTGAGGTTTAGGTATTTGGTGTGCAAAGGCCTATTTCCTTGAGGATGATCTATGCTATGTAGTTGAGGACATGTATGCGTCAGGGCTATCAGTTGTTTGCGGTGATAGTTAATGATTTGGAGTTAGGGGAGAGCTGAGAGGTGTCTCTTGATAGTCATCCTATCCTTAGGCAGTATGCAGACGTCTTTCCTAGCGAGATTCCATGGATGCCACCTAAGAGTGAGATTGATTTTAAGATAGATCTTGTACTTGGAGTTGAGCCCATTTCATGAGCTCCATACTAGATGACCACTTAGGAGCTTAAGGAGCTTTGGTTGTAGCTTGAGGAGTTGTTAGCGAAGGGGTTTATCCATCCTAGTGTCTCTACTTGGGGAGCACTAGTTATTTTTCTGACGAAGAAGGATAGGACCCTTCGATTGTGCATTGATTATCGACAATTGAATAAAGTGACAGTAAGAAACAGGTATCCATTGCTGAGGATCGATGATCTATTTGATTAGATCAAGGGTGCTAGGGTGTTTTTGAAGTTTAAGTCAATATATCAGTGCATCTTCGAGGCAGACATCCATAAGACTACATTTTGTACTCGTTACAGACACTATGAGTTCACAGTAGTGTTGTCTGGATTGATGAATGTGTCATTTGTGTTTATGAGTTTGATGAATGGTGTGTTTCACACCTATCTTGACCGGTTTGTCTTGGTGTTTTTAGATGAAATTTTGATCTATTCGAGGACCATGGAGGAGCATGGGGAGCACTTGAGGCAGGTGGCACAGTGTTTGAGGGAGAACCAGTTGTATGCAAATTTGGCGAAATGTGATTTCTTCCAGATGGAGGTGAAATATCTGGGTCATGTCATCTCTGGTGAGGGTATTTTCATGAATCCTTCAGAGATCCAAGCTATCATTGATTGGCTTGCGCCCACTAATGTTGCTATGGTTCATAGTTTCATGGGTTTGGCAGGTTACTACCGATGGTTTGTATAGGGTTTCTTGAGGATAGCCCACCCCATTACTTCTCTTCAGAGGAAAGGGAAGAATTTTATTTGGTCAAAGCAGTGCTAGGTATCTTTTCAAACTCTTAAGGAGAGGTTGACCATTGCACCTAACTTAGTAGTTCCTGATCCTACTTGGGATTTTGTGGTTTGTACAAATGCTTCCTTGGAGGGTTTAGGAGCAGTGTTGATGCAAGATGGTCGTGTGATTGCTTATGAGTCTCAAAAACTCAAGGATCACGAGATGAACTATCCTACACATGATCTAAAGTTAGCTGTTTTGGTTCATGCTTTGATGAGATGGAGGCACTTTCTTTTGGGGCATTGGTTTGAACTGTACAATGATCATCGTAGTTTGCAATATATTTTCACACAACCTAATCTAAATGCGAGGCAAAGATGATGGATGGAGTTCCTGTGTGAATATGATTTTGAGGTAAAATTCATTCAAGGAAAGGAGAATGTGGTAGTGGATGCACTTAGTTTCCAGAGACACGAGCTTTCGGCAGTGAATCTTGGAGTGGACTTGAGGAGTTAAATCCTTTCAGCACTTCCTTCAGATAGTTGGTATCAGGAGGTGAGGTCTGAGGTGGAGTCAGGAAGAGTTTTAGAGGGTAGATTTGTAGGATACTCCCTTGAGTCAGATGGCCTTTTGCGACACTTGGGTTATATTTATGTTCCTTCCTCAGGAGGTATTTGTACTTTGATCATGTCAAAGGCACATTGGGCACCCTATTTAGCTCATTTGGGTGTCAAAAAGATGCACACAGACCTTCGACAGTTGTACTTTTGGGCTAGAATGAGGAGAGACATTGCTGATTTTGTGTCCAAATGTTTGGAGTGTCAGAGAGTGAAGGAAAAACACTAGCATCCTACAAGTCTTTTATAGCCTCATCTGGTCCCAGAGTGGAAATAGGATATTATCTCATTGGATTTTATTGTTGGTTTTCCAGTTTCTTCCCGTTGACATGATGCCATTATGGTCACTATGGATAGGTTGATGAAGGCGACACACTTCTCTCCTATCTAATCCTCATAAAATGCTTCATCAGTGGCAAAATTTTTCATGGAGGAAATTTTCAAGTTGCATGGGATTCCTCATAGGATTATCTTAGATAGAGATCCAGTGTTTACTTTAGCTCTTTGGACACCCTTGCAACATGCATTGGAGACTCAGTTGAACTTTAGTTTAGCTTATCATCTAGAGACTGATGGGTAGACCGAGAGGGTCAATCAGATCCTCAAGGATATTCTTTGGATGTACGTTATGGATCAATAGTCGTGCTGGGAGGATTATCTATATTTGGTGGAGTTTGCATACAATAATAGTTATCACAGCTCTATTGGCATGCTTCTCTTCCAGGAATTATATGGTCATCCTTGTCAAACCCCGTTGAGTTTGGATCACCTCGAGGATAGAGTTCTTCTTGGTATAGAGATGCTTCACGAGATGGAGCAGTAGGTGATTCGAATTAGGGAGCATTTGGTGGCAGCCTAGGACAGACAAAAAAATATGCTAATTCTCATAGGGTTGACCGCCAGTTCTTAGTTGGAGACTGGGTATTCCTATGGGTGCATTCACGAAAGAGTCTGATCTGTTATGGAAAAGGCTCTAAGCTCACACTACGCTTTGTTAGGCCTTTCAAGATCTTGGAGAGGATTGGTTCTATTGCATACCGTCTTGCTTTTCCACCCAGTCTCTCACACATTCATGATGTGTTTCACATTTTAGTTCTCAGGCCTTATTATCCAGATATATCTCATGCCCTTGATTGGAATGCATTATAGGTAGAGGAAATGTAGCTAGATTTGGAGCCCATGGGCATCATACAACACAAGAGACTCACCCTCAGGGGTTGAGACATTGAGCAGGTGAGGGTCCAGTTGGATTTGAATGACGAGTCTTCTGCTACATGGGAGGATGCTTCCAGGATGAGAGAGTTATACCCATATATGTTTGCAGGCTTCCAAGAGTAAGCTTGGTCCTAGGGGGAGGATGTAGTTCCCATCAGTTTGCTTTCTATTTTTGATAGTTATTGGGTTGTATTGGACATTATGATACTTTGATACACATTTATGATGATATTTGATGACACTATTATCACTAATGTTTATGCTTGTATCATGCTTAGTAGATCAGTTTAATTGATTATATGGGTTATTATTGCTATGAGCATTATGTGAGTATTGGATGTATGTTCTTATCATGATTTGATATCTGATTATTGTGCATTGATGTATTTTGGTGAAGGGGAATAGTGTTGCTTCTCTCGCTTGTGAGTGCCTTGCGATGCTGCGACTTTCCCTTCACGATCTGTTTGCTTGTTTGTCTATGTACATGTTCGATATGTGGTTTTTTGTAGGTTGCAGGTACCAGGCATCGACTCCACCTAAATTTCTAGGTTAGAGCGTTCCTTATACCCAATGGAGATAGTTGATTTGGAGATAGAATTGGGTTCCCCATGTTGAACCATCATCCATGACAAGGATGTGTATCTGTGTCATCCTGGAAGTGTTTTTCGCTTGTGTCCTATGTCGTGGTCTCATTTTTCATCTTCGTTGTGAGGTCTGGTATTGTTGGGTATTTTGTGTATTTGATTGAATTGGTTGATTTTACTTTGATTAATTGTTATATTAAAATAAAGATTATCAAAATTAAAAGGCTTTGGAAAAATTAAAATAAAAGCTTTTATAAAATTGAAGTATTGATTAAATAAATATTAATAATGTTTTTATTTGATTTAAATAAATTTCAAATTATGATTTAATAAGGGATTGTAAAGAAAAAATATATTAAACTATGACATTGTGCAAACAAAATTATATGAAAGATTAAGTTAATAAACTAAATATTTTAATAGTTAACTTAATTGTGTGCAAATTGCAAGATATGGTAAAAAAACATTATAAAATAATAATAAATTGAATAAGTTGACTATAGTGGGGGGAAAAAATAAATAAATTTATTGAATTAAGAGTGCATGCAGTTACAGATGGGGGAGTAATAAGTAAATTAGTTAAGGGGATTTTGAGGATCATTCTAGAAAACTAATTTTTGGTTCTTGTCATGAACATTTCTCGGGTTCTTGCAATCTTTTCTTGGAAGCTTTGGAATTGGGATTATTAGAGTGTTGTGGAATTTTGGAAGGTGTTGAAGCTAGGGTTGCAGTAGCAGGCTAGGATTGAGCTCTACATCAAATTATCACTTTGGCAACAGGAGAAAACCAGGTTCTTGCTAAACTGAATTCCAAACTGTAGGAAATAGAAATGGAATCATTGTTCTGCTAAAACAAAATCACTCTTATTAATTTCTGAAAATGCTTATTCTATAATTGTCATGCAGCTATTGAAATCTTAATTCTTTTGAGAATCTTTGTTTATCTTGTTGCTTGTTTAATATTTTCTCCAATTTCTCTGTAAATCAACAAAGAATTTGATCTACAACAATAAATACACTCTCTTTTCTTAATTTGGCGTGACCTTTGATTTGTTCTTGCTCTTCTTCGAAGGTTTTAATTGTAGCTATACAGTTAATGTCTGATACTGGAAATCTTGATCTTTCCTTGACATTGTTCTGTACTTAGCTTTAAAATTCTATCCCTTAATGGCATAATATTTCATCATACAGGTTTTAAATGATAAGTACCTCTATTGATATATGCTTGATGGGGTTGACCATCTCTCATTCCTCATCCATCTTTGGCTATATTCCAGCTGTGACTATGAAATTTTGGTTGCACACTTGCCAAATTGTTGGACTCAGGGAACACTGAGAGGGGGGGTGAATCAATGTTCAGTAAATTTGACTTTCAATTCATATCTTAAATCATTTTAAGCACATAAACATAAATAAAGATGCAAGCACATAAACAAGATGATCAAGACACCATAACACCAATATTTTTATGTGGAAATCCTGTTAAGGGAAAACTACGGTGGAGATTAATCCACTCTGTTAAAAGTATGAACAAAAGGGAATGCACTTGCATTCAGGCACACTGCCTAGAGCTCACTACTAAAAATAAGGAAGGCTCATTGCCTTACAAAATGTTTGTGTTTACAACAAAAATGAATTGAGAAGATAACATCTACAACTGCCTGGATTCAGTTCTGGTGAAGCACATAAAATAGATTCTGAATCTTTTGTCTAATCCTACAACTTGCTCTGCTCTGCTCTGTCCTATTCACAATTATCTTTTTCTGCTCAAGCAAAACTTACTCAACTGATCTTCTGATGTTCGATCATACCTTTGTTCTTCTCTTTTCGCACATTCACACCTTCTCACTACTTTTTCCACACACCCAAAATGAATTACCGATCTCATATATATATCCACTAGTAAAAAATTTAATCACTTAAGTCGACTTCAACAAAAGATGAAATATTTCCCAACAGTCAGCTCAGATCACAAGTTATATTTAATGTCCACCCATAAAGGTCAACTAAGACATATCTGGGACCCAAAACAATATTCTCAAACTTAGAAACAATTAAAAAACTACTCCTTATACATCCACAACATGCTACATTCATTGAGTCGGCCATAATGAGAAAATAAACAAAAAATCATTCTACCGAATCTCCTAACTCGTAAACCGATTGCTGAAACACCACAAAACTTACCAATAAGGTAATATACATGCTTAACAACCTTTCCTGGAGATCCACAACACAAAATAATGATCCGGTGAAGCATACATATCGACTAACTAACCAGATACCCTATTCTTCATGCTTTCTGTCGGTAACACACTGTCTTCTACATTTTATGTCGGTATAAGTAGATCCTGATTTGTGGACTGAGATAATGACTTCAGTTTCCATCAATGACAACACTAGAATCCATAAACAATCTCCCCAAGCCATATTCCAACACAAATGGCCTAGTTTGATGAATTCTTAAGTCTTGTCCTATCACTAGTGTGTATACTTTGTTTACATTTTGTATACTTTACCACTTAGCCGTGGCCTAGTATGGGGTTTTCACATTCTTTATTAGTATCTCCCAAGGTCAATAATTTTAGACTGGGATTGTATTCTCTCAAATGTCTTATTTCCTCGTTGGCACCATGTAATTTTGGTATATTCGCTATTTCCCCTTAATTTAGGTCGATGCCTCTATTCATGTTGGGTCGAGTTGTTTCTTTAAACATTCAGTTGTCTGATGTATATTCTATGATTCATTTTGTATGCATTTAGTTTGAGAAATTTCCTTAGGTTAGAATGCCAATTTAATCTTACAATGCCTTAATACAATTTGAAATTTGATTTGGTTTGAATTTTACATATAATATGGCATCCACTGTTTGTATATTCCTATCGCCTATAGCACACCAAGGCCTTTGATTCAATTCACTGTCCTTTTACCATCTAGTATTATATGATGTATATTAATGGAAATTCATTGCTATTTGAAACTTGTTTAGTCAATGTTTACTGTGTTTCCCTTATCTATGCATTGTGTGTGAGTCAATAGAAGTATACTTTTCCTTTGGTGTCGGTTAGGGAATATTCAGTTTAAACTAAACCACAGTTTGATATTACTGTTATGCGCATGTATAGAATCTGTGTTAAATACTGTAAGTAATGAAACAATGTAACACGTGCATGTATGGATTTTGTGTTAAATACGGTGAGTATTGAAAACAATGTGATTCAAATTTATCTAATCAATAGACATGTATATTAGCATTTATAATAAGTGATTAATAAATATATATTTACTGAGCTATAAGTTGAGATTTTGCGTTTTGTGTTTCTTTTAAGAAATAAAACTAAAACTTTACTTGAATATATATATATATGTTGGATGTTGTGGATGTGTTGCTGATATGTGGTTGTCATTGATTTCAACACTATTAGCATTTGGTGTAGTGAAGGTTGTATATGTCGAGGATATTGAGAAAATTGTAAAAGAAAGTGTTCCAGGTTCCTAGTGGAACTGTGTAGGTCATGAAGGCGCTTGTTCTGTAAGTTGAATATCAAATGTTGTCGACTAAAGGTTTTATTTTTGAGAGTATCTAGATCATCTACTGGAAGTTTCAGAGGTCCGCATGAAGATTTGATTGTGTTGTGGTCTGATAGTATTTTTGTGGTCTCTATCAGTGTTCCTGAGTGAAGTTTGTGTGATTCTGGTAATTCTAGTTGTTGTAGATGTTTCTCTATTGTTTCTTGGTGTTATTTAATGTTTCTATATCATGCTCTATCTTTGTGGTATGCCCACATTGATCGATGTGCTCGTGGTCGAATATTTTTTCTCTGTATTTTTGGTTTCTCATGTTCTTGGCTGACATGATGGGTGTAACATGTGGTGGATCTTCGAGGTGAAATTAATTGAAGTATTTTCATGTTGGAGTTGCTAATTTGGGTCTCCACTATGTTGTGGCCGACCTTGGTGGATTCGCACTGAAAATTCAATTGTAAATTTGGGCCAACATTGTAAATATGTTTTATTTTTCTGACTGACTAAGTTGTTGATGTAATCTCTTGTTGCAGATATATAAAAGTGATTGTTTCATCGGTGTAAAGTGTGCTTGGTGTGCTCTCATGTGTGTATGTGTGAATATAATTCAATTGCAGAGCAGAGTGTGGAGAAGACTGAGCGAAGTGTGAAGAAGTTTGGGCAAAGAGTGAAGAAGGTTTTTCTATGCTTAACTGGAACTATAATTAGGCTTGTGTAGAAGATATTTTCTCAGTTCACAATTTGGATGGTTTTAATCCAAACCTTTCTTTGGATAGTGAGTCTTCTTTTGTATTTGAGCAGTGAGCTCTAGGCAGTGTGCTTGAATGCATGCGCATTCCCATTATTTCTCATTATACTTTTAACAGGGTATAATATTGTGGACTGACCTCCACTGTGATTTTTCCCCTAACAAGGTTTCCACATAAAAAATCTTGGTGTTCTTTGTCTCTCTGATGTGTTAATTGTTTTTGGTTAATTTATTTTTCATTAGATCTAAGACTAAGTTAAATAAAGTTTGAAAATTTTAAATTCCTGTGACAATTGATTCACCCCCTCTCTCAGTTGTCTTTCCTTGCTTTTCCAACAATTGGTATCAGAGCAGGTTCCTCTGAAGAAGTCTAAAATCTTGAGGTGATTTGAGATGGAAACATACAAGAAGGCCGGTCCTAGATTTGATGGAACTAACTACTCACTATGGAAAGTCAGGATGGAATGTCACCTAAGGTGTATTGGTGAAGCTTTCTGGAAGATTAAAAAAGATCCATATGTTATTCCTTAGAATGGTCCCTCCATTGTTGATGAGATCAAAGAAGTTGAAAATAGTATCAAGGCTATTGAAGCTTTGGCGAGTGCTCTGACAGATTCAGAGATGGAAAAGGTGATAATTCTGTAGACAACTCATGAGATTTGGATGAAGCTGGAAACTTTGTATGAAGGAGATGCACAGGTGAAGATGGCTAAGCTACAGAGTCTGAAAGGCAAGTATGAGAATTTGAAGATGGGTGAAGATGAAAATATCACTTCTCTTATGCAAAGAGTAAATGAAATAGTGATGGGTATTAGATGTGCAGGTGGTTCTCTAGATGAGGATGAAATTGTGGCTAAGATACTTAGATCCTTTCCTCCCTCCTACAAAGTGAAGGCTCATGCAATTGAAGAGCTCAGATCAGTAACAAAGATGACAAGAGACATGCTAGTTGGTAAGATTGCTGCTTTTGAATTAAGTGAATTTGGTGAATCTATTCTGAAGACTGAATCTGCATTCAAGGCTACTATATCTAGAAGTAACAAGCAAAGATATGGTCTGGGAGAATGTTCCATAAAGATATCCAAGTATGATGAAGAACTGAAACAACTTGAAGATAAAGAAAGAGAGGTAGAAAAATTGGAAGCGCTAATTGTAAAGAAAGAAGGAAGAGGAAAAGGTAAATATGAAGGAGTGTTTCCTATTAAATGCTTTTCTTGCCGTAAAATAGGTCATTTTGCATCAAGATGTCCTGAAAGAGTTCCTAGATCTAAGCCTAATAAGTCTAGATTCCAGAAGAAATGTTACTTTGCTGAAGGAGTGACTGATGAAAATAGTTTGGTGGCTACTGAATCTGCTAAAGATGAGAAAGCTCTTGCCACCCAAATTGAAGAAAAGGATGAGTGGGTTATTGATAGTGCATGCTCACATCATATGACTGGTGATAAAAAAATTTTTGTAAGTCTAGAGAAGTATGATGGTGGTGTTGTAAGATTTGGAGACAACAATGTTGGTGTGATTCACGACAGAGGTTCTATTTGTCTCGGTGGTAAGAATAACACTAATGATGTTCTTTATGTTGAAGGGCTGAAGTACAATCTTTTGAGTGTTGGACAGATGGTGGACAAAGGCTATGATCTAAAATTCAAAGATGGAAGATGTAGGATACGTGGAAGTTCTGGCAATATGATTTCTACAGGTAGAAAGACATAAGGTAATATTTTTCACCTGAATATTGCTAGTGAGAGTTGTTTAATTGCTCAAGTAGATGAAAGCTGGTTGTAGCATAGGAGGCTATGTCATGTGAATTTTGATAACATTTTCAAGGTAAGTTCCACTCAATCAGTAAGAGATCTACCTAAGTTAGTGAAGCCTGCTAACACAATTTTTAAGGAGTCTCAGATGGGTAAACAAACTAAAGTCTCCTTCCATAGAAAACAGTTTCATTCAAATGGATTATTGGAGCTTGTGCATACTAATCTATGTGGTCCCTCTAGAGTCAAAAGTATTCATGGAGAAAGGTACTTTATGTTGATTATTGATGATTACTCTAGAATGATATGGGTTTCTTTCTTAAGAGAAAAATGTGAAGCACTGGAAAATTTCAAAAGTTTCAAGGCTATGGAAAATAATGAGAAAGGTCTGAAAATCAAATCTCTAAAATCTAACAAAGGTGGTGAGTTCACCTCTAGGGAGTTCAACTCTTTTTGTGAAGAACATGGAATCAAAAGATAGTTATCTGCTCCCCGAACCCCTCAACAGAATGGAGTTGCAGAGAGAAAAAATAGAACAATTCTGGATGCTACTAGAACAATGAAGATAGAAGGAAATGTGCCCCAGATCTATCAGAGTGAAGTTGTAAGCACTGTTGTGTATACTTTAAATTGGGTAAATGTTAATAGTAATTCTGGTAAGACCCCTTTTGAATTATGGTTTGGTTATAATCCTACTGTTAAATATTTCAAAATCTTTGGAAGAAAATGCTACATCAAGAGATGTGATGATATAGGCAATTTTGATGCAAGAAGCGGTGAAGGAATCTTTTTAGGTTACTCTACTAAAAGCAAGGCCTACCGGTGCTATAACAAAAGATAGAGAAAAATGGTTGAGAGTGCAAATGTCAGAGTTGATGAGGATTTTGCTAAATCATCCAGATATTATGGTTATGATTCAGATGAATACAATACAAGCCAAGGGAAGAATTCTCAGACATAAACCAACTTCATATCATTCCATATGTTCTGGTAAAGCAACCTCAATTCATTCCAGTAAATCAAGTAAGTCAGGAAGCACGGACAAGTGCAAGTGCAGAAGAAAGATCAGAAGAACCAAAAGCTTATGAAAGTCCCAAAACTCCAAGGTATGTAAAGCTAAATCATTTTGAAAATAAAATTATAGGAGATAAGAGTAAAGGTGTGCAAACTAGAAGAAATATTATAGAAGAGTATTGCCTGATTTCCAAGATTGAACCTAAAGATGTCACTGAAGCCTGCCAAGATGAACAATGGATGGAAGCTATGAAGGAAGAGCTAACATAGATTGAAAATAATGACACATGGACACTGGTTCCCAAACCTAAAGACACAAATTTGATTGGTACTAAATGGGTGTTTTGAAACAAGCTGAATGAACAAGGTGAAGTGGTCCAGAATAAAACAATACTAGTATGTAAAGGGTATTCTCAAATGGAAGGTGTTGATTTTGAAGAAACTTTTTCCCCTGTTTCCATAATTGAAGTTGTTATATTATTTCTTGCTTATGCTACATATAAGAACTATAAAGTCTATCAAATGGATGTGAAGTCAACATTTTTGAATGGAGAACTGGAAGAAGAAGTATACATTGAACAGTCAGATGGATTTTAGTTGACTGACAAGGAAGATATGGTCTACAGATTGAAGAAAGCTCTATATGGACATAAGAAAGCCCCCCAGAACCTGGAATGCTAGATTGGACAAATATTTACTGAAGCTTAGATTCAATAAAGGTACTACTAATAGCAACTTATATTTCAAATTGGATCATGATAAATAGTTAATTATAGAAGTTTTTGTTGATGACATCATTTTTGGAGGAGATGACTTTATCTATGAAGTTTGCTGATGAGATGAAGGGTGAATTTGAGATGAGTATGATTGGAGAGATGAAGTTCTTTCTGGGATTGCAAGTTACCCAATTAGACAAGGGAATTTTCATATCTCAGTCCAAATATGTGAGAGAGCTATTGAAGAAATTTGGGATGGAAGAATCAAAGCCTGTTGGTACTCCCATGGTAACTGGATGCAAGTAAACATAGAATGATGATTCTCCTAAGGAAAATCAAACTAAATATAAGTCAATGATCGGTGGATTGCTCTATTTAACTCAGAATAGACCAGATATTATGAATGTTGTAAGTATGGTTGCTAGATTTCAAGCTGATCCAAAAGAATCACATGTGACTATTGTTAAGAGAATCTTCAGATATATGAAAGGAACAATTGACTTTGGACTTTGGTATTGTTGACATTTCCAATGGCACAACAATGTGTAACCAAAATATTACTATTCTATTTCTCCTTAAAGAGAAAGACAACACATGGATATCTTAGCTCCCAAGGTATTGGTAGTTGGTTCTCAACTGTGTTGATGTTGCTCAATGGTCAATGTAACAGTAATGTTCAAGGGGCCTACTGGTGTTGAGCTTTTGGATTGTTCTAAGATCAAGCATAAACTCAAACCTACTCTAACCATGGTTTTCAAAGAAACAAAAAAAGCTAGATCAAAGCTTGGAACTGAAAAGAATAATGATTCATCCAACTTAACCAGACTTGTTGCTTTTCAAGGAATTGCTAACTAAAACTAGAGAACAAAATTAACTTGTGATTAACACACAGTCTCATTCATTCACAGTGTTGATTTCAATAATAGATTGCAAGTCACCATTTAAACAAAACATAAAATAGAATTCTTTCCTTGAAAGCTTTTAAATCAGATGATTAAGTCAAGAAAATCACCATTCTGGAACACAATATGAAATAGATTTTATATCTGGTTGCTTCTACTGTTAGTGAAAAAGATAAGCAACATTTACAAATTTGGCACAATCACCAGTGTACAGAAAATCCATAACTCCAAATTATTTCCATCTATACTAAGGAAACTAGAAGTATACATTAATGTCTATGTTGAATCTAACTCCCGACTAAGAAGAAAAAAGGAGCTCCCATTACAAAGAATCGGGATGCAACTCTGTCTCTTCTATCCTTCAAAAAATTCATATTCTTGAAAATCTATTTCTAGACCTATCTACTCTATTATCTCCTATAATTCTGCTAACTTCTTCTAACCTTTACAAAGAGGCCAGAATGCCATATATACAAAGTGTACCCAAAAGAATGTGCTACCCTCCCATTTTAGGGTTTACAAAATATCCATTGGTTGCAGGAGGGTCGGCGCTCAAATCTTTTTGAATGGAGTTAATGCTGCTTTGAATGGCATCCCCATTGTCCATGTTGGTGAAAGATTATTTTGGGGATGATCTGTAGATCTTTTGCAGCTATAGCATTTACTTATGCCCTTCATGTCCACCTTTGATCTCCCTTACAGAGGCGCTTTGAATGCTCTAAAGCATTGCCATTAATACTGATCTTCCTTTCGCCAATAGACCTCACAGTTGTCCTTGTGACTAATAGCTTCTTCCTCTTTTCTACCTTTCTCTCCGCTTCGGATCCTTCTACCCATTGACCGTCCCCTTTGGAAATAGTTTTCAGCCTCCCCCATTAGATATCCACACCATTTGTTCATCAAGGTGTTCCATCGGCTCATTCACGGAGCAGATCCAGACCGGTTGCATCCTGCTGGTCTTCTTCAAGGTGGTAGTCAGTCAGTCAATGGCTCACTTTTAGCTCCTTTCGATTAGGCGAACAAATGCCTCGTTAGATTCTCGTGCAGTCAAAAGTGGTCCATATTAAATCGCATGTCGGTGAGACACCAATCGTGTCTCCCCAATACGATTATGCCTCTCCTAGTAGCTATCAACGTAACATATTATAGTCGGTGAGACCTTTTAGCGAGCTGCAGAAGTCATATCGATACCACAAAAACTAATCAGGAAGACAGTCGTTATCAACCAGAAGTCATGGCGAGCCCTTAGGAGATACACCGATATCCCTTTTCAATTTGCGAATCCCTCGTTATCGGCAAGACCACATTCCTTCGGCAAGACCTCACAACGAGCCTTCCTTTCCTTGGCAAGCAAACACATCTCGAGGAGACTCCTTCCTGTTGGGGATACCTCACCCAGAGCTCATGCCCTGTCACTAAGACATCTTTGTTTTGTTGAGACCTTTCATCGAGCACATTCTCTTACACCGAAGGGAGAAAACATGTTGGCGAGACCACCGCTAGTCGGTGAGACCTTTTGCCGAGCCCTAGATCCTTGGGTGAACTCATCACACCCCGGTGAGATTCCATCCTATCGGAAAGACTCTCCATGGTTGGGGAGACCTTATGTTGAGAGTAAACCACTCTCCCCGAGCTGAATCCCCCTCTACTTTGGCAAGACATCCCCAAGTCGGTGGGACATTTTTCCCTTTCGGCAAGTTCATCTTATGTCGGGAAGATCTCCATTTGTCGGTGAGACCTTATGCCGAAGGAATACCCCCTTTGGTGAGTTGAGGTCACATCGGGGAAACTCTCTTAGGTAGGCGAGACTTTGTGCCGAATACAAACCACTCTCCTTGATGTCATTTCATTTCGGCAAGAGTTCACCCTGTCGGTGAAACATCTTGCCGAAACCATCTCTCTCTAGGCGAGATCCTTCCGATGACATCTTCATTTTGCTGAGACTCTGATGGATCGGCGAGACCTTATGCTAATATTATCTCATGTCGGCGAGACCTTCCTCCTTCGCCGAGACATTACACCGAAGCCTCCCCCTTTTTTCGAGAGCTCATTTTACTTTGAGGAGACCTTGCTTAATTAGCAAGAGATTACATCAAAGCCACCTCATTTCGGCGAAGGCCTATTTTAGTTCG
>VDFB02193867.1:82818422-82877216 GCA_007258455.2 Sequoia sempervirens | reverse complement strand
ACTTCAAAACTTTGTTCTCTGTGTTCTATTTTATCCTACCTTGTGTCTCTCGTCATCTATGGTGTTTGGGAAAATCCTAAGGATGGGTTTTACCTTCATCTTCATGTAAAACCCTAGTGTTCATCTTACACCTTGGATGGGATCTATTTGGCTGTTACTTTTTGGGAAGGCTTTAAAACGACTTCAGCCCCATCTTCAGACATCTAGGTTGGGCCTCTTTATTTTATTGTTTTATTTCCTTCACTAACTTTATTTTTCCTAAGTATTTTGTTGGTCCTTTGTTACCTGCTAAAACAACTTATGTCATTGTTTTTCATTAACCTTGAAGTGATGTCCCCTTATTCCTTTAGGAGAGGGCCCACAGTGCGGTGCTAACTTTCTGATGTACCGACTGAATATCGTGAGAACCTTCTATTTTTTTTTGAAACATAGACTGGTCTCTTATTTATCTATAACTAAGGTTTGGAGGCGTGACTCATCATGCAACTCGCAACATCGACAGATCTTTTGAGAAATGTCTAAAATTTGACTTTTAAAAGGTTCAACCAAAACTTAATCATGGAACCCCCAATAGTTGAACCAAAAAAATATCATTTGTTGCTTGTAGAATATGATATTTTTATTTAAATTAAAATTAATATACAACCTAAGTGGACCAAATACTTATTGATAAACATAAATCTTTGATATCTCTAGCTTTTATATTGAACACACATGGACTAATAGTTGAACAAAAAAAATCTATTTGTTGTTATAAAAACAACACATAATGATTTAAAATACAACTTATATTGAACAAAAATGGACCAATAGTTGAACACTAAAACTTTTTGAAAATCCTTCACATTTAATGGGAAAATACATGTTATTTATTGTGCTCACCTTTTATATTTTTTATAGGACAAACTATTAATATAAAACTATCCAATGCTTGTACTGATGGAACTTCAAATTTTGTTCCTAATGTTTCACTCATGCCCTGCCTTATGTCACTTGTCTTTCATGGTGTTGGAAAATTTCTTAGGGCTGGGGTTTTAGCTTTTTCTTCATCTTAAACCCTTGTGTTTACCTAATGCCTTGGTTGGGATCTATTTCGTCATTACCTTTTTTGAAGGGTTTTAAAAACATCTTATGCCCCATCATTCTGTCTAGGCTTGGTCCCTTTGGTCTTAATATTTTATTTCCTCTGCGGGTTTTATTTTCCTAAGTCCTGGTTGGCCCTGTGCTGAATGGTTTTAAAAAAACTTATGTCATTGTTTTCTATCCACCTAGTAATGTCCCCTTTCCCTTTAATGAATGTTTATTTTTTAGAAGGATGAAATTTGCACTGCCATCAATCAAAATGCATTCAAGATCAATGGTTGCCCGCCATCCTATGATTGGGAATTGTACGATGGCAATATCATGGGAGGGTGACACATGTCCCATCTGGGGGATCAAATTTACGCGATTGTTCGTCAATTGTCCTTTGATTTGAGTCGTTCCCCGCCATCTTGCAATGGTGCTTTGGTTGATTGTGAAATCACGGGCAGGTGCCACGTGGACTGTACAAGGTGGGGCTCGAGGAAATTTTTGTGCAATATATTTTAAATGTTTCATTGCTTCCAAATCAAAAAATTTAAAATGAAATATTTGACAAGGCTAGGGGGAAATTCATTAAAAATGAGAAAAAGCGGAGATGGTTGGGTCTCCTTGTCTTTGGCTGGTTGGGTCTCGTTTTGACCATCTTCGGGGTGGTTTTTGGTAGTGGTGGTTGGGATGGGTTTGTTGGTAATCAATGGCAGAAGCTTTCCTACGTTTGCAGATGGTTGTACCTTTTTTAATCTAATATATAAATCAATCTTTCAAATAAAAAAAATCAAATCAAATTTTAATCAATTTTTTAGTTTAAATTCTATAAAATATTCAATTAATTAGTTGTATTATTTGTTATTGTTTAAATTATGATATAATTGGTTTTTATTTTATGATTATCAATGAGGTTTTTATTTTAGGTAATGCATAAACAATAATGTGATCATCTTAGATTTAAAACATAAATCAAAAGGTATAGATATATAATTTTCAAAATTACATCTATATTTGATCTTTAATAAAAACATAAACTAATATAATTCAATTAACCGCAATCTAAATCCCAACCCTACTATTAACCCCAATCTTAAGCCTAACAATAACCCTAAGTGAACACTTATCCTAATTGAACCTTAACCCTGATTTAGCCCAAACCCTAACCTTAACCCTAACCCTAATTAAATTGTAGCCCTGATTGAAATCTAACCCTAATTAAACTCTAGCCCTAATTCAACGTCAACCCTAACCTAAACCCTATTTTATCCTAACGCTAGTATCTCACAAATATAGGATCGAGACCTTGCCAACTTTGGTAAACCTTATTGGATAGTGATAAAAGCTACCTTATCTTTCATTAAGGTAGAAATTTTTTGTTATACAACACGCCCCTTGAAAATTTGAGATAGGAACTGCAAAAAGAATGTAAACACTAATGAAAATGATCAGCGGTATTGTGGAAGATGTGATAAAACTTTCCCTCAATGTGATTATAAATATATACTTCAATGCAAAGTGCAAGACCATACTTCATTCACTTGGATTACAACTTTTGAAGAAGTGGCAGAAGAAATTATGGGTGTTACAACAAAAGACTTAAACATTTTGAAGCATGAAAAACAAGATCATGTTAAGTTTTCACACATTATATAAAAGGTCCTTTTCAACAGATACATATTTTTAAACTTCAAGTGAAAAAAGAGACTTCTAATGATGAACAAAGGATTAAATGCACAGTCATGAAAACAACAAAGTTTGATTATTCATCTGAGAGCAAAGCTTTATTAGACTCAATTGCAAAGCTATAGGTTTCATAACATTCAAATTCTTGAATGTATATAATGTTAACAATGTATTCAAACATTAAAAAAAAAAATAGTGGATATATCCAAGTTAGTTAATGCCATTTTGTCATGATATACTTCTTTGATGCTGTCAATACTAAATCTAATGATTGATGAACATTTTTTCTTTTAAATTTATTATTCTTGGTTGATTGTTGTTATAGACAAGTTGGTATGATTTAAAATTTCAATGTGTACCCTTATATATGGGAATTGAGATAAACAATGACACAAACAATAATGAAATCAAATTGATTTCTTTCCAAATTCATATTCATGAAAATGTAAGCATTTTTTCAAGTCAATAGGAATCTTGATAAAGATAACTCTCGGCGTGTTTTACATATATTATTAATTAATATAGGTATTCTAGTTAATTAAATTATTAAATATATTTTATTTGTATTATATATTGAATTGTTAAAAGATGTAAAAATCTTAATACTAAATATATATGAAAATGGTTAAAAAATTACATATTTTTCAAAAAATAAAATATTAATATCTTTCTCTACTTATCTCTCTCTCTCTCTATATATATATATATATCCCCCCTCTATCTCCCTATCTCTCTATATATTGATTTCTCCCTCTATCTCTCTATATCTCTATCTATTTTTATCCCTTTGCCTCTCTCATTCTATATTCATCTCTACCTCTATCTATAGGGAGAGATACAAAGTGAAGCATTGACCTTCCCAAAGATCCACCAATCTCAACACTACTCCAACTATTTTGAGCATTTAAGTACATATTGTATGCTAGATTAGGAGGCATGTGTCAAAGCTCATATTTATTGATGCAAAATAGGTCCAAAGTCACAAATTTGACGTAGAGTTAGTTATAGTTTTGTACAAAATTTCAAGTGCCACATAGAGCAAATATATTCCAGTTTTTTATATCATGTCATCAAATTTGGCACTTCATCAAGATTTGTATCTTCATCAACATTAACAAAAGAA
The DNA here is from genome assembly GCA_007258455.2 of Sequoia sempervirens. Classification (NCBI taxonomy): domain Eukaryota; kingdom Viridiplantae; phylum Streptophyta; class Pinopsida; order Cupressales; family Cupressaceae; genus Sequoia; species Sequoia sempervirens. The sequence goes on along the minus strand of VDFB02193867.1, from coordinate 82,873,339 downwards.
AAGGTATGTACTTGAATCCCTTGCATTTAGATTTTTCTATATATATAAATATTTTAATATTTTCCCTCAAATCCATAATATATATATTAGTGTGTATTTATTTATTGCAATAAAGAATTAACCTAGGTAACACATTAAGAATTCTAAGGATTTGTGCTTGGAAAAAATGCATAACAAATTTTTTTGTTGGATGTCAGTGTTGTATAGTTTAGAAAAGCTCAAAATATGAATAGGATTTTAAGGCCATATATTATGGTAGCTTACAATGCAAAAGAAGGAAGGAAATCTATTATCAATTTTAATCTACAATTTAATACCATATGAAAAATCACATGTAGTATTATCTAAAATTAATTCTTGACATATTAATTTTATAAAATACACTTACCATTCAATAAACTTCTCCAAGAAAGAAACCCTAAGTGAACATTATGTTGGGTTATATTTATTAATGTCTAATATTAGTTTATAAATTGAACATTAATTATAAATATTTTAAAATCAATTAAGTATTTCAATCTAACATTTTAATATTTGACATTACAAATAAAATTAAACTAAATTTAATTTTTAAAATCCATAAAATATTTATTATCTATTTAGTTTTACTAATTATCTAATACAATTAAATTAAATTAAATTAAATATTCATTTTATATTAATTAAACAATTATTAACTAGAATTTTAGAATAAATTAACAAATAAGATCTATATAAACCGGTATTGGCATGGTGTGATGGTTTATAGGTGGCATTATTGTTCTTGCCACCAAGGTTCAAACCCCGTTGGGGTGGTATTGTTGAATGGTTGTATCTGGTTCATAGCTTTGGTTAAAAGCGTTTATCCCTTGAATAAAAAAAAAAACAAACAAGATCTATATAAAGTCAACTTTTCTATTTTTTTTCTTTGTTTCCAAATCATTTCATTTTCAAAAATTATACTAAATTCTAGATATCATAATTAAACACAAAACTTTATTCTATTCTAATCCTAACCCTAGTTAAATGCTAACCCTATTTGGACTCTAACCCTTACCCTAATTGAACACTAAATGTAATTGTAATTGACCACTAAGCATAATTGAATTCTACCCCAAACCCTAACCCTAACTCTAACTAAACCCTAAGCCTAACTCTAATCAAACCCTAACCCAAACCTACTTGATTCATAATCCCAACCCTAATTGAACTTTAAAACTAACCTTAATTAAGTATTAACCCTAATTGAACATTTATTGAACAATAGTCTGAATTGTACCATAACCCTAACTTTGAACTACAGTTGAACTCTAATCCTAACCCTAACACTAATTCTTATCCTAATTGAACCTTAACCCCAACCCTAACCTTAACCTTGACCCTATTTGAACTCTTATTGAATTCATAACCTTAATTAAACCCCAACCTCATCCTCAATCCTAACCCAAATTGAACATTAATTGAACCCTAAACCTAACCCTAAGTGAACACTAATCCTAATTGAACTCTAACTTTTTAGTTGAAAATATTAAAGTGCCTTATATTTTCCCATTCATCGCCATTTATCATTCAATTCCTAATAGAACTCCAAAATTTATACTTTTATAATGTTTTAATACACACCTAATATTAAGGGTTTAGAGTTTAAGGGTTAAGGGTTTAGGGTTAAGGGGAGAGAGATAGAGGGAGTGAGTGAGTGACCCATTTACATATTATTCTTTTATTCTTCATCAGTTAAGTATTTAGTTACCCATTTACCGTTAGTAGAAATGACCCAAGAATTCAATAGAATGGACTACCATATAATACCTTGCATTATGGAGCTCAATTCTCTATATATATTACCACTTATCAAATCCTTTGTAAATAATTGTAAACTTATGACTCCATTTAAGTATTTAATTAATTTTCTTGAATCAAAGCAAAAACATAGACACACAATTGAACAAATTCTCAAAACAAGAATGACAACATCATTAACATTTCATTCAAAATTCACTCAAATCCACATAAGGAGAGAAAATATATTAGAATTATACGTTTATTCATGCTTATAAGTCATATCTACATACAATTTAAGATAATTTGCATATATTCATCCAAAACTCAAAACAGACTATCTATTCTATTTCATCCACTTGGGGTTTTAACAGCCAATGGCACCACAGATATCACTTCCTCATTAGAGGAAAAATATCTTTCTACCCATATATTCAACTCAAAACCTAGCTAGAGCTTTCATTAGTTCTCTCCCTACAAATGAGCCTTGAATTCTGTTTTATATGACAAGGGAGCAACAAGCTTCGGGCTCAAATGTAATTTCACCACAAATTTTCATTTGAAAAAAATATTCATTACATTTAACTTTCATTTCAAAACTTCCCACATGTTGAATATGCACGCAAAACATAGTGCATGAACTGGGGAAAGCTAAAAGAAAAGGGAACACAAATTGTCATCAAAATCCCCTTTGTCGCTATCCATGCAACCAAATTGCCACGAAGGCACCACAACTTCTTATTTACCTGCCACCCTGCCCTTACCAACACTCAGACCCTGATATACACGCCTACTTCTAGTTGTTTCCTAATATGGTAGACCCTCAGCCTCCTCTTCTTTCTTGTCCTTGCCCAATATGGTTCTAGTCCATCTGTTTGGGGTTTTAACAGCCAATGGCACCACAGATATCACTTCCTCATCAGAGGGAAGACCATGATTGAAGCGAGCTAAATACTGACAGTAGTCGGAGTCAGTCTCGGTTACATCATCAGAAGTGTTGCTTGTAAGGTCAATGGGCGAGTGTTGGCATCCAGAGGAGCCATGCCCATACCTTATTTTCCTACCGACACTAGTAATAGAGCACACTGATTTCTTGCCTTTTTCATCTACCAGTTGAGCAGCAATGTCCTAAAATTGCAACCTTCTATTGTATCTAGTGGGCACAAGCCTAGGCTTGTCAACCAAAGCACCTTCCTGAATAGTAGGACCGAGCTTTTGTGAGCTCAAATGAACATACCTCCTTACTGACTTACTCATTTTCTCTTATCAGACAAGCACTCAAACTTGATTAGACTCAGCCCACAAAGTGCTCTAACTACTACAAGAATGACACTATTAGCAGTTAATTCCTCTTGTATTTATTGTGTGAGGTAATGGCAACCTTCATCAATGCTTAGTAAAAATGCATGTGCAAACATGGAAATTTGGTGGCGTATGTACTGTCATCGTTTAACTAGAGATGCATGAGAATCTGCAGATCACCCTTCATGATTTCCAACAACATCTTCACACAGATTGAGATCGACGTGACTACACAAGCAAGGAATAATTCATTAATGCTTCACTAGTTGTACGATAAAACGACCACCATGTGTCATTTTCCAACTTTGAATACTGCCCATTGATCTCTTGAAGAGTTGGCAGATCAAACAGTTTATCTTGGGCTAACTCGGTTTGACATCCAACGAAGCATCATTCATCTTGCTAATGACCAATAACATTAATCCATGTCACCAGGTCCAATGCACTTTGCAAACTGAATGGCTGGAGCTACGCATCGCAATCTCATTGACCTCACGGCTTTTAACCAACCTTCATCTTCCTCCTGCGAGCTAGCAAGGAACAACAGAGATTTACATTAGCTTTTGATCTTGGTTGTCGATCTAAAACCATGGGTTATGAGCTCAATAGTGGATATTGGGCCCCACATTCCATATAGGACACACATCTTCCTTTTGTTGACCTCGCGCCAAATAATAGGGCGACACCTTACGTCTGCGAGTTGGTGGGGTACGATCGCAATCTTCTCCCATATCTTCGAATTTGAAAAACCTACACATTGCATGGATAGTATTTAATGAAAGGCTTTGGCTAAGCCGTCGGCGACATGACCACTGGGGTTAATGGCTTAGGCTTACGTCACCGGATTAAAATTAAAACCCAACTTTGATTTTAATACTTTATTTCCTCCGCAGGGTTTTATTTCCTATGTCTTGGTTGGCCCCGTGTTTCATCTTTTAAAAAACAACTTATGTTGTTGTTTGTCGTCCGCCTAATTCCCATTTCTCCTTTTAATGAATGTTTTATTTTGCAAGGGTTGATTTAGTGCTTCCATTGATCTATTTCCTATAGATATCAAATGTGCCCGCCATCCCGTGATTAGGAATTGAAGGATCATGAAATCATGAGCGGGCGCCATGTGTCCTATCTGGGGGATCAAATTTGCGCTATCGCTGACCAACTATCATTTGATCTAAGTCGTTCCCTGACATCCCACGATGGTTCTTGGGTTGATTGCAAAATCACGAGCAGACGCCACGTGTCTCATCCGATGAAGCCTAAAGAGTAAAGGAAACACTAGCTGACTTTAAATGTATTAAGGGGCGGATTACTAAAGTGTTCTTGAGATGCACATGTTCTAAATCGATGGATATGTTATAATTGTTATCTACTGAAATTGCACCCTTATCAAGTTGCAGAACTTGATACTTCAGAGAAACATGGGAACTCTTCCAGGTTGTGGGTCACCTAAAAAATGGAAAAGAACCTCCGAAGAAGGCCGATTCCTATGCTGGCAGTATCACCTAAACTACTGATCTTTGTAAGGAAAAGGGAGGAGTGCATGAACACAAAAATTAAATCCTATGGTGATACACCAAATTGACAAGAGCAATGAGACACTCAAGTTACACTTGAATACTGATGATGGATATGGGACTGCACAACAAGTTTCTGTAGATCATGCATAAGTATTTCACAAACAGGTTTGACATGCACACACTTTTAAGAAGGAAAAGCAATTTTTCACAAATTAAAAGTTCATGTGCAATTCAGTAAAACACAATTTGTAACCTACATAATACTACTTTTGCAAAGAAAGGAATGCTAACATGAGACAAAGCTATAAGGAAATAGAAAAATTTAACAAGGTAGCTTGATCAATCACCTAAAAATGCACAATATTTTGTAAGAACCAGAAGGAAAATTGAACCATCAATGGTAACCAAGGTAAATTCTATATATCATGCTCCAAATGAGTTACAAAAGTTTGCTAATCTGAGAAAGGACTGCAAAAGTCACAAACTTCTAAAAAGCATAAGAAGAACTCCTTTTTACAAAGAGGCAAAAATGCCATATATACTAAAAGTGTCGGCCCCTGCCCTAGGGGTCTACAAAAAATGAGTCGGTTGCCAAACACATTGGCCCTCAGATCTTTTGGAATATAGTTAATGTTGCATTCAATGTGCATCCCTCTATCCATGTCGGTGAAAAGATCACCCTTAGAAGTGGCCTTTAGATCTTTTGTAACAATCGCATTAACTTGCAGCCCTCGTGTTCGCCCTCGAAACTCATTAGAGCTACTTTGAATGTTTTTGAGTGTTATCATAAATGTTGATCCACTCCTACCAGTCAACATCCCAGCTATCCTTGCAGCTTGAGGCTTTTTCCTTTCTTCCTTTTTCCTACTCAAGATCTTTCTACAAGTTGACCATCTTCAACAAGCAGCATCCGACCTCCCCTATTAGATCTCTTCACAGACAACACAACTGGACACCAAACCGATCCATCATCCTTTGATCACAGAGCAGATCCATACCACTCACATTTCGTTGATCCTCCATAGGGGCGGTCACAACAGTCAAACAGTCAATGGTTTGCCCTCGACTTTCTCTGATTGGCTAAACACATGACACTTAGGCTTTCTAGGTGGTCAAAGGCTACTCTTGCAGAATCGCATGTCGGTGAGACAATAGCCGTGTCTCCCCGATGCCACAATGCTCCACAACAGTTATCGACATAACTTACCACTATCGGCGAGGCCTCATAGCGAGCTGCAAGAGTCATATCGATATCCCTTTGTCATCGCCCAAACTATCGGCAAGATATATCACTTTTAGCAAGAGGTCTTGTTGAAAGCATTTGACAGTAGATAGCATTCCAACCAGACCATCGACAAGAGTCTCGGTGATGCTCAGCATGAACACACCCATCGGCAAGACAAACAAGTCAGGACAAGGTCTCAACAAGCTCCTATTGGTTACACTGAAGAGTTAAAACCATCGGCAAGACATAACGAATCGGCAAGACATCATAGCGAATGAAAATCCCTCAGCTAGGAGTCTTACCGATATCCATATACCCCTTCGGCGAGACCACCACAGGTTGGCAAGAAATCATACTGATCCTCCAAAAGTTATACCACTGTGCTCTTCCATCGGTGAGACATCCGCATTCGGTAGGACATCACAATGAGCTCAAACCACCACGTCGAAGGCCCCATCCTTCGATGAGACTCCCGCGAGTCAGGAAGACTTTAGTCTGAACTCAAAACTCTATGTCGAAGGCACAATCCTTCGACGAGAGATTCTCGGGTCAGCAAGACAACTCCCTAACTCCGACCATTTTGGTGAGACTTCGATCATTTATGTGAGACTCCACCCTGTCGGCGAGACCTCACCTCGAACACATCCTTCTTCGGTGGGGATTCCTCTGGTCAGCAAGATGTTATGTCAAACCCAAAAAACTTTTGGCTAGACTTCCACCTTTTGGCGAGATGTTACAATGAGCCCCAAACTTCTCCCCGACGTTGACTATTTTGGTGAGACCACCAGTCATCGGCAAGACATCACACCGAAGCCACAACCTTTTGTCGAGACTTCACCCCATCGGCAAGACATCTCCCCAAGCTCAAAAAATTATGCTGAGAGTTCCATTTATCAGCTAGAGGTCAAAGCGAAGGTAAACCACTCTCCCCAACACTAACCTTGTGAACAACTATCGGTGGGACTTCCTCTTTCGAGGAGAGATAGAAAACTTCATGGCGACCAAAATGTCTCAGCGACCTAAGGATTTCGAATGAATATAGCACAACAGCCAGTCGGCAAGACAACTGGAGGGTCTCACCGACTTTCTTCTTTGAGGAGTTCTATACCAAGTCCGATTGAGGCATACCATCCAACAAACTTCCTTGTGAAATAGCATCAGATGCATGATTTAACACTTGATGCAAATGTTCCTCCATTTGGCCTTCACGAACACTTGAAAACATAGGTTCCCCTGCCTGATTGGGCCCGCAGGTGAAAATCGGGTCACATTTATGGTGACCTTTGCTGGATGTTTGCCTGCTAAACATGAAAAATAGTAGCCTAAACTTGTCCATTGGGCATGGAGTCACTTGATAACTCAAAGTTTGACTTAAAACATCAGCTTTGTACATGGCTCAAATGCATTTGTAACTTATTAGAACACTTGGAAACCTATTGAAAACAAGAAAGCTATAGAAAGGAAACTATCTAACAGTGCTGGAACAACACTTAGGGAATTGAAAAAATGCAACTAAACCTACCCTACACTAACCAGTAAGAAATTGGTCAAAAAAACCATTCACAAGATGACTGAAATAGCTGCCCCTTCTTCTCAATATGCAATAATTATCATGCATGATGGCAGTTAAAAGAGGATGATGCTCTGAGAAATGTTTAATAAATTGATGCAGCAATTTATGAAAAAGATAAAAAGACTTACTACCCTCCTTAAATAGATCATATGTAATGTTATTCAAGGGAGGATAAGTGAATTGAACATACTCTTTTTTAACTTCCAGTGCATCTTGGATACCATTTTCTAGTTGTACCTTCATGTGTGGGTGCATGATTTGTCCTTGGTGTTGTATTGGACTCCATCTGGGCTAGGTATCTGATTGGATAGCCTTTGGTAAGGGTAAAGATTGAGCATTCTTTTCCAATAACTTGCTCATGGACTACCACTTTATCATCTTGTTGGTTGGAAAGGCCAAGTCCTTGTGGCGTACTTGGTGGAAAAGCAGTAACCTTCTCAGCATGTTCATGCTTTCTTGAATGAGCACTCATTTCTTCAATGGAGAAAAATGAAATAACTTCCTCCAACACACCTTCAATCAATACATCAACTTTTGGCTCCTTTATACACCAGAATAGAAGCTGCTTATAATTCTTATCATTACTGGAAGAATTACATTCCGATTTAGGCTTGTCTTTTTTCAACAAAAGAAGGCAACAATTCTAGTGGTGATGAAATCTCAAGTTCTTCTACACAATAGAATGGAAGCTCCTCTAACCAATCATGATCTTGTAAAATAGGATTATGAGGCCCCTCCTATTGTTTCAGAAACTCTACAAGCTATTGCTCCAAATCATCATGACTATCAATTACTTCTAGCTGGTTTGCCTCTTTGTCATCTAATGCTGAGCAAAACTATTCAATGATATCTGTGAATATCTCTTCATAAAAATCCACGTTAGCCTTCTCTTCAAGTGTTGTTGGTGTGAATAGACCCACAAATTCTTTATCATGTTGGAAGAATGAAGGCAACTTCCTATTCAAAACTAAAAGTTGATCCTCTCCAACAGATACTTCTGCTTTGTCTTCCTGCTGTTCAATCCTTTGCTGCTGCAATTGAAAACACTTTATAGCTAGGTGTACAGGATTTACCTTTTTAATCCTTTCCCACAGGAGTAAGCTATCTAGATCAATGGACTGCTCTTCCTCTATTTTCTTTTCAATAGAAAACTCATTCTGTTCAAAACTTGGAACACTGAACTACGTAAAGTGAAGCCCTTCCTCAAAGAAAGGATTTGGAAAGGTAGCAGTTGACTGGGGCATTTGAGAAAGTTGTTCTTCAGGAGAGTTAGACTAACTTTGTTCAAATTCTTGTACTAAATAGGATCCTCTTTGTGTCTCAACCTCCTGCTGATGAATATAAACTTGATAAGCAAGCTCCTCCTGCTGCTTATTGACCTCCTGCTGATTTTCAATTTCCTCAAACTGCTTTTGGAAATATAAAGACATATTCTCCAAACTCATATTATCAGAATTTTGAGACTCATAAGAAAAATTTCTTTGCTGGTAATCTTCTGTGAAATCAGCAGCATAACTGCTTTGATATGGCAGATTAGAAGGTATATAGATAGCACTTTTGTGAAATGGTGAATGGTAAGACATATTACCATGAAATCAACACTAAGCCTGCAGGAACCAGTTACTTTGGGCATGGAGTCGCTAGATATGTAGATTTTGACCTCTTAAGGTCTGAAAATTCCTGATCGCATATCAAAATCAGCAATAAGATGTATCTTCTTTCAGCTGTCTAATTCGACAGTCCCACTGGGCGTGCCAAAAACTGTTATCTACTGAAATTGCACCCTTATCAAGTTGCAGAACTTGATACTTCAGAGAAACGTGGGAACTCTTCTAGGTTGTGGGTCACCTAAAAAATGGAAAAGAACCTCCGGAGGCCGGCTTCCTATGCAAGCAGTATCACCTAAACTATTGATCTTTGTAAGGAAAAGGGAGAAGGAGTGCATGAACATAAAAATTAAATCCTATGGTGATACACCAAATTGACAAGAGCAATGAGACACTCAAGTTACACTTGAATACTGATGATGGATATGGGACTGCACAACAAGTTTATGTAGATCATGCATAAGTATTTCACAAACAGGTTTGACATGCACACACTTTTAAGAAGGAAAAGCAATTTTTCACAAATTAAAAGTTCATGTGCAATTCAGTAAAACATAATTTGTAACCTACATAATACTACTTTTGCAAAGAAAGGCATGTTAACATGAGACAAAGCTATAAGGAAATAGAAAAATTTCACAAGGTAGCTTGATCAATCACCTAAAAATGCACAATATTTTGCAAGAACTATAAGGAAAATTGAACCATCAATGGTAACCAAGGTAAATTCTATATATCATGCTCCAAATGAGTTACAAAAGTTTGCTAATCTGAGAAAGGACTGCAAAAGTCACAAACTTCTGAAAAGCATAAGAACTCCTTTTTACAAAGAGGCAAAAATGCCATATTTACTAAAAGTGTCGGCCCCTGCCCTAGGGGTCTACAAAAAATGAGTCAGTTTCCAAACACATCAGCCCTCAGATATTTTGGAATATAGTTAATGCTACATTCAATGTGCATCCCTCTGTCCATGTCGGTGAAAGATCACCCTCAGGAGTGGCCTTTAGATCTTTTGCAACAATCGCATTAACTTGCAGCCCTCGTGTCCGCCCTCGAAACTCATTAGAGCTACTTTGAATGTTTCTGAGTGTTATCATAAATGTCGATCCACTCCTGCCAGTCGACATCCCAGTTGTCCTTGTGGTTTGAAGCTTTTTCCTTTCTTCCTTTTTCTTGCTCAAGATCTTTCTACAAGTTGACCATCTTCGAGAAGCAGCATCTGACCTCCCCTATTAGATCTCTTCACAGATGACACCACTAGACACCGAACCAATCCATCATCCTTTGATCACAGAGTAGATCCATACTACTCGCATTTCGTTGATCCTCCACAGGGGTAGTCACAATAGTCAAATAGTCAATGGTTCGCCCTCGACTTTCTCTGATTGGCTGAACACATGCCACTTAGGCTTTCCAGGCAGTCAAAGGCTACTCCTGCAGAATCACATGTCGGTGAGACACTAGCTGTGTCTCCCTGATGCCACAATGCTCCACAACAGTTATCAGCATAACTTACCACTGTCAGTGAGACCTCAGAGTGAGCTGCAAGAGTCATACCAATATCCTCATTGTCATTGCCCAAACTATTGGCAAGATATATCACTTTCAGAAAGAGGTCTTGCCGAAAGCATCTAACAGTAGATAGCATTCCAACAAGACCATCGACAAGAGTCTTGGCGATGCTCAACACGAACACACCCATTGGAAAGACAAACAAGTAGGGACAAGGTCTTAGCAAGCTCCTATTGGTTACACCGAAGAGTTAAAACCATCAGTAAGACATCACGAATCGGCAAGACATCATAGCGAATGAAAACCCCTCGGCCAGGAGTCTTACTGATATCCATATACCCCTTAAGCGAGACCACCACAGGTCGGCAAGACATCATACCGATCCTCCAAAAGTTATACCATTGTGCTCTTTCATCAGTGAGACATCCGTATTCGGCAGGACATCACAACGAGCTCAAAACACCATGCCAAAGGCCCCATCCTTCAGCGAGACTCCCCCAAGTCAGGAAGACTTTACCCTGAACTCAAAACTCTATGCCGAAGGCACAATCCTTCAGTGAGACATTCCTAGGTTGGTAACACATCTCCTTGACACCGGTCGTTTTGGTGAGACTTTGATCATTTCGGTGAGACCTCACCCCAAACACATCCTTCTTTGGTGGGGCTTCCTCTGGTTGGCAAGACGTTATGTCGTACCCAAAAAACTTTTTGCCAGACTTCCACCTTTCGGCGAGACATTACAGCAAGCCCCAAACTTCTCCTCGATGCCAGTCGTTTCGGTGAGACCATCGGTCATTGGCAAGACATCACGTTGAAGCCACAACCTTTCGGTGAGACTTCACCCCGTTAGTGAGACATCTTCCTGAGCTCAAAAACTTACGCCGAGAGTTCCATTTATTGGCCAAAGGTTAGAGCGAAGGTAAACTACTCTCCCCGATGCTAACCTTATGAACAACTATCGGTAGGAATTCCTCTGTCGGGGAGAGATAGAAAACTTGATGGCAACCAAAATGTCTCAGCGACCTGAGGATTTCGAATGAATATAGCACAATAGCTAGTCGATAAGACAACTGGAGGGTCTCACCGAATTTCTTCTTTGAGGAGTTCTATACCAGGTTCAACTGAGACATACCATCCAACAGACTTCCTTGTGAAATAGCATCAGATGTATGATTTAACCCTTGATGCAAATGTTCCTCCATTTGGCCTTCACGAACACTTGAAAACATAGGTTCCCTTGCCTGATTGAACCCATAGGTGAAAATCGGGTAACAATAATCTCGCTGGAAAAGATGCTCGAAGGTTAATGACATGGCTAACAACTGTGTTAAAGGAATGAGATCATTGATGCTTAAGATCAACAATTTCCCGCCATCACACGATCAAAAGTTTCAGGATTGTGATATCGTAGGTAACCGCCACGTGGACTTCCTTCATAGTGTATGGTAAGGTGGGCCCCTTATCGTCGTGTTAGAAATTGTGTCAGCTTGTTTTGAAGGTGCTCATTGATGATTTGATCAAACTGAAGAATTGATGGCTCAAATTTAAATCTGCATCAAATATGGTTGGAGTCGTTCGTGCAGCATGAAATTGAGCTTTAATGGTGGATGAGACACTTGCTGGCATAATTTGATCGATAATAAAATTAGTTTTCCTACTTGGTCTATATCACAAAGCATTCAACTATTTCGCAGAGCAATTTCAAAGCTGAAGGTAGAATTGCGAGTTTCTTGTAGCCAAAATTTGGGAGTTCTGCGAACAAAGCCGTGAGTTTATTTTCTATGCCTCCCAGTCATTTTGTATTTGAATTTGGGAAAGGATTAGTTGGATGTGCTGTGAGCTTGTTGATGAATGTGTTAGGGCTATAGTTTAATTATAGTTGTGAGAAATTGCAGTGTTTTGTCCTATAATTTTCTATCTCTGGTTAGTCCTAGCTATTTGAATTATAATGTTGTAAAGAAGCCCTAGTTTTTCTGAGATGGCACCACACAAGCAACATTCTGGCCAGACTGAATATTTGAAACGAAACTTGTATGATGATTTCCTGGATCAATTTCCCTTATCAATGAATGATAGGAGGAAGGGATTGGTCCTAATGCGAGGGAAAGTCTCGGGGGAAGGGTTAGTGTATAATTGTTCCAACATTACCAATGCTAGGGTTCTCCTCACTGGCTTGGAATTGTTCAAATTGTGGTACAGACAGAGGAATTTTCCTCACCCTTTTTCAAATGGATGGATGTATGATATGGGGAAGCTGGTGGTACCAAATGTATTCCCTAATGTAGACCTGCTTAGGACGGTGGCTGCAAGATATGACCCTATTACATAGATAATCAAGGACAATGATGGAAAGGTTCTATTGAGCATTAATAGAGAAGAGGTCCAACATATTTTTGACTTGAGTGAACCGAGCGAAGACTTGGTTCCTATCAACCTTGAGGAATTGAAGTAGGAGTATGCAAAGCTGAAATCTCTTTTTAGAGCAAGGTTGCTTCCACCTCATCTGGCTACGGCAGGAGGTTCAAAAACTCATATTAGACCTAGTGACCAGGAACCTTTCAAATTAAATTGTTTTGCAAACCATTTCTTGACCACTTTCTATTCTTTATGTCAGATTTTGGATTTCAGTCCTGGTACAGTAATGCCCATTGCTTATATGTTCATGGGGGTGCAAATACAACACCCTAATTTCTCTGTGACCTATGACTTCGCTTCTTTCTTGGCTGAGAGGATGCATGAAGGGCTGTCAAAGCTACAAAACAATGATACCAACACTCAATTCTTTTGGTACTCTATGCTAATGCATATGTTTTTGTTTAAGAATGCTAATTTTTTCTCTGAGAGGATGAAATTAAGGCAATCATTTGATGGAGAAAGATTGCCAGTACAGATATGGGCTGCAAATTTATCTTGTAATAAGGAAAGTACTAGTTATGTGCAATTTGATAATTTTTTTGCTTCCAAATTAAGGGCTAGATTAATGGTGAATATACCTAGGATCCCTGAGGAATTACATGATTTCCTCAGGCCAAAGGAGAGGAAGGCAGAATTGAAGGTTTACCATAACTGGGGTGACATTATCCCATAGCCGGTCAGCACTGTCTTGAGAGTATATGGTTTTCAGGGAGCCCCTCATATACTACCATACAATGTTCCACCAAGAGTGGGATTTATAGAAGTTATGTAGTAGATAGGTTGTATTCATGAGGACAACCTCACTGGAAGGGGTAAGGGAACATTTTTCCCAGATTATAGAGTGGTGTCTGATTTTGTATTTTCAAAGGGAGGCTGGATGCATTTTGATAATTTCTTTGATGATTACCATTTGAGGTGTGGACCAAAGCGGCAGCATGATCCTGAGGGTTTCTTTTCTCTTTTTAGACAAAGAATAAAAGATGGAAAATTTGTGCATGAGTTCAATTTCCCTGAAGACTTGATTAGAAATGAATTTGATTTGAATAGACATGAGTTGAACAAGGAGAAATGGATATATTATGGTAAGCTACTAGATGTTGTGCATAAAATAGATCTAAAATATGATCTACTGTTGGAGTTCAGTCCCCACCATAAGAAATTTTGCTTTTCTGATGGGAAACTTCAAGGAAATTATGGGCACATTGAGGACAAAAAAGATAAATTTAGAATTGAATCTGGGTGTACAAGAGCAAGGTGCCAGACCAATTGAAATAAGGCCAGCATACCAGCCTATGGAAAGGTGGCCCATTTACAGGAGGAAAAAGGATAGTAGCAGTGATGAAGAAGAAGTGGACAGGAAAAAAAAACAAATTATGAAAGTGCCTCTACAACAAAGTCCAAAATTCAAAATGCCTGGGGCAATCAAAATTATTGATTTAGAATCATCACCGGAAGACAATCCCTCATCACCACCATCTAATCCAAGCCCTAAGAGGAAAAGAATTGATCAACCACAAGAGGATCTGATGGATGAGATTATTGTTACTAATCAAGACATGGAAGTTGGTATGCCTTCCCCGCCTAGGCCAGCTGAATTAGTTTTATATGATTTAGATATGAAAGGTAAAAGTGTACAAGATGCAATAATGGAGGCATGCAAGGAGTTTCTAGATGACAATACATTTGTAAAAACTCTTGTATTCTTGCAATTGGTATAGAGGATGAAGTTTGAAGAGTATCAAGATAAATGTAGGTAGAGAAGAGAACTAAGGCCTGACATGTTAGACTAGGAGAATGATGAGGAGGTAAAAGCTGAATTAATGGAAGAATTAAAGAGCATCACTCTTGAAGAAGGAAGAAAACTGGTGAGTCAGGCTGGTGTATTAATTCTTCCTGAATGGGACATTGTAGATGTAGTAGCCTTTAATGATATTATGAAGTCTCAGAATCCCTTTCAAGACTCTGAAGAAGAGGTCAAGGCAACATTGTAAAACTCTGATTTCAGTGAGGAATATGAAACTCTAGAAATTTGGGCATTGGCCCCACAAGGGAGAAATCCAGATGTTTCTGATATTAATCCAAATTTCAAGGGAGGATTATTAATAAAGAGAGCTTTAGAGACCTCAACCACTGAGGCCACTAATTTGACTATGAATGTGGCCAAATTGGCCCAAAAGAATACTGAAAGGGAGGAAGCTGAAAGGAAGAGGTTAATGGAAAAATATAACCTTTTGATTGAGTACAACAAGATGCAGTAGAAAAATGTTGAGTTGCAAACTGAAGTGGAGAGGTTTAGGTATAAGCAGATTGGGGAGACATCAAGTGCTCCAGGAACTAGTACATTACCTTCCATAGCAGGGTCAGTGCCTCCTGCTTCTCCAATTGTTTCCACACCAGGATCTCCTAGTTAGAATCCTGTCCTCACCCTTTCTTTAGAGGAAGTTGAAGAAGAAACAAAGTGCTCTGTCGATCCTACAAAGAAGCAACTTTTGCAAAAAAATTGATGAATTGCAGGCATCATTAAAGAAAAGTGAGGATGGATCTCTCTTAAAGCAAAAGAAAATTGTTACTACTATTTTGAGGCATTTAAATGAAAAGGTTGATAGAAAATTGCTATCTATACATTCTTTATATTCTTTGATGTTAGCAGCAATAAAGAATATTGATAGGAATCAGGAAGTAGCGTTACCAATGATTGACAATTGGATCCCTAGGGCCAGTGATCTGGATATCATGTAAAAGGCCTCAAGGTTTGATATAAATAATAAGCCCCCAATCATTAAAGGCTACTCATGTGTTAGTAAAATTATTGCAAGGTTTCAGACCTTACCAGATGACTTGAGTAGGAAGATTAGGGAGCTGGTGAATAATTTTAATGATTGGGGTAACACATTATCACTTGATATAATTGATGAGCAGGGGAAAATCAGGTCATTTCAATAATGGCAGGCTCAAGCAAGTGATGCCATCAATGATCAAATCAATTCAATTTGTGATGACTCAGACTATGATTTGTTGGTGAGCTGTATGGACAAAATCATTAGTACCAGCTCATTTTTGGAATCTTTTAAAAGGGATGTGAATCAGGTAGCTGTAAAATACACACCTTATAATACCAAGGTGGATGAGGTAATTAATTTTGACTGGCTAACTGATGATGAGTACCAGAATTGGGTAACTAAATATTTGACCGAGGAGGAGTAAAAGGAGTGAACTACTAACAGGTGGCAGATCAGATGTTGCGGTTGCAATGGTTCTAGTTTTGTGTTGACGACTTTCTTGGTGCGATTTTCTTGTGGTTTTTTGCATCAACGTTATTCAGCTAATATGATGAACAAGAATATTTTTCAAGGTGGTGGCTATTGTAACAAATTTTGGAATATCACCAGGTGCTCCAATTGACTAGTGACAGGTGTACTTTCTGGCCCGGTGCTTGTTTGCTCCTTCATTTTCTATAAGAAGGATTTCAAGGCTAGAAGGTTAGTTAGATAATTTTGTCGAGTCTAGGTGAAGTTGCAGAGTGAATTGTAAAGTCTGATGGTTTTAGAGAAATGCAATGTAGGTTTTGAGTCATTATATAACAGGTTTTGAGTTCATAGAGATTTAATGTTGTATAACAGTACTAGCATTTGAGTTGAAATTAAAATTCAAGCTCATGTCTCTCCATTGTACATGCATATCTGAACTTTGAATGAAATAACTAAGGGTTGTTTTATCCATCTCACTGTTGTAGTGTGTATGATTCTATTTTAGCTTTAATTCAAGGAATTAATCAAAATGCTTGAATGGGATTATAGGCGGATATGTGTTGTATAAGGATTTGATAAGTAGTCCTGGGTTAGAATGCATCTTGATGAAATTGTAATGCAATATTGTCAGAGATCTTATATGTGATGTATTAAATCTATTATAAACCTCTAGATGCTTATGAATTTGACTCTTGCAATTGATATATGGCATTGATCTAAGTTGTAATTACCTGTATGATTCATTATTTGTTTGTCTTTTGCTAGAGCTTGCTACAAATTTCAAATCAATGAATATCTTATACTGTGGATTGTGTTGTAGTTATCTCATGCTCTATATAGTTGATATTATTATCTTATAAAATTGTTGATCTATTAAGTGAGATCATGCGCTATTTATTATGTTGTTTATAATAATGGTGCGAGGAGGTTGTAAGCACATTGGGGATCACCCTCACGGGTCTTCTTGAGCACGAAGTGTAGGGAGGCTTTTAAAGTCCTTGTCCGGTTGGTCCGAGGTCCTTTGAGAGTGCCTTGATTGGGTGGAAATTCCATAGGTAGACGAAGACAAACTACAGTTTACATTGTAAAAAGTCTAAAGAACCAACATACACGTCAACCACTGAACAACCACCTCTACAACTGACTTTTTAATTTTTTATGATCAGATGAAACATAAAACACACTAATTTCAAGGTTGTTAACATCACTATTGAAATGTTTTAAATTTTTGACCTTTCAAACATTAAAAAGTGCATCATTAAAATAATTATGTAATGGAATAAAAATTAAAAATATCATCAATTAATTATGTAGCACATGATCCAAATATAATTCTATCAAGAAATTAATATCCAAAATGAATAATATAATCACATAACTTATACATTTCAATGTCATTGATCTTCTTCTTCATCCAACTCTTTATGCGTATCATCGATCTAGATTGACATTGTAAGGATTGGTCATATCATCATCATCGTCATCGATGTCGGTTCAATAATATCATCATCCCTGCGGATATCATCTTCATGAATAATGCTCCTACATCATCATGATCTAGTTCCTCCTCTTGACATCTTAGATTTAGGGACATCATCAACTAGCTGACCCGATTAGATCATCATCTACATCATCTTCTAGTTCTTGGTATCTTCTTCTTCCACCACATTATACTTTACGGCCTTCCTCTTGGATGCTTGTCTAACAAAAAATGACCAACCCAGTTTACCTAGAACCTCTAAGTAAAACACCTACTCACATTGGCTTGGAAGAACATAGGGCTCATTTCCAGCTTGCTCGATCAACCTTGTATTAACCATGGTAAATCCATTATCATGATCAATAACAGTTCTCTTGAAATCATTTTCATTCAATTGTAGCTTGTACCATAGGATGACGAACATAACTAATTTGAAGGACTTAAAGTCACACTCAAGTATATCATCCAAAATCCCATAGTATCAATTTTATGAGACACGGATGTGTATGTCACTTCTAGGTGAAACATTAGTCACTTGAAAGACTGCAGTTATACCAGAATCACAAGTTTTCTTCATGTCATCCAACATTTTGATTTGAAATTTATGACCATTGCACCACATATCCTTGTGGTGTTTCACACTGCACAATATGTCAAACATGTAAAAGTATTGCAATATCATCGGTTGGTAAACATAATATTTATTCTTGGCGAATGTATGCAAAGAAAAAATCTCAACTTATATATATATATATACATCAATATACTTGAAAATTATAAAATAATATGGGTGATTAATATATTTATACGTACCTATTTATCTCTTAAACCATATACTAAATCAATTTCCCTTTATGTAATATTGGAATCTCCATTACGATGAGCTTCTTTAACCAATGAAGCCACACCTTCCCATGTTAATGCGCGACCAGATTGTTGACATCGTTCAATCCATACCGTCATCCAATCAAGATTGTTGGTGATGTACAAATGTAGTGCATCCCACTCTTGACCAATTGTATAAAAAAAATGAAATTGAAAAATGACGTATAATTAGTTAAATACCACAGTATACGACCTTAATTTATAATTGATGTATATTGAAGATTAAAAATTAAATAAGTACAATATACATAAAAACCATATGTAAAATATATTCCAATTAATCTCCGTGACCATCTTATAATTACCTCTCACTTTCCTCAATCTACCTTTCCCCATCAGGTACTCCCCTTCAAATTTGTTAATGGAGTTGGGATCCCAAATGTGATCTACATGGATCTTTGTTGCAAACTTAGCAAGATATTCACTAATGTACACCATGGTCTAGTATACGATATATCCCTCCACCATAGAACCTTGAAGATGCGCTCTTTGTCTAACCAAAGCCTTCAAAAATTTCAAGTGCCTCTCAACCATCCACATTGACCTTGTGTGTATAGGTCCACACAATTCAATCTCCTCAACTTGGTGTATGAGGTAGTGTTCTTGTGCATTGAAAAATGTTTGCATTTCACACATTAGGCAGAGGAATTTTCTCTTCCAATAATTTATATCTTCTTTATGGATTTCTTTAGATGACAACCATCTACAAGTGATTCAAAGGTAGAAAATATATTAAGCGAGGAAATTTAACAAAAATATCTGATGTAATTACATAACAAAGTAAAAAAATGGCAATTATAAGATGTATACAATAAGATTAGACAAATCTATTACTTACCTCATGTATTTTCCAATATCATATATAACATGACATTGTTGTCAAAGTTGTCTGAAGGAGATAGAGGTAGAGGCATCTTTGCCACAATTATAAAATGATCTTTCATTATTTTTCCAAAAGTAGTAAACACAATACACTGAAAAGTACATGCGTATACAAGTGTATATAATATACGGAATAATTACTGTAATGAAGGTATGTCAATCATGCATTTTCATCCTGACCCGATTCACCTTTCTTTGTTATTATATTGTTTTATGTTAAATGGCAAATCCTGTGGAATCAAATTTTTCATATGACTTCTTTTATAGCATTGCTTTGTTTCTCTATTAATAACCAAGGAAGGACACTTATATTAATTTGGTCTCCATTGCTATTTAATTGAATGACATTTTTCATTGCATGATTGGCTTCCTGAATGTCACTACAAATTTTGACAATTTTTTCTTTGTCATGCCTTCCATCCAATATTTTCCATAGCGTTTCTATTATATTCTTTCTGATATGCATTGTATCAAACAAATGCACAATTTGTAGTTGCTCATAGTGAGGGAAACCTACTAAATTGTCTAGGATAACTTTACGATCCATGTGGAAGGTGACCATTAATGCATGGCGACCTTCATGAAGCATATAAGTTAAACAAATCAACAATGACAATCATTGTCGATTACAACATGAGTAAAAACAACAAAATATAAAAAAAATAAATTAAAAAAATATCATATATGATAGATAAACAATTTGATCTGATGTATAACCTTGATGATTAATTCTATTATATTCCAACTTCCATAGGCGAGGTGACATTATTCATGGTTTTGATGTAGTATCCTCTTTCCCATTGAAAAGATGTTTTTCAGTAGTTACATTACTTATTATTTGTATGGAGGAAGTGCCTATACTCATCAAACACCTACTTTCCTAAACATTTGAGCAATGAGATTTCATCTTTGGACCACAAATTGGACATACAAATTTTCCCTTTGTTTGAAGACCTGCAAGATCATATATAATTGGATTAGATATGTCAATTTTTATAATTATATATAATTAATAGATTATTTTAAAAACATGCATGATATCTACTTCATCAAATTAAATATTGTTAAAGTGTAGTTGAATGTTATAACATACCACAAAAATGTGTTAGCCCTAGGGCATCATGAATTGTCCATACAAGCATTGCATGGAATTTAAATTGTCTTTGTCCTATTGGTCTAGAGATGTCATACATAGTGATGTCATTCCATAACTTTAGTAACTTGTCGATAAGAGGCTCGATATATACATTCATATCTTTAACTTGGAACTTACCTAGTTGAATGAACATAAAATTACATAATTATTATAACCATTTTACTACAATATATATAGAATTAATGTACATGACTATTGAATGAAAAAAATATAAGTCATTATGCAACAAATAAGACAAATGAGATGCTACTACGTTAAAGAAAATTGATGTAAACAAATACCTAGAATAATCATTAACAATATTATGTACTCCCTCTTTATTGAGATCCATGGAGGAATGTTATTGTTGATAACAAAAATAGGCCACACTAAGCAAATAGATCTCAGCTCTCCAAATGGATTGACATCGTCCGCTTCCAATGAAAGCCTGAGATTACGAGGTTCTTCTTTAAAGTGTGGCCATTTTTCCTCCATGTCCCTAAATGCAGAACCATCCGCAGGCATTCAAAGAATGTCATCTCCACTTCTATTTCGTGCATGGTAATCCATAAATTGTGCTAAGCTTTCACACCTAAATAATCATTGCATACGTGGAATGATGGGAATATAATGAAGAACCTTGCGAGACACCTTTTTTGTTAGTTGATCTATTCGATATCTATTGATATGACATTCTAGGCATTTTGTTGCAAATTATTGTTGTTTATGATATATAATATGATCATTGGGACATGCATCTATTGCTTGATACTCCATTCTAATATCTTTCATAATCGCACATAAATCTTGGTATGAGTGAGGTAAAATATTTGATGGTGGTAACAAAAATTCACCAATAAATCTACAACAAAAAATAATTTGTTCATATAAAGAATATTAATAGTACATATTTCATCATTTATTTACTAGTGATGAACTAACAACAATTAAAATAGATGAAAAAAGATAACATATATGACATACCTTAACATCTGTGAGATTTCTATGTTTGATAAACCATTCATAACCTTTAAGTTCAATATAAAAAATACAACAGAGAGAAGAGTTGTTTGGGAGCCTTCATAAAGGGGCTCGTATTCCTTCTCAAGTACAGGAAAATCATGAACATCATCAAAGTCATCTTGATCATCATGATCAGCTCTACCACTAAATGTGTCATGGATCAATGTATTTGTACCATCATCTTCAACTATGTTTTCTGGCGCATGATCATCTTCTTCCATAGGATCATTAACTTCATCTTCGATATTCACAGCTCCATGTTCGTCTGCTTGCAAAACCACATTCTTTAATCCATATCATCTACCCCAGGGTGCCCCACCTTTATAATAATTATAGACACAAATAAACTATGATCATGATCAAGTGATTATATATATATAAAATGTTAAAACGATATAAACATTTACAAATTCAATCAATATAAATGCATATAATGAACAACTCGCCAATGGACGATAATCATGCCCCCCTTCAATGTGACCACGCTGCCTACAATGTTTCTCAACTATTGTAATTAAAAGTCATCTTGTCTTTAAGCCCTTGCAATTATTGCAAGGACAATAACATTTCCCATCACCCTTTCTTTTCAATCTAGCCCACAATCTATCAAATGTCTCTTAATTTTGTTCTGGACCAATATTATCTAACATGATTTTTCTTTACCAAGCTTGACTATTTAGATCTTCAAAAAATATCAAACTCACACTCTAATAATTTTTATTCATAGATAGGTAACATAATCTAATAATTATGATATTTTACACCAAATTTTTTTTGGCATGCAACCACCCCTGCAAAAGAGAAGATAGTCTGAAGTTAATGACCCCAAAAAACACTTTAAAATGTCAATTCCAAAACTTATTAAATTCTGATTTTACTATGATTTCCAACCTTTAAGGCTCCTAAAATCATAATATTGAACTTTATTGCAAACTTCCTACAACGATGGAGGTAGTGAGCTAGTAAGAGCAAGTGACCCATTCCTAAGGAGCAACAAGTCGGAGTCATCATTGCTAATGTCAATATGGATTTATCCTTTTAGTTAAAGATGCAATGTGTCACTTCTTATGATGAGCTTATCCCTAGGGCCCTCAACATTGAGAGAGCCCTAATAAAAAACAACAGAAGCATTGGTAAGAGCATGATTAGGGTACAAACTCGAGGCCTCCGTGAGAACATAAAATAATAATACAAGCAATAATTCATGTGGCTTAGTGGACATTTGTAAATGCAATCTACGGAAGAAGAATGACAGTCACTTGAGATGTGATACCAAAACAGTCGAAATAGTGACAAGATAATAAAGTTCAAACCTTGCATAGTAAAGTGAAAATTTTAACAGTGAGTTTCCTTACCCCCTTGCTAACCTTAAGGGTTTTTCAAATGCTTTTGGTAGTGTTAGACAAGGCAAATGCAATCAGGGAATGACTGTCCAAATGAAGTAATAGTGATAATCATAAGTTCAATGTTTCTTCTTAGCCATTAATGTATAATGGAGGTATGGATTGCACAGTTTGATATACTGTTTTGAGATCATCAAAAGATGGGAGAATAGTGAATAATAACTGTTGTGGATCGTAAGGCCAATAAGGTTGGAAGGATCTTAAGAACTACAAGGCCACCATGGTCAAATGGTCCCATGTAAGTGAAAACAGGCGCATAGTTTGATTTTATGGGTGGTAGGGTTGGGATGTCATATGAAAGGAATCTTCAAGTGATGTGAGTAGAGCTATTTGAGATTGCGTACCGAGGTGCAATACCCAGCCTTTTGAAGGAAGTAGTAAAGCAGAAATGCAAGAAAATAAAATCGCATACAACAAACAAATTCACAATGTTATCTCTTTGCAATAATTCCTTTTGAGTTTGAAGACAAAAATATTTTCATTGTATCTCTTCATGATGAAAGTGCAGACCTTTAATGGTCAAATCACCGCAAACTACGATTTTAAAACATGCTATTGTGCTTATGGAGGCAACACATTTGGCAAGGCAGTGAGTGGTGGTTTGGAACAATGGTAGGTATGAAGGACTTGTTTTATATGCATACTATGCAGTCTAGCTTAAGACACCATTCTTAAAAGAGATTGAAGGTGGATTATGGAACTCAAGGGTTACCATGAAAAAGATTAAAGCAAAGACTGAGATCTATTTAAAAGCCACGGTCATGAAGATATTAAAGATGTCACATGCAAAAACCTAGTAGCTGGAGTAATGAATACAGTGCCAAAGAGGATAGTGTGCTGGGGCAGATTTAGGAGATCTCCACATTATCTAATTACAGGGAAATACATCATTTATTTATTTTTTTAATTAAAATAAATTATTCTAAACCCTATATAGGATACATTGATAGTTCAAAAGCCTCTGAAGGAATTTGAGGTTATGAAAATATATGTCAAGTAACATTCATAAGGTTTAGAAAATATTGATCACTCTCTAGAATAGCCCATTAAACATGGGTTGTGCTTGAATGCACTACATAATTGATATAACACAACCACTCTACATATCAACTAGAGTTATAGGGTCTTTATTGTAGCAAGAGGTAATCACTCTTTGATCATGCTATAATTGCATCCTAGCCTATTAAACTTGAGACAACCTGAATGCACCCAATGATGATTGACACCTACATTATACAACCTAAATTAAATGCATTATATGAGTGCCTCCATTTCTATCACAACATAGCCACATTAAACCTGGGTCACACATGAATGCATCCTGTATTTATTATAGCACAACTGTGCGACATGACCAAGAGAGTTATGGATCACATAATTACAGTCACAAGAATTTGTTCCTTGGTTGTGATCTTATGGTGATTCCACACAACAAAATTTGGACATGAAATTCTCAAAGCCCTAAACCTCTAAAAATGAAATCTGATGAGATGTTGCTTTAAAATATGATTTTCAAACCTGGAACTACAAATCTGACTTCACAACTGAATTCTGCAAAAAGTTAATGACTACCCTCAACCTGCTGATATCTTCTTGAATTTTTTCTGATTTTTCCCAAGAAAATCGTCCTTAGTTCTCCACAAACTATCTCAAGTAGACCAAAAAACTGTCGCAATAAATCAGGCGTGAACTCACTTTTCTTTATGTTGGCCACAATTTGATTTTTTTCTATTTTTCATGTTTGTCAAAAATTCGACGAAAATCATAGCCGACATTTCGATGAATGTTGGGGATAAACTTTCAAAAAATTGAAAATTACACATCAAATTTTACATATTTCATCAGACAGTTTTGTCCAATTTTGCAGTCAAATGAGTTAGTGATATTCACATGTAAGTACTTGAGTAACAGGACTAAAGAGGTGGATATGCTTATGATAAGATGAATATTTTTGTATCTTGATTCCTGTTAGAATATGCAGAAAACTCAAAGTAAGGCACTAAGATCAATAACACCTTTATCCCTCTAAACATATGAGGGCAACATGTTGGGCTCAACCCTTGTGGGAGTCGCATTTCATCCCACATGTTGAAATCAAATAAATTAAAACAAGATCATTATTTTTCCTATACCTGCACAAGAAGCAAACATGTTAGAAAAAATATGTGCATATGACTGATGTGCTTGATCATTCTTGCTTTCTTGGACATGATATGCAAACTGTTTTAATGCAAATGAGGGTTGAGTTGTATGTTTATAGAGATATGTGCATATATGGATTAACGATCCCTCATTGCTCTAACAATACTTCTTCTCTCAGATGTAGGAAACTAGGAGCAACAAGGAGGTTGAAGATTATTGTAGGACAAGCAAAAGACTAACAAAGATGCAGGGCAACTCAACTAAGAACAGTCATTCAGGAAATGATGGGTCCTTCTTCCCTATATGTGCATTCCTTTTTGTTAATATCTATAGATGTATAATGTTTTCTTTCATTTGCATTAAAATAGTTAGTCTCACGGGTTGTGTGAGACCTTATACATTTATATTATCAATAAAGATTACTTTTATTGCAAAGCTTTTGTACTTTCTCCTATGTTATATGTATTTGCATAAATGTAATCTAGTGAAGTAATCTTCAAAAAAAAATTTATACACATAAATGTAATATAGCAGAAATATAATGTACATTATTCTTTGTTTGAAAATCACAATAGCTCTATCTGATTGAGCTATTAGCAAAAATAGGTAACATCTTTTGTCGACATCTGCTATATGTTTGCTTGCTAAGCATCAAACCAGTTGCCTAGGCTTATCCATTGGGCACATAGTCACTCAGAAACTTGACACAAATTGAAAACAGTCCTCAAAACAATACTGTAACTCAATAGATTAGTGCAAATAATTGAAACACTTAAATTTTAGGAAGATCACTACTTAACTGTGTTGAACAACACTTAGGGAAATTGAAAACTTGCATCTAAACTATGGTGCAACAACACTGATTGAAAGAAAAAATCCTAATCTAGCATGCATAATGCAGATCAAACCTCAAAAAGCCATTTGAGGTGTATCCCATTGACTGGGATAGGAAGAATTTTTCCATCCATCTTTGATAACTAGAATGCATTGTGCTCCCTACATTTTTTTTATTACAAATGGGCCACTCCAGAAGTTATCAAACTTAGTGTGCTTTCTGGACCTGCTTTTCAACTCATCCCATTTGAGTACAACATCACCCTCTCAGAATACTCTAGGAGTTTCTTTCTTATCAAAGACTCTCTTTGTTTGGAGTTTATGATACTCCAAGGACTTCATTTCTTTATTTCTTGTCTCCTCTAGATCCATGAGCTGAGCATACCTAATTTCCATTGGGTCCTACTCAAATATTTCTAGTTGATGCATAATATCAAGAGTTGGAAGCTCTACCGACAAAAGGAAATATTTCCTCCTTACCATAAACTAGTACATATGGAGAATTCCCAATGGACCACTTGGGAGTTATTCTATTTTCCCACAAGGAATATTTTAACTTGGTGTACTAAGTTCTCTAATTATACTTCATGATTCTTTTGATTATTCTTATCAAGTTCTTGTTTGTTGATTCTGCCAAACCATTACCTTGTGGGTAATAGTTTGATGAAGCGTTCAAATGAATACCATTCCTGACATCCCAATCACTCACTCTAATTCCAACAAATGCGAGAGCATTATCTAAAATAATTGACTCAGGTACTCCAAACTTGGTTACTAAATCATCATAGAAGTTTAAAACAACACTTTCATTGGCTTCTTTTAAAGCCAATGCTTCAGTCCACCTTGTGAAATAATCAATTGCAATGAGTACCCACCTGTGACTTGCACTAGAAGGTGGATTTATAGGTCTTATAAAATCAATTCCCCATTTCATGAAGGGTTGTTCCACCTGAATTGGATGCAAAGGTAAAGTTGGCATCCTCTCTTTTCCTACAAAAATTGCACACTTTACACATTTCCTTTCCCATGCATTGGCATCCTCAAACAAGCCTGGCCAATAGTAGCCAACTCTCATTATCTTCCTTGCAGTTGTTCTTGGGACAAAATGGCCCCCTATAGTTCCATCATGGAGCTCATGAAGCACTTTATCTACCTGATCCCGATCCATGCATCTTAACAATACACCATTAAGGTCCTTTCTGAAAAGAAAATTGTCAACCAGCACATAAGGAATATATTGCAATCTAAAATATCTCCTCTTAGCCTTGTCTAAATCTGGTGGAAACTCACCGGTCTACAAGAAATGAGTCATATCATGTACCCAACTTTCACCCAATGTAGATGCAACATTCTGATCTTGGTCATTAGTGACTAAAACAACCTACGTTTCTATTTTTTCCTCATTTTCAAATCCTACAACTAGTTGCTCACACAACCCCTTCCCTCTTATAAGCTTAGTCACCTTAATGTCTATATCATACTCCATAGCTTTCATGATCTAGCCAACCCTCTTTTCATCCAGGTCCATGCTTAACAAAAACTCCTTCAAACTAGGGTGAGAAACCATTAGATGTATCTTATTGTTAGAAATCAAAGGCTTAATTTTTTTTAGACTTCTGATAACAATTAGAACATGTTTCTCCACAAAGGTATACCTTTGTTCATAATATTCTAAACCTTGACTGAAAAATGCAATGGGTTGTTCTAGGCCATCATTATTCTACTGTACCAACATTGCAGAAATAGAATTTATGCTACCAAAAGCATACAAAATAAAGTCCTTTGAAAAATTTGGATTTACCAGAGTAGGAGCTACTATCAAAGCCTCCTTAATAGCTTCAAAATTGCACTTGGGCTCCCTAGTCCACCTGAAACTTTCATTTTTCTTTAACATAGCAGTTAATGGTCTCAAAAGGTTTGCAACATCTGAAATAAACTTTCTCAAAAAATTAATTCTACCAAAGAAACTTTGCAGCCCTTTCTTATGATTGGGTAAAGGCAGTTCTAAAATGGCTTTCACTCTCTCAGGATCAATGGTGATCCCCTATTTTGGCACTATTTTCCCTAAAAGCTTGCCTTCATGAACAACAAAAATACACTTTTTGGGATTAATGGATATACCAAACTCCCTGCATCTTTCAAACACTTGTCTCAGATGAGAAAAATGCTCCTCTACATTTTTTGAAAAAACTATTATGTCATCCAAATATATAAGCACCAATTTATGAATCAACCCCTGAAATGCCATGTCCATGGCCCTCTAAAAGGTGGCACCAACATTAGATAAGCCAAATGGCATTCTTTTGTAGGCCATTGTGTCCCACTTTGTGGTAAAATTAGTCTTGTTTTGTCGTCTTCTCTAACCATTACTTCCAGTGATAACCAAAATAACCATCTAGCAAGGAAAATCTCTTTGAACCAGCAACTACTTGAAGAATCTGCTCCATGGAGGGCAGCGGGTAATGGTCTTGCAGTGAGGCTCTATTAAGGTCTCTAAAGTCTATATAGAGCCTAATTTCTCCATTTTTCTTCCTAACCGGTACAAGGTTAGATACCCATGAGGTATGTTTCATTGGGAAAATAATATCTCCCTCAATCAGCTTGGTCAGCTCTTTGATCATAAGAGGCTTAAGTTTGGGGTTCAAAGGCCTTTGTTTCTGCCTAATAGGCTTTGTATTTGGCTCTAGTTCTATGGTATGTTGGGAAATTTGGGGATCATATCCCTTAAAATATGAGTATTCCCATGCAAAAACATCCTGAAATTCTTAACAAAGAGCAACAAAAGCTTGCTTATCTGCTTGTGAACAAATTTTTCCAATCTTAAGGAGCTTACCTTTGAAAATATTTGGCTCTTCATAATGCTCCTCCTTGACCTGCATACTAGTTTTTCTCTTTTTGAGCTGATCATCAATGCTGAAAATGGATTCCAAGGTGACTAAGCCCCTAGGCAGCTTGTTAGTTTTCAGTTGAATGATCTGATCTTCATATTGCTGCCTAAGTTTCTCCTGATTAACCATTGAAAACTCATCTTCTTCAAGTAGAAAAATCAACACCTGTTAATCACTCTCAAATACTTTCCAATGAATGTTATTATAAGGAATAGAAGGCCTAGCAACAACCTTAACATATTGATTCACCTTTCCCTTTTTAATGTCATTAGGAATATCAAACTAAGCACCTATTGTAGCTAATCTATCTACATGCTTATTCAGGCTCCTAGGGATTGAAACCAAATTAAAAGCATCGAATTCCTCTATCATATCCCATTCTCTATGCTTTTAAGACTTAAAAGCATCATTTTTAGTCGCATTCAAGCCTCTTACCTGATTGACAATCAATTCATTGTCTCCAAATACCTGTAGGTAGCTTATTCCCCTTTTCCTTGACCACTCCAAGCCTTGAATCAGACCTTCATATTTGGCAGTATTATTAGAACAAGAAAAAGAAAATTTGAAAGAAACATAATACTTGTCACCTTGTGGGGACACAAGCATTGCACCCCCACTAGCTCCATTTCTGCTTTTGGAGCCATCAAAGAACATCTGCCACACTTCATCTTGATGTCCTAGCTAATGTTCTTCCTTCTCAAGATTTGGCATCACTATTTCAGGTTCATGTAATACATATATCCCCAAACTAGTTTCTTGAATATAATCATTTGGATTATCTTCAACGTTTTCTACTTCCCATTCATTTAAAAGAATGTTTGGTACACTTTCAGCCTACAATACTTGAGCAGTAGCAAGCTCTTTATCCTCAAGAATAACATAGTTTGCATTAACAAAACTTGGTTTATAGGGTTCAATGTGATCCTTGGAAAGTGACTCAGATTTTATTGTCACTTTTGTCCCATATCTACTCATAAATAGCATGTGGGACCAATTTGAGGACAAATAACCCCCTATCTTGGCAGTAAAATCCCTTGACAAGCATAATGCAAAATAGGCTAGCAAGTCAATAATGAATATGTCTTGGGGAATGGAAAATTTTGGACAAGTGTGAAGTGTGAGGCTTAAGTCCTTAATGACACCTATTGTATTAACAGATGACCCATCTAATTGGACCACTCATTTCTCAAGGGGTTGATATTTTAGCTCTAACTTGTCGGCAATTTTTTGGGCATCACAGAACTACTTGCCCCACTATCTACCATACAATTATGGACCAGTTGATGAAGGGTACTCCCCTTACCATCTAAAACTCAGAAAAACAATGGATAATGGCACAAACAAAATGCAATAAGGAAAGAAAATATTTTCTATTATCATTGAAATGAAAATGAAATTACAACATTATATCTGCCATCACATGGTTTCTGATTACATAAATCTATAAGTCCGCAAATTGGAGCCACCATCTCCTTTGCTCTCACCTCCCATTTATAGTCCCCCTTTACATCCTTTATTTGGAAGGTGTATCCACCCTAGAATCTTCTAGAAAGTGTAACTTTCTCAAGAAGATATTTTGAAATTTTATTAATTTTGGTATTACAACTTCGCAGGGTCATAACTTTTGATCCGCCCATCGGATTTTCTATTATAATACCTTTTCAAAATTTTTTTGAGAGATCTTGTGCCAAAAAGTAAGCCTAAAGGCATCCACTATCATTTTCCACCAATTTTTAGGCCCATTCAAAGCCTCTAAGTGCCTCAAAATTGACCCCAAAGATTTACTAGGATTTTTTAAAATTAAAATTTTAATATCTCTCAAATGACAAATGGTATTGAAGTGATTTCTTTTCCATTGGATTCAATTTACCATTTTGGAGGTTTGTGTAAGATTTTGTGTCCAACTATGCATAAATGCAAACTTACTAAAATAGTAACCCTACAAAATTTAGCCCTTATTGAAAAGAAACAACATTTATTTTTGGGTGATGCAAGATTTCTCTTACACCCTAGATGCTCCTACATCACCAGCTTATCCCCTACTATCATATTCACATAAAATGGAGGGGGTTTGACATCTTTATTTGATTACTTATTGATGTCTTGAGGTGTATTTGTGAAAATAGCTTTAACTTGACTTATTGGTGCATCATTTGAAACATTTAAAGCAAACTGTAACAAATCCTTTTGGCTTGGGATGGATAAATAATCCCACATAGATATTGATGCATTCATTTTATTCATACTTTCAACAATATTATAAGGTGCAGTAGTATTTACCTTATGTTGAGTCATCACAATAGTCGAATAAGCTTGCAGATGAGTTGATTGAGGGTGGCACACAGTATGTTCTTTGGTAGCAACTTGTGTATTTCATTGTAATATGTGTGGTACTTGAGATGTAGATGGACCAGTAGCCTCTTTACCTTTGTTTGTTGACTGTTCAATCTCAAAATCCCTCTTTTTGGATCTTGTGTTTGCTGCAGCTGGAGAGTCATCCACACTCACACCAAAAAATTCCTCTTCTTGCCAATTCAAGAGAGTTGTATCATCTGGAGGATGATTCTGTTGTTGTGGTAGCTACTTATTGGGTATGTTCTACACATTTGAGGCATTCTATACCATTAAAGCTTGATTAATGACCCCATTCAAGCATGTGGCTTGATTGTGGGGCTAATTGCATGGAAAACACCACTCATAGTCTGCTGCAAGGTTGTTTTGTAGAGGAACAAGATCCCTAGCTACACTAATTGGGGCTGGATTGTATGGTTGAAAAGGCCTTGGGTTCACATTTTGTCTAGCTCCTTGCTAATTTCCTTGAAATGGATTCCTATTAGCCAAATACATTTAATTCTACCCTTGGTTTTGTGGCTGATAAGGCTGTCTATTGTGAAATTGTTGCTTCTTAATGCTAAGCAGCTCATTACTAAATGTCTGAAGAAAATTTTCAATCTTCTGTTGGTTGTTCCTAATCTCCTATAACTCCTGAGAAGGGCCTGGGACAGCAACTGGTAATGCTGGTACATCAGGTAATGGGGCAAAGGGTGGTATTTTCAAAGGCATAAAAGGTTGGATTTTTGGGGAAATTGGAATTGGAGGTCTAGGAGCTATCTTACCAACCTGAATTAGACTATTTTCTACTCTAATTTCTATTTCATAATCATCTGGTAAAGTGACACCCCCCATAGATTGTATCATGACAAATATGTCTTTATTAAGATCCCTCAAATAATATAAAAATGCATATTCAGGAGAAGGTCTTACTGTATCAGGAATTATGAACCATTTTTTTCTAAAAATGAAAGTTAAAATTAGACATTTTCTCCTAAGGAGCCCTCTTGATCATTGTAAGTTGCTCCACTAGAGACAAGTGATTAAACTCGTCTTGAAATTGTCTATGCAACTTGTCTCCCAATTCGTCCCATGTTGCAATAGAACCAACTTGTAAACCCCTGAACCATTGTAAAGCTTTTCCTTTTAATGAAGTAGCTAGTAGTCTAACAACCACATTCTCCTGAGTAATGTGGTGAACTCCACACAAAGAGGTGACATCTTTGATATGCTCAATAGGGGTTGTTTGATCCTCTCCTATGAAAAAGGGTAAGCTCTTCAGGAAGCCATTGGAATGTTATCATGTTGTACAAGGTTTAATGGAATTCCTCCATCAATAGGCACAAAAGGATAATTTTTAGCCATTTGGGTAGCCTGAGGTGGATTAACCTGAGCTAGAATAACAGGGACAAAAACTAAGGATGCAACAGGATTTGATGTTACTACTAGTTTAAAACTTGGAAGTGTAGATTGAACTCTTTTGGATGAAATAGGCATTCATTTTATAGTCCTTTCACTCCTTCTAGGTGGTGACAATTGCAAATACTCAAAAGGGGAAGCACTACTTCTTGTTTGTATTCTTTTCATATACTATACTGCACTGGATTTTGCTAACCAGTAGACTCAGAGTCACCATAAATGAAATTTTAACCTCTAAAAAGGTCTAAAATCTTATTGTTTGCACATCAAAACCAACAAAAAATTGAAATCTCAAGACTAACTTGATTCGATAGTCCCACCGAGCCAAAACTGTTATCTTCTAGAGTTGCACCCTAGCTAAATTGCAGAACTTAGAACTCTAGAGAAACATGGAATCACTCCTAGGATGTGGGTCACCTAAAATTTGGAGTGAATCTCCAAATAAGGTTAGATCCTAGTTGGTTATCACCCTAAAACTACTAATTTTTGCAAAGGAAAATGGAAAAA
Source organism: Sequoia sempervirens (assembly GCA_007258455.2). NCBI lineage: Eukaryota > Viridiplantae > Streptophyta > Pinopsida > Cupressales > Cupressaceae > Sequoia > Sequoia sempervirens. Next base: position 82,840,253 of record VDFB02193867.1, on the reverse strand, counting down.
GAATTCATAAACTGAAAGCTTGAAAGTGCAAATAAAAAGGTGATACACCAAACTAAATGGGACTATGAAACTCAGCCTGTAAACGCTTGCTTGCAATGACATAAAACAAAATTGTACAACCTATTGTTGTATGTTCTTGCATAAGTACTTCATAGAAAGGTCTTAAAGCTCAAACTTCAAGGAGGAAGGTATCTCCACTGCTAAAATTTATTTTGCATTTTTATGACACAATCTGCAACCTACAACAACACACTTTTGCATAAAGGAATCAAAGAAATGAGACAAACTTAAGAGGAAATGAATACTATCTTATAGATAACTCGATCAATCATATGGGAACACACAATAGAGCAATAAACAAGAAAGCAAAAATTTCATCTCAATGGAATCCAAGGCTTTCACTGTATTTCATATCCAAAATGAGTTAAAAAGTATGATGTAATCTCCAAAGGACTGTATGTAGTCACTAAGCAGAAAATACATCACTAGAACTAAATACCAATGAGTCAAAACATGACTATATCCCTCAACCCCCAAGTAGTTGCACCAAAATAGGAACCACCAACTAGCTTGGGTTGGATGCCTAAAAAAATCCTAAAAACTAGCAACTAGATTCCCTCCAAAATGAGCTCCTATGTGTGAAAAAGGTAAGTTTGACCATTCCAAGAATCTAGACATGCAAAACCACCCCTATATTCCCTCATCATGTTTGCAAACTAAAAAATAGCCTCCCAAGATGCTCTCAAAGTCATGAAGGAAATGAGTCAATTCATCTCAATATACTCTCCACATGTCTGCAACTAATCCTCAACCACCCTATATTCTCTCCATTTGTTTACATGGCATAACTCCATTTTTTCATTCAAAATAACATTTTAATTAAGTGATTTATAAACTATCACTAAATCAAAAATACTTTACATTCAGAAATAAATGCAAAAAGGCTCAACCTCCTTAATGATTGAATGAGAGAGCTTAAGGTTTGAAAAAACTCCCTACTGTGAAATTTTCTAAGGAATAAGACATTAATTCTTAGCCCATGGGTTCAATAGCTCACATTTCAATTTTAAAACATTGGAAAAAATGCCACCCATGCTAAGCCGACCTACGGTTATGAGAACCCTAAAATAAAAGAAACAAAGAAAATGAAATATCATTTCATTTCCTTCGAAGCTTCTAGAAGAAGCTAGGTTGTCGAAAAGGGTTTCATGAGAGCACTATAGAAGGACTTCTATGGAAAATTTTCCAGTTTTTCCTACAATCTTTGTCGATACTCTCAAAGAAACATTGGTAAGCTATATTGTTTTAAGACCAAAACACAAAGAAATAAAATCCATTTTTTTGATTTTGAGCCTTTTAGGCCACAACCATCTGGCCTTTCTAATGCATTTCTCTTGCTTGGTTTTCTGTTATTTCTTTCCTTGTTTGGTCACCATGGAGAATCAACCCTTTGAATCTTGAGAAAGATTTTTAAGAAAAAAAAATCTGGAGAGCAAGAACAAAACCAGCTGGGTAAGCCCTTTTGCATACAAAAAATTAATAAAAACTCCATGTTTTTCATTTTCTTGTGTATCTCTCCTTATATTCTTGAAGGAAAAGAAACACTCAAGTTTCGAGCATGCTACAACAAAGTGTTTCCATTTTTCTTATTTCCTTTTCTCTTGTAGATCTTATTATTTTCATGAATTTGTATGATGAAATTTTGATATCCTCAATTTTCTTTTTGAAACCCCAAATGGGTTTGGATTTTTGCAGAGAAAAAACATCTGGTTTACTAAAACCCAAGCTCCATTTCATCATTTCTCCTCTATGTATACTGGTTGAGGCTCAGCTTTTGGGTTTACAGTAGAATGAGGGTTTCACTTTTCTTACCCATATTTAGGGGTCTTTTTACATTTTACTATAACTAGAGTGGTAGCTTCTTTTACTATTCCTTTTATCATTTTCTGAAGGAAAATTCCCTACCATTGTATGAATGTGCTTTTTCCCTTAATAGCTCTCTTCAACACAAGATTTTTTCCTTCAATTTCTAACTGAAATAGTCACTTGGACTTGCCCATCTACTTCATAATTATTGTTCTTGTAGATGCTAGCATGATTGCCTTATGTGTTGCCTCTGAAATGTATGATCAAAGATTTAATATTTCTCATAGATTTATAAATGGTTTCTTGATCTATTGCAAGCCTTTATAGGACCTTATCTTTCTTCTATCCTACTACCTCTTGCATTTTATAACAATAGAGACTTCAAAATATTTTTCTACCACTAAAGATAATACACATGCTACATGAGAGTTTAACACTGAAGGCTATGCTTTACTTTTCATAATCACCAAGGAATGAATTCCATGTATGTTTTATACTTGTTTGCAACATCATTGCATTTCAAATTGATTTCCTTGTTTTAATACAATAGAGAAGCAATGATGTAACATAACTTGTCTCAATGATGAGACACTAAGTCATCACTGTCCAAGTCATTTAATGTATTATTTCCTTTATGTAATCTATTTCAATTTGTGGTTCTTCCTTGTATTGATCTTGTCCTTGTACACATCGGAAGGCTATCTGCAAAGATACTCTATCTTTCTAGCAATAACATTAGTTGAATGAGCAACACTTTTTACATTACTATTCACATCTCATGTAGGGGAATTGATTATTTTTAGAGGAATTTTTTGACACTGTTGCAACCCCTTGATCCAATGATTTTAGCAAAAAAGGTCATCCTCAAAGAACTGTCATCATACCACTTTATACATAGGCCATTCCTTGTAAGCCATATGACTATCCTTACTGTCTGTGAGGCATTTATTTGACTATGGTGACTATTCACTTGCTTTTCATTTCATTAGTTGTCATATTCAACACTTAAGTGACCTATATTAAAACCTAAGGTCCTTGCATATTACTGTCACTCCAGAATTCTTTTTGTGCACTGTGATATTATGACATTGACTTTGTGGATATCCTTCCCCTTAATGTTGAGACAACTTTTTATGTATTGTTCATTTTACATTGTTATGATTTTAAAGATTTACTATCTGTATCTGCATGGCATTATATCCTTCAGGTGAATTTAGACTCTTCTCATTGATCTAAGGTCTCTGCTTGCCTTGGATAGTGATCTAACTGTTAGTTAACTGCCTTTGATCATCTCTCATGACTTACTTTCTCACATATCTTGATAGAGTCTTCAAGGAATAAAAATAGGTGTATTTAGCGTAAGCATATTCACCTCTTCAGTAATGATATTCACATGTAAGTACCTGAGTAACAGGACTAAAGAGGTGGATATGTTTATGATAAGATGAATATTTTTGTATCTTGATTCCTATCAAAATATGTAGAAATCTCAAAGTAAGGCACTAAGATCAATAACACCTTTATCCCTCTAAACATATGAGGGTAACATGTTGGGCTCAACACTTTTGGGAGCCACATTTCATCCCACATGCTGAAATCGGATGAATTAAAATAGCAACATTATTTTTCCTATACCTACACAAGAAGCAAACATGTTAGAAAAATATGTGCATATGACTGATGTGCTTGATCATTCTTGCTTTCTTGGACATGATATGCAAAAAATTTTAATGTAAATGAGGGTCGAGTTGTATGTTTATAGAGGTATGTGCATATATGGATTAATGATCCCTCATTGCTCTAACAACACTTCTTCTCTCAGATGCAGGAAACTAGGAGCGGCAAGGAGGCTAAAGTTGATTGCAGGACAAGCGAAAAACTGACAAAGATGCACGGCAACTCAACTAAGACCAGTCATTCAAGCAATGACGGGTCCTTGTTCCCTATATGTGTGTTCCTTTTCATTAATATCTATAAATGTATAATGTTTTCTTTCATTTGCATTAAAAAAGTTAGTCTCACGGCTTGTGTGAGACCTTATACATTTATATTATCAATAAATATTACTTTTCTTGCAAAGCTTTTGTACTTTCTCCTATGTTATATGTATCTACATAAATGCAATCTAGTGAAGTAATCTTCTGATTTTTGTTTATGGACATAAATGTAATATAGCAGAAATAAAATGTACCTTATTCTTTGTTTGAAAATCACAACAGCTCTACCTAATTGAGCTATTAGTGAAAATAGGTAACAACTCTCAAAGTAGAGGAAAAGTCGGCAAGAAGGCAACAAAGTAATTTTAGAGATAGAGGAGAATCCTTAAAAGGTAGAGAACAAACAAATAGTGGAAGAGGATTTCCAATAAAGCTGGAAGAGGAAACAAGCTAGTCCCAAACAAATTATGGCACAAATGCAAGAGGAAGAGGAGATTTTACAAGAGGGGGAGGTGAAAATTCTAAAGGAAGAGGAGAGTATGGAAGAGGAATGGGATTTTCAAGGGTTTGTTTTAGTTGTGGAGAAATGGGTCATAGGTCCTTTGAGTTCCGTCAAATACAAGAGATCGAAAAGGAAAAAATGGGAAAGGCATACACCATAGAAGTTGAAAATGAAGAAGAACTAGTAGATCCTAAAGATGGGGAGGTTCTTATTTTGAAAAGAGTACTTTTAAAGCCCGAGAAAGAGTAGCAAGAATTGGTACAAAGAAGAAGCTTGTTTAAGACAATTTACAAATCATAAGGAAAATTTTGCATTGTAATTGTGGAAAGAGGAAGCACAGATAATTTGGTATCCTAAGAGATGGTGGAGAAGCTGAAATTGGAAAGAAAAAATCACCCAAAGCCATACTAGGTCACTTGGTTGCAAAAAGGGCATCAAATTTTGGTAAGTGAATAGTGTTTGGTGAATTTTTAGATTGGTAATACAGGGATGAGATTGTATGTGATGTTATACTAATGGATGTATGCCACATCCTTTCAGATAGGCCATGGTAGTATGACCAGAAAGCAATATATGATAGTGAAGCACACACTTACACAATAATCAAAGATGCAATAAAATATGTTATGACACTAGTAAAAGGAAAATATAAGGAAGTGGGAAGCAATGCTAGAGTATGTGTAATTCTAAGAAAAAAATTTCTAAAGGAGATACAAGTGGAAGAGATGTGTTATTCCTTGGTTTCTCATTCAAAATAAGTTGGGACAATGACAGAAGACCAAAAAACCCATGGATATCAAAGGTATGAAGGATAAAGCATAAAAATCACTCCTTGGTAAGTTTGAAATTATTTTAGATGAAATTTTGGATCATTTGAAACATGTTAGAATTTTTTTACAAAGGTTAGGGAAGGAGAAGTTGCTGGATAACTTTATGAAATTTAGTTTTATGAAAGAGAAGTTACAAACAAACACCAAGAGGCACAAAGAGCATGCTGATTTGAAAAAGAGAGAACAAGAGTTTGAGGTGGGAGAGTTGGTTTTGGAACACCTACGGAAAGAGAGGTTTCCTCAAGGCACATACAACAAGTTAAAATACAAAAAGATTAGACCATGTAAGGTACTTAAGAAGTTTTCAGCTAATGCATACGAAGTAGAATTGCCTCTGAGAGTAGATATTTTACCCATTTTCAATGTAGATGATCTTTATCATTTTTATGGGGATGAAACACATGAAAAGAAGAGTGATGTTTCAGATTTACACAATTTGACACCATGGGAGCAGCAACTTCTAGCAAGGCAATGTGAAGAAATAGATGAAGTTATTGATTCAAGAGTAGTAAGAAGAACAATAGGTAAAGAATATAAGGAGTATTTGATCAAATGGAGGGGGAAGAAAATGGAAGAGGCAACATGGGTGGAATATTCATGAGCTCTCTCTCATGAAACATTCCTTCTTACCCCAGGTGTTTGATACAGGAGCATTAGGGGTGAAGAGAAATCTTGCACACCCAAAAAGGATTTTTTTTTCAAATGGGACCCTTTTCAAAAATAATTATATGTCATGAAATTAAAATGCAATGTAAATGTAAATGTTGGAAATTCAAATTAGCCGTGGGATGCAAAGTCCCATGCCTAGGATAGTGGAAATGATTTTTTTATTATTTGTAAATCTTGGGAGCATAAAAAAGAAAAATAAATAAATTTTTTGTAGGTAATTCTTGGAACCTAGGAGTGGAGGTGTAGGGAAGAAGTTAGTGGATGCCATTTTGGGCACCAAAATTCAAAATTTACAGGAAAATTCAAGAAAGAGTAATTGCATGATTCCCACCCCCAAGAGGGAGTGCTGAGAGTGGTTTTGACTTGTAGGTTTGAAGGAAAATTCCAACACCAAGGTTGGAGAGAAGGTTGCAAGTGATGAACAAAGGAAAAATGTAGAGAAAAAAAAAGGAAGATTGTGAGTAGTTCCAGGGCATCCAAGGAGGAATGGAGAAAATTTTGTTGTTTTGAATATGCCTGTAGCTGATTTTTGGTGTTTTTAAATTAGTTTTTTTATGCTTGAAGGTATTCTTTCCTATAGGTGTCAAGATTGTTGATCTTTCTAGGAATTCTTGTAGGTGTGAAGATTGTTGATCTTGCTAGGCATTCTTTCTTGTAGTTTTGATTCTAGTTTTGGTTGTGTATTTCCTGTAGCATTTATTTTTGCACATTGGATGTAAAAATTTGATTTTTCAATTTGAATGGAGGCTATGTTGGTGAATTAAATCTCTAATTGCAATTTTAAATTCTAAAAATAAAGAAATTTATTTTGTTCATGGTTGTGGGATGCAACAATTAACAATCCCATAGGATTCTCAATTGTTGACCTACATCACCTATCATTTTTCAAATTTGGAGAAGTTAAAAAAGACATTTTCTTAGTAGCTAGAGGCCAATGCTAGGAATCCATATGACCATATGACATTGCATGTGCCCATAGGTCATAATTTTTTTCCTCTACATGTAGGTTAAAGGTTTTTTTAAATGTCTTTGGTTATTTATTTATTTATTTTTACCAAATTTCAATAAAATCAAATAAAAAACAAAAAATACATTTCTAGATGACAACTAGCTCTTTCAAAGGTACGACCCTATGCAAGCAACAAGTGAGGTCCACTTCTCTTTAATCCACACTAGCAGCCTTTCCCTGACTGTTAGAGGCCATAAGCCCACCAGTAGAAAGCAAGCCCATTTACCACCATAATAATTTTTTTTGGTGGCTCACCAAAATTCTTGGCAGACAGAGAATCTAACAATATATTGTAGTCGTACTCACAAGATTTTGATGAAATTCATAATTTTCTGGTAGTTGGCTATTTTTATTTGCCAAAGGAATCTTTGACACATCTTGTTGATGTCAGCATGATGTCACTTGATTTTAATGGTATGAATATTTGTAAAACCATTTTGTCCCCCTTCAAGCCCTAAGTTTCCCTAAAGGAGCTTTTTTCCTTTTGGCATAACTTGGGCATATGGTGTCGAAATTAGGAAAACAAGATATCATCACAAATATGGTTTTATGCACTTTTTAGTGTTGTAGATCTTATCACTAGATTTTTTTGGTGGTTCATTTTATTTTCAATCAAATTCATATCATATTTTTATTTTGAGCTCATAATTCTATACCTGTATCTTTTATTTTTATGATTATAATGATATTCGAATAGTATTTCAAAGCTCTTTTGATCCATATATGAACTTTTTCTAGAATATACCCTAGGTACATTTTATTCATTTTTTGTTATTTCACATTTTTGTCATTTCCTTGGATGTTTTGGTACCTAGAAAGGATCTGTTTGTGTGAGATGACTCTATTTGATCTTCTTTACATGTATTGAGGTTATCAATCTCTATTTTTTTATTTGAGGAAGTATCATGAGCTTTTTTATTCATCCTTTTGTAGTCATCATGGAAAAGGATAACTATGAGTCTTGGAAAAATGTCATCCTGACACATCTTAGGTGGCTCGATATTTTTTCGATATTTTTATGGACTCATACATACACCAGACATACTAGGGAGTTATTTAGCATGGAGTATTATCAGTGATCATGATGTAGGAGTTATTTTTCTAGTATTGATCTTGACATTGTGTGTTATATTAGATATTGATTGTCCCCACACACTTTGGAATCACATTTGGGAGAACCATGGAGACCCTCATATCTCTCCATTCCTAGAGGATCCAGTTACATATTGTCTCATTCCTCTTGCAGATGTAGATTACCTACCCTTTGATGATGATAATTTAGAGGAACTTGATTATATCAAAATTATTACATATTTTGATGGTTCATAGACTTTTCTTCATGTTCCTACTCTTTATATTGAGACTCAATCTCCATATTTTGTTGTTCCTGATCAACTTTCCATCACCACATCATTGGCCCTTATTGGTTCAATGCAACACGACTTTCATGTTCTTCCAGAAATAACTACTTGGGATTCATATCTTGTAGAAATTTCTTCCTTATTTGTAGAGTCTTGTATTATAGGTTTGGAGGATTACTTTGAGGGCATTCATCTCCTTTTTATTGATAGCCACATCATCAATGTTGGCCCATCATCTTTATCACTTTTATAATGTGTTCTACATCAATCTTTATAGAATATTGGATTGACATCATCTCATTCTGACATGGGGACATATGAGAAATTTTTAGAGGTACACATCATTTGGATTTGGATTCTTAATTCTTCTATCTTTTGGAATTTTTTTCTCTAATCACTACGTGGATCTATTTCTTCTTAAGGTGAGAAATTTGGTTTGTAGGTAGCGGGTCATGTTCATTCTTCAAGCATTCATCATTGAAATTGAAGCTCTTTCTTTATGGGGGTATTCATATTATCATTTTCTCTCTTCTACTAGGGGACATATATTGTACTTGTGTGATAAAAGTAATCATTGGGGGGTTGCATTGAGTTTTCCTTCAATCCTTCTTGTTGCAAGTATGATCAGTTGGTTTTGTCATCAATGTCAACAAGCCTGTGTTGTCATTGATGTTTGTAGTTGACTGAGATGGTTGCAAGAGTGTAGTTGATGATTTGATTAGTTGCATTATGTTGTTATTACTAAAGAAACACTAGATAAATTGCAATTGTGTTGAGATTGTTGCTTTTATAAGCTTCTATATATAGTTTCGGAAGTGTTGAATATGATGAGGATGTGTCTATGGAACTTGGTTTCCAATTGCTTTTGAGAAAATTTGATAAAAAGAGGAAATAGTGTGTTGCAGTGGTAATATGAGTAAGAGAGTTTTGTTCTAGTTTTACTCTACATTTCTTCTAGGTTGAAGGTATTCTTGTGCAATTTTGATATGCTGGCAAGAAGTGTACAAAGGTGTTGTATTCAAGAGTTGGTGTGTTGGATCATCATATAGAGGAATTTATGTTCACCAATATATGATTGTTCATTGCAAAGGTGTCTAAGAGAAATTTTTTTGCTAGGCGTTTCTTCACAATTATGTTTCAAGGTTTGTCATTCTGAAGGTGTGTTGATGATGGTGGTATTTGACCTTAGTCAAGAGGATTTGACATTTTGTGCTTTGCAAGATATTTTTTCAACTAACAGTGTATGGCAGAGTTATCTGAGTGTACTGGATTTGTACATTCTTCAGGTGGAAATTTTTGCAAAGGATTTTGTTGGATTTCAAAGTGTTTGAGGAATATTCTAGATCATTTTCAAGCATGGAGTATGGTTCTTAAGTCATCCTTGGGTTTGAGGAAGTGTGTCCTTCAAATTTTAATGGTGTTTGCATGGGTAACGATTGACCTAGTGTTTACACTACATGTGAAGGATAAATATTGTTTGTCATAGTGTGTGGTTGAGTCATGTTGATTTGGGTCCAAATTAAGTTTTTATGTGGTTCGTATTCACTTCTATCTAACACGGAAGTTTCTTGGTACCAACCTAATTTGAATTTGCATGTTTGAGGTGCATAACCGACCTTGGAGAAGGATTCAAGGTTGAAGACAGTATAAGTATGAGTTAAGTTGTTGAATGAGGATAATATATATGAAAGATAGATGTGTGAGATGTGAATGATGTGAATTTTAGTGTGTTAGAGTGTGAAATTGAGTTGTACAGTGTGAGATTTCAATTGTTAGTTTATTAGATGTAGTGAGTAGAAGGTGGCTACAATTCTTCAATCAGACTGTGAAGGTGTTGATGTCACTATGGTGGGTTCTTTGTTGCATTGAGATGATTTTCTCTATGTAACTTTCCTTCTCTATACTCTTTTCTATTCTAGAAGTGAGCCTCTTGGTAGTGATCCTTTTGTCTTTGGGCAGTGAGCCCTATTGTATTTGGTATTGATATTACATAAATTGTGATATAATCCTCACCATAGTTTTTCACTTCTTCGGTTTTCCACATAAATCTAGTGTTCTCTTGTGTATGGTGTTGAGTTTTTTAAGTTCCTATTATTTAATTTTCATGCTAATTCATCATAATAGATTGTACAAATTAATGAATGAGTGTGGATTTGAATGTTAATAAGTGTTTTGAAGTTTTAAGGTACAACTAATTCACCCACCTCTCAGTTTTCTTGTGTATTCAACAATTGGTATTAGAGAAAGGTTCCTTGGAGAAAAGCTTAATCTCTTAAGGTAGATATGGGATGGTGTACAAAGAGGATATCCCTATATTTGATGGAACTGACTATGCATTTTGGAAGACAAGGATGGAAGAATTTTTGGAGAATTTGGGATATGATGTCTAGAAATCAGTTCATACTAGATAAATTATGCCTAAAAATGGTCTAAGAATTGAATTTGAACTTAAGGCTCATGAAAGAAATAGTAAAGCTAAGTATGCTCTCTTGAGTAGTCTTACAAATTTTGAATTAGTGAAAGTTATGGATCTGAAAATTGCTAAAAAAAATTGGGATAAGTTGGAAAGCATTTATGAAGGAGATGACATGGTCAAACAAGCTAAGTTGCAAAATTTGAAAACCATATTTGAGAACTTGTAGATGCCTAAAGATGAAAACATTACAAGCTATATGCAAAGGGTAGATGAAGTGGTGAGCTCCATCAGAGGTCTTGGAAGAAAAGTCAAAGAACCAAAAGTGGTAAAGAAATTCTTAGAACCCTTACTAAATCTTACAGTTATAAAGTTGTTGCTATTGAGGAATCTCAAAATCTAGATCAATATTCTAGAGATCAATTGTATGGCTCTTTAATTTCATTTTAAATGAGTGAGTTTGGTACTAACAATGGTGCAAAAGTTGAGAATGCTAAGGTTACAAAAATGGAGAATATTGAAGAACCAGATCAGGAAGATATTGATGATGTGGAGGCTAACTTTTTGAGAAGGATGAGAAGAGGTACTGGTAAGTACAAAGGTAATTTTTAGTTATGGAAAGATAGGTCATTATGCTTCAATATTTCCAAACAGAGTTGTGAATGAAAAAAACAAGGAGAAAAAAGGTAAGATGATTAAGAAAAGCTATTATGTTAGAGAGGATGCAAGTATTTCTGATGATGAATCTAATTATGGAGATGATGATGATGAATTATTGTTCATGGATTTAAAATATGAATTTGTTTTTGCTAACTCTGAAAGATGTGTGAAGGAATTCCCTCTGGAGAGAAAGGATAAAACTGAAGGTACTTTGGTATCTTCTTTTCATGCTAGACATGATAAGAACTATTGGATCATTGATAGTGGTTACTCTAACCATATGACTGGAGACAAGAGTAAGTTTGTTAAACTTGAAAAGTATGATGGAGGAATTTTTAGATTTGTAGATGATTTAGGTGCTAAGATATGTGGAATAGGTTCAATCAATTTTGATGGAAAGCATAATATTGAGGATGTTTACTATGTTAAAGGTTTAAGACATAACCTCTTGAGTGTTGGACAAATGTGTACCAAAGGATACAATCTTATGTTCAGGATGATGGATGTGAGATTAGAAAAGGATCTGGAACTGTGATTGATGCTAGAAGAAGGACAATGGAAATGTTTATCAGCTTAAGGGTGTTGATGGTCATTGTTTTATGACTTAGATTAATAAAATTTGGTTATGGAATAGGAGGATGTGTCACGTTAATTTTTATAATTTGGTGAGAATCAGTTAAGTTCAAGCAGTAAGAGAGCTGCCAAAGATTACAAATCCCATCAATGTTGTCTGCAAGGAATGTCAAATTGGAAAACAAACAAGAAGTTTCAAAGGAAAAGAACAATCTTCTATCAGATTATTGGAATTGGTGCATACAGACCTTTGTGGTCCTACAAGAATAATAAATCTTCAAGGTGATAGGTATTTCATGGTTTTTATTGATGACTACTCAAGAATGACATGGGTTACTTTTCTTAGAGAAAAAATTGAAGGCCTAGATAGATTCAAAGAATTTAAAGTTATGGTTGAGAATGAGATGGATATGAAGATCAAATGTTTGAGGTTTGAAAAAGGTGGAGAGTTTAACTCCAATCAATTCAACATGTTTTGTGAGAATCATGGCATAAAGAGGCACTTGTCTACCCCTAGGACTCCTCAAAAAAATGGAGTGGTTGAAAGGAAAAACATAACTATTCAAGAAGCTGCAAGGACTATGATGAAAGAAGAAAACCTACCAGAAGTATACTGGAGAGAAGCAATTCATATTGGTATTTACATACTTAACAGAGTTAAAGCAAAAGAAAACAACACAAAGACTCCCTATGAATTGTGGTATGGTAGGATACCTACTATTAAATACTTCAAAGTGCTTGGAAGCAAATGTTATATCAGAAGATATGAAGAAAATTTGGGAGATTTTGATGCAAGGTTTGATGAAGGAATATTCCTTGGATATTCTACTAAAAGAAAAGCCTATCGATGCTAAAATAAAATATTGAGAAAGATTGTTGAGAGTGCAAGTGTCAATGTTGATAAAGACTTTTATATCTCAATGGTGATAGATGGATATGAATTAGATGAACCTAATTGCAAATAAAAAGAGAAGGCTAAGGAAAAGAAAGTACAGTTTCAAGAAGAGGAAGAACCTCTAAAAAAAACTCCTAGAACCCCTAAGTATGTGCAAAGGAATTATTCCAAATAACATATCATTGGAGACAAAAGAAAAGGTGTATTAACAAGAAGGAAATTTGTTGAAGAAGTGGTAAATTTGTGTTTACTTTATGAAGTTGAAACTAAGATAGTGATTGAGGCATGAAAAGATGAACATTGGATGAAAGCTATGGAAGAAGACTACTGCAAATTGAGAAAAATCAAACTTGGGAACTTGTCCCAAGACCTCCAAACAAAAACATAATTGGATCTAAGTGGGTGTTTAGAAACAAAATAAATAAGAATGGATAAGTGGTAAGGAAAAAAGAAAGGCTTGTATGTAAGGGCTATTCACAAGTTGAAGGAATATATTTTGAGGAGACATTTGCTCCAGTGGCAAGAATGGAAGCTATCAAGTTGTTTTTTGCTTTTGCAGCACATAAGGATTTAAAAGTTTAATAAATGGATATGAAATCTACTTTTTTGAATGGAGAGTTGGAAGAAGAAGTCTACATGGAACAACCAAAAGGATTTTAGTTATCAGATAAACCTAATATGGTCTACAGATTGAAGGAATTGTATGGATTGAAGCAAGCTCTTAGAGCTTGGTATGCAAGGTTGGATAAGTATTTGATACAACAAGGATTCAATAAAGGTACCACAGATAGTAATCTTTACTTTAAGGTTCAAAAATATCAAATCTTGATTGTAGTTGTGTATGTTGATGACATAATTTTTGGAGGCAATGAAGCTATGTGCAAGAAAATTGCATAAAGATTTTGAGATGTCTATGTTTGGGAGATGAATTTCTTCCTTGGGCTACAAATCAAACAAACAAACAAAGGTATATTCATTTCACAATAAAAGTATGCCAATGAAATGTTGAAGAAGTTTAGAATAGAAGACTCCAAACTAGTATGTACTCCTATGGTTACTAGTTGTAAGCTAAGAAATAATGATGAATCCCCTAAGGCTAATCAGAGCAAGTATAGATCAATGATTGGTGGACTGCTATTCTAACTACTACTAGACCAGATAACATGCATGCAGTTTGTCTTGTGGCTAGATTTAAAGAAGATCCTAGAGAGTCACATGTTGTAGTAGTGAAGAGGATATTCATATACCTAAAAGACACTCTAGATCATGGCTTGTGGTATCCAAAGGATGCTAATTTCACATTGAGTGCTTACACATATGCAAATTGGGTTGGTTATGTGGATGATAGAAAAATTACAAGTGGTGGTGAATTCTTTCTTAGATGTAGATTGGTATCATGGCTAAGTAAGAAACAAGATTCAATTTCTTTATCTACTATAGAGGTTGAGTACATTGCAACAACATCTTGCTACACACAACTATTGTGGATGAGGAAAACATTGAAGGATATCAGAGTAGTGTATGATGAGCCTATTTCTATCTTTTGTGACAATACAAGTGCAATGAACATTTCAAAGAACCAAGTGATGCATTCAAGGATAAAACATATTTCAATCAGATATCACTTTCTGAGAGATAAGGTTGTGGAGAATGAAGTAAAGCTTGAATATGTTCCTACAAAGGATTAGATTGCTAATATATTCACTAAGGATCTTCCTAAGGATACTTTTGAGTATCTTTGGGAGAAGTTGGGGGTTATTTCCCCTCCTTTGAACTAGATGTATAAGGAGATGCATCAGTCCAATGGATCTCAAGATTCATTCTTTTCTGGATTGATTTTGGTAGCTACCTCTTAGGGGGAGTAGGTAGTGGCATTGTCGATTGTTGTAGTCAGGGGGTAAGTGTTATCATTTTGTAGTGATTTTTGATATAGTATGATGTGTGCTCCTAAGGGGTAGTATTTAGAGCAATAAAGGAAAGGTGTTGCAGAGAAATTGTAGGCAAGTTGTTTGATGCCAAAAGAAAAGAATAAAATAATACAAACATTATGTCCTTTACCATTGATGTCAAAGGGGGAGAGAGAATCATATGAAATTAATAAACACAAGGGGAGAGAGAAGCATGTGAAAAAGGAATAAGTAATAAGGGAAAAAGAGAGTCATGAGAAGTGATGTCGAAGGGGGGGAGAGAAACACATAAAATACAATTCATTTAGGGGGAGAGGTTGTTACATTGGTGGTTGTCGTTGCACCAAAAGATTGACCTGTTAATGTCTTATACAACCCCTAGATTTATACAAGATCCATATTAGGTGATTAAGCCATGTCACGAACCCAAGCACTACGCTGCACAAGGAATACCAAGGGACACACCATCTAGCAACAACCCCCTAGCACAAGCGAGGGGTTTGAACCTGTGACCTAGGCTCTAATACCAATTGTTACATTAGTGGTTGTCATTGCACCAAAAGATTGACTTGTTAATGTCAGATACAACTGCCAGATCTATACAAGATCCATAGGAGGAAGTTAAACCATGTCATGAACCAAAGCGTTGTGTTGCACAAGGAAGACCAAGGGGCACACCATCTTGCAATAAAGGTAATGTAAAGAGTGGCAGTGTGTTGGTATCCAAAGTTGTTGTATCTTTGATGGTTTTTCACATCATGTTTTCCTTCAATGAAAATTAAGGGGGAGATTGTCACAAGTATGAGTAGTTGGTGTTGTCATTGATGTCAACAAGATTATGTTGACATTGATTTATGTATTTGAGTGAGATGGTTGCAAGAGTGTAGTTGATGCTTTGATTAGTTGCATTATGTTGTCATTAGTAAAGCAACACTAGAGATTGTGTTGCTTTGATAAACTTCTATCTATGGTTGAGTAAATGTTGAAGATGATGAGGATATGTCTCTGGTGCTTGGTTTCCAAGTGCTTTTGAGAGAATTTGATAAAAAAGGAAACAATGTGTTGTAGTGGTAATTTGAGTAACAAAGTTATGTTTTGGTTTTACTCCACATTTCTTCTAGGTTGAATATCTACCTATATTATTTTGATATGTTGGAGAGAAGTGTATAGAGGTGTTGTATTCAAGATTTAGTGTTTTGGATCATTGTATAGAGGAAGTTGTGTTCACCAATGTGTGATGATGCATTGCAAAGGTTTTTGGGAGAAATTTTTCTACTCCACATTTCTTTGTAGTTATGTTTCAAGGCTTGTGATTCTAAAGGTGTGCTTATGATGTTGGTAGTTGACCTTAGTCAAGAGTATTTGAGGATTTGTGCTTTAGAAGATATTTTTTCAAGTAATAGTGTATGGCAAAGTTGTCTGAGTGTATTGGGTTTGTACATTCTTTAGGTGGAAATTGTTACAAAGGATTTTGTTGTATTTTAGGGTGTTTGAGGAATATTCTAGATCATGTTCAAGCATGGATTATGGTTTGCAAGTCATCCTTGGGTTTGAGGAAGCATGTACTTCAAATTTTAATGGTGTTTGCATGAGTAATAGTTGACCTAGCATTTACAATACATGTGAAGAAAACATATTTTTTTTGGTAGCATGTGGTTGAGTGATATTATTGATTTTCATCCCAATTAATTTTTTATGTGGTAAGCATTCACTTCTATCCGCTATGGAAGTGTCCTGGGATTGACCTAATTTGAATTTGCATGTTTGAGGGGCATAGCCAACCTTGGAGAACATTTCAAGGTTGAAGACGGTATAAGTATGAGTTAAGTTGTTGAAGGAGGATAATATAGATGAAAGATAGATGTGTGAGATGTGAATGATGTGAAGTGTAGTGTGTTAGAGTGTGAAATTGAGTTGTGCAATGTGAGCTTTCAAGTGTTAGTTTACTGGATGCAATTAGCAGAAGGTGGCTATAATTCTTCAACTAGACTGTGAGGTGTTGATGTCACTATGGTGGATTCTTTGTTGCATTGAGATTCTTTTCTCTATGTAACATTCCTTCTCTATCTTCTTTTATATTCTAGCAGTGAGCCTCTTGGTAGTGAGCATTTCTTCTTTGGGCAATGAGCCCTTCTGGCAATAAGCCCTATTGTATTTGGTATTTATATTACTTATATTATGACTTAATCCTCACCATGGTTTTTCCCTTCTTGGTTTTTCCACATAAATCTAGTGTTCTCTTGTGCATGTTGTTGCATTGCTTGAGTTTCTGTTATTTTATTTTTATGCTAATTCATCATAACAGATTGTAGGGCTTAATGAATGAGTTTGGATCTGAATGTTAATAATGGTTTTGAAGTTTTAAGGTACAACTAATTCACCCCCCCCCCTCTTAGTTGTCTTGTACATTCAACACTTCTTTCACTAGTGTAGTTATTTCATTTTATCTCTTTTGGAGAGTAGTTTTTTCCCATGTGATTTTATCCTTTTCTATAATTATGAGAGATTCATTTATTTGTACATGGGTACCTCATTAGGCCTTGTACTCGATATCCATTCATGCATCCATCATTGCATCATTTTTTTAGTTTCTCACTAAGTTGATGTATTAACAAAAAAAGTATCCCTTTTTCATACTTAATTTGGGAATAATTAATAATAAAATGAGCTTAATGTTGCCTTAATTTAGTGTTGTAATATATTTTTCATATTCACATTAAGTTTAGGGACCTTTTAAATAAAATGGACTTAATGGTGCTTTACTTTTGGTGTTGTAAAGTGTATCTTTACACTTTCACATTAATCTAGGGCTTTATTAATTACTTGAGGTTATTTCTCCTTAGTTGGCCCTTTTAATTCAAATCCAAGCTTAATTAAATGCAAATTTTGAGGGATAAAACCCGAAATACATAAATGCCATTACACAAAACTTAATTTTGGAAAGTGTGTGTCCTAGGTAGGTTACCTAGGACCCATTCGCCACATGGAAAATGGGTCCTCACTAGGTCCTAGGGCCCTATTTTTACATAACATTTCACCTTGTCTGACGTGTGTCCTAGGTGAGTGACCGAGGACCCATTCGCCACATGGTGAATGGGTCTTCACTTAGACCTAGGACCCCTCTTTGAAATATGTTTTTGGTGATATTTTAATGATTTGAAATCTATAATTCAATGTCAATTTGTGATATTTGAATTTCAAGAATTAATGTTAAGATATGTATAAATATAAGGCTATTTCACTTAGTTTCACCTAGCAATTTTTATTCAAGCATCCCAAGATTTCACGGGGTATTTTTTAAGGCATTCAAGGGAAAATTCATAGAAGAATATTGCAGCAATCAAGATTCATTTCATCATATTAAAGGCATAATGCATCATGCATGTTGTTGAGCTAATGTGTATATGTAGCATTCAAGATCCATCAAGCATATTCAAGGCATTGTTTCACATCAAGTTTATACCGCGATCTATCTATTATGGTCACGCCTCTATGGATTGAAATTTTATCCAGGTTCAATAGGTTACTTTGTTCATTCATTATCATTCTTTTCATGTATTATTTATTTCTGTTTATTATCTGCGCCTGCCTGGTTCTGCGTCCTGAGTTCCCACAAACAAATATTCTTTCTCCTCTTTGATGTGGTGATTTCCGGTTTTCAGTTCGAATGGTTTCCCCATTTTTGGAAGTACTGGTTTCGTGCTATCCTTTTTTTTGTGTTTTGGTCGTAAATTCCATGAAATCGGTTTTCAAAACAAGATTTCATGCTTTCTCGGGCGCTCTACAAAGCGAACCCACTGCAACCGTATATCGGCGGTCCGTGAAACGGCGGTTCCGCGACCCATTCGCCATAGGGTGAATGAGTCCTTAGTGAGGTTTAAAAAAGAACTTTATACAATAGGTACACAACATTTAGCCCTTTCTAGATCTTCCTTTTGATTCTAAGTTGGGTTAGATTTGATTTTTGTTACTCATTTACACATTATAGCACTCATATTTAATGAAATTAGAGTGGAAATTGGTTCATCATTTTTTTTCATTATGGTGAACCTATTTTCCTCCTTTTCATTTTGGTGAACCTAATCTTTTGAGCATTGTCATTTTCTGATTTTGGATTTCTTTTTCATCCTAGATTTAGATCCTGCATTCATTTGCATTGAATTAGGTCTCATTTAGGGTGTCTAATTTTCATTCAACGTTGCATTGAATCTAGGGTCTTAGGATTTCATTTTTTGCATTCTTTAAATATGAAAAATACAAATAATTTAGTCATATTGCATATCATTTACATCATATAAACTTGCATTTGAAAATTGAAACAAAATTGCATATCAAACTAGCTCTTCTAGGTTATCATTTTTTCACAATTTGAACTTGCATTCCACATTGAATTCATAGAAAACTGAAACTGAATCTTGCTGTAACAAACCTAAATCTGAAAATCATTGGAAAACACTTAAAAATCTATTTCAAAACCCTAATCTAGGACCTATTCGCCCTAGGGAAAATGAGACCCTGATTAGGTCATAATATGAATTTATAAGCATTAAAATATTCATTTATATGCTTCTGTTTGTTGAGTTTTTGTTTCAACAATTTCATCATATTTAGCTTAATTTGATAATTTAGAGCATTGTGTTATTTCAAAATTGCATTTACAAGATTTCATTTTCAGATATTTTCATAGTGTAATTAGAAAATTACCTTATTTAGAATCTGAAAATTGCATTTACACATTGCATTCTATGTCATTACATTGCATTTTAAGCCTCTTTCCATTTTGAGTGTGTACACTAAGTCTATGAAACTTGTATGAGCTTTACAACTTGGTGTCCTATTAGCAATATTGTTGTGAGATGTAGTTTGAGACTCATGTCATCCCACCATACACCATTCGCCATGGATGTTGGGTTTTCTAACTCTCTTTCTAATAGTGTTGATAATCAACCCTCTATGGATCATAACATCCATACCTCATTTCCCATGACTTCCCTTCCTACAAAAAATGTGCATTATATTGCTAATATCCCATAAGACAACATAAGGAGGCTAGATGAAGAATTAAATATTTTACAAAACTTTATGAGAACCAAACTTATTAGGGAACATAAGAATGATGCTCAAAACATAAAGAAAGGATAGAATTCATGTGCTCCTTGGTCCATATCATTCAACGAAATTTTCCTCCTCAACCACCTTCTAGTACATCTCCCATGTATAAGAGAAAATAACCAACAAATTCTAATCACTTTACTACTCTTAACACATCCTTTTATGAAAAAGAAAAGGGTTTAAAGTTAGAAGAAGAAAGTGATGACAACATAGTAATCAAACCAAAGAAGAAGAAACCACGAATGCATGATCATCAAAATATTAAGTTACAATAGTTGTATGAACTTCCTAAATCCCTTTATAACTCATTACAACTATCCAAAACCGAGACAATCTTCTATACTCTTTTACATTGGAAACCAATCAAACTACCACCTAAATGTGCAAACTTGACCAAAAGACAAACTAATAAGAATGAACCATATTGTGCTTATCATATATTTTTTGGCCATCACACCAATAATTTTCATCCTTTAAAGAAAGTATTAAATAAGTTTGCACCCTCTAAGAATCAAACTTGACTTAAAAAGCATGTCCTTTTACTCCTTGCCATGTAATAGTTGTAGGATCCTAGTATGCTCACCATTACATGTTATACATTCATTGAAAATAATTCTCTTTAATTCAAGGAGCTCATTCTCATCACCTATCTCGACTCATCCTTGTCCCGCACTTAGTGGGGGGAAGGGGATAGATAGCCCTGTCCCAGTTCGACACTTGATGTTGTCCCTTTGGCTAGTTGTCTTCCTTCTATATATATTGATTGAGATTGGGATGTGAATGACCTGCTATAGGTTGACTCGCATGTGCCTTACTATAATTTTGCATTGTTTTTATTTTTCATGTTTTTTCATTGAATGTGCGTAATGTGATACCCGTGTTATTTCATTTGGTGTATCTCTATCTTTTTGTGCATTCCTCTATATGTACCTACATTCTTCTCTATGTTGTAAACATTTCACTTTTTTGCTTTTCTTGTGTTTTCCTTTTGGGGATGACACAAGGCATCAAGACGTTTAGGTCTCTTCCATTTTGACCTAAAATTTATTTTCTTGGTTTTCCATCTCTTTGTGTAATTCTTCTAATTCTATGAGTATTTGGGGAATGATGACATTTCTGAGCTCTACAACAACATTGTAGCAAAGATATACTGACCCTGAATCCATAGATCCCTTATGTATTTTTGGGAGAAACCCCTCCCAGCTTTTTTGTGGTGTATCTTTATTTTAGAAACATATGACTTGGCATAGGGATTTCTGAGAAAATATCCCATGTCTTAGGAGTAAACATTGGCTACTTTAAAGAAATTTCTCACAACAATGGTGTTAGCAACCACTTTAAAGTGGGGGCATACATCAATAATATCTTTCAAAATTTGGCCTGTTTCATGGTGTGATTTCCTTTTTCCTTGTGATGTGTCCTTTTCTTGGTGGTTTCATTGGGTTTGATGTCCTCCAAGAGTGTGATATTTCTTAGCATACAAATTTCCTTTTAGTGGTGATGTGATGCACTACATTCCCTAAGTTGTAAATATTTTACTCTTGACTTGTCCTCTCTTGGAGACATTAGACACGATGATCCATAAGAAGAATACCTTACACGAATGAAGAAAGATCCCCTTGAAAAAAATATATAGATATTGTTCATAAGTGTTTGGCATAACACAGCTTGCTAACCTTGTGAAGCTCAAACCCTAATAAAGGCCACCAAGCATAACACACATTGCTTGCTTGTGGAGCCTTAACCATGTTTATAGGTGTTTGGAATAACATAGCTTGTTAATCCCTATGGAGCTCAAAACCCTAAATTCAAGGCCACCTAGCATAACACACCTTGCTTCCCTATAAATCCTTGCCTAGCATTGTGGTGCCTTATTGAAGTTTTCAGGAGGATAGCTTTGATATGGTATGGGAGACTAATATGATTCTCTCATTTACCACATTATTGGAAGACTTGCCTAGTGGACAGTATGAAGTTATGCTACCTTGGAGTGAGTGCAAACCGATAGCTTAGATGTGTTCCATGTCACATTGGATAGTCTAGGCTTGATCTTCTTGGTCTTTGATATTGTATGATTGTGTATCTTTTTCATTGTTG